>CM072520.1:44298515-44469833 GCA_036898135.1 Oncomelania hupensis
TCTATCCGGTCCTGATTTGGCTCGGAAGAGTCCGCTGGACCTAAAGCAACAATCAATCAATCAATCAAAGATCTTCTATCCAGTTCTCCTTTGCTGTGCACATGCCTTCTCGGATGTCATTGTTGATTTTTTGGTAGGCATTAGCTCCTGTAAGGTGTTCTTTTCCTTTTTCACCTCTCTTCGTTTATTACACAGATCCAAAAATTCAGGTGTGATCCACAGTTTCTTCTTTGGCCAGTGCTTGCCAAAGATCTTCGTAGCTGCATCTGTCACAGCTGCATTGAAGGTGGTGGTCATGGTGTTAACATCTACTTCACCAGCTCCCAAAATGAGCAGTGGTGCAAATTTCCCTCCAATTGTTGCCTTAAATATTTCTCCCACCTTTGGGTCTTGCAGTTTGTCCATGTCGAACTTCAGTCTAGTGCGCTTTGCTGTGTTTACTCTCTTCAAGTGGAGCCGGAAAGACATCACGAGATTGTGGTCACTTCCGATGTCTGCTCCTGGAAAAGTGCATGTCCTGCCAATGTTGATGCTTGATCTGAAGTGTTTCTTGACCAGGATGTAGTCGATCTGGTTGTGATGGTCCCCGTCGGGACTGTGCCATGTCCATCGTCTGGATTTTTTTGTGGAGAGCAAGCTTGTTTGCCTGTATCAGATTGTTGTATCTGGCAAACTCCAACAATCTCAAACCACTGTCTTTTGTCTCGTTGTTGCACATGTGTCTCCCCAGTTGTGGTGCGCATCTTGGCCAACCTTTGCATTCCAGTCGCCTTCCACTATGGCTATGTCCTTCTTCGGCACTTGGTCAAGGACAGCCTGTAACAGATAACAGATAACAGATAACAGAACTTTATTTCGCCAGGTGACAAGCACGAGGAATACACTTTGATGTTGGCACACATATTTATACAAAACACAATAACAAAGCCAACCACACTTACACGCAACCATCCACTTGCTGACACACTCATACAAGACTAGGAATAATACTGACTGGAATATAGTAAAAACAGAATGATCAAATCAAATATAGAATAATACACACACATCCACACACACGTTATCTCTCGCTCTCTCAATTCTCTTCTCTTATCTTACACACTCTACATACATCTATAAATTCTCTCTCTATCACTTCCTCTACTCACTCTATCTCTCTGTCTCTCTCTTCCTCTCTTTCTTTCTGTCTTTCTATCACACACTTCTCCCCCCCCCCTCCCTCCCTCTCTCTCTCTCTCTCTCTCTCTCTCTCTCTCTCTCTCTCTCTCTTATGCATAAGTCACTGAGATAGTCCGGGATCATCGGGTGCCAGACAAGGAGTTGAGGTTTGTCACTGCTTGTGGAAAAAAACTGTTCTTGAAGCGGCAGGTACGGGTCTTCATAGTTCTGAGCCTTTTGCCAGAAGGAAGCAGCTCGAAGAGGTGGTATCCGGGGTGGGAGGCATCATCCACTATCTTTCTGGCTCTGCTCATCAGGCGTTTGGTATAGATGGAGGCCAGAGAGGGGAGATCGGTGTCAATGATCTTGCTGGCAGTGGAGACAATATGGTCTAGTTTTTCTTTCTGTTGTTGGGATGCACCCCCATACCACACACAGATGGAAAATGTTAGAACACTTTCTACCACAGAGCGGTAGAACTGGGTGAGGATTTCCTTCCTCAGGCCAAAGTTTTTTAGCTGCCTGAGAAAGTACATCCTCTGCTGTGCTCGCTTGATGATGGAGTCGGTATTGAGATCCCAGGTGAGGTCGCAGGAAATGAGTGAGCCCAGAAACTTGAATGACTCAACTGTCTCGATGGGCTGGCCGTCATAGTCCGCTGGACCTAAAGCAATAATCATGTAATGTAATGTAATGATTGTCATAAAAATCCTCAACTTTACTGTCGTCATAGTCTGATGTTGGGGCATAGGCCTGGATGATGGTGATGTTGAAAGGGGCTGCTCTCAGTCGGATGGTAATAAGTCTACTGGAGACTGGGCGGCAACCCATGACAGTGGCTAGAATGTTCTTGTGGACCAAGAATCCAACGCCGTGTTCGTGCCTGTCATCTCTACCGCTGAAATGAAGCTTGTGGCCTTTGTCTGTCATTGTTTCACTTAAGCCTTTCCAGCGCAGTTTGCTGATACCTAAAACATTCCATTGATAGTGGTCCAGCTCATGGGTCAGTTCTTCTAAATTTCCTTCCGTAGTTAGGGTCCTGACATTCCAGGTTCCTATAATGATGTTGTTTCTTCTGCGGATCTTGCTAAGTTGTCCATCAGCCTGGAGAGGATTGGGCCCTGCCAGGTCTTTGTTGCCCAAGACACACTGCATGATGAATAAAACCATTCACTCCATACGGATCGGTCGTCACCCGGTTCACCAAGGACCGCGCCTTCCGTTGGCCACCAGGACGGAGGTGATAAGTGTGCTACTGATGGACAACCTAGCAAGATATATCTATATAATATATATCTATGTAATATAATCCTGAATATCACCAGGAAAGTTGACAGATATTATTTATACTCTCAGCCCTCATCCTTACTTTGCACTCCAAAACAATAAAATATTAAAATATTTTTTTATATACAGTATGAAAGGTGATACTCAATGCTCATACTCTCAAATGTGGACAAACAGTGTGATGCACTGGCTGTCAATTCTGTGTCAACATGCTTGAGCTTAAATATAGCCTGGTGACTGGTATGCCTTTGGAATGCATAATTTATACAAAATGTGAGCATCCGAAGCTCATGGAATTGAAAACCAGCATGCAGCATGTCGCTCGTTTTGTGTACCTTTGAAAGTAAGATATTGCCTTTCTTAATGATTGTCATAACTTGCCTCCTTTGGCTCATTTTAACCATTGCTCCTTAGTGGCTGCTGTACACTGCTTGCCAGTATGACAGGATTATTTTATTATACATTTTAAATTTTATATATAAATTATAGGTAATATATGTATTTAACAAAATACAGCAAGAGTTTGCAAGCTTTCTCTTTTGTTACAGAATTTGTACTTCCTTGAACTATTTCAATCATTTTAATGTGGACTGTTTTACAAAGCTGTTGTTGTTTTTATTTGATCACAGAGCCATGGAACTCAAGAAATTTTGCTGTACTATGATGAGCCTGGGCAATGGGAAAGTGTGTACAAGTCAGCAAAGGTCAGTCCAGCTTGTTAATGAATGTTCTTGTGCATTGATTTTCCTCTTCACTGTTGCTGTATCTGTATGGTTTGGATTGCAGTGCTGTTGGTCCATATGAATGTAGGAGATTGAGTAGGTGATGGTAGGGGTATGGAGAGACTGAGTAGATGATGGTGGTGATATGAAGAGATTGAGTAGATGATGGTGGTGATATGAAGAGATTATAAGTTGGTGATGGTGGTACAGTAAAACCTCCGTTTTGAGACCCTCTCTTAAACGACTTCCTCCAACATACGACCGGAAAAAAATTCACTGATGCTTTGTACTATATAAACGACCTCTCTAAAACGACTACCTCTAAAACGCGACTTGCTACCTTCAAATAATTAAATTTTACGAACTAGCATCTGAAAAATTCATATTCCAAAGCAATACTATATCTGTGCGCTTGAAGAAAACAGTTTCGTTTACAACTTTTAACAGCAGATGAGGCATTAAAACAGCTTGAAACACTCTAAGGAGCTGATTTGCCCTGAGCAGGGACCTGTCAGATCTTGCCGACACCATGTCTGGTGTTCAAGTGACATACTAAGAGAACATGCACGGGTGGGGGAGGGGGAGTTGATGGGTCATGCAAACTAACAGAAATAATCGCTTTCTTTTAAATAAAACAAACAACAACAACTATTCAATAATTGAATATAAATAATTACAACAACATTAATGGGGTTATCTTATAAATAGTTGTAACTCCAAACATGCACTCAGCACTTCCATACACTTTTAAACAACTATCATACCAACATTGATTTTTTATTTTGCAAATAATGAGGAACAGAAAGATATTGACTGTATTGGTTGTGAGACAGAGTTTAATCTATATTTCTGAAAGATGGTAGATGTTCCCTGTACTTAATGGTATGTGTACTTTTTGTACATGTATTTATTTTACTTAATTAATTTTCTTAATGTCTTTTTCGAAAATGTCCTACCTCCTTTTTAAGACCCCTCCAATTTAAGACCTCGTTTTAATGGCAATTTAAAGGTCGTAAAACTGAGGTTTTACTGTAATATGAAGAGATTGATAGGTGATGGTGGTGATATGAAGAGATTGAGTAGATGATAGAGGCTAGAGAATGTATGCATGGATTTATTGCTATTCCTCACATCCCCCAACTCTCTCCCCAAACCCTACTCCCCAATGGATGTTTCCATGGCTAAACTGCACTGATTCCAACTGTAACTTTGCTGGTCATGAGAAATCCTATGTGATATAGTCTTATCAAACTGATTTATGTACATCGAAACGTTCACATTTTAGAACACTTTTACACCATTGTTAAACTGAACTGTAAATGTGGCCTTTCTGCTGTTAACAGATTTGGAGGATCATTATTTTGTCTGTAATTATTTTGCTGGAATGTTTACGGTGCATCCACACATATGCACTTTCATCGGAGGTTCATTAGTTTATTGGCAACCGCTTGCACTCACTTTCTGATCAAGTGAGTATGCAACAAGGTAAAAAAATAAACAGAACAGGTGGAATCACTGAATCTGTGGATTGCTTATAATTAAGCTACGAACTGTTTGAGTTTCTATTTTGACATGCTTTGTTACTTTGGTTATGTCAAGCTGTATGTATTGATTGATTACAATTGCAGAGTGAACAGTGATTGATATCTGGAGAATAAAATAGACTAATTACTAACTAATGAAGACAACATTAGATTCAGACCATTGTAATGTAGGCCTTGTAGTCTGACATTTAAAACAAATCTGACTGTGACTGTTACTCAGAATAATTAGCTGTCAGAGCAATGGTGAAGGTACATTTGATGGACCTTGATATTGTTATTTACCCCTTAATTGTAATAAAAGATAAAAAAGAAAATCGTTCATACACGCAGGCTGATTGTGAGGATTTGAGTAATGCAAAATTGTTTTGGCAATAGATCAATTGAATACATGATTAATATAGTCTGTGGCTTGTTCTCTTTGAATCCCTTTTAACCAAAAGTTCAGTTTTTACACTCTTTTAAAGTCTTTTCTGAATTTTATTGATATTGCATTTTTGTGTATGCTCATATTTTCAACTGACTATGCAACTTTTACAGTTACAATTTGCCTGAGTAACTCGACAACTCTAAAATCAATACCAATCACTTGGCTCCTGAAGAAGCGTTTTTAGCCAAATACCTGTATAGAGATCTTTTTATCTGGTGTTTTTTTGTTGTTCTCCTTCAACCTTTTTACTTGTTTTTCTCATACACTTGAGACACTGAAGCCTGAGACAAGGGGTGCCGTCAATCAGAAAGTCTGATATGCCACCACTGTTATCAGTGGTATTGTGTAATTTTTTATCGTCTCTCTTTCCCCTAATTGGGTATGATTCACATAGTTATCCAGGTCTCTTCAAAAGTCATACAAAAATGTTATTGTCTTGTGTGAAATGTAATAACGTCCCTCTGAAATTAGAGCTAAAACTATTGCACAGTCTATAGTGTTTAAGTCAGAAGATTAATAATCTGTAATAATAAGCGCCTTGAGTTGCTCTTTAACTGGAAAAAGTGCTTTATATAAAAGTGATTAAATAAAACAAGTAATAATAATAATAATAATAATAATAATAATAATAATAATAATAATAATAATAATAATAATAATAATACAGTAAAACCTCCATTTTGAGACCCTCTCTTAAACGACTTCCTCCAACATACGACCGGAAAAAAAATTCACAGATGCTTTGTACTATATAAATGACCTCTCTTAAAGGACTACCTCTAAAACGCGACTTGCGACCTTCAAATAAATAAATTTTACGACCTAGCATCTGAAAAATTCAGATTCCAAAAGCAATATTATATTTGTGCGCTTGAAGAAAACAGTTTCATTTACAACTTTTAACAGCAGACGATACATTAAAACAGCTTGAAATACTCCAAGGAGCTGACCAGATTTGCCCTGAGCAGGGGACTGTCAGATTTTGCCGACACCATGTCTGGTGTTCAAAGTGGCATACTAAGAGAACATGCACGGGTGGGGGATCATGCAAACAAACAGTAATAACCGCTTTCTTTAAAAAAAACCATCAAACTATTCAATGATTGAATAAAAATAATTACAGCAATATTAATGGGGTTATCTTATAAATAGTTATAACTCCAAACATGCACTCAGCACTTACATACACTTTTAAACAACTATCATACCAACATTTTTTTATTTTGTAAATAATGAGGAACAGGAAGATATTGACTGTATTGGTTGTGAGGCAGAGTTTAATCTACATTTCTGAAAGATGGTAGATGTTCCCTATACTTAATGGTATGTGTACTTTTTGTACATGTATTTATTTTACGTAATTAATTTTCTAAATGTCTTTTTCGAAAATGTCCTACCTCCTTTTTAAGACCCCTCCAATTTAAGACCTCGTTTTAATGGCAATTTAAAGGTCGTAAAACAGAGGTTTTACTGTAATAATAATAATAATAATAATAATAATAATAATAATAATAATAATAATAATAATAATAATAATAATAACAACACATTGATTTATAACCAGCACATCTCTCACTGCCACAACAGTGATTCAGTGCTCATACTTATATTTGTATTTGTACTTTATCTCTGCAGAACTGTTCGGAGCGCAGAGGTGTGCTGTCAGTCATCAACAACCAGATTATTGCGCTCAATGCCAGCACTAGCAACACACTGTCTCGGTACTCTGGATGCCGTGTGGTCACTGTGGAGGCAGACCAGTACTACAATTGCACAGGAGGCCGGACGTTCCGATCCACAAGAGAGAGATGGTGGTATGTGGCTGTGGCACGCTGCGACATGGCTTTCCAGTATGACGTGAGTGATTTCTCTACCCAGCCCTAGGGCTCCCTTTGGGTATCTAGGGCTGCTGAAACTGAAAGCACTCTTTCTATAGCCAGATGCGAATACACTTTTTTGCGGGTGACATAAAACCTGCAGCTCACAGTCATTTGTTTGACGGACAACCTTTTTTTTAGTTTGTTTGCACTTTTCCCTTCTCTTTTTCATAGCCGAGGTTAGGTTTGTCAAGTTTCACTGAATCTTGCATCTCCTTTTATTATGTGCAGTAAACATCAATTTGATTTTTGTGCCAAAGTTGTTGCCCTTATGCTAGTTTTACAGATGAATGACATTCAGAACTCAAGATATATTTATTGTCCCCATAAATTTACAAGGCCATTTAGTGTGTGGCATGACGATTCCGTACACAAGGACAACCAAACAAACAAATCTGATGTAATTCATACAATTCTGCATATATTACATCTTCCTTGAACAATAACATGTATATAATGTCCAATGAAAACTGTAAAATTGCATTGTATTTATAAAACTAAAACCATAACTTGTATTGCCTATTGTGTAGGTGAAGGGCCTGAACCTGGAGTACAAGCTGCACATGACCAACGGAGAACCTGATGATATCTGGCACTATGAATACTCAGCCGATGAATTCTGTGAGTCACTTTCGTGACAAACATGTCGATCTTGTTACTTTGCTATGCTGAAGGTTGCGGGTTCCAAACCCTAGGGTATGAATTGAAGTGGTTTAGGTACGAGACTGTTCAGGTTACCGAGGGTTTTGTTTTCTCCGGGTACTTGAGATTTTATCCTGTATTTTACACAAACGTGTCTCCTTTGGCACACCGGATAACGAAGACTATGCAGTGCTACGCAACAACTCTGCGCACCCAGCATCTTTTCTGTTTACTAAAAGGACAAATAATTTACTATTTGTGCAGTTTCACTGTGTATAATACAATAAGAAAATGTATGGAGTTATTAACTATGTGATGTGCTTATTTTTCAGATATACTTTCGGAGGACATCGCCTATATAATCATCTATCTCTTAATGTTGGTGGTGTCCATTGTCTGTGCAGGTGAGTGATTTATTTGTTTGGTTGGCTGGTTGGTTTCCTGGTTAATAAGTTGCATTGATAATATCATTTTTGTAAAAAGAATTATCTACATTTTTGTCTCACAATTCCTGAAAACCTACTTATTGCTTTAACCTCTTGTATGCCTGTGGGATTAGTTGCCACATGCTGTTGATTTGTGGTCACATTGCCTATAATATGGGGGAAACTGACAAATTTGAAAGGACTAGTTATTATCATTGGACATTATTATCATTCGATACTATACATTTACCTGATAGCAAAATGCTGACTGCACATCTTTTCAAATGCTAGTGAATTACGTCAGTGGATTTTCAACTATTATTTAGTGTATTTTATCTTATCATACTCTGCCTTTCGGTGGTTTGGGCACGTGCTAGCGTGTTTTTTGGTAAAGGATAGGTTAGTACTTGGATAGGTGACCATGCGTGGAAGACAACCTCCAAACGACACTCAAAACTATTGAAACAAGCGCAGGATACAGCCCACCCAGTCAACACAGCTGTGAATGGATACCTGGATCTGCTTAGAATCAGGGGAAGGTAAAGCAGCGAGGTGGGGAATAAAGCTGGTCTACAGAAAAAGGAGGTCCCAAACGCATCCCTCCCCAACGACCCAAAGGTTACGGGGACACCTTTGCCTTTCTCTGCCTTTATTCTTTGCTTGGTCACGTTTCAGTGCTTTTGAAAGGGAAGCAACTATTTCACTCTACCTACAAGATGTACATGGCAGCTATGTCGCTGTGGTTGTTTGGCTTGCTGCTGCAGTGCATCGCTTGGGGGCAATACGGTGCATCTGGTTGGCAGGAGAAGCCCACTGAAGTTGCTGGTAAGTTTTAACTCTTCGATGGCGTGGGTGCGACAATGTCAAACTCGGACGCGGCTATGCTTGCAGGCTTGATGTGGCACTTATTTTCAAGAATTTTCAACAGCAGATGAATGGTCGAAGGGAAGCAATCACATTTTTCAAGATGTAGATAGATCATTCATACCTATATTGCTGCTTCCCTTTAATTGTTCAGTGCTTGGTTTAGTCAGTTTTAAATTTGAATCGCTTGTGTATCGAACAAGATGCTATCACGCGATTTTTGTTCTCATTCAAATTCAAAGCACAGCAATCTAAAGAGACTGTTAATATTGAAGTCAAAATTGAAATCAATATTTTTAGTTTTGAAATTTTAGATTGACTGAATCCAATACCATAATACTATTATTGAACATGAACAAGAAAACACCCCACTTGCTAAAAGGTGGTGACTAACATTATTAAAATGTGCTTGTTTTGAGCTTTCCAGAGATGTATGGATTAACTACAAAGAGTTAACTCTTTTACCACCAAATATTACACATCAGCGCTGAATATGTTTTCTATTGATTATGAAGGTTTTGTTAAAACTGTGTTGTCTACATAAACAAAAATGTATGAGAGTATAGACTAACCAAAGAATTTGTTTGTCTTCGGAACTAAGGGCTCTTGGTTGAAAATGTTCACCACTATTCCAAAACAATGTGTCGTTGAAGGTGGCATTTATTCAGTTCTTAAATGAAATAAACTAAACTAATAAAATTGCGTGAGTATCTTAAAAACATGGGCCATCATTTTTTTTTCTTTCTCTGAAGTTTATGCATCGTTTGATAAAATATTTGTGTAAATATGTACTACTTGGCTGAATTATGTTTCAGAACTATGTTATTGGTAGGTAATTATCTTTTAATGAATTAAGGTAAACAAATAGCATGTCATCCTTATCTAAACATGTATGTGCCTTCATTTTGATTCTCAAAAGTTTATTCTTCATTTTATGATGTGTGGGTGTACACACACACACACACATATATATATATATATATATATATATATATATATATATATATATATATATATATATATATATATATATAGATATATAGATATATATAATACTGGCACTGGAAATCCTTGGCTGAAAAAGTACTCCGCTATTTAAAAAATATGTGTCGTTAATGGTGAAATGTATTCACTTTGTAATGAAAATAAACTAAATGAATATTATCATTATATTAAAAAATGTGTGCCATAATATTTTCTGTAAAATTTTATACATGCATTTCCACATACACTTTGTGCACAATGTCAATCTTAATGTGTTACGTGAAAACAAAAAGTCCATTACTCAAAGTCTGGTCAGGTCAAAACTTCCCAAATCTGGGTTTTGAGCTGTAAGGAGTACTGTCAACAAGTTTTTCAGGTAGGCAAGTTTGCGGTTATGCATCATTTTGTGAACTGTGTGTATTAGTTTTGTGTCTTTTGAAGCTTGATTTCTCCATAAAGCTGTTGTTGATTCCAGGTCGGTTATTCCAAGCAGCCTCTAACGTCATCTTCATCTTGATGTTGATCCTTCTGGCCAAGGGCTTCAGCGTGACTAGAGGTCGGCTGCCCCATATATCAGTTGTGAGGATCGTCACCTTCTTCGTCTTGTTTGTCATCGCCTACATCACCCTCTTCATATGGGAAGGCATGGTAAGACGTGTGTTACCATGACGACCAATGAGGCAAACCTAGTCAACCTATCTTTATTGATTGTGGCTGATAATCCATGGCTGTCACAGCATGTTTATTTTATAGTTGCTGTGTAGCGCTTTTCCAGCTGAAGAGCTGCCCAAGATTCAGGATTTAACTCAAGCCGCCCGAGGCGCCCGCTTGCAACCCTTGGGCGCATTGAGCCTACTCAGGGCGCATTGAGCCTACTCAGGGCGCATTGAGCCTACTCAGGGCGCATTTAAAGCATGGGATAAAGACAGACATACAAAAATATCTAGGGAAAAAATAGGGGGCCGGAAAATTGCCTAAAGTTCAAACAAGTGAGTCTGCATGCCTTTATACAATACAATACAATACAATACTATACAATACAATATAACTTTATTGTCTGATGTTCATCACATACAGAAATTTGTCTTTGGCTCGTCATCCGCAAGAAGCATGCAATATATCCATTTTATATACAAAAACAGCAGAGACACATTCATTTCTAATGGCACAGCAGCAACCTTAAATTCCAATCAAATACAGACATTCACAATCTAAACCCCACATCAGTAATAAGTAATAATTTTACATTCACGCAGAAAAAGCACACACACATACACTCGCACACAACCACACATTATTGCATTGACCTATTTTTGCAACCTATTTTAGTAACTATTTTTGTAACTGTGAGCTGGTAAACGCGCTATACAAGAACTGTGGCTTACACACAGGAACCATGACTTTCACATGGGTTCTGGACTGTTTCTGTGTTCAGTTTTTCGACGAAGGTCTGGTGTTGTATTTTTACGAGAGCCCACCAGGTTACGGGCTCATAGCGATGCGCTTGGTGGGCTGGTTGTGGTTTCTGTACGCCGTTTTCTTCACCCTCAAGCATCACCCCAACAAAGGCAGCTTCTACTTTCCCTTCTTCATCTTCTACACTTGTTGGTGAGTAACGTTGGGCAGGCAGTTTACCTTTTGAAGTGGTATGTGTGTCCGATAAATCTCTTGAGCATGGAATATGAAGGTAGTTTTACAACATTTCTGTCAGCATGATTTTTGTGTGGGGGAGTTGGTTTACTTTTAACTCATTTTCGGACAGCTCCATTATGCGGCTGTCTCCATTGTTTTGTTGTCACAACATTTTGCTTAGCATCGTCTTCTTGAAAACTAGGCGTATGTAAATAAATAAAGGCAGTATCAGTATATCCTTTTTGACCTGACAGCGCATTTTAGAGTTACAAATAATCTTAAAAACTCTTGCTTTACACACCATTGTCATTCTTCCTTTACAGTTTTCAAATGGGGACTTTTGACTTGGCAATCAAAAATTTCCCCCTTACTTGCCCATCTGGGAAATACTTAAGTTATGCTGGACCATGCAATAGAGAAAACAGGAGTTTGCATGTTATCTGTGCCACAGGTTCTGTGATGTCCAAGTTGTTATCTCTATTTTTTGTGGCACAGTTACGGTAAAATGGGTTCCAACTCATCAGAAACAGCTTTTGTGGGTTCCATTATGTAGCCAAACTATGTCTAAAAGCGTGCTCCTTTTCTTTAGAACTGCACTCCGGCCATCATTTACCCCAAACAAAATTCATGTTTTTGGAGATTGTGGAGTGCCATTGGAAAATCAATGGAAAAACTGGAAATTTGACTCCTGTATCACAAACCATGAAAATCACTGGTGGTCTTGATAGAAATTGATTCATCTCCTTTTGTAATAGCTGTCAGAGCATGCTGCTAATACCATATCTTGTGATGGCATTCCCTTCTCTATTTCACAAACAGGAAAGCCTGTTTTGGCGTTTAGAATTCCGATTTAGCTTTTCACCACAAATGCTTACATTCAGGTCTAGCACAAGTATATCAACTAACAAGTTAGTATCTCGTATTGTCCCCAGTCGACGTGCGGTGGTCCCGTTGCCCTTGGTTTTAGCCACAAGCTGAGACGAGGGTATCCCAAACCTAAAAATAGAATAGAGAATTCTGGGAAATCTGTTCAAGGAAAGTAACTGATAACTAGCTAAGGTTGCAGTCATGGTCGCCATTTCTCGCGAAGATGTGCTGGCTGAAATTAAACGAAAGTTGGGAGAGGAACTGCATATTTCTGGTAGTGAACAAAGGCTTAGCTCAATTATCGAAGGAGAACACGATGGATTTATAGAAACATGCACACATGTATGTGAGCTCAGTGCAGGCGATCGTGAGTCTCAGTGAACGATTGTTCGCCATTGTCATTGAGTCAGCTGCTCAGATCGCTTCTATGTGATGGTTCATTTATCGCTTGAAGCACACTGTATAATGCACATGAAAGTTCTGTCAAAGATATGATGATTTGAGCATATGTTCGATTCCGTACCGATTGGAAGGTGGGGTGGAAAAATTCAATCATGGTGATGATCAATCCTGTTTTGCAATGGTGGTTAGGCCTACGTTATTGTGTATGCTCACGGGTACTTACCTTTTGTAGTTTGTGTGCTTTTTGTTCTGTCGGCCTTGAGTGTTTGCGTCGCCTTGTCTCGTTGTACTTTGTTGTGGTCTCGCTCTCTTTTGATTTTTGAAAGCAAATTCAAATTGCATTGTTTTCCAGCAGCATGCGAGGTCAAATTAGACGAATTCAGATCTAACCAATCTTCTTGTGACGCCATTGTGCGTGTGTCTCGTGTGCCATGTACCAATCGCGAAGAGTCCTGCCGACGTCATTTCAGAAAAAGATTTCCCTACCCATAATTCCCCTGGGTTTTGAAGTTTCTAAAAAATTATTTTAGGCCGACGACGCTCTATGGAGCGCAAAGCATGTAAAGGGAAGCAACCGGTTGTACGTGCACGTCGAACAGAGACATAGAAAGGAGATACTAACTTGTTAGTTGATATACTTGTGGGTCTAGCTAACAGCATTATAACGACAGTGGTTGGGCATCATGACCGTCAAAAATACTTTCACCGACAGGTACCACAAACGTGACTACGGTTACATTTTCTTACAAAATATAGATGAGACCCACTTGAAGAGTGTATCATATCCAGTTGAACTAGTTTGCAAATGTTCAAGTCATGGTGGGTAATGGTCCACTTCTAATAGCGATCACCCTGCCTTTACACCACATGTTTGAGCAATAGATGTGTGTGTGTGTGAGTGTGGATGAAGCGTGAGCGTCTATGTTGGTATAGATTGACGCACTTTGAGCCTGGTTGGTGATTTGGGGAAAAGTGCATGTATAGCATCCATTATTATTATTATTATTACTATTTAATTATTTCTGAGCAGTTTCTGTATGGTGTCCAAGTATTTTATTTAGTGTTTTGTGTTGCTCACAGGTTCTGGGCAGGGCCAGTGGTGATACTGGTGGCGATGTTTGCCATGGCAAAGTGGAGCAGGGAAAAGTCGGTCAACGCTGTGGAGCAGTTTGTAGCTGTCTGTGGACACCTCTTCTTCCTGGTAATTCTTTACTTTGGCTGTGGATTAATGACTTCACATAGGATTTATTTGTTGGCTTCAAATTTGCAGTTTAGCTACGCAAACTCGTGCCATTTCCAGGCAAGTCATGATGAAGCATTGATTTGTTGTGCTTTTCACATGTACCAAGTTAATAATATTTATTTTTTTTCAGGTTCTGACTAGACCGTCAGCTGCAAACAAGAATTTTCCATATCACGTTCGGACATCTCAGGTTTGTACGACCTCTCCGTGCTTCACTTGTGTGTTTTTATTTTCAGTTTGGAAATTCCATTAAATATTTTATTATGCATTTCATATCTGCTTTTACATGTTTATTATTTTTTAAAATTGTATTAATTATGCAAGTTACTATCCAGAGTTTAAAATTATCTTCACAGTTCCTTTTTGCCACAAAATCAGTTTGGATATCTTGCATTTTCTTGGCTTGAGAAGGGAAGCATTTGCGCATTGTGATTTCACATTACCTCCCTTTATGTATGATGGATTTGCATAAGATCTCTCTGGTGCTCATATGATGACAACAGTGTTAAATGTAACTTACAATCACTCTTATTGCATTTTACCCAGATATTAAACAGTTATTATTTGGTTTTGGTTGTTTTTCCCTTTTATTACCAGTATGGTATTGGTGGCAGTCAATTTCAATGATTTCAAAAAATCCAAATTTTGATTTCCTTTCTGTCCTTTGTTAGCGACTTACCTTTATCGGCATGTTTGAGTGATGAGTTTGTGTTTGTTGTATATGTAGGAGTGTAAGTTGGTCACAGGTGGACAAGCTTTGAATCTGATATAAGATAAGGCACATACAGCATCCAATATAATAATAATAATAATAATAATAATAATAATAATAATAATAATAATAATAATAATAATAATAATAATAATAATAAAAATTTAAAATTTAAAAAATAATAATAATTATGATCATGATTCTTTTTTCTTCTTCTTCTTACTATTGTTTTGTTGTTGTTATTGTTGCTGTTTTCTCCAAACAGATAGCAACAATATTCGACCCAGAAGAAGAGCCACCCAGGCTGGGCGGAAGCACGTATCGCATGAACAACAACGGTGGTGGTGGTGCTGCTGCAGTGATGACGTCAGATGAAACACAAATGGGGACAGGGCCTGATCTGGCAGCTTTGTTTGTAGTTCAGGATGCAAACGGAAAATTTCTACAAGACGAAAATAAAGCTACCAGGCACAGCATGCCACCTTCTTTTCACACAGTGAGTACCACGTTCACCCCGCCGTAATGGTATTGGATGCAGTCATGCTAAAATGATAAATAATCGCAGCGCTTTGAGTTCGATTAAAGAAAAAGCTCATGATAGATTGCTGTATTATTATGATATTATTATTATGATTATTGTAATTATTTTATTTGTTTACTTTACTTTTTATTTTTTTTAGTTTATTTTTTTGTAAGATATTGTTGTGCACTTTTTCTGGGTAACAAAAAATATTTGGTTTCAAATAGTGACCAACTGCTGTATTATTCACTGGCTGATAGCAAAAGTGATCTTTCTTATACAGTGGAACCTCCAGTATCCGTCTCTGGTATACGACTCCCTCTGTTATGTGACCTGAAAACTTCTGACGGATTCACTTCCAATAATAAATGACCTCTGGTATGCGACAACCTCGTTTATGCGACCAGCGACCGTGTCTTAAGCCCTTTATACGACCGTCTTAGGCAATTTAAAAGAGATATCAGTAAATGTATTGTCTGTACTTTCATTTTTTCTCTTATGTTAGTGTACTATTGTCTGCTATTTCTGGTTCGCAAGTAAGGGACATTACTCACCTACACTGGCTTGTCAAAATGGCGTCGCGCAAGAGGAAAGTTTTGAGTTTGGCAGAGAGAATAAAAGTGATTGAAAGAAGTGAAAGTGGGAAGAGTTGTTTGTCTATTGCAAGAAGTTTAGACGTTGGGAAGACCCAAAGTCAGCTCATCATAAAGGATAAGGAATCTGTGAAACTACGATGGTAGAGTGGAGAAAGTGGCGAAAGGAAAACATCGAGACTGAGTGAGAGCTTCTGCACTGACAGACTTAGAAAGGACCTGATTATTTGAAAACAGTCTTCAATTTCAAAGTTTTTCCCTGTTCAAAATGTCTGAAGACCCGACTGTTTTCTATTTTTGAAGTTGTGACTAAAAGACAAAGCTAAAAATGAAACATGTTTTACAGTTTTCTTTGTCAGAGAATACATGCTGGTGAGTGTGAAAATTATGACTACATACCCCTCCGAGCCTGACCTCTCCTCCCCCCTCCCCCCACCCCAAGTTTCTGGTATAAGACCACCTCTATTATAAGACCGTTTTTTTTTCAGATGTTGCATGGTCGTATACAGGAGGTTCCACTGTATATCACACTTACAAGCTTAGAAAGCTTCTCAAAGTGCTGGCCACTACCATTATTATCCAGTGTGCACAAAACAGTTTGCTAAGTCAGGATTCAAACCCAAGGTGCACTCACACAAAGTTTGCGCCCTGAACCACAGAACTATCCACGATGCTGATAACCAAAGAAATAGAAGGGAAAGATCTTTCATTGCACTTTGCAAACAATATGCTTCAGTAGCATTAAGGAGGGAAATGGTCTTTTAAATATGTGTTGTATTGCAACAACAACAAAAAATACAATATCAGCAACAGCCACAGCCACAACAGAGGCTATTAAGCAGCAGCAACAACTGTGGCAAGAACTAATATTGGTTACAAGGTAGTGACAATATTGATGTACATAACTGTGTCCTTTATTTTATGTTTATTTTTTTTTTACAAGGATTAACAAATTATTTTGATAGGTGAGCAGAAAGCTTACAAATGTTTGCAGTGTTATTGCATTTAAAAAATAAAATTTTTTTAATAAAAGATTTAAAATGAGTTTGAAGGAGCTATATATAATTTAGTGATATGATAGCAGCACATGAATTAACGTATTGATTTTGGCTGCTCAGCCCAAGAAGGAGAATATTTATCATGCAGCATAGCTGAGACTAGACACGACGGGGCCTTCTCCCTCTCCCAAATCTCTGGGTAGTGAGGAAGGACTAGCCCACTACAGCATCAACATCGCATTCCCTTCCTGCTTAGCTGCCGCACCTCTTTACAACACCCGGCCTAAAAGAGTAGGCCTTCTGAACGTCCGCTGAGAGTTTGGGAAAGGGAGAGGGCTGGTCTAGTTTCATGGATGTCTACAAAAAGGAGGGAACATTTGTCGTCTAATTCTTATTTTTTTGTTGCTCCTGTTGCAGCTCAATCCACCGCCCCTCAGGACCGTACAACTGCCACCACAGCCCAGCGCTCTGCTCTTCACACTTGCTGAACCCCTGTCCTCCTCCCTCCCACCCTTCACCACCACCCTCCCTCCCATCCGCGGAGGACCCACATCAACCCTCCCACTCATTGGAGCCACGCACACCCTTCCCTCTCTTCCTAAAGAACCCACCGCCACCTCCAGAGAAGAACTTCACATGGGCCAAGGGGACCACCAACCCTCAATTTCCTACAATGACAGCTTGTTTCTGGCCAAGGGGAAGTAATTAAGCTGCTAGCTGATAGTATTGGCACTGTGGACAAAGTGGCTAAAGAAGTTCTCCATCTTGATTTTCCTTCAGAGGTTTTTCAATTTGTTCCATACTCTGACCTGCGTTGTATGACTGGATCTTATTGTAAACGGCTCTGGCAGACTGAATGGTCTAATCAAATCGATAACAATTAAACTATTTCAACTTCTTCCAGATTTGTCTGCTTTTTTGCCGAACTTTGCGTCCACCTGCAAAGAAGAAACTGTCGTGGCCTGCCTTCATATTGGGCATACTTATGTCACCCATAGTTTCCTTTGGAAAGGAGAACCACCGTGGTGCATTGCATGTGACAAATCTTTTTCCGTCTGCCATTTTATGTCTGAGTGTGCTGATCTGGTTGATGAGAGAGAAAGATATTTTGGTTCAGTACTTATTAATGAGATTTTTAAAGTCTGTAATGGTCAAAACTTGTTTACATTTTTATGTGGTGTTGGTTTGTTTTGTCACATATAGGGATTTATGCCTATGAAGTGTGCTATCATTACCGCCGTTGTTAGAAAACAGCGTTCAGTGCATATCTGTGTTGCCGAGCGGAGTATTTGACTCCCGACTCTCGGCCACCACCTTGAGAACACGGCCCGACCTGAATTGTTATTTTTTGTCTATCCCTCATAAGAGAGACATAAAAACATTTGCCATGCAAGGCTGTGAAGCGTGTTGATAGTAAACCGGGTTGCTGGCTACTAGTGCCACAACACTCCAATCAATGGCTACACCAAAGGCCAGACCAACCAACAATTGGAAGGTAGACAATCCCAAGCGTGAACCAGTCACCTCCCACTCCGCCACAAATTCCACAGCTCACATCAAAACATGTCCTCATGGTTTCCCAGTTCGATACATGCATCTGGAACCGCCACTGTCTACGCCCAGTCAGTCTCCATTCACTGACGTAACTGTGAAAAAACTGCCTTCAACAGTTAACACGGTCCAGCATGATCCTGTTTCTGGTCGTTGCACCACTTGTAGCTGAGCAGAGTATTTGACTTTCGACTCTCAGCCACCACCCTTGAGGACACGCCCCGACCTGAAATGTTATTTTTTTGTCTATCCCTCGTAAGAGAGACATAAAAATATTTGTCACTGCCACTGATGTGTATAAAATGCCTGCCGACAATGTAGTCCTGCCCGCCACCAAAAGCAGAAGATGAATGGTGAAGCGGGGAGAACATATGTTCTGTCGCCTTGTCCTGCATAACTCAATGGCCAAACCTAGGGATTCTGCACATCAGGAGCCACCCAAGGCCAGACCAACCAACAAATGGAAAGTAGACAATCTCTCTCCCAAGCGTGAACCAGCCCCCTCCCATTCCGCCTCATCTGGATATGTAGTGACTTCACATTGATGAATTTGGCATGGTTTTGGTTATAAAATTAGCATAGCAATAGTGCATTTTTACGCTGGTTATTTTTGCCCTCGGGATGAACTTTTGGAGTGCTAGACTATCGGGGTTTTTTCCCCCGTTGGGGTGGAGGGTGAGGGGAGGGGTGGGGGGGAGGGGTTCAGTATAAATAGTATCCCCACTTTCTGGAAATTTAGTGCTTAAAATTCCCACTGTCGCTAACTTTCTCCTTTGTTCTTTCTCATTCCTACTCTGTTCTATCAATCTACTATACTATCTTCTTTTTCACTAGAACGGTCACCTACCTTTTTTCTTGAAAACTCTTCCAAGACAAACTCCTCATTTGTGTCTGAGGTCTGTTGGATTAGCTTGGGAATATTGGATGCTTTCTCCCAAATGGTCACTGGGTTTTCCTATGATGTTATTATTTGGCAATGTAGGCATTTTATATGTTTGTGTTTTGTTGATATTTTATAATGATGTTTATATTCTATTTTGTTTTTGTAAACGGAATTCGATAAATTAGAGTATAGCCTCAGCGTCCCCTGCGTGGGATGTCTTTATTGTTAAGTGACGGTCTGGTGGAATGCCTTCAGTGTTACCACTAAGGTTGTTTCGGCAGATCTTTTATGTGGATCAGGGGTAAGTCCTCTTTCAGCTCCCCAGTAACATTTCAAAAACACATCTAAATTAGGTAGATTGGGTTTATGAGCGCCACAGGCTGCGACTACGCCTTCCCCAGGGGAGGCGACCCAGAATTTCCTAATAAAAAAATGGACAATAAAGCGGTACCAAACAAACACAAGAAAGGCCTAAACATGCTTTTCAGATTCATAAATTGAGACTTTTGATTTTTCCTCTTATTAGGTCAACATATTTTTATTTAACGAAGCATCAGGAAGCACTTTGGTTGTTGCTTTTAACTTTGTCCTATCCTATCCTATCCTGTAACTCTGAGGACGTTGGGGCACCACAGATGATCATTTAACCAGCATACTGCGTCTTTCTCTGTCCTCAGCAACCCTGATGGCTTCGCTCAATGTCAAGCCAGTCCATTCTCGAATGTTGTCCTCCCACCTCTTTTTTGGTCTCCTTCTACCTCCTTGCACTGTGCCAGGATGGCCTTTGCAAGGCCTGATGATCTGGTGACGTGGCCATACCATCGGAGTTTCCTTTTCTTCACCCCTGTGAGCAGGTCATCGTGTTGTCCAATGGCTTGTGTGATGGTCTGTCGGACTTCGTCGTTGGTGATGTGCTGGGTATAGGAAATACCCAGAAGTCTTCTGTAGCACCTCATCTCCATGCTTTGTTTTCTTCGTTGTAGATCTGCTGTGAGAGTCCATGTTTCACAAGTGTATAGGAAGATGGAGATGACAAGGGAGTGCAGCAGCCTTTCCTTGGAATGTAGACTGACGGTCCTGTCTTTCCAAATGGGCTTTAACCTTGCCAGGGCAGAAGTTGTTTGCACGATCCTGGAGAGGACTTCCTGTCGAGACCCATTGTCTGATACAATGGCTCCTAAATATTTGAATCTATGCACTGTGTTGAGGGATTGGCCTTGGACTTTGATGTCCGTGTTGAGGCCATTGGTGTTGTTGGTCATTATTTTGGTCTTCTCTGCACTTATTTCCATTCCATAGACTCTGGAGGTGGTGTCAAGCCCCTGTACCAGCTGTTCAAGTTCTTGTTCCTCTCCATCAATGTCATCCGCAAAACAAAGGTTGAAGATTGCTCTACCCCCTATGCTGACTGTGCCTTCATGATCTGCAAGGCCATCTGACATGATGCTCTCTAGGAAGATGTTGAAGAGTGTTGGAGAGAGTAGGCATCCCTGATACACACCGATTGTTGTTCTGAACCAGTTTCCGATAGCGCTGTTATGGAGGACTGCACTGGTGGCCTTGTCATACAGGTTTTTGATGACTTCAATAATTTTAGGACTGATGTTGTACACTCTCATGGTTGCCCACAGTGCTGCATGCCAGACTTGAGAAAGTTTGTTTGCATATTTAAGAGTAACAGGCTTGTTTTTAAAGATTTGATCAATTTTTTAATATTTTAAGATAACGCCTCTCTGGTCCTGATTTGGCTCGGAAGAGTCCGCTAGACGTAAATCAATAACCATGTAACGTAATGTAATGCCAGATTCGATCAAACGCTTTCTTGAAGTCTATGAACACATGATATAGATGTTTTTGGTGCCGTAGGTATTTCTCGCAGATTATTCAGAGGTTGAAAAATCTGTTCATTGGTACTTCGCTCCGCCATAAATCCTGCTTGTTCTTCAGCTATGGTTTGTTCAGCTTGGGGTTTCAACCTGTTGAAATTTATTGTTAGGAGGACCTTGCTGGGATGGCTGATGAGGCTGATCGTGCGGTAATGTTCACACTCCTGAAGGTTACCTTTTTTGGGAAGAGTGATGACAAGCGACTGGGTCCATGGTGTAGGCCACTCCCCACTCTGCCAGATCTTGTTACGGATAATGGTGAGGGCGTCAATCATTGCTTCTCCTCCTGCTTGAAGCAATTCCGAGGGTATATATATATATATATATATATATATATATATATATATATATATATATATATATATATTGTACATATAGTTTAATGAGTTTTATTAATTTGGAGGTCCAGACCCATTTCCAGTATTCAAAATCCAAATTGCAAACTAACCAGTCCACAAATTGGAACACAACACCCTGAAAAACAACAAAAACAAAGAATAACAAGGAAGTCGGTTTTATGTTAAAGCCTTCATAGATGAGCGCAAGGATTTAAAAAAAAAAAAGGAAAATACAGAACGACACAATTATTCGTGCATTGAATTTGTTCAGTAGTAGTTCATAGAGCCAATGTTTGGCTCTATTGAATATTCGGCTATATTGAATTTGAAGTCAATTCTAGGTTCCCAGACACTTCAGTCCCCGCATGTGGGCCGGGGTTTCTGTGTCACTGTCTTTCTCTTTTGTTCTTTCTCATTCCTAATCTGTTCTATCAATCTACTATACTATTTTCTTCTTCGCTAGACCAGTCATCTACCTTTTTTCTTGAAAACTCTTCCAGGACAAACTCCTTATTTGTGTGTGAGATCTGTTGTATCAGCTTGGGAATATTGGATGCTTTCTGCCAAATGGTCACTAGGACTTCCTATATTATTAATTAGCAAAGTAGGTATTAAATATGTATGTGTTTTGTTGATATTTTCTAATGATGTTTGTATTCTATTTAGTTTTTTGTAAACGGGGGTTCAATAAATTAGAGTATAGCCTCAGTTATGTGGCCAAGTGGGCTAAGGGGGACTAACTTGCCTTGTCCACAAGCCAGAAACTAATGGCGCATGACAGGTGTGGGTTCGATCCAGCATCTGGGCGTTATGTTTCTCCGAATATTATTTACTTTCGACTCGGGCAACGTCTCGGGGGTTTTCTCCGGGTACTCCGGTTTGCTCCCCCAGCAAAAAATTCACAAATAATGTTAGGTAGATAGGGTTTGGGCGCGCCACTGGCTGCGACTACGCCTTCCCCGGGGGAGGCGGCCCAGAGTTTCCCGATAGAAAGAAATAATAAACTGAAGCAAAGCAAAGCAGCAGTGTCCCCTGCGTGGGATGTCTTTATTGTAAAGTGACAGACTGGTGGAGTGCCTTCAGTGTTACCACTACGGTTATTTCGGCAGATCTGTTATGTAGATCAGAGGTGAGTCCTCTTTCAGCGAAGTTGTGGTCTTGATTTTATGGTCCCGATTGGGCTCTTTGCAGTCCGCTGGACCCTGTAAGCAATGAATAACTAACACTTCAGTAGAGCCGGAGTTCACTGTATTCTTGCCACATTCCAGCTCATTGATTTACTGATTTAGAAATATTATTGGCATCATTGAATTAAATATTTTATATTAAATATATATTCCAAAGTAAAGGTTATATAAATGTTTTTATGTCAATTAAAACTCAAGCCCAATTGAGCTGAGAAGTATTTATAAAAGTGCATAATTTACTTCGAGATGTTATGAATGTTTTTTTCTGTTTTAATTGCATAATTTTGCATGCTTTTCGAGAGTTTTTATTAATGTTATTTTGTTATTGTTGAAATTTGCATAATATGCTAAATATATTTTTGCAACATCAGGGGTAAAGCAATGAGTTTAGTGTTCACGATTTAGTCGTCGTTGGTATTGTCAATTTGTGTGACAATGTGTGAACGTTAGTGGTGTAATGCTTGTGTTTGTAAATTGATTTACTTCTCTTTATTTCCCTGTTGTTCTATTAATACATTATAAAAGGCTGTTATCAGCAGACATAGGAAACAGCCAGGAAGAAACTGGAATCAGACCGAAAAGACGAGGTTAGAAGAGAGAGAGACAAGAGGAGAGAGAGAGAAAGAGAGAGAGAGAGAGAGAGAGAGAGAGAGAGAGAGAGAGAGAGAGAGAGAGAGAGAGAGAGAGAGAGATTGGAACAGAGAGAGAGGAGTGAACAGAAAGATAGCGAGAAGAAGAAGAAGAAAGAGAGAGAGAACAATTTGTATTGTACGAGGGTAAAAGAACAGTGGATCGGATTTTTGTGTTTATTGCACCCTGCCTTTGTGAGAGACAGAGAGCACTGGTTAAATGTCTATGAATGTGGATACTTGTTAACACTTGTTATTGCAATCAAATTGTACTCTTTTTACACAGACTAAAGACGCTCACAGTAATTTATTGCCAGTTTTTTGTGTTGTTGTAAATACTCTTTAACTGTGAAATTTTGTAAAAATCAAAACCATTTTTTAACATTTGCACGTAAAATTATCATGTGTATTTCATCGAAATTTGACAACATTGAAAAGTGTGTGTGTGTTTGTGTTTGTGAGTCAGTTTGCATTTATTATGCATTTTGATTCGCATGCAATAGCAATGTGAGTCTATGTACTCACACACACACACATCCCTCCCTCGTTTTTCCCAATCCCCCTCCAAACCCTTATTTTGCAAATCTATGCGAGATGAGTCCTCAATAGTCCAAAAATGATCCCATCCTATCCTATCTTATCCCGTATATCTCGAAGATACTGAGGCACCACAGATGATTGTTTAACCAGCGTACTCCCTTACACTTATCACCTCCGTCATGGGGGCCAACAGAATGTGCGTTCCTTGGTGACCCGGGTAACGATCAATCCGGTATGGAGTGAGTGGTTCTTTTCATCGTAGTATGTGTCTTGGGCAAGAAAGACCTGGCGAGGCCCAATCCTCTCTAGGCTGTTGGCCACAACCGATATCCACGAGTACAGTGTGGCTTGCTTTGGCTCCAAGCACATGGTCCTCCGTCCTGGCCGCTGACTTCTGTGTAGAAGACTCGCCCAGTGCTGACGTCACCCCTGTTAGTCGCATCTAAGACATGCCAGGAAACGTTGGGCCTATTCTATTCAGTGCAGTACAGTGTGGCTTGCTTTGGCTCCAAGCACATGTTCCTCCGTCCTGGCCGCTGACTTCTGTGTAGAAGACTTTTGCCCAGTGCTGACATCACCCCTGTTAGTCGCCTCTAAGACATGCCAGGAAACGTTGGGCCTATTTCATTCAGTGCTCAAACCCACAGGGCATGATATCGTTAACAAATGTCTGTCTGTCCGCCATCTGTCTATGCAAAAACTTTAAAGTGACTAAGTACTAAGAACCTATTTCAACTATCACAACCAAACTTGGTAAGATGGTGTATACCCATGAGACCTGTCCTAAGTCATTTTGTATATGTACTTTGAAGTGACCTTGACCCTAAACTATGAGAGATATAAAGTCCAACTTATTGTATTCAGAGATGATCTTTCATATCTGTTCCATTTTTGTGTTGATCTTGAATGTCAAGGTCATTTTAGGCCTTGTAAAAACATACACAAATCATTGGGTTATTTGATCATGCATGAGAGGTCATGTAAAGGTCAAGGTCATCCTAAAGTCAAGGTCACTGAAGGTCACAATCATTGTTTTGGGGGCATAATATAGGATAGGAGGATAGGAGAGGAATGTGTTTGGAGCCGGAGGTCAAGGTCATCTCAAGGTCAAGAGCATAGAAAGATCAAAGTCAGTATTACTTTGCATTTTAATGCCACTGTTTCATTTTGTTGTTTTTTTCTGGGCATTTTCATGTTAAATATTGCAAGTTTCATAAGGAGCATTTGTGGCTTTGTTCTAGTGTTTTTTTAAAATCAGAAATGACACATATCTTGCCCAAATTTAATCAGAAATGACACATATTTTGCACATATTTGATCAGAAATGAAACATATCTGACTTGTATTTGATCGACACATATCTTGGTTATATTTGATCAGAAATGACAAATATTTTGATGATTATGATGCTTTGCAACTCCGTTCAATGTTTTCACTGCCGTTCGTATCCCTCATAAAATGACAGTGGGGTATAGATGGATGAGTGAGAATCAGCATGTGTGACATAATGGACAACAGTTTGTGGCCTATCATGCTGTTGTGATGAAAAAGTGATGATTATAAAGATGTTTTGTGCAACGCAGGGATTCCAAAAGTGCATGTACATTAAAATGGCTTCATTTGAGGGTTTAGAGTGCCCTGTACATAAAATTGATCGATTAACATTGTAACATTTTAAAAATTTAATTTACATTATTTTGTCCTTATTTTGAATTTTTCAAAAATTGTTGAAAAGATAGAAGCATAGACTGGTCTACGCAATAAAGTCTTAGCCCTTCTTTTTTTCCACTAAAATATGTGCTTTTTAAGTATTTTACATCACTCTCCTCTCTCTTAATTCACTCTATATTACTGGGTAATTTGCACTGATTTTAAGAATTTTGTGTGTTATATTTGAAACATAAAAAATATAATATTTACTGATAATCCTACTTTTTTTAAAAAACAAATCAACCGGCAAACCAGTCTTAAACTGAACAGAATATTAGATCAAAGATTAGATGTGTAGGTCTGCTGGATGTATTTTTTGCTTAATGAGGTCATCTTTTGTTGCCATATCCTCCCGTGGGGTGCCTGGGGTTTCAGTATAAATAGTATCCCCACTTTCTGGAAAGTTAGTGCTTTAAATTCCCACTGTTGCTGTCTTTCTCCTTTATTCTTTCTCATTCCTACTCTGTTCTATCAATCTACTATACTATCTTCTTCTTCACCAGAGCAGTCACCTACCTTTTTTCTTTAAAACTCTTCCGGGACAAAACTCCTCATTTGTGTGCGAGGTCTGTTGGATCAGCTTGGGAATATTGGATGCTTTCTGCCAAATGGTCATTGGGGCTTCCTATGATGTTATTATTTGGCAGTGTAGGCATTCACAGCAGATCTCCAACGAAGAATACAAAGCATGGAGATGAGGTGCTACAGAAGACTTCTGTGCATTTCCTATACCCAACACATCACCAACATTGAAGTCCGACAGACCATCACACAAGCTATTGGACAACACGATGACCTGCTCACAGTGGTGAAGAAACGGAAACTCCGATGGTATGGCCACGTCACCAGATCATCAGGCCTTGCAAAGACCATTCTGCAAGGCACAGTGCAAGGAGGTAGAAGAAGGGGGAGACCGAAAAAGAGGTGGGAGGACAACATTCGAGAATGGACTGGTTTGACACTGAGCGAAGCCATGAGGGCTGCTGAGGACAGAGAAAGATGGAGTATGCTGGTTAAGCGATCATCTGTGGTGCCCCTACGACCTTCGGGTTATGGGACAGGATAGGATAGGATAGGCATTTTATATGTATGTGTTTTGTTTATATTTTATAATGATGTTTGTATTCTATTTTGTTTTTATAAACGTGTGTTCGATAAATTATAGTATAGCCTCAGCATCCCTTGCGTGGGATGTCTTTATTGTAAAGTGACCGGCTGGTAGAGTGCCTTCAGTGTTACCACTAGGGTTGTTTTGGCAGATCTGTTATGTGGATCAGGGGTGAGTCCTCTTTCAGCGAAGTTGTGGTCTTGATTTTGTGGTCCTGAATCGGCTCTTTGCAGTCTGTTGGACCCTGTAAGCAATGAATAACTTACCTAACTTACAAATTTTTGTTGTCATAGATAAAGTTGAAATTCCAACAAGCTTACCAATGTCTGCGAGATACATTTTTCCTAATTCAATGGGCTTAATTTTAAACAGAGATTCTGCGATCACTGATTATGTTGTATTCAATACAACTATAATGCCACTGTGGTAGGTGAGATTCACAAGGGTCTGTTCATATGGCGCGTTCCTTTTTTATATATTAAAACATTAATTTTTTTAAAAATTATTACCACCCCCCCCCCCCCCCCCCCCCCTTGTTGGGGTGCCGGGGGATTCAGTATAAATAGTATCCCCACTTTCTGGAAATTTAGTGCTTTAAATTCCCACTGTCGCTGTCTTTCTCATTTGCTCTTTCTCATTCCTGCTCTGTTCTATCAATCTGCTATACTATCGTCTTCTTCGCTAGACCAGTCTCCTACCTTTTTTCTTGAAAACTCTTCCGGGACAAGACTCCTTGTTTGTGTATGAGGTCTGTTGGATCAGCTTGAGAATATTGGACGCTTTCTGCCAGGTGGTCACTAGGGTTTCCTATGATGTTATTATTTAGCAATGTAGGCATTTTATATGTATGTGTTTTGTTGATAATTTATAATGATGTTTGTATTCTAGTTTGGTTTTGTAAACGGGGGTTCGATAAGTTGGGGTGAAGCCTCAGCCGTCCCCTGCGTGGGATGTCTTTATTGTAAAGTGACTGGCTGGTGGAGGGCATTCAGTTTTCCCACTAGGGTTGTTTCAGCAGATCTTTTATGCGGATTGGGGGTTGTCCGGTCCTGATTTGGCTCGGAAGAGTCCGCTGGACCTAAAGCAACAATGATGTAATGTAATGTAATGTAAAAATTATTACTACATTAAAATTAAATCTAATAATAGCTTTGGTTTTGATAATGGAGTTAAATGGTTTGTTTTTCTATATATATATGTTTTTGAAAACTTCTGTTTTCGCTTGCTACCATTGTAATAACATCAAGTAGCCCAGACCAACAGCTGCAACAAAATAATAAACTTGTTTGTTTGAAGAAGAATTTGGCTCTATTGATTCTTCAGGTTTTGTTGCTAATGATTGTTGAGTATTGGTTTTTCTTTTGTCTGTTCTTTGTTTAATATATTTGCTTTTGTTTGCCTGTTCCATCTGTGTAATTTATTATATTCTGCTAATTTTTTTCCAGGACATTTTTTTTAGTCACTCTTTCCACTGTGTTCTTTGGAATCTCCTGTAGCACAGTCTTCTGTGTCTCTGGGTTCTGATTCATCTCCGGATTGGAAAAGTCCATTTTTAATGGCAGAGAAATTTACATGTTGAAAAGTAATTGGCCCAGCTGAAAATGGTGCCAACAAGCCTCCAAAATTATAATACAGAGTTCTTGTCACTTCGCTTATGCAATTAATAAATATTTTAATAATATATTAATTAATATATATATATTAATAATATGCTTCAATAATGGTACAAGACGCAGTGGTAAAAACAAAACCAAGATAGTTATATTCGTTGACTACCTCTAAATAATTTCCATCGAGATGCCATTTTTCAGATTTCCCTAAAAATCCTCCTTTACGAAAAACTAATACTTTAGTCTTGTCTATATTAATGTTTAGGTACAATCTTTTGCATGCATCATTTAAAATATTGATCTGATTCTGTAACCGTCTTGGAGTGATGGACATCAGCACAATATCGTCAGCAAATAATAACAGGAAGCGATCTACATGTATCAAGTTAGGTAATAACTGAATGTCATGCATACCATCACTGTTCACAGCTGTTGCTACTTCATTAATAAACAAGGAAAAAATTTCTGGGCTCAAAATGCAACCTTGTCTCAGGCCCACCGGGCAATCAAAAATATCTGTGAGCTTGTCTCCAGTACGTACACAAGATAACACTGTTTTATACATAGAAACAACAGCTTTCATAAATTTCCCATCAATATTATTTTTATGCAAAACAATTTCAAACAGGGGCTGGTGTTGCACAGAATCGAAAGCCTTCTTCAGGTCCACAAAACAGGCATACAATTTTCCTCCTTTTTTACTTAAATATCGCTCAACAATAGCATTTAAGGTGAAAATGTGATCGGTGGTTGAATAACCTTTCCTAAAACCTGCCTGCGATTCTGTGATTTTATTATGTTCTTCCACCCATTCCACTAGTCTTTTATTCAGCACAGACGTGTAACATTTACTGACTAAACTTAGTAAAGATATCCCTCTGTAATTATCAGTAACACCGGAATCTCCCTTCTTAAAAATTGGTACTTTAATAGCTTTCGCCCAGCCAGCTGGGTAAGTCCCGCTATCAAACAACAAGTTGAATAATTTAGTGAGGAATATCACAGTTATTTCCCCTGTCATCTGTAACGTCTCCGCTAGTACTTGGTCAACACCGCAGGCCTTGCTTTCTGATAGCGTCTCTTATTTCTTGTGCCAATATAGGCCTATTTAATTCAAAGCAAACGTCATTTTCGTTAAGTATACGAATGTCTATGGTTTCTTCAAACATTTCGTCCTTTTCTACCACAATATTTCCATTAAAAAGATTCTGGAAATGGTTGAACCATTCCTCTTCAGAGATATCAATACAAATTCCGCTTTTCTTTACGCCTGAGATTTTCTTTACCTCTCCCCAAAACAGTTTCCCATTTGTTTCTAATGAAGCTAGGTGTTCTGCTCTTTTTCTTCCAAACTCAGATTTCTTTTTGATTATCAATGACTTATACTGTTTTCTCGCCTCTACGTACAGCTGCCTATCATATGCCTGCCTCGTGTGCCTAAATGTAGCTAATCGCTGTCTGGCAACACTCTTGGCTGTGGCACACTGACAATCAAACCAAAGACAATATAGCGTACTGCACTTGCCGCGTGGCGCCGCCCACTCTCACTCTCTTCATCATACACTCGCTCGCAGTGCGTAAAACACCTGTATACCAAAGACTATAAATATAAGCTCTTTGTGTATACAGCGCTCGAGAGGCCGGGTAGCTCAGTTGGTAAGAGCGTCTTGCTAGTAACCGAAAGGTCGCTGGTTCGAATCCCGGATTGCTTGTCCCCTATACGCACTGTGTCCGGGGACGTTAATTTACTTAATGCGAAAAAAAAAAAGCGCTATAGGGCATCATCAACATTATGGTCAAGCAACGCGTGGGCTCTGTTACACATATCCTGCATGGGTTGTGAATTAAAAATAATTACAAATTCTTCCTCTTTACTTTTATCCCAGATTGTTTTTGAAATCCATTTGTCATTATTTTTCTTTTTAGTTAATGTTGGGCTTTAACAGTCGTCACAACAAGGAATTGAGGGGAGTCTATAAATGGTTCAATCTTGAAATTTACTATAAAATCTGATGTACATAAATCTCTAGACAAAATAAAATAATCAATCACACTTCCACCATTTGCACTCACAATATATGTATATTACAAAAATTATATACAGGATCGCACGCACCCGCAACCTACCGCATAATTACATGGAATTCTTTTTTTTTAAAGTTCTCTCTCGGTCAGAAACTCGTTTACAAGCACAAGCACACACACACACACCCACAATTGTACATTCTGGCTTAGCTTGTACAAGGGCTAATTACAAAGAACATGTAAGAAATTAAATCTAAGCTCATTAGCGGATGATTCAGTAATTTGCAAAAGCACCAATAAGACAAACTCAAAGCTCATACAAAACAGCTTAAAAAGCAGCATAATTCTATTTATATCCCAACCTCACCACCGGTTTTGTTGCTTTATTTATTTATTTATGTATTTATTTAAATCTAATATCCGTTGATTGCGATTAGACTTTAAATACATTGATTGAATTTATTTGATTAAACAGCGTATCATACACTTTGCTAGTCTATTCAATTTTTGTTATTAAACAAAAACATCATCATCATCATCATCATCATCATCATCATCATCATCATCATCATCATCATCATCATCATCATCATCATCATCACAACCATCATCATAAGCAACAGCAGCATTTATTCAATTATCTTCAAATTCAATGTTCTGTCCAAAGGCCTCCAGGATTGTCGGGTGCTTTGCAGCTTCCTGAGTGCTGAGAGTGCCGTAAGGAAAGCCCTTGTTTGTAATCTTCGCCTTCACCCGCTGGCCAGTGCTGGTAGACAACACCTCAATTTCCTGGCAAAATTTGGTCTTTGGGCTCGAAGGTTCTGGGGCTCTACTGCCCTCCGGTTCTTCATCATCACCTTTTTCTTTATTTTCATCTTCATCTTCATCTTTAATTTCTTCGGCAAGAGGTCCAGACTCGGCTCGTTCTTCGTGTGTTTCAGCGACTGCCATGGGAGCTCTGCGAAAGTAAAATGCACGCAAAAATGGTTTTTAATCATCGTCGTCATCATCATCATCATCATCATCATCATCATCATCATCATCATCATCATCATCATAATCATCATCATCATCATCAACATCATTGTCAAAGTCGTCGAACTCCTCTTCCTTCCTCCTCTTTCTTTTTTTTCTCCTCCTCCTCACCGTCATACTTACTGTGCATGCTGTGAGGCATCACGTGTAGGCTGCTCTTCTAGAAGACTTTCTCCTTCAGGTTCATTCGGAACAGGCTCCCTTTCTCCCTGCAAAACAAAAGAAATGTCGGCTTTATGTGACCACTAGCAACCACGTAGAAATTAGCATTGAAGTGTAACGTCTATACCCACCATAGGCCATGTGGCAAACGTGAACAACTATCACAGAGAACAGGGCTATGGGGACGTAAATCAACATAGAACCGCCAGAGCAGTCATGCTGCTAAGACGGACAGTAAATGGTGGCAATTTTTAGCTTACCCATGTCACGAGGCGAGATGATAGATATTTTCATTTGTGTATACATCACGTGTTTATAGAGTTAGGACACGAGCGAGGGCTATTGACATAGGCACGTGGCGTATGTATTCCCTTTGCTTGGGTACTATATTTCCTAGTTCATTAATATTTTGGTGATGAGACTCGCCTATATAAAGACTGTTTGCTGAAAATCCTTACATTAATCCCGGATTGGTCAACGTGTGATCATATTATTTTCCCCTTTACCAACAACTGGCCCGCTGGTGTCAGTATAAATCGGTCCAGTAGTCACCTATATGCGAAAGTGTCGTGTGACTATAATCTACATACAAACAAACAAACAAATCCTTACTGGGAAGAGAGGGGACTATAAACTGATTAAATAAATAAATAAAAATAGAAGGCTCTCGTAAAAGAGTCTCCTCTCTGAAAATCCTTAACGGGAAGAGAGGGGACTATAAACTGATTAAAAAAAAAAATAGAAGGCTCATATCATATGTCTCCTTTCTGAAAATCCTTATCGGGAAGAGAGGGGACTATAAACTGATAAAAAAAAAAAATAAAAAAAATAGAAGGCTCACCAACAACTGGCCAGCGGGCCAGTTGTTGGTAAAGGGGATCATATTATTTTCCCCTTTACCAACAACTGGCCCGCTGGTGTCAGTATAAATCGGTCCAGTAGTCACCTATATGCGAAAGTGTCGTGTGACTATAATCTACATACAAACAAACATAGAAGGCTCATCATCATCACATGCTGAAGGTGGACGTTGAACTGAGAGGACATATTCTCTTGCTCTCACAAGAAGTTTTTATTGGAACGTTTTACAACTTTTTAAGCTGAATATGACACCGCACCGGACATAACGCCAGAGTGTAATACATTTCTACGTCGTCCCTGCTGCTGTTTGATTGCCCTCTTGAGTCTAAAACTCTTGGGGGACTTACGCCATAGTCTATATATTACATCTCTACGATTTCCCTGCTGCTGTTTCGTCTGCCCTCTTGAGTCTGAAACTCTTGGGGGCCCAAGTAACGCCTCGCTGTCTTCACCACTTGAGTTTCACTCTGTGGCACAAGTAACGCTTTGCTGTCTACACCATTCCAACCAAGATACGCTTTGCAGACCGACCAAGTAACGCCTTGCTGTTCCTTGTTCCTTTGACCAGAGTACCTACAGCCAGAAAGGTTCACATATCTCACCATATGAGCAGTCGCCTTGGTGAGCAAATACTCTTGGCCCTTGGCCCCTAATCTAACTCAGCTACTTATTAAATCCCCTAGAGACTTAAGTCTCACCCCATAGGCGGGGAAGATAGCCTGCTGTTGCTATCCCTGCCTAGTGGGGGGTAGATTGTGTGTCCACTGCGGTGGGGCCCTGTGCACCACACACCAGAGTCCTGGACTCTTACTGGCCCTACCCTTTGATAGGAATTTTTCTCTGTAGGAAGGACACGTTTTCTTGGACATTTTTCAACACTTATATCCTAGATTAAAAATACGTATTGTCTTTCTGCCTTGTCTAAGTAGTCCCATCAAAAACATTTTTTTTTCTTGACACTAATATGCGATAATGGATAGTTCAGCCCATGACTCTGACATAGATCCAAAGGAGGATCAAATTGATTATACTCATGACTCTGACCATGTACAACTTCCGTTCCGCCCGCCTTGGTTGCGTACCCTCTCGGCCAGTTCCTCGGGCTCTGACTCTGATCCCGCACCTCCGGCGAGGGGCCTGAAACAGAAAAAAGATAACTCATACAAGAGAGGACTTCCTGTTGACTGACCCTAAGCCTGTCGATTCTGCCAAGGCTAACAAAAAGGCCGCTAGACGTGCACGAGAACGTGTGCGGCTTAGGCGCATGGCGACTAGTTCGCCCTCGACTGCTGAGTCGCAGCGAGCTGCGGGTGTCAACCTGCTGCCCGCGGCGGACCTCCAGTCCCCAATGATTTCCACGTCCCCATCTAGGAAGCGTACTTACTCACACGTATCCCAGGTACCGAGCGCTAAGCGCAGTACTTTGGGCCTTGACATGTCTGATCATGAAGGCGAGGCTAACATGTCCTCGCCCGATAACAACCCTTCATCTGAGGGCCCTGAGTGCTCAAGTGCCCCCCGGTCTCCAGATACAAATCCGCTCTCAGAACCATTGGCTCACTCAGGCTCCCCTGCCCTCAACATCGCCCCGCGGGATGGGGCGCAGGACATCTCCCTGGGTCGAGACCCTCTGCCAACGCTCTCGCGAGGTCATCCAACGGCGACCGGACAGAGGGACTCCGCTATCCCGCCTAGGCGAGATACAGTTCCAGCGCCGAGTAATGGGGAGCCCCGCGCCGCTCAGCCTGGCCCAATACCTAAAAAAATCCTATGCCGCTGCTGCGCGGACTAACGCCGCAGCTGTCGGCCCCAGACGCTCTACCCGCCTCACCCAGCCTAGAGTTAGAGCAGTGCCAGTTGAATTCCCCGTCGTTATTCACGACTGTGGTGGGGGCTCTGCCACCTTCTCGGGCTAGGGCACTTTTGGGCAACCAAAGCTACTTAAAAATTTAGTAGGTGATGTCCTCAGCATTCTTAAGATCTTCTCTGGGGACTGGTTAATTTCCTGCGCCTCCGCCGCACAGCAAGGGCAGCTCTTTCGCCTCAAAAACCCCAGCGGAATAATCTGGGTAACTCGGATACCCTCTGCCAGTACGGCGGGAGTCATCCGTGGCCTACCGGCGGAGGGTGACGACAAGGAATTCTTAGCCCAAGTTAAGGACAGTCTGAACCAGCAAAATTTATTTATTTAATCGTTCTTATATAGCGCTTTTCCAGCTCAAGAGCTGCTCAAGGCGCTGGCCGATACAGGATCTAACTCAAGCCGCCCGGGACGCCCACCCGCAGCCTTTGGGCGCATGGTCTGACGCACGGACAACTGAGCACAATCCTGGGCAGCCAGGGATGGGGGAGAAGGACCTAGGTGCATGCTGGGTGTTTTCTTGTCACCGGCACTCACCCGTTTAGGACATGAGCGTCAGGATCTTTAAAGTCCGTTATGATGGAATCTATCCGTACAAACTGTGACTCGTCTCACTCGGGCGGGAGGACACCCCTCCGCTGCCATCAAGGTTGTTTTTGGCCTCTTGGCCCTGCCTACTGAGGTGACCCTTGGCCGAACGCGCTATGGGGTCGACCCATACGTAGCGCCCGTAATGCGCTGCACCAAGTGCCAGCTCCTTGGCCACGTGCGCCATCAGTGCCGCCGTCGCACGGACCGATGTGCAAGATGTGGCAATGACCACCAGACCAAAGATTGCGATTCTAACGTTCGACTTTGTGTCAATTGTAACGGCGCACACTCGGCGGCATGGGGAGGGTGCCCCGAGGTCGAGGTCTGCCGTAGAGCTAACCGCCTACGTGGCTCAAACTACCTATCGTTCTCATCGGCCGTCGCCCAGGCCAGAGCCGGCGCGGGAGGTGAGGACGTCTTTCAGACTACCCAGACGGTCTCGTCCCGCCCATTTCCTGGAGGGCGTGCGTTGATCCGTCGGCAGCGAGCTGCCAGTGCCGCGGCGGAGGCCGGAGTCCCGGCCAACCCGCCTGCGGCAGAAAATGTCGAAGCGCGGGGCGCCGAAGCGCCCAAATTGGAGGCCCGATGCGCTGATCTTGATCGCGCCCATGTCCCCCCACCTGTGAATGCCCGCCTCAATACATCGAGCCGTCGCCCAAAGGGTGTCACGACGCAACCTCCTCAGCGTCAGCCAAAGCAAAGGAAAGACCCCCCCCCCCCCCCCTGAGGGTTTCGTTACCGAATCCCAGCGTGAGAGTTGACGACCCGCGCTCTTCCCGAGTGCTCGGCGATCCCTGGCCCTGGGGGCTGGGCTTCCCGGTTCCTCGGGGGACGCGCGTTCATCGTCGTCGTCATCCCACTCGACTGCCCCGCCAGATGCTGGCACAGCTGGCAGACCTGGAGGCTCCTCTGATGGCTGGGTTGGAGGCACTTCCACCGGAGCTGGCGCCCACACGGGCTATTTTCTCTACCCTGTTTATTCTTCTGAAATCAATCTGTGCACTACTAGCCCATAATGCCACACAAATATAACCAGTACCCTACCTACTGTCTCCTGCTATTAAACCTGTTCACCTTCAACATGGAAGGTCTCCAAATACTCCAATACAACTGTAGGTCCAGAAGGACCCTTATAAACTCCCTTCCTCTACTCTCAGGAGATATCGATCAAAGCCATGTATTATGCCTACAGTCCCTTAACTGTAAAAGTAGCGACTTACCCGTTATAACCGGCTTCCACTACCCGCCTTCTTATACCACCAATGAAATGGATAAGATTTATGTTGCCACCTACGTTCGTTGTGGGCTAACGGCCGTTGATCTCGGCCCGGTCGACGAGGGAGATGGAGGTGGGTTTACCGCCTCTCTCCAGCTCACCCTGGATGGTCACGGCCTTTCAGGCCTAGTCCAAATTCTCAATTACTATCACCCTAGGGGCTGTCGTAGCTACGACTGGCTGGCCCCCATCATCGCCGACGGGCATTGGATAGTCGTTGGCGATTTCAACAGCCGCGACGGGCGATGGGAGGAACGCGCTAGGGAAGGTGAACCTCCCACCTGGATCCAAGATTTCTGTTCTATCTGATTCCAGGGGCGCTCTTCGATGCATTGAGGGAATAAGTGGTCGTACTAGACCGGGAGTTATCCATTCCATACTTGACTCCATCTCCGCGCTCGCCTTTTGTGGATACCAGGTACAATTCTTTTGGATCCCCTCCCATGTGGGACTCAGAGGTAATGAGGAGGCGGATCGCGCTGCCGGTAAGGGTTCAGCTGGCCTCTCCTTGCTGTCCCTGCCCATGCGCCCTTCTCCGTCAGAGTTAAAAACACGTGTCAAACACAAACTGTGGCAGCTGTGGGATGATGATTTTCTCTCCTGGTGTGGGGACAGGTGGGACTGTGCCCTTCTCCACGGGAACCGCCCGGTACCACTTCACTCTAACTATCCCCCCCATCTGATTAACATCATGCTACGACTATGTTCTGGAGAGTGTCCTCGCCCCTTCTTCCCGGCCCAGTGCACTTGCGGCGGCGTGGTCACTTATGACCACTGCATTTTCCGGTGCGCGGCCCTCGAGGCCGATTTTTTGGCGGTCAGGACTATCTGCCAAGTCCTACAGCTGGGTGGCCTACCCGACCTGGTGGCCTACTCCCTTTCCGGCGACCTTGGACTCTTGTTTCGGACTGCGGTGTGCGCCTACCATTCTGGTGTGGCTGCACACCTGTAGGCCCCCATGATGCCCACTCGTCCCCTCCTCAGACTTCTCTTGTACAACGGGGTGAGTGCCACGCAGGCACATTTACACAGTGGGAGACCTAGTCCCCTCTGGATAACTCCCCGGCTGTCACATATCCTAGATGCCTGTCCAGTGGGGAGACCTGGCCTCCCCACGTGACCTCGCAGTGTAACCATCTCCCTTAGATGGCGCGAGAATGCCATCGTACGTTGAGATACCATCGGAAGTGGGCCTGGCTCACACATTGTCTCTCCTATATTGGTGAGGACCTGGTCTTCACTATCCCTCAACCCTTCTATTAATAGGCTGTAACCGAGATGGGTACCCTGGATCCCCATCTCCGGTTTTATCCCGACTTTGTGCATCCGTAACCGAGGAGCCTGGCTCCCCGGGGTTTCAATGCACACCTCAGGAATACACCCCCTGGTGGGCCATCATGAGGCGGCCACCCCATGCTTTGAGGAGCCACTTGGACCCCCGCACCTCGGACCTGGTCTGATGGTCGCCCCGGGTTCTCGCGAAGCTCTGGCGGTACTGCAGATGCTGGTACCTGGTACCACACCTCGCGTGCCGCCACGACCGAGAGACTGACTCCCAATAAAGACTTACATAAAGCCTAACCTATTACGTGCCGACACCTTCAGTAGACCCCATGGGTCCTGGGTGTCAGTACTTATGGACTGACATAACAGATATGACGGCCACAGTAGACACTTGTCCTGGGTCCCAACTATATAACCAACGTCTGACATTATAACCAACCAAGATGGACGCCACGTTTGATCTGTAGGTCACGTGCGTCCATTCCCATTGACTGACCCAACCATTTACCATTGAGACATCACGATAATACTACGACATAACTTACCACTTGACTGAAACCCATGTAGACCCATGGTCCTCGGGTGTAGGTCCTCAAGGACTGACTAAAATAACTTACCATAAGACTCTTAACCTTACATGACATTGTCCCATTGGGTCGACTAGTTCCCTGGTCCCTTGGGTCCAGGCCTGCAGTCCCACGATCGAAATGCCATATGGCTCAACCCTTGTGAACTTTTCTTTGCCACTCTACACATAATGGAATTGTTCCAGCTTGGAAATCTCTTATATTTTTCTTTTAAATTATCTTTTATATGTGTTGTCTCTGTCCTTTTAACGTGGTCCTGATAGGATTTTTTGACCCCAATGGAGCTGAGGCTTTTAATACAATTTTTATTTTTTTTCTCCACTATATTAACATCTCTTTTTAATAACATATTCTTAAATACATAGTCCCCTATACGCTGATGTGTTGGGGACTATAATCTACCTAAAGAAACAAAGAACAGAAGGCTCAGAGGGGCCGGGTAGCTCAGTTGGTAAGAGCGTCTTGCTAGTAACCGAAAGGTCGCTGGTTCGAATCCCGGATTGGTCAACGTGTGATCATATTATTTTCCCCTTTACCAACAACTGGCCCGCTGGTGTCAGTATAAATCGGTCCAGTAGTCACCTATATGCGAAAGTGTCGTGTGACTATAATCTACATACAAACAGAAGGCTCGTGGGGCCGGGTAGCTCAGTTGGTAGAGCGTCTTACTAGTAACCGAAAGGTACCTGGTTCGAATCCCGGATTGGCCAATGTGTGACCATATTATTTTCCCCTTACCTTCAACTGGTTCGCTGGTGTCAAAATAATGTGACCAGTACTACGCTTCGGTGTCGTGCGACTATAATCTACAGTTACACAGAAGGATTTAGGTGGGGCCCAGTAGCTCAGTTGGTAGAGCGGCTTACTAGTAACCGAAAAGTACCTGGTTCGAATCCCGGATTGGCCAATGTGTGACCATATTATTTTCCCCTTACCATCAACTGGTTCGCTGGTGTCAGAATAATGTGACCAGTAGTCGCCTATACGCTCCGGTGTCGTGTGACTATAATCTACAATTACCCTTTACAGAAAGCTTTACTGCCCCTATGCGCTTATGTGTCCGGGGACGTTAATTTACCCAACCAGAAGGCTGTTCTCGTATCCTTCTGAGAGTGTATTTGATTGGATGGATGAAATAGGACTAGGGTTGAGAAATAGTGGACTGAAAGATAGACTGTGAAAAAAGAGTAAATGCTATTCTTTGTGCCTCGGAAATATTGTAGTGTAGGCTACTTCTATTTTTCACTGTGGTGATTCTGGATTCTGTTCATGACAGACACGGTAATTTGAATATTTATATTTTATGATTTAATTGCTGAAAATATAATATTGAAACTAAGTTTGTAAATGCATAAAATGTCTTCATAATTTGATAAACGTAATTGTCTGTCGGGATCGCTTCAGAGAGAGATAAACTCATATTATAATTCAGCTACTTATTATTTTATTACTCTAGGACTTATAGTTTTCTTGAATATTGTTTTCTTGAATTCCTTTTTTTTATTCTACTACCTTAAGCGAGAAAGAAGAGAACCATAAAATTAGCAAAACGTAGTCTATATTGGTGTTGTGTTCCAACGGTTGTGTATTTTACGTCTTCAGTGTTTCAAGTTTATCTCTCTGTCTCAACTTGAGTAATTATATAAGAAAGGCCTTTTGACGAATGCGTGTACACGTGAAATTGAAACATTAAAAACTGTTTACAGACTAATATCAAGTTTGTAGGAATCTTCTGATAATAAAGCTAATCTATATATTAATCGAGCAGCCTTTTCAGATCACGAGGGACCGTTTTAGCCAACCAGCGGCTTTGTTGTGAAGTTAATTTTGAGCTTCACTTGGCTCCAAGTTTTACAGATTACAGCTGAACTGTCCATATAATTGCTTCCACGCGAGTTTTGCCATTCGGCGCTCGATCACCCGCTGCCGATACAACGAAACTTAACATTCTTTTCGATCGCAAAACGGCTTTAGTTTGCATTTTACTGCCTCCAAAAACACTGTAAAAACACATGTGTGAGACGGTATGTTTAGAACCAATCATTTTTGTCCTTAGCCCTGCCATCATTTCCGCATACCATTTCTACCAAGGATTGCGTATTTTATTCCAAATCGCTTTTAATCGATCGGCGTTCGCTATATTGTTGTTTAATCCAGTTTCAAGTTTATAACACTAATAAAATCGAGGGGTTCAACATGTTTTATGATATGGGACCTAAAATCAGTTTAGAGAATTATAGCATCCCGTGATTCAATGGATAAGGCGTTTGACTGTCAATAAGGAGACCCGGGTTCAATCCTCGATTGGTCCTTTTTTTTTTAAAATAAAATTTAATAATACAGAGCGAGAGAGATATAAGATAGATATAGATAATAAAGAAAAAGAGCGGAACAGAGGCAACTGAAAAACAAAACGAGGTGCAAGTAAAATGCAAAAAAAAAAAAATTAAATAAATATATAAATAAAAATAAAATCATAGCACGGGTATTAATAACTGCTTCATATTCTTTTTTTTTCATTTATCCATGATGCGTGTACTTCTTAGAACACTTAACATCTTATGCTTTTACAAAAAAAATTAGGTATAGGTAGGTCTGTTTAAAAAAAAAAAAACATTTAGAAAATAACATTATAGTTTTATTGTAAATTTCATAGCATAATTAATTGTCATTCGATTCATCAGAAAAAAATATTAAATTAAGAGCAAACTTTACATTAAAAATAAATATTTAGAATCTAAATTAAAACTGAATTGTTCCCAAATAAATATCTGTAGGGACTAAAGGTCCATATTTACATTTACATGGCTTGGTGCTTTTTTTTATGATTGCCTCAATTTGGTATTTCATTGGTATGTATTATACGGAAAAAAGTTCTGTGCATGCAGTGATAGCATTGCCTTATTGTTTTAATCACATGCATGTGCAATAAATCAGTAATGCTGTTCTCCTCAAATAAATGATTATTGTGTTTTATTACAATTATAAGTTTATTTTTAATCTATGTCTCTTTTTAGTGATTCACCACTGACAGTGTACTTCAGCCTTCCACTTCCAGAATCATAAACACAACAAAGATTATTATATCAAAGATACTTTTATACAATGTGAATTAATTTTCGAGCTAATGTTAATTAAAAGTATCTTTGATATACTGTATATCTTAGTTGTGTTTATGATTCTGGAAGTGGAAGGCTGAAGTGCACTGTCAGTGGTGAATCACTAAAAAGAGACATAGATTAAAGATAAACATATAATTGTATTTTACTTTCAAAATACTTAGCAGTTCCTGTTGTGTTTACAATTTCTTCCACTTTCAGGCAATTGATATTTCCTACATGTAGTTATTGTACCAACACCACAACATAAACTATACACTATGTAGGCTACAATGGAACATTATAGTCTCAAATAAATTTGACTTCACTCAGTGGCTGACAGCTTGGACACCCAAAGATAACCTATAACGGGCATAAAATCAGCAACACAACAACAAAATATAATAGATACTTTTAATTATACAACAATACAAGACAAATGAATTTTCGTGCTTTGCTCTTCTTCAGATTAAAAACAAATATAAAATGACAAAATGCTGCAGAATGCACAAAAAAGTCACTTCCAGGAAAATTTTTGAAACGGGCATATAACATCAGGCCCAGCAATTGGGTCATCAAAAATTTATTTGGACGGGTAATAACTGCTAGTTATTTTATAACATGCACAAAGAAGTCTATGACAACCCACTACGGGATTGAAACGTGGTTAATCATCGTGCATTCCAGGCGAATGCTCTACCACCGAGCAACGTCATGGGACATACCACCAAAAAAACAAACAAGTTATCAGTTAAAGAAGGAAGCTAACAAATCAACAACCGAACAAACAAACAAATTAACAAATAAGCAACCAAACCTAAAGACAAACCAACTAACAATAACCAACAGTTTCTTTCACTTCCTAAAGTGCTACAGAACTAAGAGACATTAAACTGTTTCTCAATCAGTTCCGACTACCGGTACCTTCATACAACAATAAAATGAAAAATTCTGTTATGCTCACATTTGAGTTTGAAGCGCCGGAAGGGTGCGCAGTGTTTTTGTGCATCTTCCGTCGTCGGATGACGACGAAAGCAACGATCGCGACGACGATGATTGCCACAACGACAGCAGCAACGGCAATACCCACAATGATGCCAGTCCCAGAACCTTCCATCGCCTCTAAAAGAAGAACGTGCAGATTGTGTGTTTACATGTGGCATTCGATTATTAAATACATAAATAAATAAATAGGGTACCGTGGACTGCAGTAGCAAAAATAGCACGTAAGCTACATTGCCAGAATAATATAGTACAGATAGACGAGGCCAAAACATGGACGGCGTTGGACATGCCACGTCTCCTGACGACAGCTCCAGAAAGATTGAAGTGGCGACAACTCTTTGCGTCAGCATATCTCATGTCTCTCCACCGGCCTGACCGGCCCATGATGAATATAGTACATTTTAACAAACGCGGCACACTACAGATTTAATAGTAATATTTTTTTAGTACACTAAAACGATACTATCACTAGTCAGTCAACAGACCCAAAATGAAACACCTCGCTTTCCTACACTATCCCCATACCCACACAACATATATACGCACATGTGCATGCAGGCATGCTACTCTGAAAATTTAGTTTTCCCGGAAAATTTTGCAAAGATTAGCAGAGCCCCGAGTGCGAGCCTGAAAAGCAGGCGAGCCCTCTAGGGGGGTCCGGGGGCATGCTCCCCCGGACAGTTTAAAAAAAAAAAGAAGGTTAAAATCTGTGCAATCTGGCACATTCTGAGCACTTTTTGAGAGACGAAAAATCAATCAACAAAGACGAAAAAAACCAACACATTTTAGTTTAAACTATATACAAGAAATGACACTGGTAGGCCTACATGTCTGTTAACATTATTTTATTATAGTCCGTCATTTAGTTTAGTTTTTGACACCTTTGTCCCAGTCTCTTACCGTGTTTCTTATCGCAATTTCGGTTCGAAACATTTTGATGCTATGCTACTATTAGTAGTATTTATCATTACAAAAACGCTTCCATACATTATCAAACTTAAAAAAACATAGAATCGTGCACAAACGGGAACAACTGGCCGCCTACGTTAAAACACAGAGCTAATCACGTACGAGAGAAGCAATCTGATTGATGAGATAAATTTAGCTAGCCAATCACAACGCCGCTTTGATATGATCGTTAAAATTTACTGTCATGGCGGTCTAGCAGACGAATCCCGCTGATATCGCCTACCGTGATAAGAACGCTTGTAATTCTTTCTTTTCGACACATATTTTTTTAATACTCCCGGAAAATTTTCAATCACCCGGAATGCCACCGGGGCCCAAAAATCGATCTCCCGGAATTCCGGGAATTCCCGGAAAAGTAGCATGCCTGGCATGCTCTCCACCCTTCCCACACAAACAGCCTCGCGCGCGCGCGCACACATTCGCACATACACACACACTCACTCACACACACACACACACATCCACACGCGTATGCACATATACACAAACATTTTGTCTACTAACCGTTGTTTTGTTTGCCCACCACTTCGTCATCAACAGCATCAAATGCCGGAGACACGTCTTCCGCCGCAACTTTTGGGACTGTTTAGAAAGAAAGAAAAAAAAAATAAATACATAAATAAATACATAAACATAAAGAAATACATAAACAAATAGATAAGGAAATACATTAATAAATGCAAAAATAACTACACATTGCCTGTTACCTTACTTTTTAATTAAGTATGAGGGAATGTGATACTGGCACGTGTTGACAAGAACTTTTCATTGTCAACAGTTAACTGTTCCTTTGGCACTACAGAAAAATAAAAGTGTATGCCAATACCAGTGAAAACCATGTTTATGACTTGGCTGTCTCTGCCCACAGCTATAAGTAGCTCCTTGAGCCGGTTAGTACATTATAGAAAAGGGAAAGAATTATATTAATGAATTATATTTATGCAGCGCAAGTCAATTCTATTCATGTGTCGATGCATCTGTAGCTAGTCTCCTGAGGTTCATACAGCCGAGTAAGCTTTTTTTCCCCAAAGCTAGCTAAGCTTCCTTGTTTGTTGTCTTCCAAATATAGGGACAGACAAAACGTGTGTAAGACAGGCAGTAAGTTTTCTCGCCTAAAAAAAGGGGGGAATGGAGTTTAATTATAGCGTCTTGGAGATAGTCCTTTTTAGATAATACCCTTCGCTAAGACCAGACTATTAATTTCAAAATTCTTGTTGGTCTTGTAACTAACTCAAGTAGGCTTACTTCTATTAAGATTCGCGCAGTCACGGCAGCTTTGGATACATGACAGTAACTCTACACCCACAAACCTGACGCCGGAAGAAGTTTCAAAGTGCATTCCGTCACTTTCGCTACACGTAGGACTCTGGGTGACATCATTTTGCAGGCGTACTTTCCGGCGTGCTGTTCGGACATGGCCGTAATGTTGAGGTGCAACTGTGCGTCCACAGGCCCATGAATTGTGTAGCCTTCCTGCAGGTTGCACGATATGTTCTTACCCTGCAGCCACATACAGGCCAGCACCTCCTCTGTGATAACCAAACAAACAAAGTTTGAAGAAGAAGAAGAAGAAGAAGTAGTAGTAGTAGTAGTAGTAGTAGTAGTAGTAGTAGTAGTAGTAGTAGTAGTAGTAGTAGTAGTAGTAGGAAGAAGAAGAAGAAGAAGAAGAAGAAGAAGAAGAAGAAGTAGTAGTAGTAGTAGTAGTAGTAGTAGTAGTAGTAGTAGTAGTAGTAGTAGTAGTAGTAGTAGTAGTAGTAGTAGTAGTAGTAGTAGTAGAAAGATGGGAAATAAAAAAAGAAAGAAATGAAGAAAGAAAAAGAAAGAAAGAAAGAAAGAAAGAAAGAAAGAAAGAAAGAAAGAAAGAAAAAATTCGAAAGAAACAAATAAATAAATAAAGAAAGAAGAAAACAATACCAAAACAAAAGAACGAAAGAAAGAAATTAGAAGGAAAAAAGAAAGAAAGAAAGAAACAAAGAAAGAAGAAGAAGAAGAATGCACACCGGCCGTACCTTCTTTTCTTGCATCGTTGGGGTAAAACTCGATGTTTATTGCGACGGGTGTCACGGTACTGACATCAGCTGGGAAGAGACACACCACTTGTGACGTCTCTCCAAGCGATGATGACATGGTGCTACATCCAATGACGTCAGCTGAGAGAGAGGGAGAGCGAGAAAAGAAGAAACAATAAATAATTCAGTTCATTTTATTACAATTTGTGGATACAGTTGTAAAATAAAATTATTGAACTACATGAGATCGGACGATGAGTTATTCATTGCTTACAGGGTCAAACGGACTGCAAAGAGCCGAATCACGACCACAACATGAAGACCACAACTTCGCTAAAAGAGAACTCACCCCTGATTCGCATAAAAGATCTGCCGAAACAACCCTAGTGGTAACACTGAAGGCACCCCACCAGCCGGTCACTTTTTACAATAAAGGCATCTCACGCAGGGGACGCTGAGGCTATATTCTAATTTATCGAACCCCCGTTTACAAAACTAAAATATAATACAAACATCATTATAAAATACTTACAAAACACACACACACACACACACACACACACACACACACACACACACATAATATATTTGTCCACCTTTGAGAGCAGGATAATTATTTTTCTTTTATATATATATATATATATATATATATATATATATATATATATATATATATATATATATATATATATATATATATATATATATATATATATATATATATATATATATATATATATATATATATATATATATATATATATATATATATATATATGAAATATCTACATTGCTAAATATCATAGGAAGCCCCAGTGACCATTTGGCAGAAAGGGTCCAATATTCCCAAGCTGATCCAACAGGCCTCACATACAAATGAGGAGTTTTGTCCGGGAAGAGTTTTCAATAAAAAAGGTAGCGAAGAAGATAGTATAGTAGATTGGTAGAACAGAGTTGGAATGAGAAAGAACAAAGTAGAAAGACAGTGACAGTGGGAATTTAAAGCACTAAATTTCCAGAAAGTGGGGATACTATGTATATAGAAACCCCCGGCACCTCTACGGGAGTGTAGGGGGAGGGGGGGGGGAAGGGGGTGTCGGATGATGATGATGATGGTATTATGATGATGATGATGATGATTATGATGACGATGATGATCGATGATGCGTTCCGAATAATCTATTCTACACGCTCTTGTTGGGCGTTCTAAAAGGTCCTCCTCCTCCTCACCCAAACTTCTGCACTTCGCACTGATCTGCACTTAGGAAAAAGCACTACATATCCCTTTGATGATGATGATGATGATGATGATGATGATGATGATGATGATGAGGAGGAGGAGGAGGAGGAGGAGGAGGAGGAGGAGTTAGGACTGCATTCTGCAATGTGAGTAAAGGTTAGCAAAACATCGAGAGGGGAAGTGTTCGATTACGTTGTGCTAGGAAGGAAATTCACATATTACTTGTATATAGCAGACGATCTTTTAGCACGTCCGGACAGGAGGCAGACCTACTGTAGAATAGATTAACATTTCGCATACATAGTCTAAAAGGCGCATTGACATGATTGACTATAATTATAAACAGATCTCGTAGCGTGGATGAGACATTGAACACGTGTTTTGGCCTACTGATCCAGAGTTCAGCATCACTGTAAATAAATATAAGTTGAACAAATAAAAGCGGTTTTACCTGAGTTCTTTATTATGTTCTGTAAAGCAGGGATAATCTGCCACATGATAGTGACGAGAAACAATACCTGGACCTGAAAATAGAGCGGTTCTGTTAAAATTGAAAGACATCATTCGTTCATTCTTTGTTGTGGTTTTTTAAACTTGTCTCCTTTCACCCATTTTCCCTGAATTTTCATATTTATTTCTTTTCTTTTTCTTAAAATATAAATTTACACCCCATCACCCACTCAACGGCACCACCCGCCCACCCTAAAGCCTACATGTATTTTATTATTATTATTTAGGTCTGTATGTGCTTATACATAATTATCTACCTACTAATTTAACTGAGTTGTTTGCAAATGATAGACATAATATGTCCATCAATAATATAACCAATACTGGAATAACTTAATGATTGTTGGTAAAACGTACAGATAAATCGTCCTGCAACCTCACAGTCAGATTGACTACATCATGGTCAAGACGCTTCAGATCAAGCATCAACATTGGCAGGACACGCACTTTTCCAGGAGCAGACATCGGAAATGACCTCGATCTTGTGATGATGTCCTTTCGGCTCCACTTGAAGAGAGTAAACACGGCAAAGTGAACACCAGACTGAAGTGCGATCTGGACAAACTGCAAGACCCGGAGATGGCAGAAATATTCCGAGCCACAATTGGATGGAAATTTGCTCCACTGCTCATTTTGGGAGCTGGTGAAGTAGATGCCAACACCATGACCACCACCTACAACTCAGCTGTGACAGATGCCGCCACTGAGATCCTTGGCAAGCACCGGCCAAAGAAGAAGCCGTGGATCACACCTGAACTTTTGGATCTGTGTGAAAAAGGAAAAGAGATGAAAAAGGTAAAGAACACCTTACAGGTAGATATAACTGATGCCTATCAAAAAATATCCACAATGCCATCCGAAAAGGTATGCGCACATCAAAGGAGAACTGGATAGAAGAGCAATGCCAGGAAATAGAGAACAGACTGAACAAGAACAACAGCAAAAAGGCCTACCAGACTGGGAAGCGGCTGACAAGTGTTAAACAGCCCAAGGTCTCCACGATCCAAACAAATCTGGCATATGCCTTACAGAAGAACAAGAAGTCTTGGACAGATGGACAGAGTACTGCTCTGACCTTTACAATCACACGCCAAACGGAGACCCATCAGTTTTAGCATGTCCCTAGAACAGAGAAGAAGAAGAAACCCTCCCAATTCTCCGAGAAGAATTTGAGGCAGCAGTGCAATCACTAAAGAAGGGGAAGTCAGCGAGAGTGGACAACATACCCGCGGAATTGCTGCAAACCGGAAGGGAAGCGATGATTACCGCACTCACCATTATCTGTAACAAGATCTGGCAGAGTGGGGAGTGGCCTACACCATGGACCCAGTCTCTTGTCATCACTCTTCCCAAAGAGGGTAACCTTCAGGAGTGTGAAAATTACAGCACCATCAGCCTCATCAGCCATCCCAGGTCCTCCTGATAATAATCCTGAATAGGTTGAAACCCCAAGCTGAACAAATCATAGCTGAAGAACCAGCAGGATTCAGGGCTGGGCGAAGTACAACTGAACAGATTTTCAACCTCAGAATAATCTGCGATAAATGCCTACAGCACCAACGACATCTATATCATGTGTATGTAGACATCAAGAAAGTCTTTGACAGATCAGTCTGACATGTACCTCCGTGGGCAACCATGAGAGAGTACAACATCAGCCCTAAAATTATTGAAGTCATCAAAAGCCTGTATGGCAAGGCCACAGCACAGTCCTCCACAACATCGCCATCGGGAACTGGTTCAGAACAACAATCGGTGTGCGTCTAGAATGCCTACTCTCTCCAACACTCTTCAACATCTTCCTAGAGCGCATCATGACAGATGCCCTTGCAGATCACGAAGGCACGGTCAGCATAGGGGGTAGAGCAATCTAGAACCTCCCTTTTGCGGAATACATTGATCATGATGGATTGGCTAGAGAGGAACAAGAACTTGAACAGCTTATATAGAGGCTTGACACCTCCTCCAGAGCCTATGGAATGGAAATAAGTGCAGAGAAGACCAAAATGATGACCAACAACACCAAAGGCATCAACATAGACATCAAAGTCCAAGGCCAATCCCTCAACACTGTGCATAGCTTCAAATATGTAGGAGCCAGTCCTCTCCAGGATCGTACAAACATCTGCTGCCCTGACAAGGTCAATGCCCATGTGGAATGACAGGACCATCAGCCTGACAAGGTCAAAGCCCATGTGGAATGACAGGACCATCAGCCTACATTCCAAGTTAAGGCTGCTGCGCTCCCTTGTCATCTCCATCTTCCTACACGCTTGCGAGACATGGACCCTCACAGCAGGTCTACAACCAAGAATACAAAGCATGGGGATGAGGTGCTACAGAACAGAAGACGTCTGGGCATTTCCTATACCCAGCACATCACTAAGAAAACGAAGTACCACAGACCATCACACAAGATTAAAAAGAAAACTCAGATGGTATGGGCACATCACCAGGGCATCAGGCCTTGCAAAAACTAATCTGCAAGGCACGATGCAATGAGGTAGAAGAAGAGGGAGACAGAAAAAGAGGTGGAAAAACAACATTCGAGAAATGGACTGGTTAGACACTGAATGAAGCCATGAGGGTTGCTGAGAACAGAGAAAGAACCATCTGTGGTGCCACAACGACCTCTGAGTTACGGGATAGGATAGGATAGTAAGGAAACCTCCCTTATCTGAGGGCCAGCTTCGAGAGAGCAGTGCCCATCTCCTCACCCTCGCTTCTTTGCCTTTGCTGATTCTAACTAGAGCCAGGTACCCACTCGCATCTGGGTATACTAGGGGGGGGGGTTGTGGGGGTTGTGGGTTGTTTCGTGTTTTCCACCGTTCAGGAACTGGGTATCGAGGGCTCCACTATGCTATAAACGGTAGTGTGTGCGTGTGGCCTAACACCTATGCAATGGCGTGACCCTGTTTGAAATTGCTGGCGACTGAATGCCTCAAAAATTGATTACATTATATTACAAAGCGTTTGTGTGTGCATGTTACGTTGAAACGCGAATGATAGTATGTCTGAAACGCGCACGATAGATCTAATCGTTTCGCTTTGCAAAGTATTCAATAATAGAGTGTATTTACCTTTGATTTGAGTTTGCGTTGTTGTTAGAAGAAGCTTTGTATAACGTTGATAATTTTTGTTAGTCGATATTGTTGGAGAATTCTCTAGATCTGCTTGTTTACGGTCGATCGAAGATTCCCGATAAATGTAAATATTTGAGAACATTCTTGGAATGTGAAGAAAGATGTATGACGTAAGTCAGTGATGACGAACTTTAGTTTGATTGGTGGTAAGGCGTCATCGGGAACATTCTGACGTTATCTCGATCGAGAGAAAAACTATAAAATGGATGCTCTGTGTGGGGGTTGAGAGTGTGTTGATAGTGAATTGGAAAGTAAAAAGTTGAGAGTGGAAAAGCGATTGAGCGATTGTATGCAGTTGTTGATGTGTGCTGAATAAAAGGGGAAAACTTCATACGACGACTCCTGACTTGTTGATGATTGGACGGGTTGCGTGGATAAACGAATCTGAGTTACACCTATTAGGATTTCAAGCATCGGGGCTGAATCAACTACTGATAGAAAAACACCAACATCGAACGAGTGTAACAGTGCATGCATGAGGTTGTTTCTATCTTTAGTCTAGTTCTTTTATTATGCATGAGGTTGTTCTTATTTTGTGTTTTTTCAATATCTGAATGCATGAGGTAGTCTTTAATTCGAAGGGATTAAAATATATGGCTGCATGAGGTTGACATTATTTTAAATTAAGTTTATTTTAGGTACTCATGCATGAGGTCGACTTTATTTTTAGTTCTTGTTTATTTCCTTAGACTTTCTTTCTGTGAAACATTGCGCAGCGTCTGAAAGAGTCAGGAATCGGAAAACCCCAATAAACCTGACTCACCGCTAGCTTAAAGGCAAAGGTAAGGTTACCCCGGGACTTTGTCAACGTAAGCTAACTATCCACACAAATGACGCAGTCAATAAAAATAGCTATTACGTAACCCGTTTTCTGGCTTATCTCCCCTCCAATTCCACCCCACCCTCACCCACAACCATCTTTCTTCTTTCTCCAGGTCACCCTAAAATACCTGCTGGTTGAAAAGTAACTCCTACTGACAATTGCTGATGACGTTTGTAAATTCATTCATTTTCTAAATTAACGTCCCCGGACACAGTGTGCATAGGGGACAACGTTTGTAAACAAACAGTACTGCATTGACATGAAGCAACACGTATAGTGCTACTTATCAGTGGTAGAATTTAACTCTCTGTGTGTATGTGTGTGAGTGGGTGTGTGTGTGTGCGCGCGCGCGTGTGCGGAACAAAGAATACAACACAGCACAATACAATGCATTACAGTACAAGGATGTCGGATAGCGCAGTGGTTGGAGCACTCGCTACTGTGTAGCAAGTTAAAAACCGTCCAGTGCGGTAAGCACTTGGATGGGTGACCGCAAAACGGGAAGCGACAAATAACAACGCCTCCAGTTGACTCAACGGTGACTAAGTACCTACTCTCTTAATTAAAGGGTGGGAAGGTAAATCAGCGAGGGAGAGAGATGGGCGTCACCCTCATTACGCTGGCCCAAGATAAGTGTGATCTCCAACATCACGCTGCCCTACGGCCACAAGGCTATTGGACCACCTTTACCACCTTTTTTACAGTACAACACAAAACGAAACAATGTAATTCATCTTTATAATCTAATATTACTTTCACACTGCATACATACAAGTGGGAATTATCCTTTGGCGAGGGTGAAACACTTTACATAACATAAACAAAGGAAGGAATACAATGAAAGTAAATATAATTAATAACTTAATAAATTTTAGAAATAAATAAATAATTAATTAATATATAATTAATAAATAAATATTATTAAATTTATAAATAAATAAATCACTTGGATAAATAACATAAATAAATAAAATAACATAAATTTTTTTAATTAATAAATAAATAAGTATAATAATTATTAATTAATATATAAAATAATAATAATAATAATAATAATTATAATAATAATAATAATAATAATAATATAATTAATATAATATAATAATAATAATAATAATGTAATGAAAGAAATCAAACATGGCTTTTATTTGTAATGTCAACGGTCGGCGAATAAATTATTTGTTTTGTAATATGTAACTTTAAGCTTTTGCTAACTCATCCCTATGACTCTCCAAATGTCTTTACATCAGTAGCTCTTTTTTCTACAAAACAGTTGAAAAATACAATGATAATGATGGCGCTGATTAGAAGATGCGTGAAGTTTATGTGCAGGACAGATCATTCTTGATTTTCTATCCTTATTTATGTGTAGTAAACATAGGATTTTTATTGAAATTTTTGTGTATGTTTGCGTCTGATGTTGAGGTTTTAATAGAGCAAGTTGTTTTTTATGTTATAGATTATTAATTTGTTTTGTCATACAGAGTTTGTTCTTTGTTATGTTACCTCTGGAAGCGGTAAGTATTCTATTGAAGATAGAAGGACTTAAAATCTATCATCACGCAGTTCTAGAGAATAAATTATTCTTTTATAAACATAGACTTTTTTTTATACAATCTCTACACCTCTGATACATTATAGAAGATGATGATGAAGAGATGATGATGATGATGATTTATTATCAACATTCTTATTTATTATTATTATTATTATTAGTATTATTTATTATTAATTATTATTATTATTTTTTTATTATTATTCTTATTATTATTATACATTACATTAAATTTATTTATTGTTGTTGTGTTGGAGTAGATATTTGTTGTTATTCTTCTTTCTTTTTGTATTATTAAAAGATCAGCACACACATTTGTCCTATTATCTGGCATTACACTTATTATTAAATTATTGTTATTATAAATGACAAAATTTATCAAGAAATCTGATAGATGCACTTTCTTAAATATAATGTTGTCTCTGGGTCTTGTTTGTTGATAAATCTTTTTTAGAATTTTTGTACAGTTTTTTTTTTTATTTTTAAATTCGCTTTAGATACATTTTAAATGGATCTCATTGATATATGAATATTTTTTAATAATTAATTTAATTGTAATAATAATAATAATTTTAATAATTTTAATTTAATTCTTTATATTATTTATATGTTGTTTTGGGTGATTGAACTAATATGTCAATATTTTTTTTTTGATATAAATTTTGTGGTATTACATAAAATGTTGTGTTTATTGTTTTTTTTTATTTTTCTTTATGTATATATTTGTACACAATATTCAAGACGTCGGGATGATCATTCATAAACAAGGTTTAGTCAGCGATAATAAAATTTGTAATATGGTGTTTTAGAGTAGTTTTAGTATTATTTTGCAATTATTTTTTGATATAATATACATTTTTTTTCTTTTGAAAACGAGTTGTGTTTTTTTTTTTGGAATTTGCTGACTTGTGTTTAACTCGATTTTACAACTAGATTGGAATTGGGTGAATTATTTTGCTAGGGAAGTGTTTTTTTTTTTTTTTTTATTTATTTTTTATTTTGTTTTTGTTTTGAGAATTTTTATGTATTTTTATTATTATTATTTTATTATTTTTTTTATTATTTTATTTTTTATTATTATTTTTTTTTTTTTTTTTTTTTTTTATTTTAAATTTAAAGAAAATTTATATTATATTATTTATTTTATTTTTTTTTATTTTTATTATTTTTTTTTATATACTTTTTTTATATTTTGTTTTTTTTTTTTTTTTTTTTTTTTTTTTTTTTTTGGTTTTTTGTTTTTTTTTTTTTTTTTTTTTTGTAAGATTTTGTTTTTTTTTTTTTTTTTTTTTTTTTTTTTTTTTTTTATTATTTATTTAAGTTAGACTATGTTATTAGAAATTGATGGTAAAGTTTTTTTATTATTTTAGATTACATCAATTAAAATTTAAATCAAATCAACAAATGTCAGAAACAAAAAAACAACAACAACAAAAAAAATTTAAAGCAGACGGAATAATTCATACAATGACGGTTATAACCAATACTAAAAATACATTTTCCAAAAAATATACCTGCATACTTTCAATTTTATTCTCTTCTCTCTCTCTCTCCCTCCTCCCCTCCCCTCCCTCCCCCCCCCCCCACCCCGTGGGGGTGCAGGGGTTTCAGTATAAATAGTATCCCCACGTTTTTGGAAATTTAATAAATAATAATAATAATAATAATAATAATAATAATAATAATAATAATGGATGCTATTTACGCGCCTTTCCCCAAATCAATCAGGCTCAAAGTGCGGCGATCTGTACCAACATAAACGCTCACCTGTCTCATCCACCTTCACACACACAACCAATACACATCCATCACTCGAACAGGTGGTGTAAAGGCACGGAGATCGCTATATTGGAAGACGGAAAGAAAATCGAAGTTTAATTTTTTTAAATTTTTATATTGACTGCGTCCAGTACCATTATTGAAGGGATGGAGAAACCGGAGTGCCCGGAGAAAACCCTCGGTGACCTCAATAGTTTCGTACTTAAGTCACATAAGTTCGCCCCTTGCGGGAATCGAACCCCCGACCTTCGGCATAGGAAACCGGCGACTAATCCACTGCGCCACGAGACCACCCCAATTTAGTGCTTCAAATTCGCACTGTCGCTGTCTTTCTCCTTTGTTCTTTCTCATTCCTACTCTGTTCTATCAATCTACTATACTATCTTCTTCTTCGCTATACCAGTTTACCTACATTTTTTCTTGAAACCTCTTCCGGGACAAAACTCCTCATTTGTGTGTGAGGTCTGTTTGATCAGCTTGGGAATATTGGACGCTTTCTGCCAAATGGTCACTGGGGCTTCCTATGATGTTATTATTTGGCAAGGTAGGCATTTTATATGTATATGTTTTGTTGATATTTTATAATGATGTTTGCATTCTATTTTGTTTTTTTGTAAACGGGGGTTCGATAAATTAGAGTATAATCTCAGCGTCCCCTGCGTGGGATGTCTTTATTGTAAAGTGACCGGCTGGTGGAGTGCCTTCAATGTTGCCACTAGGGTTGTTTCGACATATCTTTTATGCGGATCAGGGGTGAGTCCTCTTTCAGCGATGTTGTGGTCTTGATTTTGTGGTCTTGATTAGGCTCTTTGCAGTCCGCTGGACCTTGTAAGAAATGAATAACTAACTAACTCTCTCTCTTCTCCCCCTTCCCCCCACCCCCCCCTCCCAAGCCCAAGACAATACGATCTGGTTGAGACTGAATAAGAGGGTGTTTTCGAGTGACAAAGACGTAATATATTGCTAGCTTTACTCTGTCCGTATGATTGGCCGTATTATCAGAAGGACAAGGTAATAGTCACATCCACACTGATTGTTGTTGAACAGTGCATTCTCAGTGACAAAGAAGACTTTCAGGACTGTTGTTATTATTTATTAAGCGAAGCTTTTAACTCTAGAATTGACAGTTTTAACATGTCAGACCAAAAGGCAGATGATGACATTCAGGCAACTGCACAATCAGATCTCTATAGCTCACGACAGTCAGAAGACAGTACAGTGAACATGTTTGGTAGGCCGCTCCTGGAGATATGCCCTACTTGCAATATTAACATTCTCAACGACACACGTCATGGTGATGAAAAAGGCAGCTTTACCTATGTTTGCTCGTCAGGGTGTAGCACAGTAGATTACTTTATCGCATCTAAAAAAACCTCATTGGAGATCTTAAACTGGATGTGCAAGAGAGACTCGAATCAAAGCACTTGTCTGTTGCACTTACCTTTTTCAGAATAAAATTTGTGACCCAATTATTAAGTCATATTTTGCAGAAAAGCTTTTATAGGATGAGGCCAAACAACCTTTATTTGTGAAAGCCATTAAGGAAACGAAATTTGAATCGGCAATCGTCAAAGCCACAGTGTTGTTGAATTAGTCTATAGATGCAACCGTTGACCGTTTTAACTTGAGACTTCTGCAAGCTTCGGAATGCATGAAATGCAAAATATACACAGGCTCGCGGCAAAGCAAATTGTTTGATGTTGAATGTAGGACTGCTAAGAAAGACACATTTAGATGGTGGAGATTGTTTCGAAGGTCTTAGTATGAACAAACAAAAACTGCTCATAGACTTCGGTATGTTGAGTGCAGGAAATCATACAGATTTTTTTTTTATTGAAGCCCAAAAGGCAGGAATTTAAACGCAAAAAGCTTTCTAATTTAACTGCTAAAGCGAATGACTCCAAGATGTTTTGGAGTGAAGTCAGATCAATCTTTCAAACATCACACAAATGTCCAAACATAAATGCGGAGGAATGGCTCACACATTTTAAACAAGTCTTTAATTCCTGTTCGGAAGATTCAACAACAATAGCAGAGGACGCTGAAACGTGGCCGGAGCCACAAAGTGTGGAATGTCTTCACTGTCCCATTAGTGCTCAGGAAATTTTTGCAGCAATCAGGCATGTAAATCTGAATAAGACTCCGGGGCCTGACGACGTTCTTGCTGGTATGCTTACAACGTCAGTGTCACAGACACTATTTTTTCTTGTGGAATTATTCTACCGTGTATTTGACTCAGGAAATTATCCAAGCGCCTGGACAGGAGCTATTGTTGTGCCTATTCGCAAAAGCGGAAACGTAGGTAATCCTGACAATTACAGAGGAGTGTCATTGCTCAGTATTTTAGGAAATACTCATCACACGGTTATCTGACTGGGCTGAGACTAACGTTAAAATTGAAGAAAGGCAAAGTGGTTTCCGGAGAGGCTATTCCACAGTCGACAATATTTTTTTATTGTACGCAATTGTACAAAAATATTTACTCAGAAGATCTGGTAAAATTTATGTATGTTTTGTAGACTTTCGCAAGGCATTTGACCGCGTCAGCAGAGCGGTTTTGTGGAATTCCTTAAGAAAGTCTGGTGTAGGAGGGAAAATGTTGCACATCCTTCAAATTACATAAAAGTCAGCTCGCGCATGCGTATGTTGTTTAGACGGCATAACTGTTTTTTGAATGTCCCAGTGGCGTTAGACAAGGATGCGTGTTATCTCACACTCTATTCTCATTTTTAATAAATGAATTAGCCATTAAAATCGCTCACAAAGGTATACTTGGCGTACAGCTTTCCCCAGACTTCATCCAAATTTTAATTATTTATTCGAAGATGATGTTGCGTTGACGTCATACTCAGTTCCAGGATTCCAAAAACAAGTTAATATTCTAAAACAATTTGCACATAATTTTAGTATGAAAGTTGTTCAAAAATAGGTGTCTTCCCAAAAAAAAAAAAAAAAAAGGGGGGGGGGGGGGGGGGTTAGGGAGGTTCTAGCACAGAGAGAGAGAGAGAGCAGTGGTGTTACGGAAATTAAGCCATTAGTAGTCAACAGCTATAAGTACTATACTGTTCCGATTGCAACTACACCAGTAGTTTTAGAAAACATCACAGTGTGAAAAAGTTAGAATACCACAACGTTTATCAGAGCAATACAGTGGTAGAAGGGATTATACAGATTTCATTTTAAACAAAGTTTTTCCTGTGGCAAGTTGTACATTATTATTCTTTTTATTACATTTTAAAGGTCCTCTTGTATAAAGTTTAGTACAGAACACTAAATGTTCGTTCTCGTACCTTTCACGCTGTATCGTATTGGTCGCCATGATTGCTTGTGAAGTAGTCTCTCACTGATTAAATCTTATACAAAATGACAATCACGGGGAGATTTTGTAGAAGCCTACAAACTTAAGAGAAAAAGTCGTGTTCCGGCTTTTACAACGTTCCAATATCGACACCTTGTTGAACTTGGACTTTGATGTTTGTGTTGATGTCATTGGTGTTGTTGGTCATCATTTTGGTCTTCTCTGAACTTATTTCCATTCTATAGGCTCTGGAGGTGGTATTAAGCCTCTGTACCAGCTGTTCAAGTTCTTGTTCCTCTCCAGCCAATCCATGTTGACATCTACTTCACCAGCTCCCAAAATGAGCAGTGGTGCAAATTTCCGTCCAATTGTGGCCTGAAATATTTCTGCCACCTCCGGGTCTTGCAGTTTGTCAAGGTCAAATTTCAGTCTGGTGCTTTTTGCTGTGTTTACTCTCTTCAAGTGGAGCCGGAAAGACATCATCACGAGATCGTGGTCACTTCCGATGTCTGCTCCAGGAAAAGTGCGTATCCTGCCAATGTTGATGCTTGATTTGAAGCGCTTCTTGACCATGAGGTAGTCGATCTGGTTGTGATGCTCCCCGCCGGGACTGATCGATAAATGAATATGAATTGTTCTTATATAGCGCTTTATACGTTCAAAGAGTTGCTCAAGATGTGACGTAAAACAAGATCTAACTTAACCTGCCCATTAAACGTGCTGCTTAATCATCTAACGTCTACTGACCCCATAAAACTGAGCGACCCTCAATGACCATGTCGAGGAGGTAAAAGACCTAGTGCACACTGCACTGGGCGATAAGCACTGAATATATATATTTGCGATGCTCAAAAGCCTAAGAAATGACCGTCAGGGTGGAATGCATGTGTGCACAGATTTCTACTGATAGAGTCCAGATTAGACACTGATCCTAAGGAGTAGGAGCACTGCGCTGTTTGAGCATCAGAGTCATGCTTGCAGAAAGATAAGCTATTACATGTATGGTGACGGGTCCATCATGCCATGCTTTCGTTTTGCTTCTTTTGGATAAAGCCAAGTCACAGCATCGTCCAGAAAATTAACACTGTTAAGAATCCTAAATTTGAGTAATGTTTGTGTCCAGAAATACATTTGAATGGTTTGCCATCTTGTTTGTAACTAACTGTTTTATGCGTTCGTGTGTGTTTTTGTTTAATTTGTTAGTTCAGTGTGAGGAGTTTCTCTTGAAATATATCATATCTGGCTCTGCATGCTCTGAAGCTAAGTTTCGCTGCCTTTACCTGAACTCGATCTAGACCAGTGTCCTTAATGCTATATATACGAATCAAACATTCCCTGAAACAAAAAGTGGTGTTTTTTTTTTGTACAGAATGTAAATCTAGACTGCAACTCTCATTCTGTACACAAGGAACAATACAAGCGAACAACTCCTCTTGCCTTGTTGTTTCTTCTCTTTATAGTTCACAAGCATAGGCAATAAGCATCAACTAAACATAACGTTGTAAAAGACTGTACATGAACATGACCACATTATGATAGAAAACATAAATGTATTATTAATGTAAACACTGTAACGTTTTTCAGTCAAAACAAACAAGCAAACAACAAACAAACTCTAAACACACTAAAGAATGTATTAAGAGCATACTAAAGAAAGTATTCGGAGCATTCAGTGGGAAGAGCCCCATATTCACGTTTCACTGATCGCGGGTTCAAATCTATAGTCTGCCACGAACATTAAACTGGCCCTGATCAAAAGCCGGTATTGTTGTTATTAATAATAATAATAATAATAATAATAATAATAATAATAATAATAATAATAATAATAATAATAATAATAATAATAATAATAACGGATTTTTATATAGCGGGTACTCCAGCCTACGACCAGACTCACCGCGCTTTACATGGTCATTACATAAAAATACATGCACTCGATAAAACATCGCTTTTGCTACGATACACCAAAAGACGGAACAGTAAAAGTAAAAACTATTTACAACTATGTACACAAATGACAAAAAAGACAAAAATAGAATAGCAAAAACCTATTCACAGCTATTTATACGCCCGGTCAGACCCAGGAAGGAAAACAGTATAAATATTTACAGCCGTGTACACACTTACGGATCAGATAGAGACAAAAGAGGAGAGAATGGCTGCGTTGTTGTTGGTTGTTGTTATTATTATTATAACCGTATTATTATTATTATTATTATTATTATTATTATTATTATTATTATTATTATTATTATTATTATTATAACCATATTCTTCTCATTAGCATTTCTGTCTTCTACTTCATATTTAATTGGTGCTTCAGGTAGGTCTTTACGTCTTAGGATGGACCAAATCTACCTCAGACTCGTAGGCGGAGGATAGTTCACTGCGGCTGTGAGCACTTGAAGACTCGTCTGCTTTGTGCACACTTGTGGACTGTTCCGCATTGTCAACACTTGTGGACACTCCCGCAATGCTGTTTCCAGTCTGAGTACTTTCCTGAGCAACCCCATGGCGTGAGCTGTGCGTACTCGCTTTCCTGGCTGAGCTCTTTCGCCTCGTGCTTGGAGGTGTCTTTTTGCGCCTGGAAACAAAAATGTAAGTGGGTGTTGCGAAAATAAGTGTCTCTTCGTATCAGCAGCTTTGTATCTTCGTTTTGGTTTCTTCATGTTCATAAAAATAATGTTAGGGAACCTTTAAATTTTCAGTCTCGATAAAATTTCATAGTCGGCGATGTTTACATCTTCGCCTAATAACGCACAGACCGAGTGCGTCATAGACCAAATTGGTGATAGGGTTTTAGGACCCTGATAGTGATACCTTGGAAAAAAAAAACGGTAGATCTTCACTGAGAAGGGAGATTTGTCAGTCATCCAACACAGTAAAGGATTGCAAGGCAAGCCGGTGGTTGTAAGATATCCAGGAGGATACAGGGACGTTTCAGGGGAAGAGAGGGGAGGGAGAAGGGGGTGGGGGGTGCACGCACATCACGAATCAGCTGAAGGCGACCGATTGCGGAGCGTCTATCTGCGCTTTTCACTGATTCGACCGGCCATTACTTAAGTTAGAGGCCATTCTTTACAAACCGTTTGATGAAGAGAGAATGTTATCCCTCTAACTCAGAGGAAACTAAAAGTGCTTCCCGATTATATTAACACATTATATTATTAATTATGTTTACTAAAATTGTTACATTATTTTAAAGAATTGTCAACTTAACCCTTAGGAGCCCTATCACTACTGTCCCCGACAAGTCCCCTATAGTACCTCTGCTATAGACCCATTTACCGAGTACATCAGTGAAAACTAAAAAAAGTTTAAGTGAATTCCACAGTCTTTCCCAAACAGTAATACCCCTAAAACATAAACCTCCCCTACCAAACACTGTTCAGGTCCGAGCTCTTGTCAACCATTGTAATCAGGAGCCTTCTCACAGCAATACAATGTGACCATAACTTAATAAAACCAGCTGTTCCCTCCAGCTGCTCCTCTAGAATGTTCCTCTGTAATCAACGAGCCTATACCCATCAATCGCTGAACCTAACACAAAAATGAGATCTGCAATCGCGATATCCAAACCCGGCGAATACCGTAGCATGCGACCACATAGATACTATAAGTCTAATATATAATAACATATGATATCTTGCTCCTCGGGGGCTCCCTCTTTAGGAACTGTACAGTCCTAAACTCTAACCATACACCCTGCAATTGTAGTCTACTGAGCTGTTCCTATTTTAGACAATAGAGCTGCAAAGGATTGGATAGGGTAGGATAGAGCTGCAAAAATGAGATGCCCTAAGTTCTCTGGACTCGCAAACCCAGACATAACACATCTATATACTATCATACTTCGTAATGAATGAGAAACTCAACCCCCATTCCTTGAGTATCGGTCTATTGCAACTCAACGCGTTGAATAAAAAGTTTAATTCCCTACTAATAACAACTCACTCGTTAAAAGCTCCTACACTACCCCTTACGCTGACTGTGCCTCCGTGATCTGCAAGGGCATCGAATATGATGCGCTCTAGGAAGATGTTGAAGAGTGTTGGAGAGAGTAGATATCCTTGACGCACATCGATTGTTGTTCTTAACCTGTTTCCGATGGCGCTGTTATGGAGGACTGCACTGGTAGCCTTGTCATACAGGCTTTTCATGACTTCAATAATTTTAGGGCTGATGTTGTACACTCTCATGGTAGCCCACAGAGCTGCATGCTAGATTCAAACTCCTTCTTGAAGTCTACGAACACATGATATAGATGTTGTTGGTGCTTTAGATATTTCTCGCAGATTGTTCTGAGTTTGAATATCTGTTCAGTGGTACTTCACCCAGCCCTGAATCCTGCTTGCTCTTCAGCTATGATTTGTTCAGCTTGGGGTTTCAACCTGCTGAGTATTAATTTCAGGAGGACTTTGCTGGGATGGCTGATGAGGCTGATGGTGCGGTAATTTTCACACTTCTGAAGGTTACCTTTTTCTGGAAGAGTGATGACAAGCGACTGAGTGGACACTCCCCACTCTGCCAGATCTTGTTATAGATAATGGTAAGGGCGTCAATCATCGCTTCTCCTCCTGCTTGAAGCAATTCCGCGTTGTCCAATCCCGCTGACTTCCCTTTCTTCAGCGATTGCACTGCTGCCTCAACTTCTCGGAAAATTGGGAGGATTTCTTCTTCTTCTCTCTTATTGTTTATTCACAATTTCTTCTTCAAATGTTCAGTTTTCTACTAAGAAATTTCGACTTTGGGTTCAAAATGAACTTATCTTGGCAGCGGTTGCATAACGCCAAACGCCTGAGACTGACCGATATGAGGGTTAAGTCCCCAAACATAGGGCATATGGGGGACTGCCCGATATTTACTTCGTCTTCTTCTGTAAGTCTCGACAGTACAGCATGAAATAACTCTTGATCCTGCGGCCAAGTTCAGAGTCATTTATAGCTGAAACCGGCCAATGGCGTTGTATGAGTATGAAGGTCATGTTTTCGGCGTGTCAGGTCGCCACTATGGAAACTCTGTCGGCATTGTTTAGTCCACATTCTCTCTCTTGCTCTATTCGCTCTTTTGACTCTTTAGTCGCTGTTACCCCTTCACCTGAAGCCGCTGTCACAATAGGCTAGTTTAGACCCCGCATTAAGGTTCTTCGCCTTAAAACTTCATCGTTTTTTGGTCTTTGTAACTTAAAGTCGATGCCTAGCAGACGACAAAAGTTAGTTCTGTCCTAAGTATATGTAGGGCAATATTCGCTAAGGTAGGCCTTGGCATACTCCAGCTGACCTAGATCCATCAGCAAAGCGCGGTGGCGCTAGGGCTCACGGGATCTCGCGCGCTTTAGCTGACCACAGCGTTAGGTACGTCAGTCTTTGTTAAAACCTCGCCCGAGACGGACACGCTGAAAGATCTCTCTCAGAAGACTGCGCAGGTCACGGGTGAAATTCATTCATCGCAGTATAGCCATAGCCTGACATTGTCGAGAAGGTAAATGATCAATCTTTTGTTACACCGCGATTTATTGAGATTATTATTGGATTATGCTTGTGAAGGCTTGCCATGAATGTTAGTAAAACTGCTTGACCACGTGGCGGACCCACGCAACCTGTTACGACACCGTGAGGTAGCCCCTACGGACCCACTGTTGTTTCTCACATTGATATTGTTACAGACCAGTGGCTGTACCGGAGAAGGTGTATATTGTTAATTACTTCTCCATGTGTTTGGGTTAGTCATGATGTATGTATATAGGAAGTATGTTGGAGATTCCAGTGGACCACGGACTTAGAAGATTGTTCGTCTCTTATCTGTTATAAGTGGAGACGATCTCACTGAGGGCTGTTTCTGCCAACAGTGAGACGCTCTGCACACCCTTTGTAAACAAGGCGTTGCAGAAATTCGTCTTATGTTTTGCAGACGAGCAGGCTTGGTCCGAGGCAAGAGATAGACCCCACAAAGAGTCAACCCTGACATTCGGCCTGCACTTGAGCATCGAGCACTGAGCTCAGATAGCTCAGTAGTCAACAAACAAGACGAGGAGACAACAGCACCGCAACTCGACGCACAAGTCCATAGAACAAGTGCACGAACACTGATCTATAGGGACTGTGCGATAGTCCACTCTTCCTAAAAAAAAGAACAATAGGCAAAACAAGAACGAAGCCCAGTGATGAGACAGTAGCAAGTATCAAGAACAGTAGCAGAATAGATCCATCTAAGATCTACCCATTCTACGAACCACTCAAACTGAACTTTAGACTGTTAAGCTAATCCTAGCTGTATTACGTTTTGGACATTTAAGTTAGTGTAGTGATTAGAGATTTAGATAATTATAGAGTAGAGAAAAATAAAATGTGTGATATTTACTGTTAACAAGTGGCTGGACTACCTATGTTTCATAGCCGTTTCATAGTGTGTAAGTGAATCTTTTACACGTTTTGCCCTATCTTTATAACCCCATCCTCACACAGACCGGGCCGAACATATAAATGTATTAAGATTAGTCATAGGGCGATCTAACTAGCCGATCCCCGCAGACGAAAGACGAATGGGTAATAGCATTCCATAGTGCAGAGCCCAGCAACAATAGAACCCACCGTCACAGCAGCCCAAATCCAAAACACCTAATCCGGCTATAACGCTACACAATTCTACACAAGTCTTGTTGTTGTTGTTTTTGCCTCTGTCATGCTCATTGCGCAGATATCTAAAGGATTGAAAGAAAATTCTTATTTCATTTTGGAAAGTTAGATCTGCATGCAATACTATTATTTAGAGAGGAAGGAAACGGGATAACTCAAGGAAAAACAAAGCAACACTGTGGATGATCTCAAGTCTCATACCCCGTTGGAGTGCCGGGGGTTTCAGTATAAATAGTATCCCCACTTTCTGGAAATTTAGTGCTTTAAATTCCCACTGTCGCTGTCTTCATCATTTGCTCTTTCCCATTCCTGATCTGTCCTATCACTCTGCTATACTTTCTTCTTCTTCGCTAGATCAATGACCTACCTTTTTTCTTGAAAACTCTTCCTGGACAAGACTCCTTGTTTGTGTATGAGGTCTGTTGGATCAGCTTGGGAGTGTTGGACGCTTTCTGCCGGGTGGTCACTAGGGCTTCCTATGATTGTATTATTTCGCACTATAGGCATTTTATATGTATGTGTTTTGTTGATGATTTATAATGATGGTTGTATTCTATTTTGTTTTTGTAACCGGGGTGTTCGCGTAGTTGAGGTCAACCCTCAGCCGTCCCCCGCGTGGGATGTCTTTATTGTAAAGTGACTGGCCGGTGGAGGGCATTCAATTTTCCCACTAGGGTTGTTTCGGCAGATCTTTTATGCGGATCGGGGGTTGTCCGGTCCTGATTTGGCTCGGAAGAGTCCGCTGGACCTAAAGCAACAATAAATCAATCAATAAATCAAGTCTCATACGTAAGTAAAACAGAGGGACCCAAGCGAGGTTCGAACCCAACCACCTAGGTCATTGAGAACTACTGTACTAACCCACTGCGCTACGGACTACCTCTAATACTTCACTTGCCTGCAGCAACACGCCATCAAGAAAATGAAGAGGACGACTGCCGCTGCAGAGACACCATACATGATGTTGATAATTTCAAAACCACCTAGTAGGCCCAGTCCATTTCCAGAGTCTGCAGTTGTGTGCCTTCCACTGCTTGTGGTGTTGCCAGCCTGACCTGGATCGCTCGTGACTCCTTCATCATCACAATTACAAAACCTTATCATATATCAGCAAACATTATACATGAATATTATAATTATTGCGCGCACATACAGACGCATACGCACACACACACAGACACACACGCGCGCGCACACACTGGTCACTTACTGTATTTAACTGACACTATAATTGAATGTCTCTCATATACTAGCGATTTACCAAGATGAAAGAGATGAAGATGATGATGATGATGATGATGATGATGATGATGATGATGATGATGATGATGATGATAACAATGACGCTGATGACGACGTCGACGACAACGACGACGATGATGATGATGATGATGATGACGATGATGATGATGATGATGATGCCGATTTGTTACGCCCACAATTCCACTGCCCGCAACGAGCTCAAGGCGCCCATAAAAGGGAAGAAGAAGAAAGTTTGGTGTGTTATCATCCCCTATACGCTTATGTGTCCGGGGACGTTAATCTATTTAACTAACTAACTAACTTTGGTGTGCAGGTCGAATAGTCCAAACACTGGGCCAGAGAAAACTGGGAGATGCAAAACGCCTCTCTCCCTTACTACGGAAATGTTGAGGGAACACATTTACCTTGACCTTACTCAAAGACTAGTTTCTAAGGTCCCGCACGGAAAATACAGACCTTTTTCCGACGTTGTTACGACGTAAATAACGCTGCGATTGAGGCGTTGACCGGCTATACTTCCGTCCACTCCCTGAGGGGGGTTGGGCTCCAAATAATGACATTCGTAGGTTTCGCCGCTTTCGCTGACGTTGGTCAAACTCAGCACGGGCCCTATGTTAGTGCCGTCCAAAGTCCAGTAGGAACTAAAACACAGATTGCATGCATGCATCGCAAACATTATCAGGCCAAGCAAATTTTATCGGCCAACCCATCAAGTGAGCCTGAGGGATTTTATTGCTCTTTTTTTCTCATCCGCCTACAATCGAAATCCAACTCGCACAATCTATATATATAAATTGCTTAGCCGGAAGTCCTTCTTCGCCACTACTATAAAGTTTGTCCGGTATGGACGCTGATCTGGGCAGGTGCTGGCCGCTGGGAATCGGCCTGTTGTGTGCTCAAAACCAGCGAAATCGTTATAGCCGACATTTCCTTACCGAACGTTTAACCGTTTCTGAGATAAATAAATAAACAAAATGTCCACAAACTGCAATAGCCTCATTCCGCGCGCTTCCATTAAAAATCAAATTGAGGTTTCAGCATGTTTTCCCATATAGACCAAAAAATTTATTGTTTTTGTACGAAGCATTGATAGCTCAGTTGGTAACACCTTCGCCAAACATTTAGGGCGACCCAAGTTCTAATCCGTCGCGGGCCATATTTTTTTAAATGTTTTTTTTTCCCACTACAATATGGATATTTTTCTTTTTAATTTAGGCTTTTTATTATTATTATTATTATTATTATTATTATTATTATTATTACTATTATTATTACTATTATTATTATTTATAATATTATATCTTATATCAAAATTTCTTTTAAAACCTTGGTGTTTAGGATTTCTATTTGTATTATTCTATATTCAATATTATTATTATTATTATTATTATTATTATTATTATTATTATTATTATTATTATTATTATTATTATTACCAAGGATCGGGATGGGGTGGTACGTTGTTATTATTATTATTATTATTATTATTATTATTATTATTATTATTATTATTATTATTATTATTATTATTATTTTTATTATTATTTATAAACTAATAATAATAATAATTATTATTATTATAATTATAATATCTTATATCAAATTTTATTTTAAAACCTTGGCGTTTTTTATGATTTCTATTTGTATTATTCAATATTATTATTATTATTATTATTATTATTATTATTATTATTATTATTATTATTATTATTGTTATTATTATTATTATTATCAAGGATCGGGATGAGGTGGTACGTGTAGGTAAAAGGGGGCTGCGGGTAGGTTTAAAGGGGCATGGGTAGGCATAACGGGGATACGGGTATATATAAGGGGGTATGGTGATGGTCGATTCCTTTCATCCATACCTGCGAAACGATCAACGGGGAAGTATCAAGGAGGGTACATGTAGGTTACAAGGGGGGGACGAAAGGTATCAAGGGGTTATGGGGAGGTATCAAGTGGGTTCGGGGAGGTATCAAGGGGGTATGATGAGGCATCATGGGGGGGGGGGACGGGGAGATATCAGGGGGGGGGGGTATGGTGAGGTATCAAGGGGGATATGGGGAGGTATCATCGTCCAAATGAAACTCGCAGACAACAGTTGTCTCTCTGTCTACATTTTAAACAGCAACCTGTGTACCCTGGCTTGCCAGGGTACAAAAACCACTAGTATAACTATAAATCAAGTATCTTACGAAAAATTCCTTGGCACATTATCTTGACAGCCTGAGTTGTTAACTGGAACTACTGTGCAGTTGCAGTCTATGTTCTCACGGATCGCTACTACGGCAGGGCAGTCGTGTACAGGTCGGTAGTTGCAAAGCTCCCCCGTCACACCTACAATGGCAAAAACGAAAAAAAAAAGAAGAAACAAAAAAGAAGAAACACGTGGTGTTCCCATGTACAACAATCATCAAAATCATTCAGTCACTCAAGGTGCTAGACGAAAATCAAACCACCATAAATCATGCCAACGTGTTGCGTCAACCTGACGCTGGACAACCGAACCTCTCTGACAGATGTGTGTTTGTATTTGAACGTAATATTAGTTGTTTTTTTTTTGTTTTTTTTTTTAATACAGATGCATAAAGGGCAGGTTCTTTAACGTGCCGCTTCGGCCGCACGAAGCGGAAAGGGGAACACTATAAACAAAGAGGGTAATTACAGAAACTTGATCCACTGAAAACTAGAAGGGCAAAGCCCATATGGCTCACATGCTCCTTATGGAATTTCCACAATTTTACATGAAAATAAATGGCCAGAAGAAAAAAATGAAATGGTATGCAATAAAATGCAAAGTAATAGTACCGAATTTTATCTTTCGATGCTCTTTGACCTTGAGATGACTGACCTCCAGCTCCAAATATGCTCATGAACGATAACATAACTTACAGCAAAAGTTGTATTGTATAAAACTAGAGACCTTTGCATAACCTTGACTTTCAGTGATCTACACATTGGGCTGACCTTGACCTTTACATAACCTCGGATGCTCCTGTATGACCATGGGCTAAATACAGAGCCATTCCACTGTATGATGAAAAAAATGTTAATGCTTTTGTAAGGCCTAAAATGACTGCTACCTTCAAGATCAACGCAAAAACGGTATACACGTGAAAGATTCGTGTTTTATCTCTAAATACAAAAAGTTTGGACTTTACATCGCTCACAGTTTAGGGTCAAGGTCTCCTGCACAGTATCTAAACACACCGATTTTGGGCAGCTCCAGTGATCTTGACCTTGGAGTAAGATTGACAAAATTTGCATAGTACGTGTGTTTCATGGATATCTGTCATGCATCAACCAATCATAAGTTCAATATTAATGACTTTTTTAAAAAAGTGAAAGTTTGTGCAAAAATTGTCACTTTTGACTAAAATTTGTTGACACTGTGACCTTGAAGAAAAGTCATTCATTCACTAATAACTGATTATGAAGTCCCATGGGTATACACCATCTTACGAAGTGTGGTTGTGATAATTGAAATAGTTCCGAGATATTAAGCCACTTTTATTAAGTTTTAAGATTTACACAGACTGACGCCGAACCCCGAATGGCGGACATAGGGAAGGACGGACAACAATTTGTTTAAAATTTCATTTTTGGACTATTTAAGACTCTTGCACAGATTTGAAAAAAAAAAAGTTTTCTGGGGGGCGAGTACAAAGACTCACATTGCTATGCATGCCAGTGAAAAACAAACAAACAGACAAACAAATAAATAAAAGAAATAACCCAATGCACACACAAAATAAATAAATAAATTAATTAATTAATAATGTACAAACGTCTATACATTTAAATCGGGCAGTGATTTGGAACCCGTCACATGCTTAGTCAGGAACAACAACAACAACAACAACGACATCGATGATGAAGATGATGATGATGACGATAAAGATGTTCATGATGTTTATTCTACAATTTGAAATTACTATTACTCACGAATTTAATAGAATGAATAATAATAATAATAATAATGATAATAATAATAATAGCCTAATAATAATAATAATAACAATAACAACAACAACAACAACAATAATAATAATAATAATAATAATAATAATAATAATAACAATAATAATAATAATAATAATAATAATAATAATAATAATAATAATAATAATAATAATAATATTAATAATAATAATAACAATAATAATAACAACAATAATAATAATAATAATAATAATAATAATAATAATAATAATAATAATAATAATAATAATAATAATAATAATAATAATAACCACAACAACGATCACGATATGAGCATGACAGTTAGGATCATGATGGCGATGATTAATATATCTAGCTGGCCCACCTGACAGAGACAAAGAAAACACCAACGGCAGAAGCAGACCTATTCCATCCACGAAATCAGATCCACAGCCGCACATGGCTGTGTGAAATTCAGAAGGTACAAGTATTTAAACTGTAACAGGATCACGACTTGAAGACCTATGAATCAGTTTCTGCTTGCCCTCATGAAACCCATAATATTCAACAATCTTAAACAAAACTGTGTTCTGCCCCCAAAACTAGAAATTCGAGCCTGTCATTCCACTTGGAAACGATCTGCAGTATCATGTATGGCATTATGCATTCCTTCTCGTGCAACTTGCAGTTTCATGTGGCGGAAACTGACGTCACTGTAGTCTATGTCGTCGTAATTTCCGGCTTTGAGAAGATGGCGAATTGCAACGTCAACAATTTCCTCGCGTGAATTTTCCCACCGTGATTTTGATAATAATAATATTATTATGAACACGAGCGAGCGCTGATAATAATACAGATTTACACAGCACACATATTTTACACAAATACGATTGATTCAAGGCGCATTCGAATGTTCATGTGGGGTACATATACACATGATTTTGTTATTTAGGTTTACGTATGCATCTTCTATGGAAAGCTGCTGTTCAATCTCTCCAGGCTAAGAGCTAAAACCAAACTCCAGTTGGAGTTTCCGTTTCTTTACCAGTCCACTGTGAGCATGCCATCGTGTTGTCAAATGGCTTGTGTGATGGTCTGTCGGACTTCGTCGTTGGTGATATGCTAGTAGGTATAGGAAATGCCCAGAAGTCTTCTGTATCACCTCATCTCCATGCTTTATAATTCTTCGTTGTAAGTCTACTGTGAGGGTCCATGTTTCACAAGCAAGCGTATAGGACAATGGAGATGACTTGGGAGCGCAGCAATCCTCAATGCAAGGGAAACAACTAATAATATTCCTCATTACTTGGCACCGTTTTTTAAAAATACAGAATTGTCTCCCTTGCGTAGCATCTCTCACAAACAATCAAATCGATATATGCACTGGCCTTCATTTTGCGCTCTGATTAAAATAAAAATAAATAAAAAATAAATAAAAATAATAAAAAGCAGCCAATTATGTTATTGTATTTTATAAAGAAAGTCGGAAGTTTTTGGTTTTCTTTAAAATAATTTAAATGTCAAATTGCTGAAAAGTTTAATCATAAATTTGAGGTTTTTTTTAGTAAGGAACTAGGTAAGCGGAGATGGTTTTTTGTTTTTTAAATGAGTCAACAAAATTGAACATGCGGAGATGTTTTTTTTGTTTTTTAAATGAGTCAACAAAATTGACCATGCGGAGATCGTTTTTTGTTTTTTAAATGAGTCAACAAAATTGACGAAAGCTCAAAACATGACTCAGCACCAGTAGACCTATTTATACGTCACATAAATAGTCCTGAGGCTGTCGTTCCCTATATATACGCACTGTGTCCGGGGACGTTAATTTATGAACTGTAACTCCTGAGGCTTTTGCCCCCATAATATCTTGGATTTTTCACACAAAATGTAAGTAATAATGTCTTTTAGTCATTGTTAATGCCATAATCCGTTGTTATTCTACTTCCATTGTTGTTCGTTTTGTTTTGCATAACTGGAGGTAACTTTTCCAAAGTTATTTTTTTTCGACAAATAAAATTTCTTATGTATGATGTCATGTTTCTGTTAGTATTCTACTAATTTAAGAGAATACTACTACTACTACTACTACTACTACTACTACTACTACTACTACTACTACTACTACTACTATAGTAGTGGCCAGCGCTTTGAGAAGCTCTCTGAGCTTATAAGTGCGCTATATAAGAGTAATTTCTTTCTTTTTTTTAAATTTTCTACTACTACTACTATCATAATAACTGGAGCAGCTGTTGAACTGGAAAAACTCAATATAAGAGCATAAATTCAAATGTAAAAATAAATAAATAAATAAATAAATACTAAACATTTGTATAGCGCTGTTCCTCACTAGAGCTCATAGCGCTTAACAGTAATGCAAATGGGCGCCCCGGGCAGCTTGAGCTGGATCCTATTTTCGGCCAGCGCCTTGAGCGGCTTGTGAGATGGTAAAGCGCTATATAAACGTGATTGAATAATAATTCAAATAAAATACCCAATGCCGCACGGTAGTATACACTCCGCTCACATTTCGATGCGGGTGCCTGTGCTCTGTCTCGTTCTGTTAAAGGGACCCAATTCGAAGGCTTGGTTTATGTTTGTTGAAAACGAATTTAGCCTTGCTAAAACTATCCTCCAAGGCACATCGCAAGGAGGCAAAAGAAGAGAGTGACAGGAAAAGAGGTTGGATGACAACATTCGAGAATGGAACTTTGGAACTTTGTCCTTTTATTAGCAAAACCACATATAACCCCAAACATGAAACAAGGATCATAGCCCAGGGGGCATTTTAGCCAAAAGTAGGGGGGGGGGGTATAAAAGAGGGAGGGGGAATTACAGACATTAAAAAAACAATGAACGGGGCAAAAAAGACATCACAAGACAAAACTCTAAAATGTGGAACACCCGTTTTAAGGTTTACATTGGTTCAATATGGAAAGAAAAGTGTACAGCATCGCATGGTTCACAAACGAACACAAAAGGGAATACACAATATATAAATAGTGACATAACTCCAACAAAGCGGCTAAATTTAGCAATCTGCTTTTTGATTCAGTATTCATCAGCCGGTTAAATTTAAAGACATTTGAATAAATCTAAAAGTATTTCCCAAAAAATAAAAAAAAGTATTTTCCAAAAATGTTTTCTATCAGCAAGGAATTGTTACATGTAAATAAATAATGAAACTCGACACCAATTTCATCTAAGTCACACATAGTACACAACCGTTCTTCTCTAGGTACATTATTGTATCTTTGAAACTTTGGAACTTTATAACTTTGTCCTTTAATTTCAAACATCATCATCAAACAATATTAAATAAGGCTCCAAGCCCAAGGCGGGAGGGGGGGGGGCCGTGAACACAAAAAAGGGGGTGGGGTGGGGTGGGGGTGATGGGGATACAACAAACATGCAGAAGTCAACAAGAACGGCATAACCGTGTACAGGAATATTGCACACACACATTACGTTACATTACATGGTTATTGCTTTAGGTCCAGCGGACTCTTCCGAGCCAAATCAGGACCAGAGAAGTGAAAGAGGACTCACCCTTGATCCGCATAAAAGATCTGCTGAAACAACCCCAGTGCTAACACTGAAGCCAATCTACCAGCCGGTCACTTTACAATAAAGACATCTCACGCAGGGGACGCTGAGGCTATACTCAAATTTATCGAACCCCCGTTTACAAAAACAAAATAGAATACAAACATCATTTTACAATATCAACAAAACACATACATATAAAATGCCTACATTGCTAAATAATAACATCATAGGAAGCCCTAGTGACCATTTGGCAGAAAGCATCCAATATTCCCAAGCTGATCCAACAGACCTCATACACAAATGAGGAGTTTTGTCCCGGAAGAGTTTTCAAGAAAAAAGGTAGGTGACTGGTCTTGCGAAGAAAAAGATAGTATAGTAGATTGATAGAACAGAGTAGGAATGAGAAAGAACAAAGGAGAAAGACAGCGACAGTGGGAATTTAAAGCACTAAATTTCTAGAAAGTGGGGATACTATTTATACGGAAACCCCCGGCACCCCCACGGGACTGACTTGACACTGAGGGTTGCTGAGAACAGAGAAAGATGGAGTACGCTAGTTAAACGGTCATCTGTGGTGCCCCAACGACTTTCGAGTTACGGGATAGGATAGGATATGAATTTAGCCAAAAATTAGCGTTGTTATTACAACCCCCCCAAAAAAAAGTAAAAAAAAAAAAAGAAGAATAAATTGGGCTTTGTTGTCGGGAATTTCCGAATAGGCGTATAGTGAAACTTGGATAGAAAACAGTTCAATGTCGACTCAATGTTGAGAGGACACGAGCAGTTTAGGCCTATTCTAACTGGCTAAGCTTGTTTGGTCGGCTTTTTGTATATAATTATATCGAACTGGTTGTAGTCTATATAGGTACCCGCTGAACTCGTTGATAGTGCAGTAGATTAGCAGAGCGCGTACTGTGTTGTACTTCAATGTATCGTGAACAACTCTATAGGTTGTTGTGACACTATTAATACTAGCGAAGCAGAAGACTAATTAAGATGCTATAATTGTGCAAACTCGGGTCAGCGGGAGAGTCATTCAAAGGTTGTGTCAGTTTAATCACATTGCTATACATTGAAGGGTGTTCTGTATTAGTTTTTTGAACTATTGTTAACTCTTTTGAAATTTCTGTAGTAATAGTATTTCAACTCCAGAAGCAAACATGGGACGGAGAAATTCTGTTCAGCTAATCCCAAAATACAAACTGCTTTGTGGAGGCGGACATTTTGAGAACATTGTCAGCTCTGCGGTGGAGATTTTCGGAGAACCTATCTGGAATCAGCTCAAGTTATCTCTCAATGCGACTTAGACTAACGATGCGGATATGCAGCCTCCCACTCTTCTTATCTTCGTTGGAGCTGTGTATGCGAGGTGCTAATACAGAAATTGTTCATGCCATTTTGGTTATCAACGTTGTTCTAATTTGGTGCCTGTTTTTAAGCACGCTAGGAAAAGGGGTGATGCGTGTGCTGTTTGTTATCAACGGTGCCGAAAGGCATAGTGTGGTGTGTGCTAGGCCTAACTGCTGCATCGTAGGCCTACTTCAACATTATTTTGTTCATTAATAAGCCAATCGGAGTCCAATCAATGCCTTTGAAGGTAAGGAAAGTTCACGTAGAAGGGCATATAACGTATGATTCACATGCTCCTTATGGAACTTGCAATAATATCTGCGCATTGTGTAACACCTTATAGTCACTGAGCTATTCTTACCCGACACAACTTATATCAAAAACACCTCTACACATAGTCATACATAAATATTACAAATTTGAAACAAACACCTATCTATCTATCTATCTATCTATCTATCTATCTATCTATCTATCTATCTATCTATCTATCTATCTATTATCTATCTATCTATCTATCTATCTATCTATCTATCTATCTATCTATCTATCTATCTATCTATCTATCTATCTATCTATCTATCTATCTATCTATCTATCTATCTATCTATCTATCTATCTATCTATCTATCTATCTATCTATCTATCTATCTATCTATCTATCTATCTATCTATCTATCTATCTATCTATCTATCTATCTATCTATCTATCTATCTATCTATCTATCTATCTATCTATCTATCTATCTATCTATCTATCTATCTATCTATCTATCTATCTATCTATCTATCTATCTATCTATCTATCTATCTATCTATCTATCTATCTATCTATCTATCTATCTATCTATCTATCTATCTATCTATCTATCTATCTATATATCTATCTATCTTTTTTTTTTTTTTTTTTTATATAACTTTTTTGCCTTTTTGGAATCCATTTGTATATGTAAACAGTTTTTTTTAAATTAAAATCTGTGTTCTCTCTCTTCTCTCTCTCTCTCTCTCTCTCTCTCTCTTTCGCTCGTTCGCGTATAATTATTATATACATCGAAATGTCCTCACTAAGGTCAGTGCACACTTAAATGTCATGTCAGACGACTTCGCTGAAGCTGTGTTTGAGTGCTACCATGGACACTATATTACATATTGAGTCCATGGTGCTACCGAGGTTACCGGCTACTCCAAATGTCAATTTGAATGTTCGGGTAAGGTGACTTTTTTCTTTCTTTCTTTCTTTCTTTCTGAAAAACTCAAATACGTAATATTGTTTTGTCTTCATAAAATAAGTTTGACTTAAATGTAAACTGTATTTTCTAATGTACGCGACAGTATGTGTTAAAATTACGTTTGTACTTATTGTCTGTGTTTGATTCGAACTGGGAATAAAACAGAAAACAGCTGGCATCCAAATTGTACAATAACGAGAAACAAATGGTTAAATACGTCAACGTTTCCGCGTCTTTACCCATTGGTTTCTCGTTATTGATTGCAACATAAATAGTATCCCCCACTTTGTGGACATTTCGTGCTTTAAAATAACCATTATTTCTGTCATTCTTATTTGTTTTTTCTCGTTCCTAATCTGTTAGATCAATCTACTGTCTTCTTCGCTAGAACAGTCACCTACCAAAATACAATTATTGGCTTTTTCTCTTAGCTATGATTGTCGAAGAAAATTGAATATTGTTAGAACATTATTAAATATGACTCAAGTCTATTTTATTAAATTTATTTTATTTGTGCTAGACTGTATTAGTGTATTAGTGTACTACACGTGATATGGTTTTGTTGTCTTAAGATATGAGAGGATGAAGATGAGTGTGTGGTGGGCATAAACGCAGTAGGCGTGCGGGTGTGTATATGTGGGTATGGATGCGGGTGTGTGCGTGAGTGTCTACGTGCTTTCATTTCACGTGTAAATCCCCATTTCACAAATCATTTTCACAACGGGTTTATTTTATTGATAATTAATTATTTATGATCTTGCCCTATGTAACGTGCTTTTATACAGTGCGTATCCTTGTAGCAAACCAAATTTTCCTTTTTGATAGAATAAAGAATATATTGACTTGACCTTTTCTTTTTGTTTTAAAACTCTCCCAAAACTCCTCATTTGTTTTATGTTGGGTCAACTTGGGGGCTATTGAACGCTTTCTATGATATTATTTAGCAATATGGGCATTTTCTAGGTATGTGTTTTGTTAATATTTTATAATGATGTTTATATTCTATTTTTTTTTTGTAAACGGGGGTGCGATAGATTAGAGAAATAGCATCAGCGTCTCCTGAATGGTGGGGTGCCTTTATTGTAAAGTGGCCGGCTGGTGGAGTGCCTTAAGTTTTATCGTTAGTTATTTTGGCTATTCGAATCAGGGGTGATTTCCCTTTCAACCAAGTTGTGGTCCGGATTCGGCTCTTGGCAGTCCGCTGTACCCTATAAACAATGACTAACTAATTAAATATGCTGACGTTGAAACGACGCTTCTTCTATTGCATTTCATCATCATCATCATCATCATCATCATCATCATCATCATCATCATCATCATCATCATCATCATCATCATCATCATTATCATTTCCACCATCACCACGATGATCATCAACACCATCATCATTAACATCAACATCCTGTAATTTTGTAATGAATCAGTAAGGGCGATGAAGATTATATGGGAGGAGGGAGGAGGAGGAGAGTGAGGAGGAAAGTTGGAGTAAAGGAAGGGGGACTGGGATTGGTTGCTATGCAGTAAATGAGGCATAGACCTATGACGTCAAATGATAATGTAAGGCGATCAATGAAATCTGTTTTTGGATGCAAAGGGGGTTATGTTGACCTATCCCTGGCAATGACGTAAATGCGGTTTTAAAGGGTCCCAAGATCGCTTATTTCAGCAGCACAGACCATTTTAAAAGTCACAGCGAGTGTTGCCTCCACCGGAAACATTCAATTAAAATTTAAAACTAGCCTCTTTGGAAAAGTGTGGTTTTGATATAAATCAGTTTTAGCATCAAGGTTAATTTTTAAAATAGCACCTCTGCGTATGTTTGTGCATAACAGGCATAGTTGTTTGTTTACAAACACAAAGACGAGACGCCTATACTTCAAAGCTTAGCGATCGGTTTGTGCAAAGACTGCCCATTATATTATCACAGGGCTCGAAATTAGCGGGGGCCCGGGGCCAAAAACCCGCAAAGTTGATTTCGGGCTCGGAAAGTTGAAAAACGAAGGGCCCGCTTGGCCCGCAAAATAATTCGTCTGCTACAGCTAGCTCTACTTGGCAGTTTCGTAATTGGGCCAAGGGAAGCAACCCACACCGGTGCCCTAAATTTGGACAGAAAAAAAAAACAGAGAAAAGAAGCGAAAACCCTTTAATTTTGCGCTCAAAAGTTTAATATACACTTCAATATCTATTTAATATAATAAACAAAAGGCTATGGCACAACATAAGCGCAAAATGTCCATCTTTGCAAGTACGAAAGTATGGCTACATATCGTCGCCATACAGTTGCTAAAACAATCGGCGATGGCGTATTTTCCTATTTTTGGGAAGCGAAAGACGCCAGAAGAAAACGTCGACGAAAGGAAAGAACAAGAAAAAGAGAGAAAAAAGAAGTATGAAGAGGAAACAAAATCAAGGAACTACAATGAAGTGTGGAAAAAAAATGTCCATGGCATGGCCTTGAAGTGAACGAGGAAGAGTAAGTTTAGTTCCCTTTCATGGTTTTGTTTTGAACTTTTGTGCATTGAGTTCAGATTTTTTGTTAGGTTACTCATATTAAAAATTTAATGATGTGTATTGTGCAATACTCAGTCACAAAACTGAAAAGTATTATACAAGAGACTCACTTGATTTTTTTCTATTTTGTTTAATGGCTATTTCAGGCTCACTAGTCATTGGAATATGTGTGTCACTGAATGTGTGTGTATTATTTTGTCAATAATTCTTTTGTTTTTTGTTTGCATTATTTTTCAAGTTGGGCCCCGGAAGTTTGCTTGTGGGCCCTCAATTTTTCAATCAAGGGGCCCGGTGGCCCCCAAAGAAAAAAGTTAATTTCTAGCCCTAATATCTCTTAGCGTGAGTATGACAAGGCAATTTCCCAAATAAACTCATTTTTGGAATAAAAATGAAACAAGTGCTAGACCCTAACAGACACAAAGTTCCCTAGGGTGCACTTTGCGGACTGGGGATATTTAGGTGTTCTTTATAGGGGTTTCCGATCCAGGTTCCAATCCTGTAAGTATAGTGTTTATTTATTACGTTGTTGCACCCAATAATGTTTTCTTGTAAACTAATGTGTAGAGAAAAAAAAAATTCCACCACGATGATGTCATGTCATTCGATATACACACGTTTTGATTTGTACACTCTAATTACATACGAACTTTAAAGAAAATTAATACTTAAAAAGATGAAAACATTTATTTAAGGGAAACAAAATAACGTCACGATTATGACGTCACTCGCTCAGGATTTGGTTTTAAGTTGAAAGATCTATAAAGTCACAGTTACTTTTCGCATCCAAATTTGTTTAATAATAATAATAATAATAATAATAATAATAATAATAATAATAATAATAATAATAATAATAATCCTATCCTATCCTGTCCCGTAACTCGGAGGTCGTAGGGGCACCACAGATGATCGTTTAACCAGCATACTCCATCTTTCTCTGTCTTCTGCAACCCTCATGGCTTCGCTCAGTGTCAAACCAGTCCATTCTCGAATGTTGCCCTCCCACCTCTTTTTCGGTCTACCTCTTCTTCTACCTCCTTGCACTGTGCCTTGCAGAATGGTCTTTGCAAGGCCGGATGATCTGGTGACGTGGCCATACCCTCGGAGTTTCCGTTTCTTCACCACTGTGAGCAGGTCATCGTGTTGTCCAATGGCTTGTGTGATGGTCTGTCGGACTTCGTCGTTGGTGATGTGTTGGGTATAAGAAATGCCCAGAAGTCTTCTGTAGCACGTCCTCTCCATGCTTTTTATTCTTCGTTATAGATCTGCTGTGAGGGTCCATGCTTCGCAAGCATATAGGAAGATGGAGATGACAAGGGAGCACAGCAGTCTTACTTTGGAACGTAGACTGATGGTCCTGTCTTTCCAAATGGGCTTCAACCTTGTCAAGGCAGCAGTTGTTTGTGCGATCCTGGAGAGGACTTCCTGTCGGGACCCATTGTGTGATACAATGGCTCCTAAATATTTGAAGCTATACACTGTGTTGAGGGATTGGCCTTGGACTTTGATGTTCGTGCTGATGCCATTGGTGTTGTTGGTCATCATTTTGGTCTTCTCTGCACTTATTTCCATTCCATAAGCTCTGGAGGTGGTGTCAAGCCTCTGTACCAGCTGTTCAAGTTCTTGTTCCTCTCCAGCCAATCCATCAATGTCATCCGCAAAACAAAGATTGGAGATTGCTCTACTCCCTATGCTGACTGTGTCTTCGTGATCTGTAAGGGCATCTGACATGATGCGCTCTAGGAAGATGTTGAAGAGTGTTGGAGAGAGTAGGCATCCTTGACGCACACCGATTGTTGTTCTGAACCAGTTCCCGATGGCGCTGTTATGGAGGACTGCACTGGTAATAATAATAATAATAATAATAATAATAATAATAATAATAATAATAATAATAATAACATGACGTCACGATAACCTCACTCAATATACAAATGTTTTTGTGTTGGTTTCAAGGTATCTGTACGCGCTTAAAAGTTAATTACATAATGAAGTTTAAAGGACTTGACATTGTCACAGCCGGACTTTGACCTCTGGCCCTGCTCCCCACCATTCTCTCCCCTATTCGCACTCTGGCCCTGTTCTCAACCATCTCCCCCCGATTCTCCCACTGGCTCAGCGCTCTAAGCCCCGCCCCTCCGGGCAGTCCCCCGCGATCTTGGACTAGACCCGAGGATGAGTAAGTCAGTCTACTGTTTCATGCCCAGCCGAGAACACCGTTTGCTCCGAGGACACGTTGCACCAGCGTTGCGACCACTGAGCCTCGCCAATATTCTCGTGTTTCTACCCGTTCTCTGGTCCAGGTAAGAGTAGTGACTTATTTCCATATCATTTAACATTCCCATCACCCGTCGAATTCCCTACATGTTCGTATGTCTTGTAGATATTTACGTCCATGTCCGTGATTTGTCTTGATGTATTGTTTATGATATGTATTTCGCTTCATGTACCCAATGTTTATAGTCTGATTGTTGCTCTTGCCATGCTTGTATTTATACATGTATTCCCCCCTGCCCAGATCCTTGTATAAACCCACCATGCCATGTTGCCCCATTATTTAGACTATAATCCCCACTGCTTATAATCTCCATGATCCTGTATTTCCACCCTTTGTTTCTCCCCGGATCCTAGTGTGTAAATATCCACCCCTGATGTCCAGAACCCCTTCTCAGGCGCCGAACCTCGTATACTTTAGCGGCCGCCAGTAAATTCTCCTAAACCCCTGTAGCTATTGTTGTCACAAATAGACAGTGGAAGACGCCGGTCAGTCTTGACCCGGCTTTTCCACAATTCAAAATCTGAACTGGCATGCGCACCGAATGACGCAGCATCCAGAGCGTGTATGCACCTCTGATGCTGAGAATGATTATTTTCAGAACGGGTTTTTGTGAGGGCGATTGAAGACTCCACGCCGCGTGCAGCCCTTATACTCCGGCTGTCACTGATGACGCGTGTACCAGACCCCGGCCAAGCACATATGTCCGGTTCTGACCACCTCTCAAGAATTGCATCATCCCCGCGACCTAGTGACCTGCATTGGTCCACCCACACGAAACCACTGACCAGCTACGCCACCGCCATCCAGCCGCCTGAGGCAACCCCCGCCTACACACCCAGCAGCTAAGTGCGATCCTTGCGCACACCACAACTCGGCGCGTATCTGAATACCCACGCTAAGATTATCCAGCCACCTAGTGCCTCATGATGATAGTGGTCTATCTTTGTCCCAGTGACAATTAAGCAGATAAACCAGAATTCCTCCCAGATACCCTGGACTATATCAGACTTTTGCTAGTGAACCAGTTAAAACCCAGCCTCCTGTTTGACCTACACCCAGTTAATAAATTATTGTATATTATACTCCAATACCAGTCTTCCCTTGTTGAGCCCTATACTAGTTAAGTCTGTACATCTCTCGTCTGTCTTTAACCTATCTATCATTCTTTAGTAACCCCAGCGTTATTCACTTGAAAGTCACCGCACGTTGGCCTAATACAAGGGGGGCAACACAGCGCGGGTGAATAATTGCTAACCTTCATTCCCCCAACCCCCTATATTCGTGACAGACATCACCATGATTTCGTCACTCGATTTGCATAAATTTGTTTTATGTTGAATTCATCTGTGAAGTATATAGATTGAACCAAATCCCTGCAGTATTTTGTGAGAAAATGCGATAAGAAAAACCCCCACAAAAACAAGAAGAAATGATGATGTCCCAAGCAATAGTACTGAGGACACACGTTTCCCATGCCAGTTTTCAGTTTCTGTGATGATAAATAGATATTTAGTATCGATTAAGCATATTCCAAAAATAAGCCTACTAAAAAGTCTTGCCGAACGTATTGAAAAAATTGTACAGGCCTAGAATATTTGAAACCGGTGTGTCTTGTGTATATTACAGGTACACTTTCAAGATACCATCCCCGTTGGGGTGCCGGGGGTTTCAGTATAAATAGTATCCCCACTTTCTGAAAATTTAGTGCTTTAAATTCTCACTGTCGCTGTCTTTATCATTTGTTCTTTCTCATTCCTGCTCTGTTCTATCAATCTGCAATACTATCTTCTTCTTTGCTAGACCAGTCACCTACCCTTTTTCTTGAAAACTCTTCCGGTCCGGGACAAGACTCCCTATTTGTGTGTGAGGTCTGTTGGATCAGCTTGGGAATATTCGACGCTTTCTGCCAGGTGGTCACTAGGGCTTCTCATGATGTTATTATTTAGCAACGTAGGCATTTTATATGTATGTGTTTTTATTGATATTTTATAATGTTTGTATTCTATTTTGTTTTTGTAAACGGGGGTTTGATAAATTAGAGTATAGCCTCAGCGTCCCCTGCGTGGGATGTCTTTATTGTAAAGTGACTGGCTGGTGGAGAGTATTAAGTTTTACCACTAGGGTTGTTTCAGCAAATCTTTTATTCGGATCAGGGGTTGTCTGGTCCTGATTTGGCTCGGAAGAGTCCGCTGGACCTAAAGCAATAATCATGTAATGTAGTGTAATGTTCAAGATACCCTTGTGATGAAGGGACCCACTGACCGACTGACTGGGCTGCGTTGTAAATGAAGGAGATATCGGTACGTCGGCACCTTTTCCGTACTCGAGTAAATGAGATGAGTTGAGCTCAAGTACACGAGTCCCGTTATTGGATTGAATGGTACACCTAGATAGGTTACCAGAAACTGTCCTAAAAAGCGTTGAGAACGAATGCGTGAATAGCTGAGTCGCTAGGTGCCTCGCTTGGAACGAAAGGGTGTCGAAGGTTTATTCAGGCGTTCAGCACAAGGTGTTTTTTTTAAATTTAGCCCAGAAGAAGAGTGGAGAGGGGAGGGTGATGAGGGGGGGAGGGAGAGGGGGAATGGGAAGACAATATAGAAACAATAACTTGAAGGGCATTCACAATAACCAATTAATGCAACCCAAGATCAAACATTAAAGGCAAAACGACCCGAGCACGAATCGTAAAGAGGGCAGAGTTTGTTTGTTTGTACTTGTTTTGTTTTAATCTCACATTATAATGTCGTGAGATTATTATCATTGTCAAAGAAGTAGACTTTTACCCACTTTTTGACTCCCATGCATAGCAATGTGAGTCTATGTACTCCTCGCCCCATTTTATTTCTTCAGATTTTTGCAAATCTGTACGAAATAAAACCTAAATACATTTTTTTAATGAATAAAAAGAATTGTCCTCGTGCAAGTGGATTAATCAGAACCTATTTCAACTATCACATCCAACCTTAGTAAGATGGTGTATATCCATGAGACCTCATAAATGATCAGTGAATGAATGACTTCATTTCAAGGTCAAGGTCACGGGGTCTAGAAATGTTAAGTTTTAAAAAAGATGAACATTTTTTAACAAAATTTCACTTTTTGACTCGATGCATAGCATCTGTCTGTCCACCATCCGTCTGTCTGTGCAAAACTTGCAAGTGAATTAATAACTCAGAACCTATTTAAACTATCACAACCAAACATGGTAAGATGGTGTTTTCTCACGAGACTTCATAAATGATCAGTGATTTGATAACTTCACTTCAAGGGCAAGGTCACAGAGTCCAGAAATGTTAGTTAAAAAATGAACATTTTCACAAAATTTCAGTTTTTTAAAGTTAATATTAAACGTATGATTCTTTGATTTATGATAAAGATCGATGCGATACAAATACTATACACATTGGGTCAACATCACTTCAAGGTCAAGGTCACTGGACCTGTCCAAATTCGGTTAGTATATGTACTTTGAAGTGACCTTGACCCTGAACTATGAGAGATATAAAGTATAAAGTACAAACTTGTAAAATACCGGTACACTTTTCGTTTCATTTCATCATCATTTTTTAAAAAACTGAAGTGATAACACGTGCAGTTTGTTTAGTAGGATCCTGAATCGGGGCCCGGGTTAGTGAGTAACGCATTCACCTGTCATTGGTTTAGCAGACAGGCCAGTAAAAAGTTGATCCTATACAGGGTTAGTTCCTTCTTCCTAGTAGCACTATTTTGACATTTCCTATAGCAATAATAATGTATGCCTGTTATGAATTCACTTGTCACCTCAGTCAATAAGTCACACAATCAAGAATCATTATAGGTCTGTTCAGACCTTGGAGCTGTGAACTTTTGCCGTATGTTGGGTGGTCATTTTGGTCCCAAAGGAAAAACACATTGTCTCTTCCTCTCTCTACCTCCACCCCCCTCTCTCTCTCTCTTTCGCTGAAGTTGCTTTCTCTCTCATCTCTCTTTCTCATCTCTCTCACAACCCCCGTTGGGGTGCCGCGGGTTTCAGTATAAATACTATCCCCACTTTCTGGAAATTTAGTGCTTTAAATTCCCACTGTCGCTGTCTTTCTCATTTGCTCTTTCTTATTCCTGCTCTGTTCTATCAATCTGCTATACTATTTTCTTCTTCGCTTATCCAGTCACCTACCTTTTTTCTTGAAAACTCTTCCGGGACAAGACTCCTTATTTGTGTATGGGGTCTGTTGGATCAGCTTGGGAATATTGGACGCTTTTTGCCAGGTGGTCACTAGGGCTTCCTATGATGTTATTATTTAGCAATGTAGGCATTTTATATGTATGTGTTTTGTTGATAATATATAATGACGTTTGTATTCTATTTTGTTTTTGTAAACGGGGTTCGATAAATTAGAGTACAGTCTCAGCGTCCCATGCGTGGGATGTCTTTATTGTAAAGTGACTGGCTGGTGGAGAGCTTTCAGTTTTACCACTAGGGTTGTTTCAGCAGATCTTTTATGCGGATCAGGGGTTGTCCGGTCCTGATTTTGCTCGGAAGAGTCCGTTGGACCTAAAGCAATAATCATGTAATGTAATGTATAATCTCTCTCACATCTCTCTCTCTCTCTCTCTCATCCCTCTCTGTCTCACTCTCTGTCTCTCTCTGTTTCTCTCATCTCTCTCTCTCATCTCTTTCTCTCTGTTTCTCTCATCTATCTCTGTCTCTCTCTGTCTCTCTTTGTTTCTCTCTCTCTGTCTCTCTCTGTTTCTCTCATCTCTCTCTCATCTCTCTCTCTCTCTCTGTCTCTCTCTATTTCGCTGAAGCTGCATTCTCATTTTTCTCTCATCTCTGTATCTCTCTCTGTCTCTCTCTCTCATCTTTCTCTCATCTCTTTCTGTCTCTCTCATCTATCTCTGTCTCTCTCTTTCTGTTTCTCTCATATCTTTCTCTCTGTCTCTCTCTCTGTTTCTCTCATACATTTCTCTCTCATTTCGTTCTCTCTCTCTCATCTCTCTCTCTGTCTCTCTTTCGCCGAAACTGCTTTCTCTCTCATCTCTCTCTCATCTCTCTCTCATCTCTCTCTCTCTGTTTCTCTCTGTCTCTCTCTGTCTGTCTCTCACTCTCTCTCTCTCTCTCTCTCTCTCTCTCTCTGTTGAGTACGTGTGTACCTGCACGCGGGTATATGTGTGTGTATTTAATATGTTTACATAACGAGTTCGCTAAGTTGAGAGGAGAATGAGTGGTGTGTGTGTGTGTGTGTATGTGTGTGTGTGAAGAGAAAGAGAGAGAGAGAGAGAGAGAGAGAGTTGGAGAAGGAACGGGGTAGGGGGGGGGGGGGGGAGTGGAGAGGGAGGGAGGGCTGCGTCTGCATTTCTAGGCTTTTGTTGACAGCTGCTGGGTGGGTGGGGAAGTAATGGGAGGGATTGTGGTGCTATATTCCCCGCCAATTCCCAGTATGGGTGCGGAACCAGATGTCATGTTTACTGTCCTGTGAAGTAAAGAGAAAATAAAAATAACAATGAAAGTAGTGGCGGGAAAATAAATTGCGACGGATAGGTTATCAGGAACTTAGCCAGCATTATTATTATTGTCAACCATAAAATGGACAAGCTGTGTTCGTGTGTGCAGTGTCCATCGGTGGTGCTACACATACAACAAGAGTAGAATAACATACACTGTAACATTGTGATAGGTAGAGAACAACAGAAGAACAATGTGATAGGTAGGTCACTATGACGGCCTACTAGCGCCAAAACCGAGTGTTACCATTATCACGAGATAATTGAAATTATCACGTGTTCTGTGTAATGTACAGAGATATTGGTAATCCGCAGTGTTATTTATTAATTATCAGTATTTGCCACGCTTTCCTAGCGCCAAAACCTGATAATTACAAATATCATGAGATAATTACAATTATCAAGAGATAATTACAATTATCACTGAAAATTATAAATATCAAGATGAGCATGTGCGGCCTGATGCGCATGTGCGGCACTGTTCCCAGCGCGTGTTAATTACAATTATCACTGATACATGTAGTTTTGCAGGTTTTGACGCTAGTAAGCCGCCTTACCAGAATTAAGCATGATCACGTGAAAATTATAATTATCAAGTGAAAATTTTTTAATTATTATGTGATAATTATATTTTTCAGTTTTGGCGCATTTCCAGACGGCTTGATAGAGCCAAAACTGAAAATTAAACATGATCACACGAACATATTTGTAATTTTTCAATGATAATTGTAATTATCTCTTCATAATTGTAATTATCCCATGATATTTGTAATTATCACACGATAATTGTAATTATCAGGTTTTGGCGCTAGTAGGCCGCCATAGGTCACAACAATTGTGATGTCCATAGATCACCGATCTTTGACTTCTGTGAAATGAAAGTTGCTGTACATCATTAATAGTATTAGTAATAGGAGTATGCACGCTGAAGCATGAAATGACTTTAAACAAACAAGATGCATAAAATAGGCATTGATTTTTTTAAACGTGTTGCTTTGTGACTTGGCTTTATTGTAAAGAGCAAAAGGAAAACATGCAATGACAGGCGTCAATCTGAGCTATCTGCAAGCCAAAAAGTTTGAAAATCGGCTCAGCCAGTGTTTAGATACAGCGCAAAACGTGTGTAGAAAATGGTGAAGCTCAGTGACCTTGACCTTTGAGAAAGTACAAATACAAAGGATCCAACATGCTTAGCATTAGTTAAAGTATGCACAAAGTAAAAATGATCAAATTTCATTTGAGTTATTTTAGATAAGGCCAAAAGTGCGTTTTGAACTAAAATATGAAATTCGGACGGACGGACCGACCGACTTTCCGACAACATGAATGGTACTGATTCTGAAGGATGGCCCATGATTTGAAGTAACTGTATACCAAAACTCTTTTAAAAACATCGCTTCAGCCGTTTTTTAAGATATTGAGGAAAACGTGTTTAGCAACACAAATGACTCCAGTGATCTTGACCTTTGCGGTAGAGCACGGGAGCAGGCCACTCACCTGGTTAATGTTCATATGAAGTTGGATAAAAATCGGTTAAGGGATTCTTGAGATATGGCTTTTAAAGTCCCAACAGACCGACAGACATTGGGCTCATTGTGATTTCCGACTGTTTCAAGGTATTTACAAATTAGTCTGGAAATAGGCTACAGAAGAGGACAAGCCCAACTCTGTTTCAGGTATTTCCCGCGCATTCCAGTCATGCATTCACAAGTGCATTACTTGGCAATGAATTAGTCCGTTAGGTAGGAAGGGAAACACTTACCCCCCCTAGGGAATTTTGTAGACTATGTTTTTCTGTTAGCCTATCATACCTTCTTTGGATTTCTGCTTGTTTGGTTTTTGTACACTGGTGGGTTTGGGTACCAGACGGCCCAGAAGGGCCCATTTTTCCTTCTTTGAGCCCTATATTGGCTATTGGGCGGTATGGTTCTTTGGAGAGCTGTTGTGTTAATGTTTATCAACATATTTCTAATCAGTTTACAGTTTTTGGAAGATAATGGATTGTTGTTTGTGTTAGTATGTGTTTTGTGATAATATCATGTTCATTAAGAGCATGGCTGGGGTACAAATTAAAGGTTTTTACAAAGTCGATTTTCCCTCTGTGAATCATACCTTTCTGCTTCCTAAAGCCCAAAAGCTTATGTTTGCAAGTTGTAAACAACTTTCTTTGTTATTGTGGTTGTAGTTCTTAACTCCTTTGTGGCGCACATACAATTGTGGAAGTACTAATTGAACTATCCTGTTGTTTTTATGACGTCATTTGACGCCTATAACCAATGGGACTATTTACCACAGCATTGCATTGCACTAGTGAGGTCTTCACACAATTTTGATTGTAATAATCTTTAAATGAAAGAACCCAGAGAGAGTCAGAGAGAGAGAGAGAGAGAGAGAGAGAGAGAGAGAGAGAGAGAGAGAGAGAGAGAGAGAGAGAGAGAGAGAGAGAGAGAGAGAGAGCAAACAAAGAAACAGTTACAGAAATTAACAGGTTTTGGACTTATTTTAAGTAAAGTATCATTAACAGCAAGGTGGTTTTTATCATAACCATTCAACCACTCTAAGCATAAAATAAAAATGTTTTCAATTACTGAAGAAACAAAAAGTAAACTAAAACCTTGTTTTTTACTGGTACTAAAAATTGATGCTATGTCATACACATAGGCAAATCTTTACTGTACAAACTAAATCATCAACAAAATACTGTCATGGAACATTTTCGTTAATTATAGAGTGAAAATATGACTAAACATGACTACACGCATTAAAGTCACAATTACAGCCAATACATCAAATTTATACATGTATTAAATGCTCTTTGGCAATACTGGAATTGCAAAACCAGCGGGTTGGAAGTATTGAAGCATTTCTTATTGTTCTCGACTAAGGAATGCTCCGTAGTTTACTTTAATTGTCGTTTTTGTCCTCATCCAAGAAGACTACGTCTTTGAAATTATCTGTGTCTGGAGATTCATTCTCTGTGTTCAGAAGTGTCTCAAGTGGCGTCTCCAGCATGACGTCAAGGAGTTCCTCTGGCATCAGGTTTCCTTTGGTCCATTTTACCTGCAGCTGCCCATTGCTTTTTTCCCAGCCATGATGATCTGGCGAAGGCAGTTTAGGTGAAGGTATGTCTGCCTGTCTCCAGATCATTGCCTGATAATGAGCTCTTTCAAGATGCATCCTGAGTGAATCCTTGCAAGGTGGGAGCAGGCTCATGTCTACACCATCATATGAAGTGAGAAGCTGCCATTCTTTTGTTGAGAATCGTTCGACAAACTTCTGGTACCTGATTTTGTTGATGTCATCTGAGGGAAGACAATACAGCAGACAAGTGAAGCGCTCGAGCTCTGCTAGTGCTGTGTTGTCGAGATCTTCTGTGGCACCAAGCTTAGCAAATGCAACTTGGAACTCAGGATGCTTCTTCAGGATCTTGATGTGGCTGATTTTGCCCTTGCGCACAAAGCGCTGGTCGTGTCACACCCGCTGTAGGCATGAACAGCCGGCAAGATGGCGCAGATCTCTTCACCAATGTGCTTGGCGATTTTCTTGATGTCAAGCAGCCTTCGATTATTACCTGTCCCAGTATCAAAGAGGATGTCTTTCTGGATACGCTCAGCAAAAAACAGCAGGAGGATGAAGACGTCCGTGTCTGGACTACGCACTGTGATGGTTGTTTCTTTGGATGAAACCTTTGAGGCATTCAGGCAGAGTAGGACAATTTTTGTGTCTGCCTCTTCTTGTGTAGAGCAGAGTTCTTCAACACTTTCAGACAGAGTTGTCAGACCATCAGCACTTAACAGGCACGTACAGTGATCCCCACACACAAACATTATCTGTCTTTCTTTGAGTTTTGCAGCGTACGTGTCATGCTTCCACTCATCAAGCAAAAACTTTGTCAGGTTCTGCTTATTCTCGTCATTGCTTAAGAAGGTTTTCCAATTTCTTGGAACCTTTGTGGATGATCCTTTGATCAGATGCACCGTACCCAAACCCCTTCTTGATCTTTCTAGCCCTTTGACAGAGTATGGGTAGTAGGAATCAGTCACAAAGTCAACCCTTGCTGCTTTGGGAAGTTGATCGAAGAGAGTCTCTGCAAGATCTCCAAAGTTGTCTGGGATGTTTGTCTGCGCATGGTACATAGCATTCCCATCAATGATGTAGATGTTGCTATCTCGAGAGGGCCTTTCTGCTGTTTGGACGTCTTTTGCGAGAAAATGCAGGAGCTTGGCCTTGTCTGCCTTCACTGGTGTTGCATCTGCAGTTGAAAGTGCCCAAGGCACTGGGCCGAGTGGAAAGGACAGAATACGCTGGAGATCGAACTGTTGGTACTTCTCAGCCAGCATTGTTGTGCGTTCCACATTGCATTGTTCAATTATGTGCAGTTGCACATACTGTATAATGTACTGAAATGCAGAATCATGGGCTATGTGTTCTTCCACAGCGTCTTTGTCAGTGCACTCTTTTTGGTTTCGTTCCCAAGCACGGGTGTAAGCCCGTCTACAAGAATTGTGGTAATGCGCTTGTCTCGCCACAAGGTCGAAGTCCTGTATCTTGTAGAACAGTTTGTCTTGCCTCTGTTGTCCTGATTTCTTGATGGCATATTCTGCAGACTTTGTCTGACATTTGACAAGGTTCTCTTGTCTTCTACTTTTTTCGTCCTTTTCCACAAAAAGGACACTCATCACAAGGGAGTAAGATGCTTGAACTTGTTTGTGGTTTGCTTGGCAAGTTTGGGTCATTATCATCATCCTCAGGCTGCTTTCGCTTTGCTATCCAAGAAGTGTTAGTGAACCTTTGGTAACACGATCTGTGGTAACCATGCAAGAAGGGAGAATACACACCAGGCACTTGTGAGCAAATGCCACTTAGTCTGTACTTTTCATCACTTAGTATCTGCCGTTGTTCAACTGCCAGTCGTATTGTCTGAAAACTAGTTTCTGACAAAGGTGTTACTTTCTCACGATTACCCTGGCAAAAATGAACGACACATATAGGTCCTCCTAATGTCCTTTTCTTTCTGACTTTGGCATTGATTTGTGCCGACTTCAAATTTAAGGGCTTTTCGTCGGATTGCCTCTTTGACATTGCAAACTTCTTGCCCACTCTTCAGATTTCTACTTCTTTACATGACACCTGCAAAAAATGAAATAATGGATTTTACATGTGATTGTATTTTCTTTAAAATGAAAAACCAAGAAAATTGCCACAAGTGAGCAGAAGTGCCAAAACATGACACTTACAGAGTATGTGAACAGCTGCTTTTAGGGGGTACCCTTGCATCTGTAAATGCTACAACCACAATTTGGGGCTATCAAAACTAGACAGTCTGAAATCAGTTGCTTGATAACAAAGGCATTAGACGGTATTTGCCTTGTTTGGTCCACAAGGGGAAGTGTTCAGTTGTTTAAGATAGAGACCGCACAGAAGGGTAATTCTCGGAGGGTATTCTTACCCAAATCAGGGCACCAGGTCCCCAGTAAGTCGAGTACCTTCACCAGGCACTTGGAATCAACTGCTAGATTTCATAAGTCATGTAGATATGTGTCTAAGATAGGCCAAATGAAAACAAAACGGAACTGTATAGGTCGCAGATTGTGAAAACGGGTTTTTACCCTTACGCCAGGAGGCGTACCCCAGCCATGACCTTAATGAACATGATATTATCACAAAACACATACTAACACAAACAACAATCAATTATCTTCCAAAGACTGTAAACTGATTAGAACTATGTTCATAAACCTTAACACAACAGCTCTCCAATGAACCATACCGCCCAATTGCAAATATAGGGCCCAAAGAAGGAAAAATGGGACCTTCTGGTACCCAAACCCACCCGTTTATTAAAACCAAACAACCGGCAATCAGTAACTTCATGACCAGGATACCTGCGGATATATGTCTCATAAATTCCCTAGGGGGGGGGTAAGGGGGGGTCATAGGCCACCTAACGGACTAAATAGACTTGGACTATTAGTATTCCGTGGGCACGCATTTGGTCCAGTGGTGTCCGCAACGGCAAAACAGCGATAATACTGCAGCCTGTACAGTCAGTGCTTCCAAACCAGTTGATTATATCTATCTATCTATCTATCTATCTATCTATCTATCTATCTATCTATCTATCTATCTATCTATCTATCTATCTATCTATCTATCTATAGTCCGAGGTGTAGTCTGTGCACGCATGCATTTCATAGAACGGAATTTTATAGAACCTAACACTCATGTCCTAGTATGTGCCGGCTACACAAATATACGCAGCAAGCACTAGGCCTATAGGTGTTTTCTCCCCGAGGTCGATCAGGATTATGCTCAGTTGTTTGTACCTCAGACAAATGCGCCTAAAGGCTGTTAGTGGGCACCTTCGGCAGCTTGAGTTAGATCCTGTATTGGCCAGCGCCTTGAGCAGCTCTTAAGCTAAAAAAAAACCCGCTATACCAGAATGATTAAATGAAAAACTATTTTGTTTTCTGGGACTAAAACTTGGACAGATAGTGTTCAAGCTATGGTCACATTTGGCATCTTTAGAATAAAAGCAAAGACAGAACACCCCCCGAACTCACGAAATGTTACACTTTTGAAAAATGCTGGTCTCTATCCTATCCTATCCTATCCCGTAACTCGAAAGTCGTTGGGGCACCACAGATGATCGTTCAACCAGCGTGCTCCATCTTTCTCTGTTATGAGCAGCCCTCATGGCTTCGCTCAGTGTCAAGCCAGTCCATTCTCGAATGTTGTCTTCCCACCTCTTTTTCTGACTCCATCTTCTTTGCCTCCTTGCACCGTGCCTTGCAGGATAGTCTTTGCAAAGCCTGTTGCTCGTATCTTGGAACCTATTTCCACTATCACAACCAAACTTGGTCACGTGAAAGTCACGGTTATCCGAAGGTCAAGGTCACTGTAGGTCAAGGTCATCCCAAGATCACCGTTTTTGGCATAATATAACTTTTGCTGTAGTTTATTTGATCATAAATAAGTGTATTTGGAGCCGGAGTTCAAGGTCATCTCAAGATCAATAGCATAGAAAGATCAAAATCGGTATTTGCATTTTAATGCTACTGTTTGCTTTTTTTTTTCATTCTGGGCAGTCATTTTGACGTTAAATGTTGCAAGTTCCATAAGGAGCATGTGAGTCATATGGGCTTTGCCCTTCTAGTTAGCTATGTGTGTGAGCGTCTAGAGCTATGTGTGTGAGCGTCTAGAAACACATTGTAAAGTCTTTCGATCTTAAAAAATTTACTTTGTCCACTGCGCGTGGTTTCTTTGTTCTCGTGTATAGCAGGTGAGGCCTAGGCCCGCCTATTTATAGTACGAGACGTGTAGTGGGGTGGGCTAGGAATGTCTTTCATTATCAACGTGTCAATGTTAGTCACATGCGACTGTGTGTGGGCACGTAAGCGTCTATGCTATGACGCGTCTCCCTTAACTTGGGTATCAATAATACTAGTAATAATAATACTAATAATTAGTATTAGTAATGCCAGAGAAGGGAGACGCGTTGACATAGACATAGGTATTCGCGTATTCAAAAACAAGCGTCTGTGGTGTCGGCGTTGTGAGTGTTAATCGGTGTTTTTAAGAGTTCATAATAGTCGATCTATTACAAGTCATATTTACGCCCAGGCTTGTTCATGGTATCAAATGTATTTGTAAGGTGCATGAAGACACGTCATCTACGAGTGAAAGCATCAAAGTCCATCAGCTATCAGGGAATATGTGATTGGTAAATTATTATTCTGGTACGCCGGTTGAAGAGTGGGCGCTGGAACTCCGCAGGACGCTGGTTCGATGCGTAAGTGTTGTTTTGCCCTTCTAGTTCATACTAATAGTACCCCCACTTTCTGGAAATTTATTGCTTTAAATTCCCACTGTCGCTGTCTTTCTCATTTGCTCTTTCTCATTCCTGCTCTGTCCTATCAAACTGCTATACTATCTTCTTCTTCGCTTGATCAGTGACCTACCTTTTTTCTTGAAAACTCTTCCTGGACAAGACTCCTTGTTTGTGTATGAGGTGTGTTGGATCAGCTTGGGAATGTTGGACGCTTTCTGCCGGGTGGTCACTAGGGCTTCCTATGATGTTATTATTTAGCAATATAGGCATTTTATATGTATGTGTTTTGTTGATAATTTATAATGATGTTTGTATTCTATTTTGTTTTTGTAACCGGGGGTTTGATTAGTTGGGGTAAAGCCTCAGCCGTCCCCTGCGTGGGATGTCTTTATTGTAAAGTGACTGGCCGGTGGAGGGCATTCAATTTTCCCACTAGGGTTGTTTCGGCAGATCTTTTATGCGGATCGGGGGTTGTCCGGTCCTGATTTGGCTCGGAAGAGTCCGCTGGACCTAAAGCAACAATCAATCAATCAATTCTAGTTCATACTTGTCATCCAACTTTTATTTGATTGTCAAATGTAAAATCACAAGTATTGCCCGACTTAGTGAATGCATCTTTGCCAACCCGGTGTACAATTTTATATTTTCACGTTGATTAAAATGACGAGGATGTCATTTTGTTGGCAGGAGCGAATGCGGTGGTCATGTTTATGAGTTGTGAGTATGTGTGTTTCGGCGTGTATACTTTTGCCAATGCATGCATGTCGTTCTTAAAATGTGTGTAAATTATGTACAATTATAAATGCTATGAGCATTGAAATGTTGCTGCTTTGTTTTCTTCTGGTTACCATTTTTCTTTTTCGTTTAGATTTACTGTCCCCGGACACTGTGGCATATAGGGGACGATATTAAGAGTACAGGATTGAAATTCAGGACCACAGGTTTAAAAACAAATAATATACATTGACGGGTAGCTAAGTTGAATTAAGACGGGGCAGGGAGGGGAGAAGGAAACTAAGAACAAGTTATATATACATTAATGGGTGGCTAAATTAAGGTAAAACCGGCTGTTCACAACACGATTCGCTGGGCATATAGACCAGAGAGGATACACATTCTGCTCTTGCCGTAATAACGGGCCCATAGGACGTAGTGTAACTTGTACACACACACACACACACACACACACACACACACACACACACACACACACACACACACACACAAATAAAAATAAAAATAAAAATTACAGGGTTACGGCATACGAGCTGTACAGATAAAATGGTATGAAACTAAAAGGTATGTTAAAATAATAGATTGGTCGTGTTGGCTCCGATAAGCCCGGTCACGATTCTAAGAGCTGGTTAAAATAACACAGGGTGTGCCCAAGGGGCAACTAACAGATTAAAATGGTATGATAACAGGATTACAACAGGGGCAAACGAGACTCACATCAATATAAAATAGTAAAATTAAAACTATTAGGTAATTATAATGGTCTTCTTAAGAACACAGGTCAGCACCGTGGCTATATACATGGGCCTGGCAACCGCGGCTTGCGCCAGGCAACATGGCCATGGAGTGGCAGCAGGGCGGGCCGTCGGAGGACCCCACGGGGGACCAAAAACAGTTCATAACCAAATATTAGATTATAAATCACATCAATAAATCAGGAGACTGTATCAGCACCAAGGCTATGTACAAGGGGCTAGCAACCGCCCGACGAACCCGGCAGCTAGGCCATCGTTTGGCATCAGGGCGGGCCATCGGAAGGCCCCACGGTGACCGCAAGTAATTGGTATACACAAAACAAGAGATTGGGCAGCACCATGGCTATATACAGGGCCTAGCAACCACCCATTGAGCCCGGCAACATGGCCATTGGTCTGGCATCAAGGGTGGGCCATCGGAGGACCCCATGGCGGGCACCAATAAATGTACAATTAGTAAGGTAAAGCACCATCCATGGCTATGTAAAAAAAAAAAAAACAAAAAAAAAAACGGACGGGCCCCTACAGCAGCGAGGCCACCGCAGATCCAGCTAAGATTGGATCAGTCTCGGGAGCGTACAACCAGGACCATAGGGTCAACTGAGTTGTGCTCCATGTAGTGGAAGTGTCGGTCCTTGGGAACGCACATGTAGTAGAAGTGTCAGTCCTTAGGAGCGCACATCCAGCACCATAGGGTCAACTGAGTTGTGCATCATGTGGTAGAAGTGTCAGTCTATAAGGCCAATCATGGAACAGCACACCCAGGACCTAAAGATCAACTGTAGGTGTGCGCCATGTGGTAGAGGTGCAGTCTAGAAGGTCATTCAGGGGAACGCACACCCAGGACCGGAAGATCAACTATGGGTGTGCGCCATGTAATGGGAACGTCAGTCCGAGAAGGTCGAACGTGGGAACACACGCCGAGGACTCAGGGAGGTCAACTAGTGGTGTGCGGCAAGTGATGGGAAGGGTCTATCAGGCTATACATGCATAGGACCTCAGACCACCCGATCCGGCCCCCTACAGCAGCGAGGCCACCGCAGATCCAGCAATAAGGCCGGAGACCATTAGGAGGAGACCAGGGCCCCTGATCTCCACCACGGCCCGGAGACCCTCCATGCTCCCAGGGAGCCGTAACTCGGCGCACAGGGCGCGGAGGGGATCGAACTGGGGAGCCAGGTGATCACAAAGGAAAAGACAGTGTGTGAAGCTCACAGGAGCATGGCAGACGCAGCTGGCACCAGTCCATCTAGACCGCCAATGGCCAGCATAGAGCCTCATGGCGATGAGACGCACGGCGAGAGGGGCATCGGAGTAGAGGGGGGCCGGATGACCGGAAGGTGGCCGGAAAAGATAGGAACGCTCGGTGCACCAGACCCCCAGCTCGGCAGACCACTCGGACCATACCCTGGCATTTACCACGCTACGTGCCTCAGAGGAAGAGGGAGGTATGCGCAGGGATACACTGGCCCCACCCGCAGATCCGATCCCGGCAGCCCGATCGGCCCGACTCGTTACCACGTATACCAACGTGGGCCGGTACACAGCAGAGGGAGATCGAAACACCAAGTGACTCCATAGATCTGGCGCAATTCCAGATGTCCGCCACTAGGGCGGGGCGGACCAGAGATGATCCCTCCGCGAGGCATTGAAGCGCCGAGAGGGAGTCCGAGGCCACCACAATCTTCAAGGGGTCGCGAGTGACAGCATGACTAACCGCGCGGAGCGCCTGACGGATGGCCAGGAGCTCCACCGTGAGAGAACACGAACCAGGCGGGGCACCACAAGACCAATCCCCGACCCCCGAAATGTAAAATTCGCTACCGGCCGCGCCATCCTCCCAGACGTAGCCATCAGTAAAGATCACAAGGTCAGCCGACAAGGACGAGAGGCGTTCACTCGCCAGCTGAGGAAGTGTCGGGAGGTGAGTCTCCCGCACAAGTCCCTCAAATGCAAGGTGTACCGTGAAAGGGGGGTCGATCCAGGGGGGGACCGGGACCGCAGGAGCAGACTCTACCACAAGCCTCTTCCCGAGAACTCCAGATAGCAGGGGGTCAAGGACCTCACCCATACACGGACGATGCCGACGAGTTCTCAGGCCTCCAAAGTTTCCCACCAGCTCGGTCGATGTGGAGTTGGGGACTCTACCAGCCCTGCAAATGTAACTGGCTCCCATCTTCCTGATCAGATGCCATAGCGGAAGGACTCCTGCTATCTGGTACACCATGGGAGCAGGCACAGACCTCGGGAGCGAAAGAAGGCTCCGCAAAATGGCACAGTCAGCACCAGCCAGGCACTGGAGCTGATATTCAGAGATGCCATGGAATAACTCAGCCCCAAACAGCAACCGGGACCTGACAAGTGAATGGTAGAGGGGGATAAGGGTCTTCGGGTCCCTAGCCCAGGCCTCCCTGCGGAGGGCCTTAATAACATTAGAGGCCCGATAAGCCGAAGAGACTGCGCCCTGAAAATGCTGGGCAAAACCACCACTCTGGAAGAAAATAATCCCCAGGTATCTGACCTGACGTTGCGGGGAAATCATCGCATCTCCCACCCGGACAGACAGGTCCGTAAAGGCAGGATCACATCTGTGGGAGAAGGGGATGAACACTGTCTTGCCCGGGGAGAGAGAAAGGCCCGTCTGAGAAAGGGCGTCCACAATCCGGTCGATGTCAGTCTGGAACAGCAGGAGGTCCCTGGCAAAGGAGGGGTGAGACCTGCACACACGTCTATGTCTAGTAGTACGCCACAGGGCGGTGTCATCGGCGTAGGTGGTCGCATGAGTGCTTTCCCCACAGTCAGAAGTCACTCTCAAAACTGCGACGGCAAAGAGTAGGGGGGCCACCACTGACCCCTGCAGGACCCCCATGGTTAGTTTACCCTCGCCAGACGTAAACCCACGCCATGTGACCCGAATGATCCTTTCCCGGAGGAAGGCGGAGACAAAGGAGAGCAAGCCCTCCCCCCCCCCTCTTCTCAGTCCCAGCGACTCCAGCTCCAGGCGCTCCAGGAGGCCGGCATGTCACACCGTGTCGAAGGCTTTGGCCACGTCAAAGGAACAGGCGAGCACGGTTCGCCTTCTACCCTGCGCACGCCTGATGTGTTCATTTAACTTTACCACATGGTCTGTCACCGAACGACCCCTTCTAAACCCAGCCTGTGTCAGTGGGAGCACCCCCCTCACGGCACAGAAATGTTTCAAACGGTTCTTGAGAATCCTCTCGTATATTTTACAAAGATGAGAGGTAAGGGCGACGGGTCTGTAGCTAGAGATAGATTTTTTAGGTTTGTGAGGTTTCAGGATGGGTATAACCGTTGCTTTGCGCCAGTAGGCCGGAATGGTTCCAGTCGCATAACAGGTGTTAAAGAAGCTAAGATGTTCATATTTAAACGTAAGGGGGCTTTTTTGACCATCAGGCAATGCACACCGTCCGGCCCCGGCCCCGGTCCCTTACCAGAATTGCAGCTACGTAGCGCTCGGGCCAACTCAATCATGGTGATGTCAACCATGCCCTACGAGGACGAACGTGGGTCAGGAGGGACGGGCATGGGGTCACTGGCAGGCCTTCTCTCCCGCTCGGCCTGGTGCAGCTGCGCCTCCGTTATAACAAAATGTTTCAGAAAGGCATCGGCCTTATCCTGCTCATTACTGTGTGTGACCTCGCCATCAGTCATATCGAAAGTGAGTGGTGGGTATTTGTTGCGGATCATTTTAACGTTTTCCCATAGCTGGGGCCCGGTGAGTTTTCCCTCAAATTGCGCTAACCAGAAGGCTTTCTTGGCCTGCGCAATGACGCGCTTAGCCGCAAGTTTAGCCGCTTTCATGGCCGCATGGAACTCGGCCGAGTTACAGCGCCGGTACTGGGTATAGGTGATCTTTTTAAGGCGTACCGCCTCCTTGCACTCCGGCGTCCACCAAGGCTTAGGCTGTCCCCTCCCCGGGCGGACAGCAGGGGCCAGCGAGGCCACCGTATCCAGCATGCGGCTCCTGATATGTGCCTCCAACTCATCTACAGAGGCCGCCGCGGGTAGTGAGTAATCAGATAAACGGGTGCAGTAAATGTCCCAATCGACCCTCTTAAGATTAGGAACAGGTGGAGCTACAGGGGTAGCCACAGGGGAGAGCTGCAATGCAATCATGATCGGTATGTGATCAGAGAAGAGGGGATCACAGGTAACACTCCAGGTTGCCACGGCAGCTACAACAGGGGAGGCTAGGGTGATGTCAATGGCCGACGGAGTGTGTGAGGAGACATCGGGGATGCGTGTAATGGCCCCATCATTCAGAACCTCAATAGAGGCCGAGGCGAGGGCATCCAGGGTATCGTTTGAGACTGTGGGACAGCCATCATCCCAGGTCCCGTCCCTGGCATTGAAATCACCTACTATTAACCAGGACTCATTACCCACAACTCCCTCCAATCAAGTGATGTCCCTGCACCCAATAGGATTGTAATAATTAAGAATTTTAAGTAGGCCAGACGGGAGGCCGGCGCCAAGGGACACCTGCAACACCGAGGTAAAGCCTCCGCCCTCCCCCTCGTCGACGGGCCCCAAGTCAACAGCAGCGAGCCCAAGTCTAACATAGTTGGCAACGTAGATTTTATCATTTTCGTCCGTGGTGAACAACGGGGGAAAGTGGAAGCCTGCTATCGTAGGTAGGTTGTTGCGTTTACAGTTTAATGATTGGAGACAAAGGATATGAGATTTCGAGAGGAGTGGGTCCAGGGACGGGAGAGAGAGTTCCCCAGTGTGGACAACGAGCGGCAATTCCATTGCAGCACAACCAGACTGTCCGGATTTAGGGCCATGGCAGCAATACATGTGGGCCAGTAAAACAAAAAACAAGCCAAAAAGGGGTAGAGCTAACAATGTGAAGTAAAAATGGCACAAATAGATTTAATAATGGTCACAACAAGGTTTGCATCAGCAACCGCATCGGTGCAAACTGGACAGGGAGGTCAACGAGGCCCAACATTAGGGTATCCTCCATGCCGGCTAGCTCCTGCAGCAGCGGGGTCAGGGTCCGAAGCAAAAGGGGACGGGAGGAGGGATGGTCGCCAGCCACCGGGTCACCAGACGACCCGGGGTGCACATGCTCAGCGTCGATCGTGTTGGCGGCAGGCGGGGCCGACACACTACGACCAGGGTGAGGGGGAGGGGGGAAGAAGGCGGCAACGGGCGGGGATCGATGGGCGGGGCGGCAGCGAGAGAGGGCCGCAACACAGACAGAGGACGGGTCCCAGGTTCAGAGGTGCGGGATCCCAGCGGGGGGAAGTCGCCAGACTGCGAAGAAGGCAACGCTCCATCGAGCACATTTGAGCCACAGTTCGAGACAGGCCCGGCGGCAGGAACCGCAGCGCCGAGCACTCCCGACTGTGACAGATCCAACACGGGCTTTGTCGACAGCTTCGGAGAAGGGCATATACGTCGAGCCACGTAGGCCATTGGCCCGGCGTCTGACCTCTGCCTCGGGGCATCCCTCTCTGGTTACCATCCCCACAAGTAGAAGTTAAGGAAATCGCGCTGCTAAGAGCTATTACTGCAAAGCAGTTGGTGTGTGGTTTGAACATTGGCACGCACCAATCGCATACACTGTTCACAGATTAAACACACAAGAATACAACCTTTACACTATATTATGTCATATCTTTTTTCCGCAAAAAGATTTGACTCACCTTTCTGCGTGGTATGCATACTTTTATTATTATGTTACAATCCATGAATAGATTTTATGTCACAGTTGTCTTCCTAGTAGTGCTAATGCGTGGTACGATTTGCACGCTATATCGATTTTTCTATGAAAAATGGGCTGATGCAATACTGCACACGTGCTCCGAATGTGACTATATACAGGGGGTCCTCGAGTTGCGACGTTGATTCGTTCGTTGGACGCGTCGTAACCCGAGTTCATCGTAAGTCGGAACGTAAGATGAAACATAAAGAAAAATACCTGTATTGTACGTACAGTGCTATATACTGTACGGTAAGTGTTAATGACATAAAAAAGTATTAATATTATAATGTCCATTTTAACTTCCATGGTGATGGCCTTACTTTTCTTTGATGCACTGCCATCAGAAGAATGTGACTTACGTTTGGGAGCCATAACTAAGGGCAAAAAAACGATAAAACACGTGAGAGAGATAGACGGCGTTAACAACCAAAATGGCGTATGTACAGTGACTGAGCGTAGGAAGCGACGCCAGCGTAGGAGGCGACGCCGTCTTCCCCGCCGTGTAACCACAACAAAGCGTATTCTTCCGCCGCTCGTCAGAAAAAAGCTCCCGTTTGTTTACGTCGCTTACGACGCTAAACCGCGTAAGACTGGAACGACGCATAATATTATTTATTATATTTGTATGGGGGGGGGGGGGGGGGAGCGTCCCAACCACGAAACAGCGTAAAATCACTTAGGTGAATAATAGACAATAAATGAGTAACACACACACACGGTCTAAATCACTTAGGTGAATAATAGACAATAAATGAGTAACACACACACACGGTCTAAATCACTTAGGTGAATAATAGACAATAAATGAGTAACACACACACACACACACACACAGCGTAAGTCGAGATCGGCGTAAGCCGAGGACTTACTGTATATACGCTTATATGGACTTTACCTTAGTCTAGTAAGTCGTATGGAGACAAAAGGTTTGTGTAGAACACAAGTCATATAGGCGTCTTGCCTGTTGAATTGGGACGAGTTTACTGATAGCATCTTGAATATAATCCTTATTAGATATATATCCTCTGGGGAATGAGAGAATGATTGGAAAGATCTGTCTCCCCTTTTGTGTAGCCAGTGGTTTGCATTGGTAGATGTGTGCTGTAGATGCAGGTGATGGCCATTCCGCGGTGTACTCAGCTCGTCAGTGTATCACACACATGTCAACATCCCATGATGTTGTGGATGTTCTTCCATTTGGAAAGCGAACATTAGGTTCCCTTCTAGTTGATGTAGAAAGTTAATCTAGTGTTCTGTTGTGTTTGGTGTAGTCATACAAAACGAATCCTGCGTTCTTTTTTGTTAGATATGTTACTGGCAATGTGTGAAATAATAATAATAATAATAATAATAATAATAATAATAATAATAATAATAATAATAATAATAATAATAAAGACGGATTTTTATATAGCTGGTACTCCAGCCTACGACCAGACTCACCGCGCTTTACATAGTCAATACATAAAAATACATGCACTCGATCAAACATCGCTTTTGCTACGATACACCAAAAGACGGAACAGTAAATGTAAAAACCATTTACAACTATGTACACAAATGACAAAAAAGACAAAAATAGAATAGCAAAAACCTATTCACAGCTATTTATATGCCCGGTTAGACCCAGGAAGGAAAACAGTATAAATATTTACAGCCGTGTACACACTTACGGATCAGACAGAGACACAAGAGGAGAGAATGGCAGCGGGATACAAATCAGTCTGAATAATGCTGTTTGGAGAGGTGGGTTTTGATGGTCTTTTTGTATGCCTGTGTTGATTGTATGTTGCGGATATGGGAGGGAAGGGAATTCCACTGCTTGGGTGCGGAGTAAGCGAATGCACGTTTGCCGTATGTCTTAGTGCGGGTGACGGGAACCTTGAGTGTGCGAGTGTCAGCAGAAGATCTTGAAGTGCGTGAAGGAGAGTAGACAGAGAGTAGATCAGCAAGGTAGGAAGGAAAAGAATCTGTGAAGAAGTTGTGATAGAGAACAGAGAGTTTGTACTCTATGCGTGCTTGCACAGGAAGCCAGTGAAGGGAATGTAGTAGAGGTGTGATGTGATCGCGTTTCTTTGCTCGGAATACTAGTCTAGCTGCTGAGTTCTGAACCTTTTGTAGTTTGTCAATGATGTGTTTTGGGGAGCCAGCGAGGAGAGAGTTGCAATAGTGTCACAGGGCAGCCTGTGATGAAACCGGGTAGTAAGTGTGGGTGGAGAGTTAATGAGTTGGGGTAGTAACTGCGCGATGTCGTATGTATGGTTATGCGTGGAAAGCGTGATTTTTGAACAGCATAGTTTGGCCAGCCAGTTTTGGGAATGTGTTCACTGTTAGTCAGAACACGTTTTGCAGAGTGATAGAGAAGACGTACGGTCTTAGTTCTCTGGGTATTTTGTTCTGCAAGTAAGGTTGGAACAGTTATTAACGTAAATAATAATTGGTTCTAGGGAAAGCCTAGTTGGAAATGTTACTGTGGTAGTAGCAAGCTCGAGGAAAAGTGTGAGCAAATAACTAAGTTTGTGAGTTTGTGGTAGGTTAGTGTCGAGGTTATTGTCCACTAACGGAAACTACTACGCACTGGATACCTTACTTGGAGTACTTTGTAGGCAAGCAGTCGGAAGTTCGCTAGCTACAGGTACTTTACAATCGAGCCGTTGGGTAAGTGTGATGGTGATCTTCCTTTACTGTGCTAATGACCGATGGCCGGCTGTTTGGGGTGTTGAACGATAGCTGTGCGTGAGGCTGGGGGAAGGATGGTTGCACTGAGGAGAGGAAGGGTACGACTGAAGGAGGGAGAATGAGGGAGGAGAATGGGGGTGAAGTGTGATGAAGGTAGGATGGAAGTGGTTGCTGTTGTTGAGGTTGCAGTTGCTCAAGATGGATAATGTGTTGATGATTTCATGTATTCATTTGCAGCATTGTTCATTTCATGCATTCATAATGTCATTTAGTTTTTGAATTATGTGTTTGATTACAAGAGACAGTAAAAGTAGTCAAGGGAAGTGAAATGGACAGCAGTGGCGCTTCCTCAAGATACAGGAATTAGTTAGTGTAGTAGGGGGGGAGAGTGTGAGGAGGGAGGGGGACAGAATCGGGTGGACTTGACATTAACAATACGGCAAGCATGTTGCAGGTTCGAAAGTCTTTGTTCGTCGCTCGAAAGTTCGTCGAATTCTTCAGCGCGACGACGACGACGACATCTGGTCGTTGGACCCACATCATCATCACCACCCATTCGTCCACGTCCACGGTTGTGACATCCTCATTGTTCCACCACCCCATCTTTCCCGCGTGATCGTGACGTCTGTTGCGGGACTTAGCCTCGACGTTGCAAGGTAGCCGACAGGAGGAGTCAGGCTGAGAGGCGTCGACGGCGGCAGGGCTGCCGCAACTACAGCGTCATCATCATCATCATCATCACCGTCGGCGGCGGAGGGAGTGGCGACACCACAGCGCCTGGATTTAACAGCGACAGTCCGGTGACAACCACAACGAGGAGGCAGCTACCTTTCGGAGTCATCAACGGGGACACCCTACTATCAGGTCGGCTTGTTCTTTGTTGTCCCTCTCTTGACACTTGCCCCCTCTGTGCTCGGACATTAGCATTGCACAGTCGTTAGTTAGACGTGGTTGATCAGCAACCCCCGTTCATCTGACATTTCCATTTCATTGTTCATCGACCCATTGATTGTTCCATCACCATTTTTCTCGTTTCATGTGTAAATGTTGTATGTGTATGAGTGTGTGGTATGAATGAATAAATAGCTTGAAAGTTGTATATATAATTGTTGTGTTATCATCACTGCACGTCTGCGGGAAACTGTCATTCTGTCTGGGTTGTCTGCGTGTGTAAGGTGTTTGTTTGTGGCGTCTACCCAGGGAGAGTCGTGGCGGTGACATTTGGTGGACCTGCGGGGTACGGTGTGAGTGTGCCCAGACGTGAAGTTGTCTCGTAATTGTCTTGTGGTGTCCGAGTGTGTGAGGCGTGACTCGGTGAGAGTGTGCACCCCAGCGGGTGGTTGGAGGGAGTCAGGTCGCTGTTCAGCGGAGGCTCACAGCCGGCCTGGGTTCGACCACACGTGAGGGAAGGGGCCATTGCACTCTCCAACCGGTTCGCTACCTTGCAGGCCAGTTTCCACTGTTTGAGTGGGAGGAGGTGGGTGATAGGTAGGGAGATAGCTTAGATAGGTAAGTTAGTATCTAGGGCTAGGCTAGGTTAGGTTAGGGTACGTAGGGACTTTGACTTGTTGTTGTTGGTTGTTGTTGCTTTCCTTGTAAGCAGGATGGCGTCGATCGAGGAGGCTGAAGGAGTGTCACCGATCGCGGCTCGTACGCGTTCTCGCGTGCGTGTCACGATGGACGAGCGGGCGATGACGTCAGCGGTGGATTCAGGAGTCACCGATCTACCTTCTGCGACCGAGCAGCGGAGATCGCCGGTTAGGTCATCGCGTCGTGGGTCAGTGGACGAGGAGTTGACGACGTTGGAAGCCAGAGACATAGTGAGTGACCCTTTTGTGACGGGATTTGGCGCGACTGGCGGGATGTCAGCAGGCACCGACGTCTACGGAGACCAGGATCGTCCGGGTGACGCAACGAGGCCGAAGAGGTTCGAGACCAACCCTTACCGTTCGATCTACAAGGTTGAGGCGGCACCGACACCGAGGACAGGACCGTTCGCGGACGAGACGCCGTTGGAGAGAATCCTGAGACTCGCCAAGCGCGAAGGATTGAAAGGTCAGGCGGCGTTAGACTACGCGGTGGACCAAGCAGAGAGGGAGAAAGACTCAGACCGGAGAGTGAGGGAGAGGGAGATAGAGCTGCAGGCGAGCCGGGAAGATGCAGACCGACGAGAGAGAGAGAGGGAAAGAGAGCACGAACTAGCGATGGCGCAACTTAGGTTGCAGGAAGGCGCCGGGAACCGCAGGAATCGTCAACCCGAGTTCGAGACGGTCAAGCTCAGGTTACCTTTCTTCGAGGATAAGGACGACCTAGAAACCTACTTGTGCCAGTTCGAGCGGTTCGCCAAGGCTCAAGACTGGAAGAAGGACACGTGGGCTATTCGCTTGGGGACCTTGCTGAAGGGGAAGGCGAGGGAAGTTTACGTTGGCCTGAACGAGGACGACTCTGCCGACTATGAGATCCTGAAGGCAGCGTTGTTGGTACGTTTCAACCTGACGGCCGAGACGTATCGCAAGAAGTTTCGCCAGCTAAGAAGGGAGCCACCAGAGACTTTCAAACAGTATCTGCGGAAGTCAGAGTTGTTCCTGGAACGCTGGATGGGACTAGCGAACAAGAAGGCCACGTATGCGGACTTACGGACCTGGTGTTGATGGAGCAGATGGTCAACGGTTTGACACCAGAACTGGTCACGTTTGTGCGCGAGCGCAACCCAGCGACGGTGGAGGAGGCCGCGACGTTAGCACAGCAGTACGTCGACGCCAGAGCCGGGACCAACCTACGTTTCCCACCACGTCAACCCTTTACACCCAGGGACAAGAGCGAGGGTCGCCAGCCGGCGGGACCACGACCCAACTCGCCGGACAAGCGTGAATGCTATAGCTGCGGTCAGAAAGGGCACTTGAAGCGAGATTGTCCGAAACGCAGCGAGCGGAGTGGAGCAGCGTTGCGCATCTTGAAGGAGGCAGGCAAGGAGGGAGATCCTCGGTTCCAGAGCCAAGTGGTAGTGGAAGGTGTTCCGCTGACGGCTGTGAGGGACACGGGGGCCGACTTGATTTGCCTGCGGAAGGGAGAGGTTGCCAACCTTGTCTACACAGGACGCACGCGGCGCGTCGGATTCGCCATTCGCCAGCTATCCAAGTCACTGCCGACAGCATGGGTACAGCTGGAGTCACCGTTCTACACCGGGAGAGTGGAGGTAGTGGAGGTGCCGGACTTGATCTACCCAGTGGTGATCGGCAACTGGGCGAAGACGGAGCGGCAACATGATACAGCACTGCCGGTATTCGCCGAGGGGAGTGCTGAGTGTTGCGCTGTGCAGACGCGAGCGCAGCCAGCCAAGGAGCAAGTCGCTACGGAACCAGTGGTGGTCGGACCGAGTATGAACATCGTCGCGACACCGAAGGAGATTCGTCAACTACAGTTGGAAGACAACGAACTTGCAAAGGTGCGACAGCTAGCGGACCGGAAGGCAGGAAAGGAGCAACGAGGCAAAGGGCAAGTGGCATTTTTCTGGAAGCGAGGCCTGTTGTACCGCGAATACACAGGACAGGACAAAGTGGATCGCAGACAGTTGGTGGTACCAGCCAAGCTTCAGTCGGAGGTGCTACGCACGGGACACGACACGCCTATGGCTGAACACCGAGGAACCAAGGGGACCCTAGATCGAGTGTGGGCCAAGTACTACTGGCCAGGGATGTGCCGTGACGTGAGGAGGTTTTGTGCTTCGTGCGACATATGCCAGCGAACGACACCCAAGGGGCGCATCAGGAAAGCGCGTGTGCAGAGAGTCGGCAGGAGCAGGAAGCCGTACCACACGATCGTGCGGAAGCGCTATGGGGAACGCCGAGCAGAACCAGAACCGACGGTGGCCGTCGTGTTGGACCAAACTGAGACAGAGGGAACCACAGATATCAGCTACCAGGGCGCTGTACCACTGATACAGCTTCAAGCGAGCGAAGGGCCGGTGGACATACGGATAGACACGGAGCTATCTGCGCTACATGAGAGAGCACCGCCGCTGGACGAGTGCGAGGTGATGTCGACCGACGACAGCCCTGAACGTAACCGACAGCATCCGCTACCATTTTCGCAGATGGAAGTCGCCAAGAGTGAAGTGGAACCGATGCTGGATTTGGGGGTTATCGAGTCGTGTACATCGCCGTACAGAGCACCGATCGTGCGAGTAAGGAAGAAGGGAGAGGTCAACAGAAGGGATGACTGCCAGGAAGCTTTCAACAAGTTGAAGAGAGCGCTGACCAGTGAGCCAGTGGTAAAGCTACCAGTATTGGATAGGGAGTTCATCTGGAGGACGGACGCACCTCAACAGTGCCAGACTCACTCGGTGGGCTATGCAGTTGCAGGCCTATGTCTTCACGGTTCGACCGATTCCAGGAAGAGACAACATAGAGGCGGATTTCCTCAGCAGATCTGACCCTGTGGAAGATTAAGTTTTGAACTCTCCGTAGTTTCGTCTTGGGAGGGGTGTGTGTCACAGGGCAGCCTGTGATGAAACCGGGTAGTAAGTGTGGGTGGAGAGTTAATGAGTTGGGGTAGTAACTGCGCGATGTCGTATGTATGGTTATGCGTGGAAAGCGTGATTTTTGAACAGCATAGTTTGGCCAGCCAGTTTTGGGAATGTGTTCACTGTTAGTCAGAACACGTTTTGCAGAGTGATAGAGAAGACGTACGGTCTTAGTTCTCTGGGTATTTTGTTCTGGAAGTAAGGTTGGAACAGTTATTAACGTAAATAATAATTGGTTCTAGGGAAAGCCTAGTTGGAAATGTTACTGTGGTAGTAGCAAGCTCGAGGAAAAGTGTGAGCAAATAACTAAGTTTGTGAGTTTGTGGTAGGTTAGTGTCGAGGTTATTGTCCACTAACGGAAACTACTACGCACTGGATACCTTACTTGGAGTACTTTGTAGGCAAGCAGTCGGAAGTTCGCTAGCTACAGGTACTTTACAATCGAGCCGTTGGGTAAGTGTGATGGTGATCTTCCTTTACTGTGCTAATGACCGATGGCCGGCTGTTTGGGGTGTTGAACGATAGCTGTGCGTGAGGCTGGGGGAAGGATGGTTGCACTGAGGAGAGGAAGGGTACGACTGAAGGAGGGAGAATGAGGGAGGAGAATGGGGGTGAAGTGTGATGAAGGTAGGATGGAAGTGGTTGCTGTTGTTGAGGTTGCGGTTGCTCAAGATGGATAATGTGTTGATGATTTCATGTATTCATTTGCAGCATTGTTCATTTCATGCATTCATAATGTCATTTAGTTTTTGAATTATGTGTTTGATTACAAGAGACAGTAAAAGTAGTCAAGGGAAGTGAAATGGACAGCAGTGGCGCTTCCTCAAGATACAGGAATTAGTTAGTGTAGTAGGGGGGGAGAGTGTGAGGAGGGAGGGGGACAGAATCGGGTGGACTTGACATTAACAATACGGCAAGCATGTTGCAGGTTCGAAAGTCTTTGTTCGTCGCTCGAAAGTTCGTCGAATTCTTCAGCGCGACGACGACGACGACGACGACATCTGGTCGTTGGACCCACATCATCATCACCACCCATTCGTCCACGTCCACGGTTGTGACATCCTCATTGTTCCACCACCCCATCTTTCCCGCGTGATCGTGACGTCTGTTGCGGGACCTAGCCTCGACGTTGCAAGGTAGCCGACAGGAGGAGTCAGGCTGAGAGGCGTCGACGGCGGCAGGGCTGCCGCAACTACAGCGTCATCATCATCATCATCATCATCATCATCATCATCATCATCGTCGGCGGCGGAGGGAGTGGCGACACCACAGCGCCTGGATTTAACAGCGACAGTCCGGTGACAACCACAACGAGGAGGCAGCTACCTTTCGGAGTCATCAACGGGGACACCCTACTATCAGGTCGGCTTGTTCTTTGTTGTCCCTCTCTTGACACTTGTCCCCTCTGTGCTCGGACATTAGCATTGCACAGTCGTTAGTTAGACGTGGTTGATCAGCAACCCCCGTTCATCTGACATTTCCATTTCATTGTTCATCGACCCATTGATTGTTCCATCACCATTTTTCTCGTTTCATGTGTAAATGTTGTATGTGTATGAGTGTGTGGTATGAATGAATAAATAGCTTGAAAGTTGTATATATAATTGTTGTGTTATCATCACTTCACGTCTGCGGGAAACTGTCATTCTGTCTGGGTTGTCTGCGTGTGTAAGGTGTTTGTTTGTGGCGTCTACCCAGGGAGAGTCGTGGCGGTGACAAATAGTCAAGACGAGAAAGGACGAGGGCGCAGACTAGGGTATCCCGGTATTGTATAGAATGCCTAGGAAAAGTATGTAACATTTTCACAAAAAAACGATCAGGCATTCTATACCTTACCTAGGCATTCTACTACAATACCTGGATTTCACACATTGCCGGTAACAGGTATAGAAAATATAAGTAGTTTTCCTTTTGGTTTGCCAGATATTAACACCGTCCTTTTCTGTTGTAGGTAAAATGCGAAAGTAGCGTTTCTTAAAATAGTCAGGAATCAGAGCAAGCGGTCTGTTGTTCGCACGCCATATGTCTAAAGAACCACTGGACATATTTTGACCAAACTTCATGGAACATTACGTAGGCTAGTGGCGAGCTCCCTTGTCATCGTATTTGTTCTACCTCCACAATCAAGTCGCAGTACAATGGGAAACTAACGTTTAATTTTTCGTGTTATGTAGGAAAATAACATTGTTTCTTTTCTGTGTTACAACTAGATAATAAGGGTTCATTCCAGTTTAATGTCCGAAAAGTGAAACTAGCTAATTTCCTAATCTTATGTGCTGTATTTGCAAAGCGAAAGTGGCATTCTTGAAAGTGTAGAAGGAAAGGTTTGTTTTAGTGTATTGAAAGCGAACTTTCAAACGTGTACTCCCTTCTCTTTTGTACTAGAATCAAATTGAATAATCGTAAAAGAGTGATTGGAATGTTATTGTATTGTGTGTGCTTTCAGGTACGACACCCACAATACATTTCAATGAAGCGTCTCTTCCTGCGAGCTGAGGGAGTGTGAGTTTTGTAACTGCCGCAGCAAGCATCAACAACGACAGGAACAGCATCGGCAGCGAGTGAAAATACAACAGTACCAGCAACAACGGCAGAACCAACAATAATTTCAGCAACAGAAGCAATAACGACATTACGCCATTATTACCACCTCCATCACCACAGTCAGACTACTACAGCTCCCACCCAGCAACCAACAACTCAGCAAACCAACATTATGGTCAGAGATGAATTATCAGGCTGGTGTTAACGAAATTTTATATTGTAATGTTGAATTTCAGTGACCACCATTCTTTCTTCCAACTTTATGGCTGACTATTCCCACCATTCTAATCAGCCTGACAACATCGATGGCTGCAACGCTAGCTTTCTTGTTAAAAGCTCTGAGAATCTTAGTTTTGAAATTGACAACTGTGATTTTATTGTCTGTTTCTTTCAATGTTTTCATCTTGCTGACCAGTTTACCGACAAAGTCGGAGCTGTCCGAATTGGTATTGATAGTGCTGACTGTGAAAGTGCACTCCATATAGCAGGTAGAAAGGTTGACCACATTTGTGACGCTCTTAGTGCTTACTGCTACCAATCAGAGACAGCCAGTGTGTGCAAACCACAGACAGTAAGTGCAACTATTCTGTTGACTTGCCTGATTGCAGTTTTCGTGGACCAGCCATCGTGTGGGCCATAGACTCGGAACGTTTCTGCGATACAGACGATTCGCCACTATTACAAACTGACATACCTTGTGATCAGGGAGATTTAGATTCAGTAAGAATCGAACACTCCGACCGGGTTTTCGTACTTTCACACAGTGGCAGGCTTATCATTTCGCAGACTTTTCTGTCGAGGTATTGATTGAATCAAGGCATTACACCGTGTTCTTCTTGCAGACAATACGTCTGTTAAATTCAGTCAGACCGCAATAGCCAGGACATGGATCAGAGACCGGGTGCGGGCAGCGCGATGAACAAACGAGCAACCCTCTTTAACCTGCACAGGCATAAGCACACAAGCTTTGGTCAAGGGTCCAAGAAAAGGAGAGTAGACAATGACCCTGACAAAATGAAGAAGGTAAGAAATACAATTATATAGTTTTTTCTAAAGAGATAGATGAGTTGGCTGTTCACTCCACCCTCTCTTTATCCACCCTCCTCTTTTCTCCTAAAGTAAGTGCTTTTTTGAGTATTTTACATCACTCTTCTCTCTCTCTCTCTCTCTCTCTCTCTCTCTCTCTCTCTCTCTCTCTCTCTCTCTCTCTCTCTCTCTCTCTCTCTCCCTCTCTCTCTTTTCAATAGCCCTTGTTACGTTGAAACGCGAAGGAGAGTATGTCTGAAACGCGCACGATAGATCTAATCGTTTCGATTTGCAAAGTATTCAATAATAGAGTGTATTTACCTTTGATTTGAGTTTGCGTTGTTGTTAGAAGAAGCTTTGTATAACGTTGATAATTTTTGTTAGTCGATATTTTTTGGAGAATTCTCTGGATTTGCGTGTTTACTGTCGATAGAAACTTCCCGATAAATGTCGAAGTTTGAGAACGTTCTTGGAATGTATAGAAAGATGTATGACGTAAGTCAGTGATGACGAAGTTAGAAGCGATTGGTTAAATTGCGTCATACTCGATTAATCCAGGGTGTTCGGGAGAAGAAAGAGGCTATATATGTGCCGCACTGTTTTGTGTTGTTGTTGAGTTGAGTTGAGAATTGTATGCAGATGTTGATTTGTGCTGAATAAAAGTGGAAAATTTCATACGAAAACTCAGTGACTTGTATGCTGATTGAACGGGTTACGTGGATAATCGAATCCGAGCTTACACTCATCAGGAGCATTCACGCATTGGGGCTGAATCTACTACTGATTGAAAACACCACCATCAAACGGAGTGTAACAGCCCTATTTCTGTTAAATTATGGGCTATTTTAAAATGTCTTAAATCCTGTCTTGAATTAAGCCCCTCATTTTTCAAATACATTTGTTTACTTTTTCTCACCCCCTAAGCTCTCTTTGTGTAGTTTGTTATACAGACATTAAAAAAAAGTACTGATTTGCTTTTTTAAACGGTCAACCAGCCAACCAGGCTTTAACTGAATATTACTAGATCAAAGATTATATGGGGAGATCTGCTGGAAGTATTTTTTGCTTAGCGAGGTAATCTTTTGTTGCCATAGATAATGTTGGAATTCCAACAAGCTTACCAATGTCTGTGGGATCCATTTTCCCTAATTCAAAGGGCTTCATTTTAAACAGAGATTTTGCAATCAGTGCGTATGTTATATTCAATACAACTATAATACCACTGTGGTAGGCGAGATTCACATGTTCATATGGCACACTGATTTTTATACACATCTTAAAAATTAAATTTGAAAAATTGTTACTGTGTTGAAAATACAGCTAATGATGGCTTTGTTTTTGATAATGGAGATGATTCAATGGTTTATTTTTATGTACGTGTTTTTGGAGGCTTATGATTTTGTTTGTTACCTTTGAAATATTTATATAAAAAATAACCAGAAGCCCCCAGACCAGCAGCAGCAATAAAATAATAAATTTGTTTCCTTGAAGAAGAATTTTGCTCCAATGATTCTTAATGTTTTGTTGCAAATGATTGTTGGTGAGTTATTGGTTCTTCTTTTGACTGCTCTTTGTTTATTCGCTGTTGTTTGTCTGTTCAATCTGTGTAATTATTATATTCGGCTAATGTTTTCCCTGCCAAGATTCGTCAGGGACTTTTTCCCTTAGTCACTCTTTGTACTGGGTTCATCTCCTGTAACATAGTCTTCTGTGTCTCTGGGTTCTGATTCATGATTTTAATGGCAGAGAAATTTACATGTTGAAAAGTAATTAGCCCAGCTGAAAATGGTTGTGACGAGATTACTAGTTTTACCCTGCCTATTTACTATTTAGCCTTGTTTAGTCATTGTAACCTTAGAAAGTTAGTGTATTACACAGCAGCCGATTACAATATAGGAGGTACACACACTGTGAGCTTGACGCAGGCAGTTAGTGACGTCAGCACTGTGTGCCTTGAATCTGAAAGTTTTAACCAATGGGACGCAGGCAGAGCGGTTAGAGCCGGTTCTGACTGGGTCAAAACCTAGCATAGCTTAAGTCAGTGCTACGAAAGACACCGAAGTCTACACAGCTAGACCGGAGCAGAGAACTATCTTCACTCATAGACCAGGAAACAGGACTTTAGAATCTTAGAATTCTATCAAGTAGCCACGAGGCCTGACTTTGTCAAACAGGTAAATGAACATACTTCTGTTTCATCGTGATATATTTATATTATTGTTGAAATTATGTTTGTAGAATTTGCTATGCATAAATGTGGATTGTTCGTCCAACGTTGCGTGACCACGTGGCGAAACACGACCGGTTGCGCCGCCATGTTGTATACCTGACGGAACCACTGTTGTTGAACCTATATGTATGTTTGCAGAACAGTGGCTGTACCAGTGAATGTTTATATTATTATTAATTTTGTATGTGTGTAGTTAGCCACGATTGATATTTATGTATGTATAAAAACTTAGAGTTGAGATTCCAGTGGACCACGGACGTAGCAGAATGTTCGTCGCTTATGTATAGAGATGTGGAGCTATCACTGAGGGCTACTTTGGCTTTCAGTGAGACGCTCTGCACAAACCGATTATTCAGGGTTGTGCAGAATTTCGTCTCTTATATTACAGACGAGCAGGCGAGCTATCCCGTGCGCCCAACTCAACAGGAAAACCAAGTTGGCTGTTTAGCCTCTACAGCACAAGCCTGAGAGAGCAACCCTGGAAAACCCCCTGCAAGACCCCACAGCGTGGCAAGGGACCAAACTACACGACGACACATCGTGTACCAGAAGCTACCTCAACGAAGGACTTCAAACACTGCAGTTAAAAGACACGGAAGAAGTGCACCCAAACTGATAGCAAAAGGACCACAGTAGTCCACTCTTCAGAACTGTAGTAAAACGGACCACAGTAGTCCAATCTTCATGAAATCTAGAAGCCAGTGCCCGATGAAGACATAACAGCTGCATAGACTATAAGCGATCGAATTATTTGCATTGACTTATGACAGTTTACATATGATTCATAGCCGGGTGAAAGCTAGTGTGACAGTGATCTTTTACCATTTTTCTATCTATCTCTGTACCCCAGCCTTAACACAGACCGAGCTAAACAAATAAATTTATTAAAGTAATTCACAGGGTGACTAACTAGCAGTTCCCATCGAATAAAGCGTGGGGGTTACAGCATTCCATTGTGCAGAGCCCAGTAACAACTAAACCCCACGTGACAATGGTGCCAAAAAACCTCCAAACTTGTAATACAGAGTTCTTGTCACTTCACTAAGCAACTGTTAATAACAGTCTTCTTGACCCAGATTCAAATTGTGAAATAAATATTCTTCAGAATCTAAAGCAGCGAACATTGATACAGTTTTTGTATATAACTTTATAATAGATCTCCCCAAAAATTTTTACCCTTTGAGCTTCAAGCACTTTATTGTATCTATTATAAATGACTTTATTTTAGGTGAAAATATTTTATTCAAACTGGATCACAGTAAGATTCTTTTTAAGTTGAAGTTATTCTTAACAATGTACAAGTGTTACGCGCATGATAGATCCGATCGTTTTGTTTTGCAAAGCATGCAATAACAGAGTGTATTTACCTTTGATTTGATTTTGCATTGTTGTTAGAAGAAGCTTAGTATAATGTTGATAATTTTCGTTGGTCGATATTAATGGAGAATTTTTTAGAATCACTTGTTTACTATCGTTCGAAGCATCTAGATTAATCTAATAGTAGCTACGAGATTTTTCTAACCTAAATAAAAGTTATATGACGTCAGACAGTGCATAGTTCTGATGACGAATTTTATTCTGAGTGGTTGTAATTGCGTCACGCTGGATTGTTCGAATATTCTCTAGAGTATAGAGAAACTATATAAGTGCCGCACTGTTTAAAAAAAATATAGTTGAGAGTTGAAAAAGTGAAAGTGGAAAAAAGCGATTGAGTGCTTCAAGAATGTGTTTTGAGTCCGACTTTATTTTCAATATTTTTCCACCTGCTCTCTCTCTCTCTCTCTCTCTCTCTCTCTCTCTCTCTCTCTCTCTCTCTCTCTCTCCTTTTTTTTGTATGTCTCTCACTCTCTCTGTGTCTCTCTGTCTTTCCTATCTCTCTCTTTGTCTCTCTCTTTCTGTCTCTGTCTTTCGCTCTCTCTCTTCGGCATGCCTGACTGAATATTGGAGAATGTGAGTGTAAATGATACGAGGAACAATTGTAATAATAGTCTTCCGCCTAAAAGCTGTATCCTTGTTGTTAATAAAATCTCTCTCCCTCTCCCTCTCTCCCCCTTCTCCTTCTCCTCCTTCTGCTTCTTCTTCTTCTTGAAGATAATAATAATAATAATAATTACTGTATTTATAATGCGCTTATCTTATAATAATTATAACTCTAAGCGCGCACTCACAACTCACGCACGCATGTGCACGCTTTAGACAATGACACATGTAACAATTACGCAAGAGGAAGAAGAGGACTTTGGAACTTTGTCCTTAATAAAAGGACAAAGTTCCAAAGTCCTCTTCTTCCTCTTCATTCCTTGGATACCCTGAAGCTGTTTGTCCTATTTCGCTGTTTGTCCTATTTCGCTGTTTGTCCTAACAAATAGATTCATAAGTACAATGATTACATGATTTACCTGTTACAGTCGCTACAAGATTATTGGATTGAAAACTCCGAGCAATCCTATCCTTGTTACCAGAGTCGAGCCTACTTCGTTCCACCGGTCCATTTCAACCGTGTGCTTTATCGTAACGAAGAGTTCACAGCGGTCCGAGAAGGAACGATCAAAGTTGTCATACCATGTGAACAACTGAGCGACGCACGCGAGGACGAATCCCAGCAACGAATCCACAATGTTCTGACCAAATTGTTCACAAATTCAACAGAGGTATTGTTCTTTTTATTGGTATTGGTGGAGGGTGGGAGACGGGGTGGAGGGGTGGGGTGGGGGTTGTCGTGAGTGGACCACCCTATGGAGTACTTACAGGAAATAGGAGTACTTCCTAATTAGCTGTCAACATGTATTTTGACCGCTTTTCAGGGGAAGCAACTCTCATTGACCTACTTTACCTACTTTCGGTTTATGCTGTCAACATGTATTGTGTAACCGCATTTCAGGGGAAGCAACCTACTTTCGGTTTTTTTTAGGGATAATGCCTATTGACTCGTGTAAAGCCATGTGCTGTTACCATGCCAGCCGAGTCACTAATCGCTACCCATTGTAGCTGATTTAATGAGAGTAGAATAGAGAGCACTGAATGGTTTCAATCAAATTAAATTAAAGTAAGTCTGAGTTCATATGTTTAAACTTGTACACTAGATAGGGTGATCTTAGGCTGCTGGGCCACAGAACCTCACGCCACACGCCACACGCTTCACGCGTGGAAAGAAAAGTGAACAGACATGGTTTCTATTGGCGTGGGCTATACAACTTCACACACGCTACACGCGTTAAGAGAAAAGTGAGCATGCCCACTTTTTTCGATGCGTGAAGTTCACGTTCTAGCTTACCAAAGTGGTCAGCAGACCATTTGTACCAGTACAGTTCACCTTGGACCACCAGAAAGTAGATCTAACTGTAAAATGGATGACTATAGAGTAAACTTAATGGAGTTGGTCCGGGCAAGGCCCCTTCTCTGGGATCCATGTGTGTCTGATTACAAAGATAAAGACCAGAAAGCACAAGGTTGGGACGATTGGAAAAAGCTTATGAATACACCCAAAGGTAACTTTTGTACGATTTATTTATTTATTTACTGTAATTCATAGCACAGTCAACCAAAAGGTGGCAGTCCTATCTCAGGGCTTGTACGTATAGCGTGTAGCGTGAAGTTCTAGGGCCCAGAGCATGAAACATGTAGCTTGAAGCGTGTAACGTGAAGTTCTACATGTATGGCCCAGCAGCCTTTGAAGAGTTTAAAAACTCTCGTAAACGTGATTACCGCAGCTTAAATAGACATTCCGTCTTTAGTTTAACGTCACCTCGCGGGTTCCTAACGTGTCATTACGCATCATTACAGCCATTTTGCGTCAAACGATAAAATAGACTGAGCTCCAAGTCGCATAGACACACCCACAGGAAGGCCGATGAGAGTGTAATTGATTGTGAGTCTGGTCGTGCACAAAAGCTTAATTATAAAATCTGTAGGTTTTCCCGGCCTGTACATGTATTCTATGGGCAGTAAGTGACATACTGCCTACAACATACTACCTTTTGGATGGTAGGACACGAAGTTGATATTCCATTTTCGCAAAAAATATTGACGCAATAAAGTTATGATTATGTAAGCAATTAGCGTGAATTAGGCTTTAAAAAAATGTTTTGCGCAATTTCGATCTTGACCTCAGACAAACATTAACCTCAACGTTAAAGAAGAAGTTTTGCATGTAGTGTTCTTCTTTCAAGGTAATGATTGTCGTCTTTGAGTTGAACTTCGACAATTACCTCAATGACCCTGCCAGAGGCTTCGAAACTGTCCGAAACGCTGACCTTGGTGACCTAGACCTGGGAATATTTACCAGACCGCGTGACCTTGACAGCGCTTTGCAGCGAGGAAAATTTGACATTCTGGTCATTCATCGCGACTTTGGGCTTATGATTTATGAGGTCAAGGCCGTGGGAGATGCCTTTAGCCTATCTGACGAGACGCGTGGCAAAGTAGCTAAGCAACAAGAAGTCATCAGACGGAGGTTGGAAAAGTCCTTGAAACAGCTGTCCAAGGAGGAGAAAACATTGCAGTGAGTTTTAGTTTGTTCTTCCAGAAAATGACGAAAAATGTTTTATAGGTAAAATTTCATTTTAGTTCGCGAATTTCGCCTATATATACATCTCTCTCTCTCTCTCTCTCTCTCTCTCTCTCTCTCTCTCTCTCTCTCTCTCTCTCTCTCTCTCTCTCTCTCTCTCTCTCTCTCTCTCTCTCTCTCTCTCTCTCTCTCTCTCTCTCTCTCTCTCTCTAATTGAGTAATTTAGAATATTAATAAAAATCCTATTTTTATTTGGGATCAACAGTCCACAAGTCTAGTAATGTGAATTGGCATGTGAGTAAATTTGGCTTGTTTTTATTTCGGTTAGACAAGGTGGTCCAAGCATACTTACCTTCTCTGAGCTTTTGCGAGCAACATGCTTGGTGAATTCATGGCTCCAACGACCGAGCACCTTTGACCTGGTGAAAAAAAAATTGTTTAGCAGTAAGCAGGTGAAGCTTGGTAGTACTCCTATTGGTTGTTGTACTCCTGTTGGTGATGTTAGTTTCTTGTACATCTATTTTGTAAGATATGATGTGCAATGGACAGGTGGACACAGTTTTTTTTCTACCTCCGATCCAGTTGAACATATTCCCTTTATATTTTTCCACCGGATAATTTTCAAAGGGTAAATTCCGTTTTCAGGTACCTATTAAAGGACGTAGGGATGCTGAGTCAGGTACCTGTGACCAAAGGGTTGATGCTGCCTAACCTGTCCAAACAACTTGTTCGCTTGGCCCTCATGGAGGATCCCGAGTTAGACAAGGTAAGCTGCTGCTACGGGTGGTGGTGATGGTGATGATTATTGATTGATGACTGATTGATGATGATGGAACCCAGATGATGGTCGTGGTATCGGTAATGACGACTTCGAAAACGATTATACTGATGAAAAGATGATGATGATGGTGATGATGATGATGATGATGATGATGATGATGATGATGGATGATTGATGATGATGATGACGATGATGATGACGATGCGGGTGATAATTACCCGGTTGTTGTCGTAGTCATCGTCGAGTTGTTGCTGGTTCTTCTTCTCTGCCTTCTATTTCATCGATCCATCTTTTAAAATTCCCAAGCTTATTATGTTTGCAGGAGTTTAGGACTTGCTTGAACGAAGAGACACTGGATGCGGCCTTGCAGAAATGCATCTTTTCTGACCAGCTGCCGCCTATTGGTCAGTCTGCACAGATCACTGATGACATCATCGAGAAGCTGAAATCTGACTGGTGGAACCCTTTGAAAGAGGGGCTTGCCGGGAAACGCTCCATGACGGAGGAGGAATATCAAATAGTTGTTGCAAGGTTAGATGGAGGTCGACAAATAAGTAGTTCTGATGCGAATTGGTTAAGGCACACGGTTTTGAGAAGGAAAACAAACAGGCAGAGTATATATTGGGAGACAAAACATAACTGTAAAATATAGGTAGTCGTTGTCTACAGAAATAGGATTGGAGCTCAGTGACAGTCTCTTTGACATAATGCTTATTAGGTGTCATCCGAAAAGGTAGGGGGAGGGGGGGGGAGGGTAAACAATATAATATTCCTAGAATATGGAATGGTGACATTGAGTAGGCATATCTAGTAACAAGATTCTGTTTTGTTTACCTTCAAGCAGTATTTTCAGCATATTATCAACTTCTTCAAGGTCTATCTATCTATCTATCTATCTATCTATCTATCTATCTATCTATCTATCTATCTATCTATCTATCTATCTATCTATCTATCTATCTATCTATCTATCTATCTATCTATCTATCTATCTATCTATCTATCTATCTATCTATCTATCTATCTATCTATCTATCTATCTATCTATCTATCTATCTATCTATCTATCTATCTATCTATCTATCTATCTATCTATCTATCTATCTATCTATCTATCTATCTATCTATCTATCTATCTATCTATCTATCTATCTATCTATCTATCTATCTATCTATCTATCTATCTATCTATCTATCTATCTATCTATCTATCTATCTATCTATCTATCTATCTATCTATCTATCTATCTATCTATCTATCTATCTATCTATCTATCTATCTGCCTGCCTGCCTGCCTGCCTACCTACCTACCTACCTACCTTACCTACCTACCTAGCTAGCTAGCTGTCTGTCTGTCTGTCTGTCTGTCTGTCTAGTTCCACAACCTTTGAGGTCGTCCAAGAGAAATGGACGACAAAGCAGCAGATTCTTCTGTTTGCTGCTCTGCCAGCGGCCTTTATGTTTTCAAAGGGGAAAAACCACGTTTAACGCCACTTTCTATTTGGAATTAGATACGTGTTGTTGACGTCGCATTTGTTGCATTTATTTATCTTTGGATTTATTTATTTCTGCGTGGATGTATCTATTTATTTTCAGATTCTGCGGCCCAGCGACGACGCAGTACGTGAGCAGTGCTCATGATGCACGTGCCGAGGTGTCAACGTTGTCACGAGCTGTCACAGAAGTGTCACGCTGCTTCACGCAGCTAGTCCTGGCCCCAGAACAGCTGGTATGCACGTGCCTTGTGTGTGTGGATAATTAATACGCGTTGGATACATTGCCATTTATTCATACGCATGTCTGGTGTAAAAAGTATTTGATAATCGTCCAGATCAATTCTGCCCATACAGCCAGCCACCCATATTAATCAATACACTAAACACCTGGATGCCGGTGATAACGGGTGCAAGACTTGCCTACTGATCACTGCCATCCCGGTTGTAAAAATTGAATTTTTTTTTGTTGTGGGGGTGGGGGTGCGGTGATGTCAGCGTTTGTATCCAATCCTCTGTGCTGGATCACTAATTTCGTATCGGTACTGTGAACGTTTTAACTCTTTCCGATATGTTTAGACCTTATTTTGACCAACTGACGGTTGTTCAGACTCGCTACAAGGGAGGACTCTTTCCCTCTTTCATCTCCGGGGAGACAATTGTTCGGAGGCGTGGCCAGTTGCCTCCCATTCTTCTAAATATTTATTTTCGCCCTCTCTGTTAAAACAGGAGTTTTTGCAGGGAGGGTGCAGGCGGGCGTTTCTCGTGGGTCCGCCGGGTTCCAACAAGTCCGTGCTGCTGATGTTGAAAGCTCTGCAGGCTCTCCATCAGGGTCACACGGTGATTCTGCTCGGCCTCTGGCATGGAAGCGACGCTGCAGCTAAAACATTGCAGTTGCAGGTAATGTATGAGCATTATCAGTCATAATACTTAAATAGTAAAGGCTTTAAATGTACCAAAAGGTTTAGTGTCAATATTGATTTGTTGTAAAATAACACTAGTGATTCATTATAAAGTTATATGTTGACATTTTAAACCCGAAAACAATGTACAACGAATAGATTAAACAACTATAAATGGATGCTTTGTGTTAACAAATTGTTGTTGTTTTCTCTACAGGTTCTGAAAGACCTTCCACAAAAGTTGGAAGGCTACGTTCACTTCATCTCCAGCCATACTGAGCAGAGTGAAGGCAGCAGCCATGAAGAAAAGATGCTAAAGAAAATCGTAGACGTGATCTTCCGCACCTCCAAAACGCAGCAGCAAACCCCGAAAAGCACCAGCCTTCTGGCAGCGGGATCACTGCCAAACCCTAGTTTAGCGACGAGAGAAACGGACATATCGAAATTAGTATATCTTCAAAATACAAAATCTGTTTTGAATGATTTTGAATTAGAACACTTTTTCAGCCTAGGAGGAAATGTACACGTTCGCTATGCGCAAAAGGTTGAAGAAACAAAGACGGAAAGTTCGGAAGACAGAAAAGGAAACGGATTAGCAGGCGGCACAGTCCGAGCTCGGTATATCCAAAGAGGAGAGACCAATCTTTGCCATGCATTGGCAAACGAAGAAGACCTTGTAACGGACTGCGAGAGCATATATGGAAACGAAAAGAGAAACCTATTTGCTACGGAAATAAGCCCACTAATTGCCTCGTCAAGGGGAAACGTGAGACCGAGAATCTACTTTGAAGAAGTGTTACACAATCCCAGTACTCTACACTCGGATTATCCAAGTGTTCAACACCATAGAAGCGTTCAACCTCCCAGTACTGTTACCTACAAAGGTTTGTTTATGAAGAACCAGGAATGTACACTACTTTACAGTTCGCAGTCATCGCTGGAACAACAAAAAGAAGGTGGAGGTGAGCTTGCCATTTCATCATCTTTATTATCGCCGTCGTCACTAGCACCCACATCGTCATCATCATTATTGTCGTCATCATCATCATGATCGTCGTCGTCATCATCATGATGATCGTCGTCGTCATCATTAACTCTCTCTCTCTCTCTCTCTCTCTCTCTCTCTCTCTCTCTCTCTCTCTCTCTCTCTCTCTCTTTCTCTCCAATGAAAACTGCTAGGGAAGTTATAAATTTAAATCTCCTCTCTCTCTCTCTCTCTCTCTCTCTCTCTCTCTCTCTCTCTCTCTCTCTCTCTCTCTCTCCCATCTCTCTCTCCCCCCATCTCTCTCTCTCTCTCTCTCTCTCTCCACCATCTCTCTCTCTCTCTCTCTCTCTCTCTCTCTCTCTCCATCTATAATGCTGGTGTTCGACGCACAAAAGTTGGTAATGAAATCAGATGCACACTGACTGAAATAATTAAATAAACACACTTATTAATTAATTCATTAATTAAATTAATAGATAAATAAAATATTACAAACATGCAGACCGATCTGTGGGACTGAGACAATATAACATATATTGTCTCAGTCCCACAGATCGGTCTGTTGTCTCAGTCCCACAGATTGGTATGCATGTTTGTAATATTTTATTTATTTATTATTTTAATTAATGAATTAATTTCTTAATTTGTTTCTTTCTTTCTTTGAGGCAGTGTGTCTCTGATTTCCTTACCAACTGGCGTGCGAAGAACATCAGCATTACCTGTTTCATCGGGTTCATGGTCACTCGTCATTTTCCGCTCCTATGAAGCTCATCATCATCATCACCTCAACCGCCTCTTCCAACACCAACTTCTTCATTCTCCTTCCCCTCCCTTTCTTCCACTTCATCAGCAGAAACAGCAGCAGCTGCTGCATCGTCGTCGTCGTCGTCTGTGGAGCACACAAACTACAAGGGACCGTTTCATATACGACGGTTCAACATAGAAACGACAAAGATATGCATCATTGGCCCAGAGGTACCTTGGTTCTTTGGCGACTTCTGTCGACAGTTGGACTCGTTATTAGCTTCAGGTATGTGAATACATTTCATTGCAATCCAACCCAATCCAAATCACAAAACCAATCCAAACAATCTTGACTTTGTATAGCGCGCAAATCTTTGCTGCAGAGACTTGCATTACCATTACACGCCATATAGTTCTACACATGATTTGTGTTAGTTTTGCCTTCTAAAAAGTAAAACAACCATGCAGTCAGTCAAAGGACGCACGTGTTAGTACTCTAACCCATCATGTCGACTGAAAAGCACACTTGTCCGGCTAGTTTCTATAGAACGACAAGAGCGCAGCCTTGAGGCTGTTTTGGGCTAATATTATTGTTCAAGTTCTCTAACAGCCCCGCTGCTGAAGAGGGTAAGAGTACAGTTATCAAACAGACAGACCCACTATTACTTCAGTATTTATGTATTTGTTTATTTAATGATGATGATGATGATGATGATGATGATGATGATGATGATGATGATGATGATGATGATGATGGGGAATTAAAAAAATGTTTTTAATTTATTTTTCTCCAGAAAACATTGTCACAGAAATCTGGGCCTCTTCGTCTTTTCCGTCCCACAAGCCTGATTCTTTCACCCCAGTCACCACGACGCAGGTGCTTCGTCGCCCGCCATTCGTCATCAAGGAGATGATGGCGTCATCAGCGTGCGTCACCTTCGCCAGGGCGGCTATGACGTCACTTGACGCGAACGTGTTGGCTGGCCTGCCTTTCCCGTCTGACGGTCCCATCGTGAAGAAGCTGTCGCACGAAACCCACGAAAGTTCGAGCGTGGTGGACTGCGAAACATGCGGCCAAAACCTGGCCACTTTCTTGCTGAAGGAACTGCGCGTTGGTAAGTGTGCGTGCGTGTGTGTGTGTGTGCGTGTGTGTGGGTAAGCGTGTGTGTGTGTGTTTGTATTGGTAAGGGCTTGTATTCATGGACATAGAGGGTGGTAAACTTGCGTTTTATGCACACAATGGGGATTTAGCTCGCGTCCTACTTTTTTTTAGCTCCCCACTTTTTTTTAAGTACATGGGAGTGCTCTTTTAGTACATGTAGTGCATGGAACTGTTTTAAGTACATGGGACTGCTCTATCCCGGACGGTCTGTTTTCTGGACAAATTTGATGTAAAGGGTTAGGGTTAGAAGACGAAATAGGTCAAATTTTTGATAAAAAGAGACCTTTTTTGATCTTGATTCTTACAGTTTTAGATGAATTTTGCGCTCCCTCCGTTTAAAAAAAAAAGCTTTCCGATGACTACATTTCGTCCAAAACCTCATGTTGCCATGAATACAGACTTTGTGTGTATTGGTATGTGTGTGTGTATTGGTATGTGTGTGTGTTGTGTGTGTATTGTTAAGTGGGGGGGGGGGGGGGGGGGTGAGTTAGTGAGAGAGAACGAACGAACTTTTATTTCCTGAAGGCACTGGCCCTTAGAAAAGGGTCACAATACAATACATGGAAAACAATACAAGCAAACCCAATGCAAAATAGAACAAGTATCAAACGTCCAAGGTCATGGCGACGATGACACCCATCCGCGTCTTCTGTTCTGAAAATGAGTGTCATAATTACGACAACTTAATATTTACATACAATGCTCTATAAAATATGGTCGATATACGTTTGCCTTTGACGCAATGCGTAGAAAACATAAAAGGCCAATTTGCGAATCTGCTCAGTGGATCCATTACGTAATACCGCCGTGTAATGTTCGCTAATGCCGAGTAAGTATTTCATCCTAATATCTTTGTACAAACGACAGTGATGAATAAAATGAGCTTCATCTTCAGTTTCATTACATGTGATGCACAAAATATTAACATTGTTATAAATAGATCTCTTAAAAGATGACCCATTAATAGGTAATACACCGATGCGAAGTTTAACAAGACCGTCTCTAAAGCATCTGATGTCCAAAAAATCAAAAAATTCTTCACATATAAAATCTGACTTGAATAAATTGTATACTCTATACATATCTTTCTCTCTCACTGAACAGTTCCATTCTTGTACATACTGGTCCATCATTCTCTGTTTAAACATTGAAACAAAAGCAGATTCACATCCTACGCCCTGGTTAATCCACGCATATCCAAACCCTAATTTAAACAAAGTCTGTTTTACTAGTGTTGCCCAGCATGCTTTGCCCCTATCGTCCATACTTCGCAGCATGTAATAAGCCTGTTTTGGTAGTCTTGATCCATCCATTTGCAGCAACTTTAACCAGTATTTGATGCATCGAACTGCACTATTGATATACAAGGGGTATCTCCCCAGTTCCCCATAGGCAAATCTGTTTGGCACTTTCAGAGGTACTCTAAGAAAACGCTTGCAAGCTATTTTCAATACTGTCCAGTCTATTCAGGCCCCACATTTCAGAGGCGTACATCAAAACTGGCTGCACCTGTGAGTCAAAAATTTTGAAAAAGCAAATTTTGGTAATGTCATTTAATTTACCTATAAATTTTATGCACTCTACACAAGCCCTTCTGCCCTTAACTGCCAGAGCGCTAACACTTCTGTTTAAGCTCATTTTCGTTGTGAACATAAATCCAAGATAAATGTATTCGTTTACCACTTCAAGTACGCTCCCATCCAGGGTCCATTTTTCGTTCTTACCTAAAAATCCCCCTTTTCGAAACACCATTACCTTTGTTTTATCAGAGTTAATTTGTAGGAATAGCCGTTTACAAGCAGTATTTAAAATATTAATCTGATTTTGTAGCCCCATGGCAGTATCGGACAGAAGGACGATATCATCGGCAAATAAAAGTAAAAATAATTCTACCAGGCCGGGTAACAACTGGATACCATGCAATCCGTTCTCATCTACTGCAGCTGCAATTTCATTAATAAATATAGAAAAAAGAACAGGACTGAGGATACAACCCTGTCTCAAACCAACTAAACATTCAAACAAATCCGTTAACCTGTTTTTAACTTTAACACAAGACAACACAGTGCTATATATTGCCTTAACTGCCTTTATAGATTTACCGTTTATGCCGTATCTCAGTAAAACATCAAAAAGTGGTTCGTGCCGCACAGAGTCAAAGGCCTTTTTTAGGTCTACAAAACACACGTACAATTTACCTCCCTTTTTTGATAAACATTTTTCTACAATAGCATTTAGAGTAAATATATGGTCGAAAGTTGAGTAACCTTTCCGAAATCCGGCCTGTGACTCTGTCAGTTTCCCCTGTTCTTCAATCCAAGTTACAAGTCTTCGATTAAGTACTGACGTGTAACACTTACTGACTAAACTTAGTAATGAGACTCCTCTGTAGTTGTCAGTTAGTGAGTTATCACCTTTTTTAAAAATAGGCACAATTATTGATTTTGACCATTCGTCAGGATAAATTCCTTTATCAAACAAAGTATTAAATAGTTTTGTCAGGAAAACAACTGCAGTATTACCCATTTGTTTCAACATTTCAGGCATTATTTCATCGATTCCACATGCTTTCCCGTTTTTTTAATTTTCGAATAGCATCAATAACTTCACTTTCTGTAATAGGACTTTTTAACTCATCCAAATTTACATCTAAGGTTTCCTCTTTATGAGGATCCCGAACAGTCTCATAACTTTGATTACCTACTTCTACGTCAAAAATCTGCTTAAAGTGCTCTAACCACATTTGGTCAGTAATATCTGGACAAACACCCACTTTTCTTTTTCCTGCAAACCTTCTTACTTCCTTCCAGAAAGTCTTGCTGTCATTGCCATAGGACGCGAGCTGCCTGGCTTTATCTCGTTTATAACTAGATTTTTTGCTCCGAGTTAAAGCTTTGTATTCTTTCCTATCCCTTACGTATTGCCTCCTGTTCTCTTCATCTTTGGTTTGTCTAAAGACATTCAGTGAACGCCTAGCTTTAAGTTTCGCTTGTTTGCAGTCTGCATCAAACCATAGTACATCATCCCTGACGTCACCTCCAACGAAAATACGTTTCATCATACACTGGCTGCAACGCAACAGTGCATTAGTGAATAAAGTAAGAGCTTTGTTTATATCAACTTCAATAATGGATACAGCCTGAGAGAACATGCTGTATGTATCATCCGAGCAGCTACTATCAATAAAGGTTTGCACAAAGTCGCTGTTCCAAATACGTTTGTCAATCCATTTTCCTTTTTCTGTGTTTGTTTTATTTTCGTCTGCACCCCTGTTGTGGATCTTGTTAGTAACCATGGTGATAGAGACAGGTAAGTGAGGAGAATCAACCGATGACAAAACTCGTAATGACTGAATGTAGCGCTGTATGCAAAGACTGCTGGAAACAATAAAATAGTCTATGGTGCTACCGCCGGTGTTAGTAACAAAGGTAAGTGTGCCATCAAATCCGAACTGGCTCAATCCATTGGCAATGACGCAATCAAACATCGCACATACATCAAGTAAGTCTTTACCAAAAGTTGACACTTCTTCATCATCAGATCGCCTTTCAAAAGTATTCTCATCGTCACTTGTGATTCCGTAAAACTCAGCATCCCTTCCTGGCATAATATCAAAGTTATCATCGGATGTATTTTTCGAACCCGTCCGTGCATTTAGATCGCCACAGATGATGACGTATAGATCAGAAAACATTTCATGTAAATCAATTAGACACTGCTCAAGAATCTCTATCCCAACTCCATACTGCGACTGTCTCCAGAATTTACTATCGTAGGGGTGGATATATAAGCAGACCAAAATTAAACATTTTTCTAATCCCATCAGTGTTTTATCTATTTCCAAAACGATCATATGTTCATACTTGGTTTCAATTTTTCTTACAAATTTTGACAGGGAATTCCGTACAAATACAAAAACTCCTCCCGAAAATCTTCCCTGTTCTGACAACTTGACAGCCTTAAGCCGTGGTCACACAGCACTCCACGTCTTAATCACGGCCAAAGCGCGTCCGAAATTTGTTACCCGTGGAGTGGACGTTGTTGTTCGCGTTGATGTCGAGGTTAAGACGAGCTACGGTCGAGGTATAGACGTGGCAGGACGCGGGGAGAAATCTGAACGGCATCGAACGCGGCAAAAAGTTTTGAACTGCAAGCCCCGGTCACACAGCCCTTTACGGCTGAATCACGGCCAAAGCGCGTCCAAAATTTGTTACCCGTGGAGTGGACGTTGTTGTTCGCGTTGAGGTCGAGGTTAAGACGAGCTACGGTCGAGGTATAGACGTGGCAGGACGCGGGGAGAAATCTGAACGGCATCGGACGTGGCAAAAAGTTTTGAACTGCTCAAAATTTTAGCCCGCGCACAACCACGGGTAAAACACGCGGTAAAGACGTGCAACACACGCGTGGTAATCCGTGTTCCGGCAGTGATTAGAACTTGGGGAGACGCGGTAAGACGCGAAAGTTTAGCGTTCAGTCATTGGACGCATGTACCGCGTTGGAATCACGGGAAATAGCGTGTGTTTAGCGGCTTATCACTGACAAAGCACTACCTACAAACTTTTTGCCGCGTCCGATGACGTTCAGATTTCTCCCCGCGTCCTGCCACGTCTATACCTCGACCGTAGCTCGTCTTAACCTCGACATCAACGCGAACAACAACGTCCACTCCACGGGTAACAACGTCCACTCCACGGGTAACAAATTTTGGACGCGCTTTGGCCGCGATTCAGCCGTAAAGGGCTGTGTGACCGGGGCTTTAGACACAAACACATCGTAGTCTTTGAACATGGGATAAGCGAGCTTGTCCGTGTATACAAACGTTTCATTCAGGCAGAATATATCAAACTTTAGCAATGTACGAATAACATCTCGTAAGTCCAGTTTTTGTAACCAACCTTCGCAGTTCCATGTACAACATGTTTATACTTGTCGGGCTCTGGCCACATCCCTATCTATTATGACTATTGCCCCCTCCACCACGATCATCTTCCCCAACATCACACTCATTATTCCGCCCACCACTAGCTCTCATCCCCCTGTTTAACACAGCGCCACTTTTACCTCCTCTTGCCTGTGACTGATTTTGTGTTGCATTGTCATGTCTAATCCAGTTGTGTAGTGTATTTGTCTGTGGAATGTTTTTGTCAGAAGGCCTACTCAATGGAACTGCACGTGCACGGTTACGCGTATTCACTGGACTGGTTCTCGTAGCTGTAGGCCTATTGCCATTGACGTGCCTCGTGTCTCGTGCGTTTTGTTCGCTGTTCGCGTCGTTGCTGTCGTAGTTACATCTCGTGGCTTTCAAATGTGGGTACTCCGCCGTTGGAAGAATATACGGTTGATTCGTGTCGTCGTCGTTGTCGTCATCTCGGATAGTCCTTTCCAGCGGTGGAAAATCGCGTTGTGACATTCCGAGCGGGTCGTAGTTCCAGTCGTCCCACGGTCTCCCTCCTGTAGCCCCATGTTCTCTGTCTTGGTCCTCTTCTTCTAGGTTGTTTGTGCCAATGTTTTGTCTCTGTGGGTTGTCCTCTGCTGCGTTGACATCTTCATCATCAACACCACGACCACAATCCAATCTGACAACTTCTTTCATCTTGCAGTCATAGATGTATACCCCACCGTTTGACACCAATTTGTCGTTGTCCTGCTTTGAATAACTTCGTGGCCATTTCTCTCAGTCCCTGTCGTTTTTTACGAACTTCAATTGAAAAGTCTTCCCTCACAAACACTTTTTTGTATTTCTCGGACGTTTTCAAGTTACGTGCGTGTTTTAGGATCAAGTTTTTGTGTTTGTATGATAGAAGTTTGACAATGATGGTGTTACGTTGAAACGAACGAAAGTGTGTCTAAAGCGCGCACGATAGATCTAATCGTTTCGTTTTGCAAAGTATTCAATAATGGAGTTTACTTACCTTTGATTTGAGTTTGCATTGTTGTTAGGAGAGGCTTTGTATAACGTTGATGATTTGCGTTAGTCGATATTGTTGGAGAATTTTCGGGATCTGCATGTTTATTACTGTCGATAGAAATTTCCCGATGGATATCGAAGGTCGTGAATGTTCCCGGAAGTAGAGGAAATGTGTATGACGTAAGCCAGTGATGACGATCTTTAGTTCGATTGGTGGCAGTGCGTCATTTCTACCGTGTACCAAATTGTTCGAGAAGAGAGAGAGGTTATTTAATCGTGTGCCGAGTTGCTGTTGAGAGAGAGATTGCTGTTGATAGTGAAGCTGGAAAGTAAATTTAAAGAAGAGTTGCTGTGAAAGTTGTTGAGTTGAGTTGAGAATTGTATGCAGTTGTTGATGTGTGCTGAATAAAAAGTGGAAAACTTCATACGTCGACTTTGTGACTTGTATGCTGTTTGGACGGGTTGCGTGGATAAACGAATCTGAGTTACACCTTATCAAGAATTTAGCATTGGGGCTGAATCGGATACTGATAAAGGAAAACACCAACATCAAATTGAGTGTAACAGATGGCGTCCCCTTTTCCAGTGCGGTGGGCTCTTTCTATATTAATATCATTGTCAATCTGCAGCCCCTCTCTGACAACTTTCATCACTTTTTCTTCACAGTCGTTCCAATTTTCTGTCGATCCTTTCCCTCTTGGAATGCCAAAGAACAACAGATTATTCCGTCGACTGCGGTTTTCTAGCGAGTCGTATTTTTCCTTGATTGTGTTCAGTTCCGCATGGAGATCGTCGTTTTCTTTTTTCAATTCTTGACACAGATGTTGTAGACTGCTGACCTCCCTTTCCATGTGTTGTTGATTCTGTTCCGCCCTACCTAACTGTGTAAAGATCAAGTCTTTCATTTCATCCATCCTCTTTTCTAGTCTTTCCGTTTGCTGTTCCTGTCTCTTCTGCATCTCTTCATTTTGCTTGTTCTGTCGTGTCTGTAAATCTGCCGTTGTTTCTCTCATCGCCTCTCTGATACTGTCTCTGATACACTTTTGCATATCTTGTATAACATTCGCTTGAAGGTTCGGCGCTGAGGCAGAGAGGTGTGTCGACTCTATGTTGTCTGCGTGTTGTGTGTTGCTGTTCTCTGTCTTGTCTTTGTCGGGACCAGGGTTGGACTCAATGTCACCGCATGCCAATAAATAAAATGCCATGAACACAAATGCAATTGTCGTAGCTAGGCCAAAGCGACAATTCTTGAATACAGGCTCGTCACGTTTGAAGTTAGACGTCATGGTACAAAACATTTCATACTCCATCGATATACGAATATAGTGTCTTGCCATTGTACCACATCCTATCCACAGTAGAATAATACCAGCAGTATGAACAGCAACAGTTTTTCGACGCAATATTTCGATTTGGGTGAAAAGAAACTTGCCTGCAGATATCCGGTGGTGTTGTAGATCAACTGGCATATTGCTGGTTGTTATCTGAGCCGTTGGGTGTCAACAGAATTTTAAAATGTCCATTTGTGAGCTCCCCGAATCAAAACACGTCGCCATTTTTTCACGTCTCGACCTTGACCCCGTTAGTGAGAGAGAGAGAGAGAGAGAGAGAGAGAGAGAGAGAGAGAGAGAGAGAGAGCATGGCAGCTTTCTGTTGCCAAGGGGGAAGAAAAAGAATTTTATATTCCACCAAGCAAACGTCTTTTTTAAATTGATAGTAATGTCTTTTGTTTTGATCGGAACACTTCATCATTTCCTTTGCAGGTTTCCCCGATGTAAAGGAGACAGTCCATTACAGTGACGTGTTGATCTCTGGATACAACTTGCCTCCCTTGAGTTCTGACGCAACTCTTTCAGGTAGGCCAATGAAAGTACTATTTTCTGAAACATGGTGTATAGAATAAGCTGAAAAGTCCAGAGAAGATGGCGTGCTTTTGCATTTATTTGCACAAAGGTGCTGTGTACGGCGATGTAACAATCAGAGGCGTCCAGTATTAAAGTCCTCTTTACTTCGCTTTGGTGGGTTGACATTTTAATTACTGTGTGACTTAGTGACTAATCAACGTTGATACTTACATTTTGATACATATAAACCCCTTAAAATTTCATTTTGAGGAATACACGAAGTTTGACCGCAACAGATGCATTTCATGGAATCTATGCATGAAAAAGGAATAATTAAACGCTTAGTTCGATAGTATAGTCTGGTAGGCAGGAAAGTTAAGTGGCCTACGAACAGTTCCGTCCTAAAGTACTGACTAAAACAACCCCGAATTTAGTCCTCCTCCTGCCCGACTTGCGGACTAAAACTGAAAACAGTATGGCTGCACTGCGTCGAAATCGTGTTTTTCGCGACAGAGCAGCATCCACTGAAAAGTTTGAATGATGACCAGGGAATAAAACCTTGATAGCGAGCTCACACAGATAACACTGATCCAAGCAAAGCATCATATTTACCGTTTTATAATATTACTTCGCAGGATTTGAGTAAAGATACTTCCACTTACCTAGATCATCGCCCGCTGTTTCACTGGTAGTATGAACCACTGGTGCTGATGGCAAGCTGTGAAAACATTTCAAATACTGAAACTAGACTATTGACCGCGCCCACACAGATAAACATTCACCCGGTCTGTAGCCTTCTTTACTGCAAACAACCATAATATTTAATAATAATAATATTTGCCTACGCTGCAAGATGGAGACATAAACAAACAAATGCCAGTTTATGGAGTTTTTCCTTTTTTGCTACGCGAAAAACCATCATGGGAGCCTCACGAAAAAACAAAAAAAAGAGAGAACAAGAGACGGAGAGGGGAAAGGAAGCAAGAGATCCTGTAGAAAACATCGCTATGGCAAGCTCTACGGTGAGAGAAACCAGCGGAGCTGGATCTAACGTTGAAGCGGTACCATCTACTAGCGTACAGGATCCTTCCGACACCATTTTATTCAGCACTGGCAGCCCAAACCTAGTAAGTGCGATGATCGAACTGCGCGATGTCATTTCATGTTTGTGTCAACGCGTAGCTGCGCTAGAAGACTTGGTGCGCAAAAGGGACGAGCAAATCGGAGCACTACTTGCTCGTAGCATGCAGACGATGGGGGCGGGGCCCAGCAACACAACATCGGTCACTTATGCGGATGTTTTGAAGGCTACGAAGGGTGCCCCAAAATGCAAACACGATGGACGTGGTCCTTGTAAGTCCACAGAAGCACCTAGCGCGCAATCAACATGCTGCAATGACAAGAACAAACTGATTCGCGCAAGTGATGACGTAAAAGAGCTCGTTATATCACCAAGTGACGTCACTTCCTCCCATAACACGAGCCATGAATGCGTAAATGATTGTCTCATTTTGCATGACTCGATTCTCGGTGGTGTCCAAGAAAAGAGACTCGGGAAGTCTTACGGATTTGGTGTGACGAAGCGGGCTGCTTTCACCATCAGCGAGCTTGTCCCTGCCTTTGAAACGACCCAGTGTGAAGATGATGCGCCTCCCAAAGCCATTCTTATCCACTGTGGTCTAAACAATCTGAAGAAGCAGGATGCGAAATCTGCCAGCAAGCAACTGATCGCTGCAGCAAAGACCATCTCATCGAAGAGCCCCTCATCCAAGATCATCATCAGTAAGTTGCCATCCGTCCTCATCCCTGAGCTCCAGCAGAAAAGGGACCTTTTCAACGCCCTTCTGCTGTCTGAGCTGTGCGAGACCAAGAACTTCTCGTTTGTGAGCCACGATAACCTGCTCCCCTTCGCCATCCGCCGTGACCGCATCCACCCCACTAAGAGCGGCTCCTCTGTCCTCGCAGGCAATATTGGGAGGCACGTCCATCGTCAACTATGGGAAAAGCCGCGCAAGACCGTTCGGCGAAACTACCGTTCGGACCCCCTTCCTGGCTACTATGATTGGAAGGGAAACTTTTTCCCGCATTCTCCCATTCAGTTCCCTGTTATGTGGTACTGACCCATTGCCATCAGGACAGCTATTTTGTCATCCAGTCCCGCGTAGTTTTAAAGAGCTGAAATATTGATCACTCTTTATTGTTTTAGAATTAATATCATAAAGTTTTTGATTAAAATCTTGTAATATCTTTGTTAATGAAGAAAGAATTTTTGTCTATTTTTCAATGGAACTGTCGTTCCATCGCCACTAACTCTCATTACCTACAACAATATCTATCTGAAAATGATCATCATGTATTGGCGTTGCAGTCATTACAAGTCAACAGAAGAAAATTGCCCAAATTTAAAGGATTTTATTATCCACCAGTGATAAATATTAGAGAAATTGAGCGTGCGTTCGTAATGATGAGAGTAGCGTAAGCCTATCGTTTCGAGAACTACTTTTGGTCTTGACGTCACAGCTTTTTGCGCAGTGCAAAGGTTAAAGGGCGTGGGTTACGGCTGTGTGGCCTATTTGCCTTACGAGTGACCGTGAGAAACGGGATTTATACGAACGCTGAAATCGTAAGTAGTTTGTATCGACATTTGTAATTTTTCAACTGTAATGTATTATTTTCTCGATAGTTCATTGTCTTAGGAATGAAGTTATCATAACTTTTGGTTGATGTGTTAGTGAGGAAAGTGTTTTTACAGATCTACACGCAACCAACTCGAATGTCTTGTTTAGAGTGACATGACATTACAAATGTGAGTTTTCACGCGATTACACTTACGGTACGGACAGTATATAAGGACTTGCGCTCAATCCCTCTTTCTAAAGTACGTATCATTTTCGTAGTCGTAGGGTACTAATTTGCATTTACTGTAGTAATACACCAACGATGCTCTACGGCTACGTTACGGAAAGCAATTACGAACGCACGCTCAATTTCTCTATTAACTCAACAAAGATACAGACTGCTCTTTACATCAGACATGATTTAGAATATGACATTCTTCCTGCGCCTGTTGCTAAGGATTTGCCTGATGTTTTTACAGCTTCTATCAAGCTAAAGCTCAACAGTGATCAATGTGTCAATGTGATGTCCATATATTATCCGAAAGGCACAGACAATGTAAACAGTGACTGGTTGCGCACTTTTGATTTTACCGATGAGTGGATAGTCTGCGGGGATTTTAATAGCCACGCCCCTATGTGGGACAAGGACTGTACCTACATTAGTAATCGTCGCTTCTATGATAATGTCACAGATTCTGATTTATTGTTGTTGAATGATGGTCAGATAACACGTATTCCAGATGTTTCCAACCATCATCCATCTGCCATTGATTTAACATTTACTACCCCAGATATATTTTTTGCCTGTCAATGGGATGTTGGAAATGATTCTCTTGGCAGTGATCATCTTCCTGTTTTTATTACGTGCTATAATTCTGTTGAACTTGATGATATAGAAGATAATGTGCCAAAATACAACTACAGCAGTGCTAATTGGCAAACATTTCAGACATTACTGTTGTCCTATGATGTGAGTCATATACACAGAGAAAACATAAATGAGATGTATAACTCTTTTGTGCAGCTAATCCATAGAGCGGCAGAAAATTCTATACCCAAAAAGAGGATGTACAACAAAATTCTACACAGAGGCAACGTCTGGTGGAATCAAAGATGTAAAGCAGCAGTAGATGAAAAAAAGGCTTCATATAAGACTTGGTTAAAATCAAAAACAGAAAATAATTTCCATATTATGAAACAGTCAAAAATAAAATGTAATAAAATAATAGCTGAGGAAAAGTTAAAATTTTGGTCAGATTATTGTAATAATGAGGTAATGACCTGCAAAGATTCTGCCAAAGTCTGGAAAAAAATGTCAGAAATGCAAAATGTTTATAGGTTGCCCCAGTGTCCTCTTAAACTAGAAAATAACATATTTCCAACTCATAAAGAAAAAGCAGAAGAATTTGGGAAAACGTTTTCTCACACCAGCCACTCTTCTAGCCTCCCTACTCACATTCAAGAAGAAAGACAGAATAAAGAGCAGAGCATAGAATACCAACAACCACAGCCTAATAATAATTTGTACATAAACGCCGAAATCACATATCAGGAAGTGAAAAATGCTGTTTTAAAATTAGGTAGGAAGAAATCCGCTGTGGGTCTTGATGGTATTTCTTATAACTTATTAGCACATTTACCTGAACAATGGTTACATTTCTTCCATGAAATCATTAAATTATGTTGGGCGACAGGTGTTATGCCAGATAAGTGGAAATCATCCTTAATCATTCCAATTCTTAAATCTGGCAAACCCAGGACAGTTACATCTAGCTACCGACCCATAGCCTTGACCTCACATTCTTGTAAGATCATGGAAAAGGTGGTATTAGATAGATTGACCTATTATTGCTCAAAAAATAAAATTATACCTGTAAACCAGGCTGCTTTTCAAAAAGGTCGATCCACAACAGATCACTTGGTTAAACTAACGACACATATTAAGCAGCAGTTTGCTAAGAGAAAGGGTGTTTTGGCTACATTTTTTGATATTACCCATGCGTATGATCGAGTCTGGCATGCTCGTTTACTATATAAGCTGAAAAATATTGGATTATCTGGTAACTTGTATACATACATACACACATTTCTAAGCAATAGAAACATTACAGTTAAAGTAGGTAACTCATATTCTTCTACTTACAGTACAGACATGGGGATACCACAAGGATCAATAATTTCTCATATGCTGTTCAATATTTTAATATATGACTTGCCCAAAACGTTTAGTAGCAGAGTGACCTTGGCTCAGTATGCTGATGACATTGCTATCTGGATGAAAGTAAATTTAAAACGGAATACTTCTCTTTTCGAAATAAAATATATATCCCATGTATACCAAACAGAAATTCATAAAATAGCCATATTTATGAACCAAAATGGTTTAGATTTGTCTAAAGAAAAAACAAACATGATTCTTTTTAATAATTGTAGAGAACCAAGAATGCTACCAAAAATTGTTATAGATAATGACGAAATAAAGTATGTCAATGAAGTTAAATTCCTTGGTGTATATCTAACTAAACAATTAAAATGGAAGAGACATATTGAATACATTTGTCAAAAGGCAGTAAAAAGCTATAATTTACTAAAAATAATTAGCCGAAAGGCCTGGGGTCAAGATACCAAAACCCTCATACATATAGCTTTAGCCTTAGTCAGATCTAAACTGACATATGGACAGGAAGTCTTTTTCTCTGCTCCTAAAACTTATCTTAGAAGATTACAAAGTCTAGACAGCAAGTCCATAAAATTAGCGTTAGGTGTACCAATACATACACAAACACTTAAAGCTTACAAGTTAGCAGGAGTCATATCCCTTGAAGAATGGAGAAAAATTTCTTGTGCAAAATATATTGTACGAGCTGCATCTGTATATAATAATAATGATGATGAGATACATTTTAGGTCTGATCTGATTTTTTCTAAACGTGCACAGAAAATACCATTCTTAGAATCAATAGCAACATTTACAAAAGATCTAATTGATGATTTATCTAATGACATAAAATCTTTTTCTAAAAATATTATTTCTCCAACACCTATATGGGAGCTTGAAAATGCTCATTTTGACATACATTATAGTTTGGAAAAGAAGAATGAAAATGCTAATTTATTATCAAGTGATGTTCGTTGTCATTTGGAGAAAAATTATTCTCAACACCTTCATATTTATACTGATGGATCGGTTTTAGAGACAGGGGAAGCTGGAGCAGGCTATGTAATTCCAGCTCTAAAATTGCAAAAATGTTTCTCTTTGAGTAAAAATACATCTATCTTTGCGTGTGAACTTATCGCAATCCTTATGGCATTAACTAAACTTTCAGATCTTTGCTCAAACGTATTTCAAGTTGTTGTATGTGTTGATTCGATGTCAGTTTTAGATGCTTTACAATCTCATGACCATACTGAACGGCATGAAATTATTTTAGAAATTCAACATTTAGTCCACAATCTCATTATTAATGGTACAAAGGTAAGCTTCTGTTGGCTACCTTCACATTGTGGTTTTCTGTTTAATGATAGTGCAGACAAAGCAGCAAAGAATGGAGCTAAAAATATCAATGCTCAGAGTATTCAACTCAATAAATCTCCTAAGGAAATAAAACGTATGATTGAAGAGAGGTCAACGAAACATGTTGTATTTGATACACATTTTGCTGTAGACTGTAGACTTTCGAGAACAATTTTTACTATGGTTAACAGAATAATGTTGAATGCCATAAAAACAAAGTATTGTCCAGATGTCCAGTGTGTATGCAATGAGACTTTTTCATTATATCATTTACTGTTTGGCTGCCGTCATTTTCTGCCTGTACTCAATGTGCATCTGCATGACATAAGAACATTAGATGATATTAATTTTCATCAAAGTGCATTGTTAGCAAAATTTTTGATGGATTCTCCTGTAGCTAGATTTGTGTAAATAATTTTTTTATTATTATTTTTTTTTAAATATTTTTTCCCCCCCGTCTTATCATCTTTGGTGGAAAAGACGTAAATAAAACAACCAACCAACCAACCACTAATAATAATAATAATAATAATAATAATAATAATAATAATAATAATAATAATAATAATAATAATAACAATAATAACAGGCAAATTATACAGCACTTTCCAAAATCACAAAGCGCTTTACACAAACAAATGTAAACACAACATGCGTACATTGGTCAATAACACGCAACCACATACCCATCCCAACACCAAAAACAACTAACAACACTCACTCATGGCGCCTAAGAAAAGGCCTCTCTAAAAAGATGAGTCTTCAAGTTCATTTTAAAAGACGCTAGTGAAGGACTGTGACGGACGGACCGAGGTAGCGAGTTCCAGGTCTGAACGGAGAGAAGAAACTAAAAGCTCTACCACTATTTACAGTCAAATACTATTTAAAAAAATAAATAAACAAACAAACAAAACTACTTGTGTGCCACACATTTGGAAAGCAGTTGAACTAATGGTTATCACTGCAGAAGCAGCAGCAGCAACAACAGCAAAAACCACACCAGGACAATGACCATCCTCCCCTTGCCCTTACACCATTTCTGCCACCACTATCACCACCCTCAACATCAGCATCAACAACTATTTAAAACCGGTTTATACCACAGTGATACTCCACAGCCTTCCCCAGTCCTACCTCCATTTCCTTTCTGGGTCGCTTCATTGCGGATCGCCGTAGCTAAGTGGTAGAGCGTCTGCCTCGACGCGCTATTTTTGAAATGGCACAGTCGGACAATGCTTACATCCACTCTTCACAATGGCAGTGTGACCCCGTCCTACTCTGAAAAAGGAGGGGAGGGTCCAAGTACGGTAAGTCAAACCTGCGTAATAGCCAGGCTTTAGGTGGCGGAGTAGGTTCCCTTTGAGAATTTTAAAGGTTAGTTCGGTACTGTCAACATTGAGTTTGAGACTGAGAAGTCTCCATTCTATCGTGGTGCATCGTTTGTTTGCTAGATTAGAGCCCCCGGACACTTTGCGCCTATAGGGGACTCGTGGTGCATACCGGACTATGAAAATAAATAGTACCGAACTAGAGAGTTCCGAACTATGACAATAGTTCTGAACTAAAATAGGCCGGTTTCATGCATAGATCCCCAGCGATTTTTTTTTTCAAGATATAAAGTCAGGTTGGGCTCATATTTGACACTGAATTGCGGCAAAGGGTGACTGAGTGTCTTATCTTGCTGTATTATTTTGTACCCCCGTTGGGGTGCCGGGGGTTTCAGTATAAATAGTATCCCCACTTTCTGGAAATTTAGTGCTTTAAATTCCCACTGTCGCTGTCTTTCTCATTAGCTCTTTCTCATTCCTGCTCTGTTCTATCAATCTGCTATATTATCTTCTTCTTCACTAGACCAGTCATCTACCTTTTTTCTTGAAAACTCTTCCGGGACAAGACTCCTTATTTGTGTATGAGGTCTGTTGGATCAGCTTGGGAATATTGGACGCTTTCTGCCAGGTGGTCACTAGTGTTTCTTTGACGACACGAGTTTTCAGCACATACTAGAGATAGTTACATATCGTGCAGAGTTGCACATCTCTAGTGGTACAGTGTACCAGTCTGTATCGGCAGTTTCTTTTACTGCGTATGAAAGATAAGTATGTGTGGGTTTCACGTGTTTAACGCTTAGAGCATAATGCATAGTGGTAGAATGGGTTACTGAACTGAGCTCGATGCCTTGTCCTGTGTACTAGTAGGAGATTTAGTTGGCAGAGTCAATTTGGAAGCTTTTGCGAGCAGTCATTCTTTTCGGACAGAAGTAACTTTGTGACAGTTGTGTCAGATTAGAGTTAGGTCCTTCTGGAAGGGTAGAGTTGCATTGTTTCGAACCACCCAAGGTCTTGCGCTCTCGTCGGGACAAGAATGGCCAAAATATGTTAGTGGAAGGATTCTAACCGCCATTTTATTCAGGAAGTAATAAGTTTAGGGTTGTATCCTAAGGTCGTGTGTCTTCGTTTAGACACCTTCCAAGGCTCAAGTACCTCGTCGGTATTGAGATGCTCCAGTGATAGCATAGCAAATAGCCCAGTAACGAACTTGATACTCTCAACTAATAACCATTGTGGTGCTGTACTGTGGTATACTGTTTTGTGTTGTGTATGTACGTGCATCCGTGTGTCACAAGCCGAGGACTTTAAAAGGTGAGTGTGAACCCTGTAATTCATTTCCTTAGTGGCTATGCATTCCGAGACTGCGTACATGAATGAATGATGGTGAATGAGGGGGAAAGGGATGTATTTTGATAAATAGTAGGTTATCGATTTTTATATGATTTTCTATGATTTTCTTATTATTGGTGTGGAACGAATAATATTGTTGATGTTGTTGCCAAAGTGGGTTACAAAGGGTGACAGTGGAGTATGCATGTTAAAGAGAGAGAGAGAGAGAGAGAGAGAGAGAGGGGTGATGAGTGTGAAGGAAGGGAGAGTTGGAGAGGGGTGATGAAGGTGATGAATATGAGGGAGGCGTGTTTGTATTATAGCGTGATAGACATAATTGTGAGTGAAGGGAGATAATGTGCTATAACATGGAGAGGGGTGATGGAGATGAGGATGAGATGAATCGGGATTGTGTGACTGGAAGTTAATTGTAATAATTATGTATATTTATATAAACAACTGTGTTTATGGAAGAGATATAATTTATAGAATTAAGGAGTGCATTGTGTTATTGAGATGCATGTATAAACAGGTCAAGATGGCGGACGGCGGAAAGCGTATTCTGTTAAATATAGTGTTTAAGTTTTTGTGGACGAACTAGTGAGACCCTTTATTTGTCGACAGATTGGGCTGTGTGTTTTTCTATTTCTACTGTTCTACTTCTGCCATTGCCACTGTGAGGTGTGGACGTTGCCGCCAACACCACTGCCACGTCTTTTCGTTGTCGTTGGCGCCGCTGCTGGGTGTGGTCCCCCATCATCGCCGGGACTTGCCCCGTCACTTCGGACGACCGGGAGCTTTCCATCGGGGTTACAGAACACCAGTGCACCACACCGACACACATACAGATTCGCATTCACGCACCTAAACATATACCCATTCTTCAGTGATCAACTACTATTATAAGTTATTCTGAGCTCAGTTAAGAGACTGTTAAGTTAGAAGTTGTGACACTAAACTATAAAGCTGACTTACTCAATACCATCGAACTTTTAAGGTGTGCTGAATTGTTTATTCGTTTGGGAATTGCAGTTATCTGGAATTTAATTGTTTATCGCTGTTGTTGCATATTGTTGTGGGCATTTTGTTTGTGTACAGTTCTGGGGTTCCGGGTTAGACAAGGGAGGTAATTGTTCAGTAGGTACTGGGTTGGGGGTCTTGATAGGGGTTGAGGGTGGTTTAGTATCCAATTATCCTGTGTATGCGTGTTTGTTTATTGAATAAAAGAGTGTGATTGTTCATCTGGCATTTTGTGTTAGTTTCTTTTGTTTGAGTTTCTATCCCCTCACTCGCTGTTTGAGCTGAACGTCGCGGAACCCACTCGGGTGACGCGACAGTTTCCTATGATGTTATTATTTAGCAATGTAGGCATTTTATATGTATGTGTTTTGTTGATAATTTATAATGATGTTTGTATTCTATTTTGTTTTTGTAAACGGGGGTTCGATAAATTAGAGTACAGCCTCAGCGTCCCCTGCGTGGGATGTCTTTATTGTAAAGTGACTGGCTGATGGAGAGCTTTCAGTTTTACCACTAGGGTTGTTTCGGCAGATCTTTTATTCGGATCAGGGGTTGTCCGGTCCTGATTTGGCTTGGAAGAGTCCGCTTGACCTAAAGCAATAATCATGTAATGTAATGTATTATTTTGTTCTTTTAGCAATGTTTGCTTCGTTGCAGTGTGCATGGCAAACCGCTCTGTCTGTCTCTCCTTCTCCTCTTCCCTACTCCTCCTCTCATTCTTGTATGAATACAGATATGCTTAGCTTCGTATTTGTTTTGACCGCTGTTTCAGGTTTCCTTCGTGGTTTGGATCAAAAAGAAATCCCTTATACGCTCTTCAGCAAAAGAGACGGAGAGAGACTCGCTTCGGCGGGGGTCAACGGCGGCGTTCAGATCGCGCACCCAGAATGCGTTCAAGGGCTGGAGAAGCCCGTCGTGGTTGTCTTGGCGGCCGATGACGTCACAGAGAGTGCGCCGCGCTATGTCGATCCTTGGTATGACGTCATAGGTTGTTGTACGTCACAGCTGATCGTGGTGGGTGACAGAGAGAGAGGCGATGACGTTGTGAGGAAGTTCAGAGAGCTGAATATACGACGGAGAGGCAGTTTGCATAAATAATACCATGTTCAAACTGCAATATTAAAAAAAAAATGCTTTTACGATTTGATTTACCTTAGGTTAGATTGGCTTGTATCACCCCAAAAAAAGAAAAGTTAAAATCGAAACTGCCGTTTTCAAGAAATAGAGTAAACAGATTTAAAAAGCAAATTTGACCCCATGGCTCGACCTTGACCTTTGAGTTAGAACAGTTACGAAGGCACGTGAAGCTGAAGGTTACTAAGGTATATAATGTTTCATCTGAAGTTAGATCAAAATCCGTTCAATGGTTTTTGAAATATTGCGTGCAACGGACCGATGGACTGACAGTCGAACGAACGTTTGGCTTGGTCTAATTCCCGATTGTTTTTCTAATGTTCATTGTGCCATGTGGATGTTGTATGGCCGGTTTAGCTAGGTGTTCTCCCAGGTTTTTTCCGCAAGGCCTTTGAGGTTTCCACTAAATTTAAGTCTATTTCCCCAATATTTCCCCATAGTGGATATTGTTTTTAAAACGTTTTTTGTATTCTTGGATATGAATGTATGTTCAGAATAATCTGGAAATACGTTAATACTGCCATAGACCAGAAAGAAACACATTCTGTCTGCTAGTAAGTTTGCCAAACTCTCATTGTTGTAATGTTCAGATTCATATGGGATTTATACGTTGATATCGCCAGGGACAAGAACATTTTGTTTGCCTGTGACTTTGTTGGTCAGTCCATTTTATACTTTATCTCAAGTTGAACATTTTTTTTTAATTTGTGCTCGTTTCAGTGTGACAACTGTTAGTTTTTTGTGGCTTGGATGAAAATATTGCTACAGATAATGATTTATCGAATTGTTTATGTTAGTTGCCAAATTCCGTATATAATACACTGGCAAATAACTACGTTTTCATTGTAATTATTAAACAGCGGTTCTTGATCGAAAAAACAAATTGTCAAGTCTAATGGAACTCACAAGAGGTTTATTTCAAACTGGACGATGCACAGTAACCAATTTTCAATACAATTTACCCCCTCCCCCCCCTCCTCCCCTCCCCCCAAATGCCTTCTCTTTATCTACACAATTGTTCTACTTTGACATTTGCTATGTGTAATAATATGATCTTTCTTTATGTTAATTATATATAAATACTTAAAAAGCCAGGACAATTATGCAGTTTAAAACAAAAATATTTCTGACTGCTTTGTTCCCCGTACCTCTGTCCCCTAGGTGTGTGAGTGTACATGGGTGTGAGCGTTTCTTCATTTTTTAATTCCCTGTATGATGTAAGATTACAAAGTGATTAATAAATGTGAACATCTGAAAAGAAACAAATCTCGAGCTCCACTGAACAGATTAAATCAATAGTTCTTTCCTTATTATTATTATTATTATTATTATTATTATTATTATTATTATTATTATTATTATTATTATTATTATTATTACTATTATTATTATCATTATTATTATTATTATTATTATTATTATTATTATTATTATTATTATTATTATTATTGTTATTTCGTTCTTTCAAAGTCTCTCACTGTCATTCTCTGTTTGTGTGTGTGTGTGTGTGTCGGTGTAAATTACTTTTGCATACATGTTTATGCCGTCTTTTTATTTTTATTTATTTTTTGGGCACATGTAGCTAGTATTTTACAAAATGAACGAGGAAAAGCTGATTTTACAGTAGAGACTATACTTTAGTTCACAAGCGTTAAGTATTCTACAGTGTTGGTCCATCTGTGATAGAATGACATCTAAGGCAACACAATGTCACCATTGAGACAGTGCTGCACAGCCATTTCAGCATTGTAAAGAAGATGAGACAAAGCTAAAAACTTTTTTTAAAAAAAAAAAGATAAAACACGCCAGATTTGATTAAAGTTCTCTATTTATGTATTTCAATAAAAGCTTCGTGAATTAAAAGCCAATATAGGTGCAACGTCATATGCAATCTCAGTTAATTATTGTTGCTACAGACTGGTTTTACATAAAAATTGAGCGACAAAATGTCATGAAAAATAAAAGTTGCGCTACAACATTTACCATTTTTAAAAAAGTTCATACAATAATGTCGCTGTTATGTAGAATAATAATACAACAGCGGATACTATCACGTGCTTTTTCTTCAATGGAACTCAAAAAGCGTAGCAATCTAAAATGATCGCTTTTACGAAAGGCAGAAGATGCATCACGTTTTATATTTGAAATCTAGATTGACTGCATCCAATATTATACCACTATTGAAGAGAGAGGGGAAACCGCCGTGTCCGGAGAATTACCTCGCTGTCCTATAAATTCTCATACCTAATTCCCGACAGTTCGTCCATGTGGAGTTCGAAACCAGTACCCTATCAACTGTGGTATCACTAGCCCACTCCTGTAACTTGTACCGTTTAGTTTAACTTTGCGACAAAACCCCAATAAAATTGTTTCGCTAGCAAAATACTGGCCCTTGCGATACGCTTTCGATAGGAAAAGTGCATGTTGCACACCACGAAAACAATAATAATCTTCATTTATGGCTGGCGTAAAGGGTTATTAACATTTCACGATTACACAACACTTTGCATAGGCCTATCTGCAACGACTATTTTTGGAAATATTTTGCTAATAAATAGTCTATGTGGCGTTTTACTTGACATTTTTCCTGTGGTAGTATATAATATACTATAGTTTACAATTCCACTATTGCGACTACGACGATAAATATCCAAGTCTTCCACAGATGTGGCGCTGTTGACTAATGATGGTATGCGTGCAAATGGCAGCTCTGTAGAGAAGTTTCACTTAGAATGTGATGGGCACAAGTACGGATAGGAGAACGAATTCACATAATAGCACAAATGGCTGTTATTTGTTCATTTTAATTCCATTCAGTAAAATTCATTTGAATAACTTATTTTAACGTCTCTTCACATACATGTGAGTTTAGATCACACATTCATTCTTACGCATGGATGTATAAACAAATAACCCAATCTAACACTTTACAGTCGAACTTTGACCATAGAAAGTAACATGAAGTAAAAGTTATACATTTATCATTTATAACATTTAGAATGTATCATTTCACATTTTATTTTGTAGGCATTTTTAGACTAGGATACTTTACGTTTAGCTTGTCTGAATTGCCTATTTCAACAGAATCGAGCTGCCCAACCCAACCTACTGAAACTAAAGTTCAGTCTGAGACAATTGTTTCAAACGTTTACACTAGGTAGTACGAACATCTACATGTACATTATTGCGGTGAGGCGATTTTTCACCCTAAACTTTTGCACTCGATAGTATGTACGTAGATAGAAGAGTTTATTGATCTAAATTATTGCGGCGAGGCAATTTTTCACCCTAAACTTTTACACTCGATGTTTTGTAGGTAGAAGAGTTTATTAATATACATTTTTGCGGGGAGGTAATTTTTCATCCTAAACGTTTGCACTCGATAGTATGTAGGCCTACGTAGGTAGAAGAGTTTATTGATCTAAATTATTGCGGTAAGGCAATTTTTCACCCTAAACTTTTACACTCGATGTTTTGTAGGTAGAAGAGTTTATGAATATACATTATTGCGGGGAGGTAATTTTTCATCATAAACTTTTGCACTCGATAGTATGTACGTGGGTAGAAGAGTTTATTGATCTAAATTATTGCGGTAAGGCAATTTTTCACCCTAAACTTTTACAATCGATGTTTTGTAGGTAGAAGAGTTTATTAATATACATTATTGCGGTGAGGTAATTTTTCTCCCTAAACTTTTACCTATCCTATTCTATCCTATCCCGTTACTCGGAGGTCGTAGGGGCACCACAGATGATCGTTTAACCAACGTACTCCATCTTTCCCTGTCCTCAGCAACCCTGATTGTTTCGCTCAGTGTCAAACCACTCCATTATCGAATGTTGTCCTCCCACCTCCTTTTCGGTCTCCCTCTTCTTCTACCTCCTTGCACTGTGCCTTGCAGGATGGTCTTTGCAAGACCTGATGATCTGGTGACGTGGCCATACCATCGAAACTTCCGTTTCTTCACCACTGTGAGCAGGTCATCGTGTTGTCCAATGGCTTGTGTGATGGTCTGTCGGACTTCGTCGTTGGTGATGAGCTGGGTATAGGAAATGCCCAGAAGTCTTCTGTAGCACCTGACCTCCATGCTTTGTATTCTTCGTTGTAGATCTGCTCTGAGGGTCCATGTTTCGCAAGCGTATAGGAAGATGGAGATGACAAACTTTTACACTCGATAGTATGTAGATAGAAAAGTGTATTAATCTACATTATTGCGAAGAGAGCTCTCTGTTAAGCGTATAAAAAGTTGCTGTTTGTCTCTGGCCGTTGCCGGGAATGACGGCGGGAAACACCCGAAGGCTATGACGCTATTGGGGAAGGAAGAGGGGAAGTGGAGTGGAGGGGGTGGGGGGGAGGAGGATGGTATGGCGCTCTGTAGGTTGGCATCATTTGCCTGCGGGACGGGCTGTAGTCTTTTGCGTTTGTATGCAGACTCTATGGGGCGCCATGTGTCCATTTATTCTATGTGACCATTCTATACATAGAATAAATTCTATGCACATAGAAAGCATTCTATACACACAAAAAGCATTCATTAGTTGAAATTCCATTTATAAAAAAGAAACCAATATTGTAAGTCATAGAATAAAATTCTTTGTATAGAATAACATTCTATAATATAGTGTAAAATTCTATGTCCATAATACAATTCTGTGTATAGAATGACATTTTATAATAGAGAATAATATTCTATGTATGTAATACAATTCTATATTATAGAATGCACTTGTATGCATAGAATTATATTCTATAACATAGAATGAATTCTATTACAAAGAATGAATTCTAAACCATAGAATGAATTCTTTAAAATAAAATAAATTGCATGACATAGAATTATTTCTATACGCATAGAATTCATTCTATAACATAGAATGAATTCTTTAACATAAAATAAATTGTATGACATAAAATGAATTCTATGTGCATAGAATAAATTGTATAACATAGAATGAATTCTATAATAAAGAATGAATTCTATATGCATAGAATGAATTTTATAGCATAGAATGAATTCTATGACATAGAATTCATTCTATGACATAGAATGAATTCTATAGGCATAGAATGAATAGTATAACATAGAATGAATAAGATGACATAGAATGAATTCTATGACATAGAATGAATTCTATGACATAGAATGAATTCTATAACATAGAATGAATTATATAGCATAGAATGAATTCTATGACATAGAATGTATTCTATAGCATAGAATGAATTTTATGTTACAGAATGAATTCTATGTCATAGAATTCATTCTATGCTATATAATTCATTCTATATTATAGAATTCATTCTATGTCATAGAAATCATTCTATGTCATCTTATTCATTCTATGTTATACTATTCATTATATGCTATAGAATTCATTCTATGTCATAGAATTCATTCTATGTCATAGAATTCATTCTATGTTATACAATGAAATCAATATAAAAACTTTTTTTTAAATAGTAAAAACTGGGGCACTGTCAAGGTATAGAGAACATTTCGGGATATTGTGATGTTTTGAACATAGCACACTCGTGCAATAATGATTACAGAGCGATTTGTCACTGACATTCAGTTTAGAGTTGACGACATGCAGTGCTTCATCATTTGCGCTCGAAGTGGAAATCGATGAAAGGAAATGTTCTTTTCTTTGCAGAAAGGTTTTACGTCGGAGTTAGAGCATCCAAACACAGCACAGTACTTCACCATTTTCAAACTCGATCACGCTGTGTTATTTCCGCAGCACGTGGCCGCCACGCCTTTGTGCATAGCGCCCTGGGGGGCCGCTTGGGGTGAAATAGATTTTTTGCAATATTCAGCTTTAGGAACCTTTCATTTATTATGTCTCAGAGTCGTATAGCAATATTCGACCTTTAAATATATTAATTATTGCTTTTTATGAGTGTACAGTACGGTTATTTCTTCGGTATTGAGCGAAAAGAACTGATTATTTAATTAGATTTTGTCACTTTAAACCCTTACAGAACCTCAGCACATTGTAATGAAAAAAGCAAGCACGCAGGGGCGGAGGGGGGGGGGGGAGGGTGTGACGTCAATTATTTTTATTGCTAAGCGATCTACTCACACTAATTATACTGTCGAAGTCGTCCGCATCAAGAAACCTAAATGCTTGTTCACAAAATTATGATGTCTGATAAAGCCGCAGAGCGCGCGTGCAAGGCTCCACGTGTCCCTTTATACGTCACAGCCTCGCTTCACATAGAATGACCTAGTCGCGCATAGAATGAGCATTCTATGTTATAGAATGAACATTCTATGTTATAGAATGGATTCTATGTTATAGCATGAACATTCTAAGTTATACAATGGATTCTATGTTATAGAATGACCATTCTATGTTATAGAATGAATTCTATGTTATAGAATGACCATTCTATGTTATAGAATGAACATTCTATGTTATAGAATGGATCCTATGTTATAGAATGAACATTCTATGTTATAGAATGAACATTCTATAACATAGAATGCATTCTATGTGCACCAAATGTTAAAAAACAATTCTATGAAAATAGAATGTATTCAGTGTTGCGAATAAAATCCATTTTATGTTAAAAAAATGAATTTTATGTCATACAATTCTTGCTGTGTTATACAATTAATTCTATATACATATAATTCATTTCATTCACATAAAATTAAAAAACACAACTAATAAATTGTAACAAAATTTAGAATTTAAAAAAAGATATTGTATGACACATCACCACATCGCATCATCACCACATCGATCACATCATCACATCACATCACTGCATCACATTGCTTCATCACCATCATCGTGAAAACGCACCACCACATAAAATCACATCATATCAACAAATCATCACATCACATCAGCCGACATCACAGCAGCAGCACATCTTCACATTGCAGCAGACAGCACATATCATGGCATCAGTGAATCACATCACATAATCTAATCACCCCACCCCTCCCACCCATCACATTTGTGGTGCAGTGTGGTGTGATTTTGAGTGATGTAGTGTGGTGATGTGATGTGGTAATGTGTATGTATGTATCTGCAATACAGTTCTATTATGCCTTAAAAGCAATGAATCAGACCACATCGTCACATAACCTAATCACTCCACCACACCTACCCATCACATTTGTGGTGCAGTGTGATGTAGAGTGATGTGGTGTGGTAATTGGATGTGGCAATGTGTATATCTCTCTGCAATACAGTCCCATGCCATAAAAAATGTTCTCTATACCTTGACAGTGCCCCAGTTTTTACTATTTTAAAAAAAAGGGTATATATTGATTTCATTCTATAACATAGAATGAAGTCTATGACATAGAATGAATTCTATGACATAGAATGAATTCTATGACATAGAATGAATTCTATGACATAGAATGAATTCTATGACATAGAATGAATTCTATAGCATAGAATGAATAGTATAACATAGAATGAATAAGATGACATAGAATGAATTCTATGACATAGAATGAATTCTATAACATAGAATGAATTCTATAGCAAAGAATGAATTCTATGACATAGAATTTATTCTATAGCATAGAATGAATTCTATAGCATAGAATGAATTCTATGACATAGGATTCATTCTGTAACATAGAATTCATTCTATGCTATAGAATAAATTCTATGTCATAGAATTCATTCTATGCTATAGAATTCATTCTATGTTATAGAATTCATTGTATGCTATAGAATAAATTCTATGTCATAGAATTCATTCTATGCTATAGAATTCATTCTATGTTATAGAATTCATTCTATGTCATAGAATGAATTCTATGTCATAGAATTCATTCTATGCTATAAAATTCATTCTATTCATATAGAATTCATTCTTTATTATAGAATTCATTCTATGTTATACAATTTATTCTATGCACATAGAATTCATTTTATGTCATATAATTTATTTTATGTTAAAGAATTCATTCTATGTTATAGAATGAATTGTATGCACATAGAATAAATTCTATGTTATAGAATTCATTCTTTGTAATAGAATTCATTCTATGTTATAGAATACAATTCTATGCATACAAGTGCATTCTATAATATAGAATTGTATTACATACATAGAATCTTATTCTCTATTATAAAATTTTATTCTATACATAGAATTGTATTATGGACATAGAATTTTACACTATATTATAGAATGTTATTCTATACAAAGAATTTTATTCTATGACTTACAATATTGGTTTCTTTTTTATAAATGGAATTTCAACTAATGAATGCTTTTTGTGTGCATAAAATGCTTTCTATGTGCATAGAATTTATTCTATGTATAGAATAGTCACATAGAATAAATGGACACATGGCGCCCCATAGACTCCACTATAACGCTTTGCAAGGGCAGCTAAATCAAATACTGATCAAAGCAGACGATCTTTCAAAACCCAGGATTGTCTGGGCGTCAGACTATGCGCCAAAGGCTGCAAGTGGGGGCCTCGGGCCGCTTGAGTTAAAATCCTGTATCGGCCAGCGCCTTGAGCATCTCTTGAGCTGGAGAAGCGCCATTATTAGAACGATCAAATAAAATAGCACGTACTGACTGGATGTTAAGATTCAAAGGTTCTATCTGCCACACACAAACAAAAATGTATAACTAAAACAAATGGTCATCTCGTAGCTTAAAACAGACATTTCCCCTTTCCCCCTTCTCCCTTCCACCTTCACCATCTCTCCCCAATTTGATTTAGAGTTCACATTCACTTTAAAGTTGAGTTGAGCGGGTTGTATTTATTGTCATAGCAATGTGAGTCTATGTACTATGGAATTTCCTTTGTAAAATATTTATTTGCGCTTTTTTTTTGGTTTTTAAAAAAAAAATCACTTTCAGCTAAATAATCTTTATATAAAAGCATATTTTCTAAATAACCATTTGTTTACAAACTGTTGTAAGATTTATCTAAATAATATATTTTTCTCTGTAAATAACTTAGTTGTAACCGAGTGATGGGTTCTACTGATTTTAAATTTATTTTGACAGGAAAGACCACACACCCACAACTCCCGTAGAAGAAAAGAAGAGAGAAATCAGTTACAAACTAAAACAAAGAAAGAGTAAACTATTAATTTCAACAACCTTTATTGCTATTTCTGTTAATTGTATGTGGTGAAGAAACAGCAAGGGGACGGTACACTGGAATTTCTTATATTTGAAATACACGATATTTAAAATGAATAACAATAAACCAGATAAAGATCTTCTAATTCCTAATCTATTCCCATTACCACCTACAAACTAGAAACCCAAACCCCTAAAGAAAAAAAACACTTAAAGCGAAACCTGCAAATGCACCCAAAATCCAGCATCAGTTATAATACATAACAGGACTAGCAACCATATTCTGAACACAGCACCTGGTTTGTTATCAAAACATTTTCAACATCAAATTATGCACAAATGCAGTCAAATGCACGCTCAAAGCTGTTATTTTTGCATATCTGATACCTTCAACTATATCCTGTGGAGGTTAGGTTAGGTTAGGTAGATAGATTAAAGTCCCACGTCACATATAGCGAATAGGGGACTGGGAAAGGGGGGGGAGGGGAGCATTACCTGTGGAGGTGTCGGGGGTTTCTGTATAAATAGTATCCCCACTGTTTGCAAATGTTGGTGCTTTAAATTCCCATTGTAGCTGTCTTTTCCCCTTGTTCTTTCTCATTCCTACTCTGTTCTTTTTTTTCCCCTTGAAAACTCTTCCAAAACTCTTCATTAGTGTTTGAGGTCTGTTGGGTCAGCCTGGGGATATTAAACACTTTCTGCCAAATGGTCACTTTTATGATGTTATAATTTACCAATGTAGGCATTTTATATGTACGTGTTTTGTTGATATTTTATAATGATGTTTATATTCTATTTTGATTTTGTAAACGGGGGTTTGATAAATTAGAGTATAGCATCAGCATCTCCTGCATGGACTGCCTTTATTGTAAAGTGACCGGCTGATAGAGTGCCCTTAGTGTTACCATTAGGGTTGTTTCAACACATCTTTTATACGAATTAGGGGTGAAGCCTCTTTCAACCAAGTTGTGGTCCTGATTCGTGGTCCTGATTCGGCTCTTTGCAGTCAGCTGGACCCTATAAACAATGATTAACAAACTAACCTTCAACTATAAAATGCAATAGTTTTACAGCACATCTTAATTAGAAAACAACAACAACAACAAAACAAAACAAAACTTTGTGACCAGGGACGAGGCTGCTAATTTTCTCACAATCGTCGATAGAGTGAAAAGGAAGTCTCTCAAACGTGCCCAAAATGTTGACAAAACAATCGTAAAAACAACTGTTATTATAAATATCATACCCCGCCATTTCTGTTCTTCGTAATAACAATTATTTTATTATACAAAATTAAAAATCTCTTGTCGCCAAAACTAAACTTATAGGGCTAGAGTAATACCCAAGAAACATAACTCTCGCAAAACTACAAAATAAAAAAGGCTGAGGCTAACTCCCATATCCATTTTCATTTTGGTAGATACTAGGTCATCTGTCACATATTATTTACCTAAACAATGCATTGTTTAGGTAAATAAATTATGGTATGGGTAAACTAGGCATTGTTGCTAAATAAGGAACTATTTACCTAAGATTATGTAATATAAAGTATTATTTTTAAATGTTTCTAAATAATATGTATTTACCTATATAATACCTATAGAATTTGCTAAATAATGCATTATTTAGAAGATGTTGCTAAACAATGCATTATTTACGTAACCAATGCATTGTTTAGGGAGTGCAATTTTCTATATTTAGGGGATTCCAGAAATCGCTTGAAAACTTGGTATTTATAATTTGACTGCTTTCTGTAATTAAATGTAAGGTCTTCCTAAAGATAGGTCTTTCTAAAGATTGTGTATCCACAACTTGTGTTAACTATTTATTTTTCAAATAACTCACTTCACAAATTCGACGATAAAATGTATGTAACATCCCGAACACAAATGAAAGGTCATGGTCAGTTTTGTACTGGAGTTTTTAGTGTTTTCAGTATCCCCTTCTGAAGAAATAAAAAAGTATACTTTCATTTTGTATTTATTTACCCAAAGACGCAGAGATAGGCGTGGAAGAAGTGGCAGTAGCACTAGTGATGAATTGTTGAAAAACTGGAATCAATGCTTCTGCTATTATTTTCACAAAATCACCGTTAACTTACGAGTTCTCCATGTTTATTTACGCTGAAGGCAATCCCGCCAATGCAGAAATAATGATGAATCCATCTTTTCCGGAAGCGTTGCGTTGCAGTTTCGTTGCGAACATATAAAAAATAGAGTGAAATAAAGCAGTTGCATCATTTTAAATCGCAAAACAGCATAAAATCACAGTCTTCAATGTTTTGTTGTATCACTATACATAGCCTCACTATCCTATCCTATCCTGTCCCATAACCCGAAGGTCGTAGGGGCACCACAGATGATCGCTTAACCAGCATACTCCATCTTTCTCTGTCCTCAGCAGCCCTCATGGCTTCGTTCAGTGTCAAACCAGTCCATTCTCGAATGTTGTCCTCCCACCTCTTTTTCGGTCTCCCCCTTCTTCTACCTCCTTGCACTGTGCCTTGCAGAATGGTCTTTGCAAGGCCTGATGATCTGGTGACGTGGCCATACCATCGGAGTTTCCGTTTCTTCACCACTGTGAGCAGGTCATCGTGTTGTCCAATGGCTTGTGTGATGGTCTGTCGGACTTCAACGTTGGTGATGTGTTGGGTATAGGAAATGCACAGAAGTCTTCTGTAGCACCTCATCTCCATGCTTTGTATTCTTCGTTGGAGATCTGCTGTGAGGGTCCATGCTTCGCAAGCATATAGGAAGATGGAGATGACCAGAGAGCGCAGCAGTCTTACTTTGGAATGTAGACTGATGGTTCTGTCTTTCCAAATGGGCTTCAACCTTGTCAGGGCAGCAGTTGTTTGTGCGATCCTGGAGAGGACTTCCTGTCGAGACCCATTGTCTGACACAATGGCTCCTAAATATTTGAAGCTGTGCACTGTGTTGAGGGATTGGCCTTGTACTTTGATGTCCGTGTTGATGCCATTGGTGTTGTTGGTCATCATTTTGGTCTTCTCTGCACTTATTTCCATTCCATAAGCTCTGGAGGTGGTGTCAAGCCTCTGTACAAGCTGTTCAAGTTCTTGTTCCTCTCCAGCCAATCCATCAATATCATCCGCAAAACGAAGATTGGAGATTGCTCTGCCCCTTATGCTGACTGTGCCTTCGTGATCTGCAAGAGCATCTGACATGATGCGCTCTAGGAAGATGTTGAAGAGTGTTGGAGAGAGTAGGCATCCTTGACGCACACCGATTGTTGTTCTGAACCAGTTCCCGATGACGCTGTTATGGAGGACTGCACTGGTAGCCTTGTCATACAGGCTTTTGATGACTTCTATAATTTTAGGGCTGATGTTGTACACTTTCATGGTTGCCCATAGAGCTGCATGCCAGACTCGGTCAAATGCCTTCTTGAAGTCTATGAACACATGATATAGATGTTGTTGGTGCTGTAGGTATTTCTCACAGATTATTCTGAGGTTGAAAATCTGTTCAGTGGTACTTCGCCCTGCCATGAATCCTGCTTGTTCTTCAGCTATGATTTGTTCAGCTTGTGGTTTCAACCTGTTGAGTATTATTTTCAGGAGGACCTTGCTGGGATGGCTGATGACGCTGATGGTGCGGTAATTTTCACACTCCTGAAGGTTACCTTTTTTGGGAAGAGTGATGACAAGCGACTGGGTCCATGGTGTAGGCCATTCCCCACTCTGCCAGATCTTGTTACAGATAATGGTGAGAGCATCAGTCATCGCTTCTCCTCCTGCTTGTAGCAGTTCCGCTGGTATGTTGTCCACTCCCGCTGACTTCCCTTTCTTCAGCGATTGCACTGCTGCCTCAACTTCTTCCCGGAGAATTGGGAGGATTTCTTCTTCTTCTCTGCTCTCGGGACATGCTAGAACTGATGGGTCTCCATTTGGTGTATGGTTGTAAAGGTCAGAGCAGTACTCTGTCCATCTGTCCAAGACTTCTTGTTCTTCTGTAAGGCAAATGCCAGACTTGCTTTGGATAGTGGAGACTTTGGGCTGTTTAACACTTGTCAGCCGCTTCACAGTCTGGTAGGCCTTCTTGCTGTTGTTCTTGTTCAGATTGTTCTCTATTTCCTGGCATTGATCTTCTATCCAGTTCTCCTTTGCTGTGCGCATGCCTTTTCGGATGTCATTGTTGATTTTTCGGTAGACATCAGCTCCCTGTGAGGTGTTCTTTTTCTTTTTTAACTCTCTTCGTTTATCACACAAATCCAAAAGTTCAGGTGTGATCCACGGCTTCTTCTTTGGTCGGTGCTTGCCAAGGATCTCAGTGGCGGCATCTGTTACAGCTGAGTTGAAGGTATTGGTCATGGTGTTGACATCTACTTCACCTGCCCCCAAAATAAGCAGTGGTGCAAATTTCCCTCCAATTGTGGCCTGAAATATTTTTGCCACCTCCGGGTCTTGCAGTTTGTCCAGGTCGAACTTCAGCCTAGTGCACTCATAGAAATACGATTTGTATCTGCACTCACAGAAATACGATTTGTATCTGCAAATCCCCTAAAATCGTAAATAATAAAAATTGCAGTCCCTAAACCATGAATTGTTTAGGAAAATAATGCATTATTTAGCAACATCTTCTAAATAATACATTATTTAGCAAATTCTGCTAAATAATGGATTTTATAGGTAAACAATTCAGTATTTAGAGAAAACTTCTAAATAGTACATTATTTCACACAATGTGGTGCAGAATTTCATCTCATATGTTACAGAGACGAGCAGGCATCGACAGCCCGACCAGACGAAAGGCAAGAAAAAGTCTTCACTGAAAGTCGGCCTGCATCGGCTGCTCTAGCAATGCGCGACGAGAGCCCACCAGTCTAGCAACAAGGAGAAGAATCCACAACAACACATCTCATCAAAGAATCAACCACAACACAGCTCTTCAAACATTGAGTTAAGTGCATATTATTGACTCAGTGCACCAAAACTGTTATCTAAGGATCACAGTAGTCCACTCTTCCAGAACTCGGACCCTTTGGGCAGAACGTATCAAGAAGCCCGATGAAGAAATAGTAGCTGCACAGAATTCTAGAACTATCAAGAAGCGAACCATTCGAATTGACATTTGAACTTTTAAGTTAGTATCGTACTTAGCAGATCGTGTATAGAGTAGAGGAAATAAATGTGTGATATTTACTGTTAATAAGTGGCTGGACTACCTATGTTTCATAACCGTGTGAGAGCTATTGTGACAGTGATCTTTTACCATTTTTCTATCTATCTCTGTACCCCAGCCTAAACATAGACTGAGCGAAACATATACATGTATTAAGTAGAGTCACAGGGAGATTTACTAGCGATCCCCATCGACTATAGACGAGTAAGTAATAGCATTCCATTGTGCAGAGCCCAGCAACAATAGACCCGCCGTCACACACACAATCTGCTAAATAATGCATTATATATGAAAATTAAATCCCTATTTAGCAACAATGCCTTATTTACCTAAATAATGATTTATTTACCTAAACAATTTATTTAGGCAATAATAAGTTATTTACCAATACATTTTTAAAGACAGGGTTTAGAGGCATCTTGCATTGTTTGTAAACAAATTATTATGTATGAAAATGGTTTTAAATAAAGATTATTTAGCTGAAAGTAATGAAATAAATATTTTACCAAAGGAATTCCATAATGTACTCGCCCCAACACTTTTTTAACATAAAAATCTACCGTTCATTCGTTGGTTAGTTGAGGCAAAATGAAACCTCCACAGCAGGCCTAGGTATCCGAAGAAAGAGTAGCCTACTACTGCATACGTACGAGCAACTAGTCATAACAGAAAGTAACCTAGACCTATACACATTGCTGTGAGCGTATCAATATTAGATAGTGCATGGTTTTGTCATAGCGGTGGTTTTACTTGACCCTGTTGATTTTTGTGTTGCTGAAGACTTAGGCTAGCGTTACAGCCCATATGTGTTGAGCGTTCTGGTTGCGCTGGAGGAATAAAACTGGTAGGTCTATCTGGGTTGGGATCGATGAAGTAAAGTAGCGGCGTGAGTTAGAGATTCTATACCAGCCAGCGCCTTGAGCAACCCTTGAGCTGGAAAAGCGCTATATAAAAACGATTACATTAATTTTTTTAAATACAAATTTATAAAGTAGATTAAAAGATTAAAAACTTGGCCTTCGGAGAAAACTCCTTCAGTTGGGCTAAGATGGCGACAGGTAAAAACGATTTGCAGGCACATGATTCCGTTGATAACAAAATCAATGCTGCTAACTTGCTTTTATTCATTATGCGGAAAATCTGAGAGTAAGAGAAAAGGCCTGATACATATTATGCTTATATCCCACGCCATGGCAACCAGTATATTACACTTTCATTCTGTTTCTATGTTGAGTGAATTGACGAATTAATACAGTGAAGACGTGCTGTACCCACAATTCATAGAGTAAGTAGTTCACCATGTGATGAACAGATGAAACATTAGATGGAGTACACAAGCTTGTGATGATAAAACAATGTTGTGAAACACGAAGACCATAAGATTAGATTAAGCTTAGAAGTTGTGAACCGACACTTTTATTTATTTTAAAAAAAATTGTATCATCGTTAGCGACGAAGCCGCCATTTTCGCCCAGTATTAAAATGAACGATCGCGGCCACCCATGGAAAATATGGGTACTGACGTTTTTTCTTGTTGTGGTAGAAACGTCGTGTGTGGCTATTGGCGCACCATCTTTGACGAAGAACGCACCTTCTGTGACGTACAACACACTTCCGGTCACGTGCGTGGCAGGGACGTTCACCATTGGTAGTCGTGCGTCGGTGACGTGCCTGTTCAACAGGGACCTGAACGCGACTCAAGAGAGCTTCAGCATTCTGCACTACAACGCCGACGACAACTTTACAGCAGGCACCGATTCGGGTAAGAACCTTTCAGCATGACTTCGTGGAGAAGTATTTTCTATACAAGTTATTATTATCGTCATCATCTTCGTCATCGCCATCATCCTTGTCGCCGCAATCATTATCATCATAGTTGACGTCATCATCGTTTTTTGTGGTTATTGTTGTCGTCATCGTCACAGTCGTCGTCGTCGTCATGTTGTTGTTGTTGTTGTTGTTGTTGTTGTTGTTGTTGTTGTTGTTGTTGTTGTTGTTGTTGTTGTTCTTCTTCTTCTTCTTCTTCTTCTTCTTCTGACCGCAATCTTTTTTTTCTTCTTCTTTGATCTTTACTCCTTCTCACCTTCTTTTTTCTTTCTATTTCTCCTCCGTCTTATCCTCCTCCTCCTTCCTCCGTATCTTAACCTTCTTTCATTTAACAGGAGATCCAGTTTTGCAGTGCAGCTGGGGTCTGGGCGATGCGAACTGCACGAGAAAAGACGGATACATTTTCGACTCCGCCTTACAAATCTTCGACAGCGTCACGCTAGAAATTGCAGTCGTCAGTACTGAACACCAGGGATTATACTCGTGTCAGCTGCTAGCTGAGGGCGACAACAATGTGGATATCTGCGCTCTTAAACTCTCAGGTAAAGGTACCTGCAATACCTTTAGGCGGTTACAATCTTTATAGCACTCTAAATAGGTGTAAAAGCCAACGTTGACAATTGTGTGCCCTTTGATCTCTGCGAGGGAAAGCGCCTTATAAATAAATAAATAAATAAATTAATTAATTAATTAATTAATTAATTAATAATAATAATAATAATAATAATAATAATAATAATAATAATAATAATAATAATAATAATAATAATAATAATAATATAAATAACATTTTGCCCAGCCATGGACAATATGACCTTTATTACACTGATGTTTTTGATGAAGTCGCGGAGTTTCAATCGAATTACATCGCAGTAGGGCGAACCTAAACTTTTTAAAATAAATGGATTTTTGATTTCAGAACCAGTGAGCACACCCTCAAACGTCCCGTTTTTCTTTGGGGTTCAGGACGAAGGTACGTTGACTACAACCTCTCTTACTGAATTCTTTTCTACCATGACCATATACAAGCCATTTTATGATTAATTAAATGGATCTTCTCTCTGTCTGTAGGGGGGTTGAAAAGTTAATCCTTATTAACAATTGCTCATAACGTGTGTAAAATATATCGCATTTGTATGAAACAAAGCGTGTTGTGATCTTTGCAGTGGTAGAATTTTGTCTGCTATCTCCAATTTCATCTCATAATGATGAGAATAATACATTTTGGTTCCGTCGCCTGATACTGCGTGAACGGACTCGGCTGATAACGAGATATATAAGAAGACACAGTAAGGCCAAGATGGGCGACAGGCCGTTCTCGCCGGCACTCGTCATTGTGATGTGAAATCAGAGATCACAAGTTCAACTATATTTATTTTATTTTATTTTATTTTATTTCTTATTTCACTCACATGATATACTCAACACTAACGAAAAAATAGTTTCCAGACTTTTGCAAAACTGTGCGAGATTTGTCCGAAATAGTCCAAGAATGGCATCACAAACTTGTTCCCGTTCATCCGTCTTGTCTGTCCGCTGTCCGCCGTCTGTGTGTGTGCAAACCTTGCAAGTGGATTAATATCTCATAACCTATTTGAATTATCACAACCAAACTTGGTACTTATCAGTGATGATTTCACTTCAAGGTCAAGGTCACAGGGTCAACAAATGTTAATCAAAAATGACAAATTTTGACAAAATTGCGCTCTTTATGTTTTTGAAAGTCGAAATCACCCCAAGAACACTTTTTTGTATAAAACAACTTTTGCTGTAGTTTATTTGATGAGTGTAATTGGAGCCGAAGGTCAAGGTCATCTCAAGGTCAAGAGCTTAGAAGGATCAAAGTCAGTATTTGCATTTTAATGCTACAGTTTCATTTGTTTTTTCCTGGGCACTCATTTTCATGTTAAATATTGCGAGTTCCATAAGGAGCATGTGAGTAATTTTGGCATTAGTTAGTAAGTCATTATTAATAGGGTCCAGCGGACTGCAAAGAGCCGACTCAGGACCACAATTTGAGCTTTGCCCTTCTAGTTGTTATTTTTATTTTTATTTATTTTTTTGTGTGTGCGTGTGTTGCATTTGTTTCTCTTCCGCAGACTTTAGCAACAAGGCACTCATCGGATTGACTGCGGTGTGTTTGGTGCTCTTTCTTTTTGCCTGCTTCACCATTGCCTTTCTTCTAAAAAGGTAAGATACCCCTTCCAATCAACACCCTCCTGCCCTCCACTCCCCATCCCACCGTCCCATTCACCCCACCATGAGCTCCTCGCCTCCCTCTTTTCCCGTTTGTAACACTCCCTGCCTCTACCTTTGACCGTGCCAGCCCCCAACTCCCTGACAAGTCCACACATCCAGTGTACTACCCCATCCAACCCCAACCTACCCTATCCACACTCTTTAACAGTTAGTTAGGCATTGTTTATAGGGTCCAGCGGACTGTAAAGAGCCGATCCAGGACTCACACCTGATCAGTATAAAAGATCTGCTGAAACAACCTTAATGGAAGTGGGGCCGGGTAGCTCAGTTGGTAAGAGCGCCTTGCTAGTAACCGAAAGGTCGCTGGTTCGAATCCCGGATTGGTCAACGTGTGATCATATTATTTTCCCCTTTACCAACAACTGGCCCGCTGGTGTCAGTATAAATCGGTCCAGTAGTCACCTATATGCGAAAGTGTCGTGTGACTATAATCTACAAACAACAACAACAACAACAACCTTAATGGCAAGACTGGAAGCACTCCACCAGCCCGTCACTATACAATAACGGCATCCCATGCAGGGGACGCCGAAGCTGCTTTACTCGAATTTATCGAACATCCGTTTACAAAAAACCCCAAAATAGAATATAAACATCTTTTTTTATAATTAACAAAACACATGCATAGAAAATGCCTACATTGCCAAATAATAACGTCATAGGAAGCCCAGTATCCACCTGGCAGAAAGCATCCAATATCCTCAAGCTGACTCAACAGACCCCATACACAAATGAGGAGTTTGGGAAGAGTTTTCAATTTTAAAAAAAAAAAAGGTAGGCGACTGATCTAGCGTAGAAGATAGTAGATAAATAGAACAGAGTAGGAACGTGTGGGATTTTTATTTTATTTTTTTTCTCATCTAATGCAAGATTGTAAGTTGTTTCATGTTTGTTTCTTTCTTTTCATGTAAAGCGCTATGCCCTTGTCTATAAAAAGACAAGTAATAGCGCTATATAAATGTCCATTATTATTATTATTATTATTATTATTATTATTATTATTATTATTATTATTATTATTATTATTATTATTATTATTATTATTAACAAGAAAGAACAATGAAGGAGAAAGAATCAGTGGGAATTTAAAGCACTAAATTGCTACAAAGTGCGGATACTATTTAAAAAGAAACCCCCAACATTCCCACGGGGATACCCACTTTAATACACACTCCCTTATCCTGACCACCCCCCCCCCCACAACGTACACACGCACTCACTCTCTCGCGCGCGCACACCCCCTCCCCACCAAACACATACATACACACACACACACGCACAGAGGACCCCCGCTTAATGCTCCCCTGCCCCCATCGAACACACCCAGACATACATATTTATGTTTGAGAACAAGTTTTTTACAGCTTGCCTAAAACGCAATGTGTAAGGACAGTGACGACGACGACGACAATGATGGTGATGATGATGATGGTGATGATGATGATGATAATGATGATGATGATGATGATGATGATGATGATGATGATGATGATGACACACACACAGAGGACCCCCGCTTAATGCTCCCCTGCCCCCATCGAACACACCCAGACATACATATTTATGTTTGAGAACACGTTTTTTACAGCATGCCTAAAACGCAATGCGTAAGGACAGTGACGACGACGACGACAATGATGATGATGATGATGATGATGGTGATGATGATGATGATGATGATGATGATGATGATGGTGGTGGTGGTGATGATGATGATGAAGTTGATGCAGCTGATGATGATGATGATGATGATGATGATGATAATGATGATAATGATGATGATGATGAAGTTGATGCAGCTGATGATGATGATGATGATGATGATGATGATGATGATGATGATGATGATGATGATGATGATGATGATAATGATGATGATGATGCACGTTTTCTGCAACATGGATTAAACGCAAAGCGAAAGAACTAGTACGACGATGCTGTTGATGAGGAGGAGGAGGACGACAACGATGCCTACGATGAAGATGATAAAGAACGAGCGACCTTTTAGTTAGTTCTTTAGTTAGTTAGCTAGTTAGTTAATTAGTTAGTTTTAGTTACCGATGATAAAGAGCGAGCGACCTTTTAGTTAGTTCTTTAGTTAGTTAGTTAGTTAGTTAATTAGTTAGTAAGTTACCAAATTACAAACGTACCTTCTTACGAACTTACTTAATAATCACGTGGCCTTTCTCTATGTTGTCAGGAAGAAGAGAGAGGACTGCGAATCCGACAAAATGGAGCTACACAGCGCTAGCGATGACGTAGAATCGCTGAATGACGTCAGCTCTTTAACGATGGCGTCATATTTGTCCGGGACGCCCCTGAAGACGGTGACGGAGAAACACGAGGTCGGCACTTTCACTCCACTACCGACTCCGCCACCGAGAAGAGGAAGCACGAAGAACGCCAAACGCGTCAAGGACAAGGCTGTTCAGTTCGTCAGTGACGTAGGGGAGATGATGACGCAGACAGAGAAGGTAATGATCGATATCTTATTGGTTCTACGAAACTAGTAATACTTACATCATCATCGTCATCATCGTTATTATTATCATCGATAATGATACATGGTTTACTCTTGTCAGTGATAATCTGTCCCTATTAGTGCTGCTATTGATGATGATGCTGATGATGATGATGATGATGATGATGATGATGATGATGGTGGTGGTAGTGGTGGTGGTGGTAGTGGTGGCGATAATGATGTTGACGCTGCTGCTGCTGTTGTTGTTGATGATGATGATTTATGTAGTTATTTAAACGTTCTTATATAATAATAATAATAATAATAATAATAATAATAATAATAATAATAATAATAATAATAATACTGGATTATATATACGCGCCTTTCCCCAAATCAATCAGGCTCAAAGCGCGGCGATCTGTACCAACATACACGCTCACCTGTCTCATCCACCCTCACACACAACAAATACACATCCATCACTCAAACAGGTGGTGTAAAGGCAGGGAGATCGCTACTGGAAGACGGAAAGAATATCGAATTTTTATTTTTGAATTTTTGTATATTGACTGCGTCCAGTACCATTATTGAAGGGAGGGAGGAAACTGGAGTGCCAGGAGAAAACCCTCGGTGACCTCAAAAGTCTCGTACCTAAGTCACATACGTTCGCCCTTTGTGGGACTTTTCAGCTCAAGGCGCTGGCCAATACAGGATCAAACTCAAGCCGCCCGAGGCGCCCTCTTGCAGCCTTTGGGCGCATAGTCTGATAGCAGACGACTGAACATAATCCTGGGCGACCGGAGAGACAGGGGAAGTGCTTGGTGGGTGTATTTGTGTAGCCGGCATTCACCGTCTGGGACATGAGCGTCAGGATCTTTATAGTCCACGTGATAGAATGCGTGCACGCAAAGACTAGACCTCGATTAATACTCTCATCCGAATAAATCATGATGATGAGGAAGAGGACGAGGAGGACGATGAGGATGAGTGTGTTACAGCTTCCAATTTTGTTTATACCTCAAAAATGATTTTACTACTGCTAATGAAAGCTGCTGGTTCTACAGATGACGATGATGATGTTGACGACGCTGTTGTTGCTTTCACAGCAGGTAGAACCGGTCGAGCGGTGGACGGCGGAGGATGTGAAGGAATGGTTGATGGAGGTATCGGTGGAGAGGTACAAGTCCTTGCTGGTTCTGGGCGTGAAGGGTCCCAAGCTGTTGGAGCTTTCCAACAAGAACGAAATGAAGGTGAATGTCGCCGGAGTTGCACGTCAATAAACCCGAAATTAATTAATTAATAAATTAATTAATTTAATTATTTATTTTATTTAGTTATTCATTTATTTATTGTCTATGGAGCAATGTAATTCGGTGTTTTTTATTGGCATGACGGGTTCTAAGCTGTTAGAGCTTTTCAACATGAATGACATGAAGGTGAGTGTCGCCCCAGTTGCACGTCAGCAAACCCGGAATTTATGTATTTATTTCTTGATTTATTTTACTTATTTATTTTGTCTCTGGGGCGATCTAAGTCGTTATTTGTTCTGGGCATGATATTGGAGATTTCCAACAAGAAAGAAATGAAGATGAGTGTCGCCGCAATTGCACGTCAGGAAACCCGAAATTATTTATTTATTTCTACTACTGCTACTATTACGACAACAACAACAACAACAGCAACAACAACAACAACAACAACAACAACAACAACTACTACTACTACTACTACTACTACTACTACTACTACTACTACTACTACTACTACTTCTTCACCTTCTTCTTCTTCTTCTTCTTCTCCTTCTTCTTCACGTTAGTGTTAGTCTTGTAGTTTGTGCTTGTGTTGTTTGGATCTGTATTTTAGTTAGCTTCCAACTCCCGAAGGACCTTGTTAATGTGAAATACATGTACAGAGAGCTTGGTAATCTGCTGTGTTTTATCTTTTTTACTTTTTAGCCCTGTCTCTTTTTCTTCTTTTTGTTCTTGTTTTCTTGTTCTTCTTTTGTTCATTGGTCCTTGTTGTTGTTTTTGTTGTTGTTGATCTTCTTCTTCTTCTTCTTCTTGTTTGTCCAACCGCGGTCACATCGCCGTAGCTCAAGTGGTAGAGCGTTTGCCTTGCACACCGATGACCTAGGTTCGAATTCTGTGATGGGCACGATAAAAGTGACCGTTTTCACTGTCCATTTTAGCACTATGATTGCTTTGGTGGTTCAGTGTTGATTTCGGTCCCTACCCCTCTTTCCCTGGGATGGTTATCCCTGTCTGCCATATCGCCAATGGTGGGTGTAGACGTTAAAACCTCAATGTTAATTTCTTCTTCTTCTTCTTCTTCTTCTTCTTCTTCTTCTTCTTCTTCTTCTTCTTCTTCTTCTTACTACATGTATTACTCACTATGCTGAAAGAGTTCCAACATGTTGGGAATTGGCCGTTTTCAGAAGCTGAAGCTGGATTCTAGCGATGCTAAGCGACTGAGAGAGAAACTGGCGGACCTCAAACTGTTCAACGACTTGATACTGCGGGAGGAGGAGTTCCGGAGGAGGAAGAAGGAATGGGAGATGTCAAAGACCACGGACCCAGAGTTTGCAGATATTGAAATAGTCCATGAATAGTATAAGGGTACGTGTTCATGTGGCTGAATCCTCAGAGGAAGAAAAGCGCCTTTTAACAGTTCTTTTTTTTTTACTCACATGCATTGCAATGTCAGTCTATGTATTCAACCTCCCACCCTCCTCCCCCCGCCCTTCCCTAATCTCCCCAACTCCCTAAAAAAAAAAAAAAAAAAAAAAAAAAAAAAAAACCAACAACAGAATTTTACAAGTCTGTGCGAGATGAATCCTAAATAGTCAAAAAAAAAATAACATCGAAAAAAAATTGTCCGTCCGTTTGTCTGTCTGTCTGTGCAAAAACTTTAAAGTGGCTAAGTTTTCAGAACCTATTTCAACTATTACAACAAACTTGGTAAGATGGTGTATATCCACGAGACATCATAAAAGATGAGTGAATGAATGACTTCACTTCAAGATCAAGATCGCAGGGTCATCAAATGTTAGTAAAAAAATTGACAGTTTTTCACAAACTTGTAAGGAGCATGTGAGTCATATGGGCTTTGCCCTTCTTTGTACTTTGTACTTCTAGTTTGTTAGTGGTTTGCAAAAACCAAAAGTGTGCACACAGCGACATACATACGTTATCCTGCGAGCGGCCGTTTGCGACATACGTTTTCTAATAGTTTTGTTTTGTATCTCGTCCCCATGCACAGGAAAAATCCGACATGATTGTGCAGGTTTGTGAACAAAAGTTATGATAATATGTGGTGAGAAAGGCAATATCTACATTTAGTCTATGCATCTTTGCGAAATGACATGTTCAATGTTGGAATAAATGTGATAGTAAGTGTGCTGTGCGAGAACTTGAAAGCAATGTCCAGTCTATGTGCCTTACAAGTAGTAATAAAACGTGAATATGTTGTGCAATATAATTAGGTATGCATAATGTGCTAATACGTTTCTTAGTTCTTGTCCATGTACTCTCAATTTTTATGTCGGATTGCAGACCATGTATTGAATTTCTCAGTTTGAGATCAATAAAGTTATATTGTATTGTATTGTATTGTATTGTATTGTATTGTATTGTATTGTATTGTATTGTATTGTATTGTATTATATTCTATTGTGTGTTCGTGGTGCCTCATTTTTGCAATGTTTTGTTATTTATTTATTTATTTTACTTGTGGAGTAACAATATCGCATCGATAATGCCTTATGGGATTAAAATAATTTTTTTTAAAAAGATAGAAAAGTAAGTTTGTATCACTAGCACTGCATCGAATCATTTATTTATATTAACCCTCAATGCGTAAGCTTACTGCACGCACATAAACACAGACACACAAAAACGGCGGCGCACGTACACGCACACGCACGAAAGCACACTGTGTCTCACAGAACACTCTACAACGCATTCGTATTTCTCGCAATCAGTTCAACTTCAGTTCAGTTCAGCACATCTTTATTACCTCATACAGGGAATTACGACAAGCATTAAACATTGCTTCAATCAATACATAAAAGACATTCAGACGTGAAAAACATAAGGTATAAAAGGTAAACAATGCATGCATCTCCTCCTCACCATTGCATACATAGGCCTACATGTATAACGGTACATTGTGTATATTAAATGAATTGCATGCGTCGCTAAACCCGAGAATGGTGCATGTAAATGCGTCTTAAAACTACATCAGCGTAAGGTCCAATAAGAACTTTATTACATTTATCTGTAAAATGACTCTGAAACGCCTTAGTAAAGCAATTTAAGCGTTACTCTGAAACGCTGTATTAAATCGATGTTAATACTACTATGAGACACTGTGTTTAAACAATAGAGAGCTTTAGTTCGACCAGCGACACTTGGTTCGCAGTGATCACTTTCGTTTCCGGTTACGCACTAGGGAAATCCTTGCGAACGTTTCTTCGTGCCTGCGGTTCTGAAGCGACATCGCCTTTAGGTTCAGATGACATTTTATTCGTCCTTATCCAGGGGAGGTAAATGCCAGGATATCTCTCTAATTTGCGGAGGTTGTTTTCGTCGAAAACGCACGAGTCTTTAGATTTGGTCCATCACGGGCTAATAAAACAGACACCTTTACCACAGTCTCCTATACGCTTATGTGTTCGGGGACGTTAAACCTTACCAAACGAAAGTTTAGTTGAAGTTTAGAATAAAGCATTGATATTTTTTTCTTCTCTTATTTTTGTTAAAAGCACAAATTAGAGAGCTTCTATATTAATGTCACGAATATAGGGGGTTGGGGGGATGAGGATCAGCAATTATTCCCCCGCGCTGTGTTGCCTCCCTTGACTAGGCCAACTTGCGGCGACATTCAGGGAAATAACGCTGGGAGTACTACAGAATGATAGACAGTTGAAAGGCCAGACGAGAAGAATACAAACTAAACTAGTGGAGAATTTGAACAAGGGGAAGTCGGATGTTATAATATAATACTAGACAATTTATTAAATAGATGCAGGTCAGGAGTAGGTGGTAGGCTATACGGCTGAGTCACTAGGAAGGGTCTGTTAATGTCCAGAGTATCGTGGAGTTATTCTGGTTTAGTTATCTGGGAGTTACTGGGGCGATTGAGGACTGATGTCATCATATGGCAAAGGGGTATCTGGCTGGTTTAGCGTTGATAGCCAGATATTCCGAGAATTGTGGTGTGCGCTGGGTGCGCACTTAGCTGCTATGGTGTAGGGGCGGTGGTTGCCTCAGGATTCTGGATGGCGATTGCGCAAGAGTCCAGTCGCGTAGCGTCAGTCTTCCAATCCAGGTCACTGGGCCGAATTCTTGGGTAACAGGGGCTGTGGTGCAATCAGTCTACGTAGCTGACCGGTTGCTGTAATTCTGCTTTCACGCTTCACGGTGTCAACCAGGAGATCTGGGTTGCACGCAGCGGGTCTTGAGTCTCGTAGCAGCCCGGTATAAGGGCCTGTTCTTGACCAAGGAACGGGTAGGAACACAAGAATATTGTCGAGGCTCAGCGGTCGCAATCGTGGATGCAGACGTGTCCTCGGCACAACCAGTGTGTTTACTCGGGCTGACGGAAGACGACTGACCATGGGTCTATCTTTTCCGGGGTTCCACAGGGGCTATCCCGAGGGGCGTGGCTTGGGTCGCTTGGCCAGCGGGCGAGGAAGTGGGACCTTGACGCGAGCAGCGCCGGAGATACATCGTCCGCTTGTGACAAGCCCCAACTTGTTCATTGCCTACGCTAGGTTACTAACTAGCCCGTTTAGACCTACGAACCTAGTAGTATATGGCTCATCCAAACCAAGGGCTGTTCGTGCAATGTAAAACTATGTTGAAAATCTCAATCGGAACCACAAACTCCTACGCCATTTTACATATGAGAGCGATAGCAGCCAAAAAGCCCTTTTTAAAGAGCAAACCTATTTTAACCTATTTTAATGAACCAAAAACAACAACAAATTGTGAGAGAATACAGTAAAAGCATTTATTCAAGCTTATGATTTTAGCAATTGACGCGATATATGCAAACAATTCCAGAAACTTACATGAGAATCACGATTCGTCAAAATGATGAAAATTCCGCGTAGCCTAAATTCTGCATAATGCATAATTATGAGGAGGTCGTGACCTTCCGGAAACGCAAAGGTTATGACGTAGACGGGAGGTTTTCCCATGAAAAAGAACTACGAGTCGAGTTTCTGTTTGCATCTTAAAGCTTTCTAATAACTGCCCACGTATATTTTTTCTCTTCAAAATGACTATTAAAAAATAATTTTAAAAAGCGTTTTTGACTTTTTCTTTTTGGTACTCTGTCTAGGCCTGCCTTTGTATTTGTGTTATGTGTGAGTGTTGTCTATGTGTTCATGTATACATGTATGCAGATAGGTAAGTTATCATCTGCACGTCCTTGTCCCGACAAGGACGTGCAGATGATAAATTTTCTTCGAAAACAATTATTTTTCAGGAACGGGACAATAAACGAGTAACTGAAAAATTCTTAACATTATGTTATTAGGATACTGAAGAATGATGATGATGATAACGAAGACGACGATGATGATGACGACGATGAAGAGAAATACGACGACAATGATGATGACGACGACGCTGCTGCTGCTGCTGCTGATGATGATGACGACGACCATAATGATGATGACAACGATAGCTCAACAGTCCTTGGTACGGATGGTTCTGCACGGACAAATCGATGGGCAGACCATGACGACGATGAAGATGACGTCGAAGTTAATGCCGCCGCACACGCCGACGATGACGACGATGGCGATGATAGCTCAATAATCGTCATCTTTGTAGGAATCTTTCTGCCAGGGAAGGTGAAACGCCACTGCCATACTGTTGACGGTGCGTCTAGCGCCTCTCGCCACGCGACTTCGGAACCGCTGTCTCATCGGCACTTCTGAAAACCAACACATCCATCAATCAAAACGACAGTAAACCAGTCAGTCTAGACGGCCAGTCAGACTGCCAATCAGTAAGCGAGTCAGGCAGTCAATCAGTAAGCAAGGACATCAGTCAGTAAGCAAGTCAGTCAGTCAGTGAGCTAATCGGTCAGTCAAAAAAGTCAAGTCAAATTGAATATTTTGGATTCTAGTTTTTTGTTTTTGATTTTAAGAATGGTCGCATATGTCGACTGCCTTCTCAGCAAAAGCACGGCAGCAGGAACAGCAACCCCCCTCCCCCTCCCCACTCCATCCCTCATCCGCCCTTCAGGATACAGGCATGAAAGACCTCCTCTTTTAGGCGGCGCCTAATTTCGCCGACGAATCCGCCGAAAAATATGTTGTTCACACTACAATTGTTTAAGTGAAACACATTTCTTTCATGAGTATGTTATCGGCTTTTATTCCCATTTGAAAAGAATTTTCAAAGGGATCACCAAATGGAGTGCAAGTCAATTAGACCCAAACGGTAACTTCACTTCCTGACCTATGTAGACAGGTAAAAATGGTTTCTATTGTAAAACGAAGGAAGGCTTTT
>CM072520.1:44470333-44675333 GCA_036898135.1 Oncomelania hupensis
TTTTTCCCTTCATGCAGAAGCTTAAATGCAAGCATGGTGATTGACCCTGCAAGCATTATCAACAGCAGTGACAGCGACGATGACTCAGGGGGGTATAGTGATGAGGATGAGACAACAGAAGTGCCTAGAACAATGGAATATTCTTTTGATTTAAGAAACCTGTTTATGGCTTCTCTTATTGTGAGAAATGCTGTCAAAGAAGCACCTACCTTTCAACCATCAACATGGCCTCCTCCAGCAGAAGAAATGACTGAAGAAACCATCCAAAAACTTGTTCCTGCTGTGTTGTTCAACATGCTTGCCTGGGTTTGTGGATTTTCTGGGGAACCTCAAATAAATCAAGTTTCAGTGGAATCAGGGGTCAGAAGGCGTCTTCTCTCCATTGCCCAAGATATCCTATTTTTGTCCAACCCATCGAAGACACCACCTAAACATCTGATGTTAGGGGTAGCTGTGAAGCACATCACTGGTTCAAAAAGACTGACAGACATTTTAAATGGACTGGGTCACTCCGCTTCCTATTCAACAGTGCAACGACTTGAGACAGACATGGCAGAATTTCAGCTACTCCAGCCAGTACCTACAACACTTCGCAAAGAATCTTTCACCACTCTTGTTTGGGACAACATTGACTTTTTGGAAGAAACCCCAAGTGGTTCCAACACCTCTCACTGTGTGAATGGTATTGCCATTCAGACTCCAACACAACAAAATGAAACAGACATCATTGTTCCCCCATCTGTCCGAAGAAAGCGACGACGAACACTTGATTTAGAACCTAACGTTGTCTGCGTTCCAAAGGCAAAACACAGGCGAATTGACCCAGACATTCCAGACACAGGTTCAGATGTTGATATGAGAGAACTCCAGAAGAGCAAAGTCGACGAAGATGCTTTCCTTCTGCTCAAATCTAACCTCATCGAAGGCAAGTCTGTGCAGCTGACCTGGGCTGGTTATCACTCTATTCTTCAGCAACATGTCCCAGCAGTGAGCACGATCACTTACCTCCCTGTGATTGATGCCAGTGCAACGGAAACATCAACAATGCATGAAATCATCAAACGCAGCTGTGACATCGCAGACAAGTTACACCTACAGGAAATAGTGATTGTGGCCGATCAAGCCATCTACGCCAAACTGCAACAAGTTCGTTGGGGGAATGATGACATCACCAAGCGCCTTGTGGTTAGGATGGGGGAATTCCACACTTTGATGACATTTCTTGGTGCCATTGGTAAGTCTTCTTCTAAAAATCCGTGGAATAGAGTTTATGTTTTAATATTTTATATATCTAATATAACTAATACATGATCTATTATAACTGCATAGTAACATGTTCTCTTTACTCCCCATAAACACAGCCATATAAAAAGGTTAAGAAATTCCAATATAAGATAAAATGACTAGTTGTCCAAATTTACACTTAAGAAAAGTTTTTTTTTCAATTTAAAAGTGCAAATAAACTAGAATCCTATTTTACAATGTCCATTGAGGTCCAATTTTTAAGATTTTGATCGAAATAATGTGTGTTGCAGGAAAGCGATTCCAACATTCTGGTTTAGAAGAAATTCTTTCGGAATGTGGAGTTGTTGCTTCTGGATCAATGAAAGGCATACTCTCTGGGAGACAGTACAACAGATCCTTGCGGGCCCATAAGCAGTTGTCTGAAGCCCTTGCCTGTCTGCAACTGGAGGCTTTTCTTCAACATCAGCAACAAGATTCCCGTACTGCATTCATGTAAGTAAAATAATCAGACATTTTTACAAAACAAAAACAAAAAACTCATCGTGCCATTATTTATCTTCCATTGAAATTTACACATCTTGAGTCACACTGTGGTAATAAATGTCAATGCTGCTGGATTGATTGATAAGGCACCAGCACCATAGAATTCGTGAAACGTATTGCATTGCTTATAAAGATTGTCTTGCTGAGGAAAACTATGCTATGTTTAGTGTGTTTGATCCATGTTAAAACTAACCCTCTGTTCCTTATCACTAAGATAAACAATTTGATGGATAAAAAAATATTTATTCTTGTATTTTAAATGTGAAACATGTATTTATTTCTGTCTGCTTGCATTGCAAGAACTATTATTACATTAGATGTGTAAATGTATTATTGTTTCATGCTTCTTTCAGGGGGACTTTAAACATGCTAGCTGAGCAGTGGCCTGTGAACCTTTTTGCTGACGCTGTTCAATCTCAGGAATGCACAAAGCTACTGAATGATTTCAAGGCCTTCAGTGCCCAGCAGTGCCAGGATCACCCTACATATGCCTTCTGGGTATCTTACCTGGAAATGGTGCAGCTGATGCTTTTGTTCATACGGGCGTCAAGAGAAGGAAACTGGACGCTTCATCTGGCCTGTGTTCTGGGCATGCTGCCATGGATGTTTGCTATGGACAAAGTGAACTACGCCCGATATCTCTCAATCTACTACAAGGAAATGACTGCGTTACCAACCACTCACCCTACAACCAACGTGCATCTCCTGTCTGGGCAGTTCTCTGTCCAGCGTCAGGAACACTGTGGCTTCGCCAAAATTCCTTGTGACCAAGCCATCGAACAGACCATTAACAGAGAGGCAAAGTCAAAAGCTGGCTGGAGAGGTTTTTCTCTGAAAAGGAATGCTGTTGTTCGGTGGATTATGAGTAGTCACTCAAGAGGCAGGCTCACAGAACAATGTTCAATTCTTGCGGGTGAAAGCAAAGATGAAAAGAGCACCAAAAAAGAACTAAACTTTTGTGAGGTGCAAAAACATGACAAAGCAGTGGAAACTCTCAAAGCTTATGTAGCGGAGCATATCAACCCCTTTGATGCTAAGTGTAACCAGTTGATCAACATTGTCTCAGGGGCTGTTGCCAAAGAAGATGTAGCGAGAGATACTTCAACAGCATTTGAGAAAGGCAAGTCCAACTACAGCCAGTTTGTGGAGGAAAGGCTGGTGAAGAAGGAAAAATCCGTCTTTGCTCCACTACAGACCCTCAGGCTCAAAACATTTGCCAGCAACACCAAGAAAAGCAGCTCAAAGGCAAGCACAAAGGCAGGAAGTCTCATGTCTACCAACAAACTGTTGTCGCGACTTTTGACCATCTCCCAAGCTGAAGACGTAGACATGAAAGAAGTTATTAGATATGAACTTGCTGATGTTCCCCCAGCCCTTGGAAACCCTGATGGCTCCATGACAAAAACAAACAAAGCTGCCATGATGCATGAAATTGTCAGAGCTGCCCCTAACTTGACAACGGACACTGTGCCAACTCCTCTTGCTGTCGTAGTTGATGCAATGGCATTCTTGCGGCAAATGAAGGATCTTCCCCCTACCTTCACAGAGTTGGCCGCTTATGTGTTCACTGCTGCTATCAACAAGGCTGTGTCGTTTGGAGCTACTCGCATTGACATGGTGTGGGACACATATCCAGTTCATTCAATTAAATCTGCAGAACAAGAACGCAGGGCTGCGGCTACAGGGATTCAAGTCCTTCACTTGTCAGAGAAAACACAGAAAGTACCCCAGAACTTTCATCAGTACCTGAGCTCTCGCGATAACAAGCTGGCTTTGATTGATTTTCTCCTCAGTCAGTGGAAAACCTACTCTGCCGTAGCATTCAAGGGCCTTCAGGTCTTCTTTGCCAGCAACAACACATGTCATCTTCTAAATGGCGACAAGCAAGAGGTACAAGAACTGTCATGTGATCATCAAGAGGCTGACACACTTGTTTTTCTTCATGGTTTCCATGCCAGTAAAGCCTTCAACACAGTGCTGATCTCAAGTCCAGACACTGATGTGTTCGTCATTGCCGCTGCCATGGCCCACAAGTTCACATGTACCTTGCTGCTACAAACCACAAATAACTTGTTTAACATGACTAAAATTCAAGACACCTTTGAAGCAGAGACATGCCAAGCTTTCCTGGGCTTGCACTGCTTCACGGGTTGTGACACGGTGAGTTCTTTCCGTGGCAAAGGAAAGAAGAAGGCCCTCGCTTGTCTGCAAGGCTTTGTGCCTACGTTTGCTGATCTTGGCACAGAATGGACAGCCAGCGAACAAATGCTTGTCAAGCTTGAGGCCTATGTGTGCACGCTGTATGGCAAAAAAACAGAAAGCAATGTTGACAGCCTCAGGTACGACATCTTCAAGCAGAGGAACAATAGCAGCTATTTGCCCCCTACGCGCGACTCCTTGATGCTGCATGTCAGGAGAGCTGCATACCAAGCTGGCATACTTCGCCGCTGCCTAAGCCAGTACATTTCTGCTCCCCCTGCCTTCTCACATGGATGGACATCTCAAGACGATGGCTCCTTGTCATTCCAATGGACTCAGCTGCCCTCGTTGCCTCCTGTGGTTTCTGACTTTGTGCAGTGTTCATGCAAGAATAGTGGCTGTGCCAGTGCAAACTGTTCATGCCGTAAGCGTTCGCTTCGGTGCACCAAAGCCTGTGTCTGTAGCAACTGCTCAAACCAAGCAGTAGAGAGAGAGATCAGTGATCAAGAAGATGATGATGAGGAATCAGCTTCAGATAGCAGTGACTCTGAGATGGAAGAATACGAAAAGGCAAAGTAACGTGTTTGGGAACATTTCAGCTTTTAATAATTGATTTTGGTTTATCCCATTGGACTTTCATGTGTATAAACATTTTAAGTAGTGTTTCAACTGCAAGGATTATTTACCTTTCTGTGACTCTAATAATAACTGGATGCACACAGTCTTCAGTAATTCTGCAACGTTTCAGTCATCAAGGGAGGTAATTTATTGCAATATACCCTTTATTTATTGCCATTCTGCCTCTTTTTGATACTTCTGCACTAAATTTTTGTAATCATTACTAAAAACTGTTCTAATTTAAACTTTACAACATGAATTTTTGGTGTTTTGTTGTGTTTTACAGATTTAATTATTTTCTGCTAAATTTATTTTTAAAACTTAATATTTCGCCGACTGCTCATTAACGATCAAGAATTTTTAAGTCGAAACTTGGCTGTGAACTCCTCTGAGGTATCTGAACAAGAAAATATAATTGTTTTTTGGTGACAGGGGGTTGGCCGACGAACTGTTTTTTTTTAGGCCTTTTAGGTCTCTAGTGCCTCTGGACTATATTCATTCATGTGAAAATATGGGGCTGAAATAGGAATGTAATTCAGTTGTATAATTTGTATATATCTAATGATGAATGAATGTGCAGTAATATGTTATGAATTGAAGGTGAGCTGTGATTGTAATATTTGGCTCATAATCCATTGTGTGTAGGCTACGCAATGTGTGTACAGTGTTAAAGTGGCTATAGGTTTTGTCATAAGGATTGTGACAATAGTGGCTGTAGTAGTTTGGTGGCATAGAGAAGACATTCTACAAAGGAAATGATCTTCAAGCATTCTGAATTGTAATGATGTGTCAAAGACACATGTATACAGACTCTTTAAGTATAAGAGCAAAATTTACGATTGTATAAATGTTGTATACAGCGGGCCGGTACGGAGCAGAAACCCCCTGGTATGTGGCTGATGGAGCTGTCAGTATAGCATCATCTACGTGACGGATGTGGACACCATCAACGCCTCATCTCTCCTTCGTCTACCATCACTGGTGCAGACGTGCAGCAACGGGGACGAAGTGAACCTCCATATTCGTGCTACGAAGACACCTGCAGCGTCTTCTAAGTGTAACCTCAGTTTCCTAGCGTTGCTCATAATTCCACACCTAGGAATATTCTAAATCTGTGAGTACTGTCATTGATATTCAAATCAGGAACCTCCGTCAAGTCAAGTCGTCGATGTGATATCATTGACTGTGTCGAAACTAGTCTGAAGAGTAAAGTCGCGTGACGTCTCAAGAAAGAGACAAGGACTTTTGTGATAGCAATTGACTATGCAAGCGCCGAATTCGGAAAATAGCCTACACGCCACTTAATTATTATCTGCGTGAATTTATTTATATGCCGAAAAGAATTTTATGATTTAATGTGTATGTGAATGATTTAATGTATATGTTCATGAGTGTATGAGAAATAGTGAAACAGAGGGCAAAAAGAGATAACTGTATTCTTTGTCCTTGTTTGTAAGCATGTGTGTGGTGGTGGATGAAAGAGCGTAGTAAACAGAAATAGGACACACACCTTTATATTGAATGTCAGAAAGCCACATCCACACACTCATTCCATTAGGCTAAACGTAGTTATAGTTATATATAAATAAATATTTAATTAAATACAACAAAAACCCTCCGTTACAATAACCTAATTAGTCTTCATTCAACACGGACATTATGAAAAGTTTAAAAAAATATATGGTGGTCACGCTGAAGTAGCGGTCACATTGCACATGGCTTACGTTTGGCGTATGCATTGGGTTATGAGATTTTTCGCTGACCGGAATTTTGACAGGTAGCCACACCTTATGAGTTTAGTGGCCACGTTTGGCTTACATTTTACGGCTTATTATTAACAGGTTCTGTCTCTTATCGACTTTGGTAGATACTATTTACAGTTCCAGAATGTTGATTAGTTCTTGCTATTTATAGACACACAAAACCACGGAATGTATTCTTTAAAAAAAACAACTATATTTTCGAAAGAGCTATTATTTTTTGGTTGTTGTAAGCTTATTTATTCAGACAGGGCAACACTCACTGTGAATGTTAAAAACATCTGTTGAGGGGCGAGGTCAAAGTGTGTCATCGAACTTACCGCCATAATCAGACAGAACACGCCCAAAGACGAACTTTCCCGCGTACTCCTCATACGTCAGCCCGTTCCTCTCTACGTAACATCGGTAGTTTCTCTCTGAATCGGCCACTTGCAGCGTTCGTTTCACAGACACTCCCCCAGTTTCGTAACACGGCAGCTTATTGGTGCCCTGAGGGATGACGTCAGAAGGGGGCGGAGCGTAGCGCTGCCAATTCAAGTTGGCTTTGTCCCAGTACTCCCAGTGCCACACGATCTGAAAGAAATGTAAGATATTGATGACGATGATTGGTGATTGATGATGGTGATGATGATAATGATGGAGGTGGTGGTGGTGGGGGAGGTGATGGAGGTGGAGGTGGTGGTGGTAGTGATGGATTCAGATTTGGATTTCAGTCATCACCCATGCAAGAGCTGCGCCACCCAGGACAAGGGGGAGAGGACCTATAATGCATGCCAGGTGTATTGGTGTAGCTGCCACTCACCCGTCAAGGACACGAGGGTCTGGTTCTTTAAAGTCCGTGCTACGCAATGTATGCGTGTACAGACTAGCCCTCGATGGAACTTAGCTTAACTTGGTAACTTAGCACTTACCTAGGTCGCCCTGATGATGCTCATGCTGCTGCTGCTGCTGCTGCTGCTGCTGCTGCTGATGATGATGATGATGATGATGATGATGATGATGATGATTACACATACGCGCACACTGACACATCCATTCAATGTACAGGTAAAAGGCGTCACTGTAACCCTTTGATCGTTGTTGAGCGGAAGGAAGCGTTTGGAACCTCTCTTTTCTCTAGGCCAGCTTATGGAGGGCGATGCCTGCCTCCTCTCCCTCGCTCCTGTCCCTTTCCCGGTTGTAAGCAGATCCAGGTACCAGTTCACAGCAAGGTGGACTAAGGTGTGCCATGCGCTTGTTTCTTTTGTTTTCTTCTATTTTATGTTTGTTTGGTGGTTGCCTTCCAAAGATCGTCACCCATTCATGTATTAACCCTTCCCGATGTTGCCTAACATGAAGCACTGCTAGCGTGTGCCCAACTCAGTACACTACTGCACCACCCAAAAGGAATATAGGACAAAGGGTAAGGACCAGTAGAGACCCTCAATACTACTACTTCAAGTACCTGAGAGTTACTATCAGCAGTGCCAACAGGTCCGGAGCAAGTGAGAGTGACGGTGTTGTTGACTGACCACGTGGTGTAACTGGGATAGGACACGATGGACAGGTACCCTGGTTTTACTGCAACAGTGTGCCAATTCTACCTGTGTGATCTCAAACAAAGGAAGTCAAGTCAACTCAGGACAATTTTAGTCAGGTCAAGATCAGGACATGTCACGTCAGGACGAGTCAGGTCAAGTCAGGTCAATTCAGGGCAAGTCAGGCCAAGTTCAGATCAGGAAAGATCAAGCCACGAATCTTTATTCCAGAAATTAAACCCCTAAGAGCACACGGAATTTTGGTTTTGTTTAATTGAGCAAAGATGAATAAACGTAAAACTAAATAAATGGAATTATGAAGAAATTTCAAAGTAACAAACACATTTATTTGTCAAAATAATACTAAAACATATGAAAACATGCATTGTCGCACAAATAAAAAACACTCTTATACATTTACATAAATCATGGTTCACAGCATTCGTGCCAAACAGTATCATACACGTTCAGGCACGCTACAGTTATAAATACACACTGGATTCATTTGCTGCTAAGGGGAAGCTACTCAAATACACCCAGCTCGCATTAATGTCCCTTCTCTCCATGCCCGGTCGCCGAGGATTGGGCTTAGTTGTCTATGCGTCAGTCTATGCGCGAAAAGGTTGAAAGTGGGCGCGTCGGGCGTCTTGAGTTAGATCCTGTATCGGCTAGCGCCTTGAGCAGCTCTTGAGCTCGAAAGGCGCGATTTTGAAACGGATAAATAAAACAAATTATGATAAATATGCTTACCATTGACTACGAGTGACTGGTTGATTGTGAATATATAAACTGTATCCGTCAAATAGCTGGCTTCACAGATATACAGACCAGCGTCCTGGCATCTGGTACGCGTCATTCTCAAAGTAAGATAATTCTGCGTCACGCTCCCGAACGCTGCCGCTCCTTCCAGCGGGTACAGCACCTGTGTGATGATGTAATCATAATGTGACGTCGTTGTTAACGTTTCCATGAAAGTAATTTAGTACGCTGTGTCATGGCTAAACTGTGGTGGAGGGGCAAAGGCGACCATTTCTTTCAACGGACAGTGCAATGGTCAAGCCAAACTATGCAAGTACAGAAAGGGCAGCGTTGTTTTGCACTAAACGGTACAATAACACGATATTATTGTCGAGTGTGGGTCAGGGAATTGGCTAATAGATTATACAATTTAGCACGTGCTGAGGGCGAGGGCATGTTTGTGCCGATTCTACCAACCAATCATTAGGCTCAAATTGGTTGCACAAATGCAGTAAAGTGCTGGAACTAAGTATTCGTTGTTGAACTTGGGCAGCAAGCGGGTCGTTAGAGAGGAGCAGGGAACAGAAGCCAAGAGGAAGACATTAAACTGGTAACCGGATTGTGGTCGAAGTGAAGACACCCGGGAGGTTAATGAGTTATCGAGAGCTAGGTAGCTGTCACTCATTTATGGAGCGTCATCGGGCGTGATCCATGTGATGTCGTCAAAGAGAAATCTCTTATCATAAGTCGGTAAGTGAGATTCGACCTCTGGAACCTTGTCTCTAGCGATCGTCAAAGAGAGAAAGGGGGGAAGAAACTATTTAGGGAGGGCTAGTAGCAAAAATGTGTGAATGAGAATGTATAACGTGAAAGTGTATGTCTTTAAACATTTATAAAAATATGTTAATTGTTATGATGTTATATTTAGAAATGTTTTCATGTTAAAACGTATTTTTGTTGTAAATAATAAAATGATGAACGGAGGCAGTCAGCCAGAGTCAACAGAGAGAGGTGAAGAGAAAATTGTATATACCTGATAAAACGGAACAAATGTATGTTGAATATGTGAAATTTTTATAATGGTTGTATGCTGTATAAATCGTATGAATATAACGAAATGGAAAATAAAATTGTGAACATGTGTATTGGAGAAGTTATGACCATGTAATTTTCTTCAGGAGGCGAGGCGAGCAGACCAGGGTAGTTAAGAGTATTAGATATAGAACAAAAATATTATGCCAGAATAGTAGCCTGTACCATTATTGATTTCAGGTTGGACTTATCATTATTGTTGGACGCGTCGTCAACGGGACGTGTTGGTGGTATCCGACTCGTTGTAGTCGTCTCTATGGCGGTTTTTGGCTGTAGTGGTCATTCCTCGGGTCATCCGCGGAAGCGGGGGTTACTGGGTGAGAGTGCAGTGCCTGCCGTAGAAGTCATCTGAGGTGGTGGAGAGAAGCAGAGAAGGAAGAGAGGGGAGAAATCAACGGAATTGAGGGGCCGTCTGGAAAGTGAATCGTCAGTATTAGAAAGAGCAACGGCGTCCGTCAGTGGTTATGGCAAGAAAGAATAATACCATATTAGTTTAAGAAATAAATTCGCAGTTTTGGACACAGGGACAAATGAAGACTTATCATCCAGTGACTCCAGTTAAGATTGTGTGAAATTCTACATGGACAACTCCTACATCCACATTGGATTGTTGAACTGTGTGCGTGTGAACCTTAATTAGGGAAAACAAAAGAGAAGTGCACAGCTGGACCTCATCATCAACGGCTGTGCACCTAGCGTGTATATATATATGACTGAACTGGGGCATCAGGGGGGGGGGGGTTTATATTGTTATTTAGATTATCATTGTGTATATAAAATTTTGTGTGTGTTTAAATTAGAAACGATCAGGTGAGAGAGTGATTTTTGTTTTGATTCATCATTATATAAATGCGTTGATTGTGTAGGGTTTAGAACTGTTCATGATTTAATTTTGTTTTTTACATTTGTCTTTGGTTTCATTCTTTTGTTTTTTTATTTGGGTTTTTAATGACATGTCTTATTGAATAAATGTTATTTTTGTATTTTTACAACTTATTTCGCTAGTTGTGTAGTTTAGTTTAGTTGGAGAAAGGATGCTCGCACACGCATCACCCACCCCTATCTACCCTATCACTCCTTGCATGAAGGACTAGTCACCTACTTTAAACACCAGAGGGAGGAAGTAGGCCTGACACGCTGTATCTATAGAAGTCCCAATAGTACAAATGAGAATACAAGGAAAAATAAAATTTTAAATGTTGAAATCTGAAGCAGTACATAAATTCATTAAGATACGTATCAAAGGAGATTTTAACTTTTCACCAGTGCGTTGGGATGGAACATGGTCAGGACCAAAGAATAACTCAGTTATTCAGAGATGTAGTATAGGACTCATCTAAGCCAAGGGCTGTTCGTGCACATTCATGAGAATACACCAGAAAAGTGATTTTACATCTTTATCATGCCCATGGGAGAAACCCAGACATAATGCAAAACTTATGTTGAAAATCGCAATCGGAACCACAAACTCCGCCTCCTTTTTATATCTGAAAGCAAAAGCAATGCAAAAATATCACAATTTTTTCGGAGCAAAGTACGCCTATTTTAATGAATCAAAAATAACAACAAATGGTGAGAGAATACAGTCAAAGCTTGTATTCAAGCTTACGTTTATAGCAATTGACCCGATAAATGCAAAAAAATACCAGAAATCTACATGAGAATCACGATTCGTAAAAATGATGAAACTTCGATATTTTCACTCAGCGAAGTTTTCTGCGTAATGCAAATGAGGAGGTCGAGATCTTCCGGAAGCACCTAAGTCATGAGGTACACTGGGGGGGGGTTTCCTAGGAAAAAGAACTACGAACCAAGTTTCTGTGCTTCCTAAAGCTCTATATTTTCTTCTTGTGAAGAACACTGAGAGTGTACAACATCAGCCCTAAAATTATTGAAGTCATCAAAAGCCTGTATGACAAGGCTACCAGTGCAATCCTCCAAAACAGCGCCATTGGTTCAGAATAACTATCGGTGTGCGTCAAGGATGCCTACTCTCTCACTCCTTACTTGACACCACCTCCAGAGCCCATGGAATGGAAATAAGTGCAGAGAAGACCAAAATGATGACCAACAGCACCAATGGCATCAACACGGACATCAAAATCCAAGGCCATTCCCTCAACACAGTGCTTAGCTTAGCTTAGCTTCAAATATTTAGGAGCAATGGCTCCCGACAAGAAGGCCTCTCCAGGATCGCACAAACAACTGCTGCCCTGACAGGGTTGAAGCCCATTTGGAAAAACAGGACCATAGCTGCGCTTCCTTGTCATATCCACAGGGCATAACATGCTCACAGTGGTGAAGAAACGGAAATTCCGATGGTATAGCCACGTCACCAGATCATCAGGCCTTGCAAAGACCATCAAGGCAAGGCAAGGAAGAATACGAAGCATGGAGATGAGGTGCTACACAAGACATCTGGGCATTTCCTATACCCAGCACATCACCAACGATGAAGTCCGACAGACCATCACACAAGCCATTGGACAACACGATGACATGCTCACAATGGTGAAGAAACAGAAACTGCGATGGTATGGCCACGTCACCAGAGCTTCAGGCCTTGCAAAGACCATCCCGTAAGGAACGGTGCAAGAAGGTAGAAGAAGAGGAACACAGAAAAAGAGTTGGGAGAACAACATTCGGAATGGACTGGCTTGACAGCGAGCGAAGCCATCAGGGTTGCTGAGGACAGAGAAAGATGGAGTATGCTGGTTAAAGATCATCTGTGGTGCCCTATCGACTTTCGAATTACGGGATGGGATAGGATGGTATTACTGGCAATGTACTTAGATGGATCTCCGAATTTGTATCCAGAAGGTCACAGTTAGTTAGAGTAGGGTCATCCCACCCATCAAGCATACCCGTTTTAAGTGGAATCTCTCAAGGCAGCATTTTAGGACCCATCCTATTCACGATCTTTATAAATGATTTACCTGTTTATGTTCAAATTATATGCAAAGTTTTTGCTGACGATACGAAAATTTATGGTAACGCTAGTGATCATGTCACATTGCAGAAAGATTGGAGTAAATTGCAAGAATGGTCGGATCTATGGAACATTTAATTTCACGTCCAGAAGTGCAAGGTGATGCATCTACAGGTTGAAACAACCCTAACAATTAATATTTTATGAGAATTGGAAATAGTAAGAAAAAGGTTCAAACATGCATAGAAGACAAAGACTTGGTGGGGGGAGGGGAGGGGAGGGGAGGAGGGGTGTTTGATAGTAGCTTAAGTTTTGATCAGCACATTCAAAAAGCAATCAATAATGCAAATCTGATTATTGGAGTCATAAAAAGGTCCTTCACATCTGTGGACAAACATAGTTTTAACACTGTATTTAAGGCGTTGGTCCGATCGCATGTTGAATACGGCAGTGTCGTTTTAATGCGACAGTCGGACGCGATTAAACGAGTACAAAAAAGAGCCACAAAGATTTTACCACAGTGTGCAAACATAATATATTAATAGAAAGGCTGGAACATTTTAATTTGCCAATGCTAAGAAGAATGAAGGGATTTGATTGAGTTGTACAAAACATTTCATGGGACAGATCAAGTAAAATTTTTGCAATTCTTTCAGCTAAATAACCTCACGAGAAATCAGCAGGGAAAGTTAGCAGCTAAATATAGTCGGACAAATATAAGAAAATACTCCTATTTTAAATAGGGTTGTTGAAAACTGGAATGCTCTTCCAACCAACGTAAGATTAGCAAAAAATGTAAAATTCATTCAAAAACCTTCTGGACAGCGATAAAAAATTTTCTGTTAAGATTAAAGGATATTACGATTAACTGTCACTTAGTCAAAAATTGCGCTAGCGTGACCCTCACTTAAAAGTATGAAGGAAGGGGCATAGGATAGGCCGCGAGACCTTTAAAAATGCCTATAACTACTAAACTAAACTAAACATGAAATGATTTAAGTGAGAACAACATCAAATTCATCGTGGAGACTGTTCTTTATATAGTCTTTTGTCCTCATCTCTATGAACTGGTGTCTCTTTTGGATGAATAAATGTAAACTCACTACACAAAGTGTCATTTGCAACCCCAACCCAAAATAGTCGTCGTCATCATCATCATCATCATCATCATCATCATCATCATCATCATCATCATCATCATCATCATCATCATCATCACTACCGCCTCTAAAGTCTTCATCATAGATTTTTCTTCCTCCTCCTTATTCTCCTCCTCCTCCTCCTCCTCCTCATCATCATCATCATCACCATCGTGGCCCCGCCATCAACGCCATTACCACAACCACTATCATCATCAACATTAGCACCACCTAAATCTGCACCATCCTCATCCACCTCATTCTTCTCCTCCTCCTCATCGTCGTCATCACCATTATCATCATGATCATGATCACCATCGCCCTCCTCCTCCTCCTCGTCATCATCAATACCTGCGGTTCCTGATTGTGATGAAATATCTGCAGAAGAGTGGTTGGGGTAGCGTTGGGAAACGTGTTCAAAACCCGGCTCATCTTCAAGCTGTACAGGCTGCTAGTGAACAGCCCTTCGGTCCCAGAACACCGAATCGTCACTTCCGCTCCTGTTGTCGTCATGTTGTGCTCTAATGTCAGCACCGATGACGTCAGAGAGGGCGTGGTGATGACGATGACGACTGACATTGAGTTTGACGTCGTATTTGTTTGTGCTTTGACTGAGTTGGAAATAATTGTCAGGAAAGTGTGTGAGAATGGTTTTCATTGGTTTTAGTGCAAACACCTACATAATAGTAATTACAGCTGTATATATTACGTATCCCAATAGTGTTTTTTTCTTTCATTAACTATTCAATATTATAAAAGTAAAGACGAATATTCCAAAATAATTGTACACTTTAGTTTCTATTATCAAAATACTGCATAATTTTGGAATTAATATTTTGATGGGTGTAATTATTAACAGGTGTCGATCGGATAGCGCAGTGGTTGGAGCACTCGCTACTGTGTCGCAAGTTAAGCACCGTCGAGTGCGGTTAGCATTTGGATGGGTGACCGCAAAACGTGAAGCGACAAATAACAACGCCCCCCCCCCCTCCCCCCCCGCTGACTCAACTGTGACTGAGTACCTACTCTCTTAAGGGTGGTGAAGGTAAAGCAGCGAGGGAGAGAGATGGGCATCACCCTCATTACGCTGGCCCAAGATAAGTGTGATCTCCAACATCACGCTCCCCTACGGTCACAAGGTGTCTTGGGTTTGAAGCCTTAAAACCGCGACGGCTAAATATGTTAGGGTTCATGATTGTCATTGATACAGAGTGGTACTGAAAGTGCTCATTACAAATTGCTGATAACTTGTGTAAACCTGTGTACTGCGTTCTCCTGAAACATGATGTATAGTGATCTTGATATAGCCTACAGTGGTCGAGTTCAGGATTTTATCTCACGGGGACCATAGCAGGCCAAAATGGCCCGTCACCTCGGCTTTGTATTTTCTTTTGTTCAATGTCTTATGTTAGCTAAGCTCGCTCAGGCAGTGTCCATATAGAGCTGCTCTCGACACTGTGTGATGAACTCAGAGATCACCCATCAAATGCTACCGCTGTAAGAATCACAGTGAATTTAGTTTCATGCAAATGTGATTCTATTTACTATAAGTAGTCGTTGGCCAATCAAATCTCGGCCAGCGGACCCAGTTTCGAGCGAGAGACCCGTATGTTATTGAATACAAAATACAGAATGTATTCAGCCAAATGACAACATGCATTGCACAGGGAAATTGCTTCGCTGTTGGTAAACAGTCACATATAAGACTTCAATTAAAAGATCTTGCGTACACAGCTGCAACATTAGGCGCAATCGCAATGGACATAAGTATCAAAAATGGACATGTGTATATACTATATAACACACAAGCTTTGACAAAATCTAATACGCACACACGCTCGCTCTCTCTCTCTCTCTCTCTCTCTCACTCTCTCTCACATACGCCCACACATACACTGACAGGTAAAACATACTAAAAGGTAATCCATATTTAAAAAACATGTTTACATTAAAAATATATAATGGAAAAAAATGAAGACAATCATGCATTTAAATAAAAGTTACGTTGACGTCATAAACAGCTCTTTCTCTCTCCCTCTCTCTCTCTCTCTCTCACACACACACACACACCCAAACATAAGCACACATACTCAATTTCATACACGCACACACTCAAGTATACTTACACCTCATATTTTTAAGACTGGGCTAAATCAATACATTTATATTTATAAACATACTCTCAACATTAAAATTATACTGGAGTTATCAGGAGAGGGGGGGGGGGGGGGGGGTTAAATGCACATGATTAAAAGAAATGAACGATAATAAATAACGGACACACTCGAACAAACAGACACACGCACGCACGCACACACACGCACACAATGCCATCAAACCAAATGTCAACTAGAAAATTAAACTCTCTAAAAAAATAAATAATATATTATACAACAATTTGGCAATTTTTACACGACCAACTCAACTACAAGACTAAAATCCAAATACTAGCGTAAAGAATTATGTGAACACAAACTTACCTAAACTGATAAGTGTCACCCAACTCAAAATGATCACAAATCCTTGATTTTTATAATCCATTGTAGTAAACACAAAACGCACAACAGTATCAGTTTATATAAACTTTTCCAGCACCGTTTTTTTTGGCTTGTGAATACATTTGTTTCTTGTTACAGATAAAGCAGATATTCTTCAGAATTTATTATCTTGGTTTTCTCAACACAGATTTTTTTTTTTAAAATAGCCACACATTATGAACTTTCTGACCCTGTTGATATTAAAATAATATTCAGAATATATTAACGTTGTTTTATTGAACACAGATAAAAATGTGTCCACAATTTACTAACTTTTCGACTCTGTATGTTCAGTTCACTTCGAAGGGACTATGTTGTGTAAGCCTCGCGACATTTTTGATGTCCCTGTTTCTCTATGACATTAAATTGTCCGGTTAGTTTTGCAGTTGTTCAGGGAATGACAATCAGTCATCGAACTCAAAATTATAATCCACAAGGAAACAAATACCCTTACAAGAATTTTCTTTTTTTTAAGATGTTAAGGTTATTAGCTTTTTTAACTTGTTATATGGCAGTGTACTCCAGGGTGGTGCAATTCTATCATCTTTGGTTAAAACATTGCTATTTTGTTAGCATGACGTGCTGGATACGAAATTAATTTTCTGAGCTTCTAGTCCAGAATAAAATTTAAAGAATGTATTAGCAAATAATTGTGTCGATATTATTTAATATTTAATAAGTTTGTCTAACTCTTCTTATCATTTCAAACTCGGAAGGAATAGTTTCTTTATCTACGTAAAGCAACATTTTCAAGGATTTAACCAATTTTGTCGCTTTTCGGTGCGCTTTTTCAATCGCATACGATTGTCTTTTCAAGACCGGCGGCCATACCGCATTCCGGTAATGGAAAAATAAAAATTTCAGAGTATGTTAACTGAGATATTGAAGGGTGTTCACTTTTGTGACGTGGTCTGGTAGCTCAGTGAGTAGAGAGCCGGTTTTCTAGGCCCAAGGTTGCGGGTTCAAACCCCGCATCGGACGAACTTACGTCACTTTTCAGGACACCCGAGGGTTTTCTCCGAGTACTCCGGTTTCCTCTCTCCTTTCCATAATGGTATTGGACGCAGTCAATCCAGAAACAATTAAGAAATAAAAATGTAGTTCTATTCTGACTTCTGTAATAGCGATCTCTTCAGATCGCTGCGCTTTGAGTTTGATTGAAGAAAAAGCTCGTGGTAGCATCCTGTAGTAGTAGTAGTAGTAGTAGTAGTAGTAGTAGTAGTAGTAGTAGTAGTAGTAGTAGTCAAAAATATATTAACTGTTTGATGAAGAACACGGTTTAAAAGTCCAATTATTTGCATGATCAATGTTCGTTCACCAATGCTCGTAGCTCCATTCAACGCAAATGAAAGAATCAGTCTTGAAGAGATTTCTGTCTGTCACGCTAAAAACTAAGCATTCTTGCTGTAACGTGTGCGTTTCGGTAGCTGAGACACTGATCTATGCTAATAGCAGTTTGCTACTTCGCTATTGCAATTAGCAGATACATGAACTGTTTAAGCTGTGGTTCTTGGGCTACGGCAGTTCCTTGATGAGCAGTGGTGCTGTCATTAATGCTAGTATACATTTATCTTCAAAACATGCACACTACTTCCAGACCCATGGGATCAGTATCTCCCCACCCCTCAGCCACCGTCCTACACCATCCCACCCACAGGCACTCGTATTTCGATGTATGACAAGCCGAAGCTTATGTGCGCCGCTCTCTCTATATACACTAACTCACATTCAGGTTCGGGCGCCTGTGGTCCCCATTCACCCGGCTTCGCAAAGTATCGCAATCGAAAAGAAGCTTTTATCTACAGGCACCCGTAGTAGAATGTGAATGTCTATAATTATGTACTAGTATGCAAGTCGTATATTTATATTCCGCTCACATTCATGGGGAGGCACGGTGGCCTAATGGTAGAGCTTTGGCTTGTGGATCTGAAGGTCCCGGGTTCGAGCCCAGGCCGGGGCATTGTGTTGTGTCCTTGGGAAAGACACTTTACTCCCGTTTCCTACTCCTTCGGATGAGAGTATAAACCGAGGTCTAGTCTGTGTCGCATACATTCCATCATAACGGACTTTAAAGATCCTGACGCTCATGTCCTAGACGGGTGAGTGCCGGTGACAAGAACACACCCAGCATGCACTTAGGTCCTTCTCCCCCATCCCTGGCTGCCCAGGATTGTGCTCAGTTGTACGGGCGTCAGACCAAAAGGCTGCGGGTGGGCGTCTCGGCGGGCTTGAGTTAGATCCTGTATCGGTTAGCGCCTTGAGCAGCTCTTGAGCTGGTAAAGCGCTATATAAGAACGATTAAATAAAAAAATTAAATAAATAAATAAAATTCCGATACGGGTGCATATGCTTTTATCCCTTTACAAACTTGGGGCATTTTTCTCTCTCTCAGTCCCTGTCCCCCACCCCTGCCCCCTCCTCTACCATCCACCCCTAAAACTTACTTCACAGGTAAAAAAAACTGAGCAGCACTCATCTCACCTGTATAACTGTGATTACCTGCTAATTACTCGTTCATTACTTGCCACAATAGTATCGGTTCCTGAGCTGTGAACGGTACATCTAAAGTAGTAACCTCTAATTACCAGTGCAAATGTAAGACCAGCTGAAACTGCTGATAAATTGAGATTTTTCTGGAAATACTTTGAAATTGTCGGGAGGGGGGTGGGGGAGTGGGGAGGAATCAGAAACGAGTAAAAAAAAATCGGTTGTCGGTCGATCCGTGTATCCGTCGGAAGGCATATCTGAGAAACCACTGAACGGATGTTGACCAAACTTCATAGGAACTTTACATAGTGTAGTGGCCAGCCTCCCCTGGTCATCATACGTGCTCTACTGCAACGGACGAGGTCGCTGGGGCCTTTCTTCTTCTTTTTAATCCTTCCGCTAAGCACATGCTGCGCAATATACGGAGGAACTCATTTTGTTGAGTTTTGGTTTACATGTATATGCTACGCCACGTCACCAGATCATCAGGCCTTGCAAAGACTATCCTGCAAGGCACGGTGCAAGGAGGTAGAAGAAGAGGGAGACAGAAAAAGAGGTGGGAGAACAACATTGGAAAATGGACTGGCTTGACACTGAGCGAAGCCATCAGGGTTGCTGAGGACAGAGAAAGCTGGAGTACGCTGGTTAAACGATCATCTGTGGTGCCCCAACGACCTCCGAGTTACGGGATAGGATAGGATAGGTTTACATGTACTTCAACTCGTGGTTGGTAATTTGTAGCAGTCCGGTTGTTTGGGTTAATCGGTCGGTCCAGGGTTGTGGTGAGTAAGGAGTGTGTGTGTGTGTGTGTTTTGTGTTTGTGTGTGTGTGTGTGTGGGTGTGTGTGTGTGTGTGTGAGAGAGAGAGAGAGAGAGAGACAGAGAGAGAGAGAAAGACAGAGAGAGACAAAGAGAGAAAGAGAGTCAGTCTAGGGACAAATAATACATATATCATTTATATATTATACGGTAGTGTCATTTTTCGTGTAAGCGAGTGTGCGCGCGATAAAGTGTGCATACACGAGCAACATAGGCCTACTATTTTACCACATACACATTTGTCAATTCTAGTCACTCCATGATGAGACATTGTGTTAATCTACAATTGACTTAACCATCCTAGTGTCGGAATTTTGTTGTATGCAGGTATATGTGTATGTATGATTGTGTTTGTCATGCAGGATTGCTTGCTTCTAATTGTGTGCTCTTCAATAATGGTACAGGACGCAGACAATATAAAAAATCTGAAAAATAAAAAATCGATTTTCTATCCGTCTTCTAATAGCGATCTCCCTGCCTTTACACCACCTGTTTGAGTGATGGATGTGTGTATTTGGTGTGCGTGAGGGTGGATGAGACAGGTGAGCGTGTATGTTGGCATAGATCTCCGCGCTTTGAGCCTTATTGATTTGGGGAAAGGCGCGTAAGCCTATATAGCATCCTATATTATTTCTTCTTCTACGCTGTTACATAATTATAGGCCTACACAACTGAGTACCCCATGCGCACCAAGATTTCTCCAATGTAAAAGTTGAAGCAAAATAAAATGTCTTATGTCTTATGAGTAAGTACATTTTATTGCACACAGCCTTTCATCTTTATGACATCTGCATGTTACAACTAGATCTGGATTGCTGGCCAGAAACGGATGATGTTTAGACACAGTCAATCCACTATCTCTAGCCTTCAACCCTTTATGTTTCTGTTTCTGTTCTGTGATGTATGCAGCTTTTGCATAGTGCTCCGACCCCCGTTGGGGTGCCGGGGGTTTCAGTATAAATAGTATCCCCACTTTCTGGAAATTTAGTGCTTTAAATTCCCACTGTCCTGTCTTTCTCGTTTGCTCTTTCTCATTCCTGCTCTTTTCTATCAATCTGCTATACTATCGTTTTCTTCGCTAGACCAGTCTCCTACCTTTTTTCTTGAAAACTCTTCCGGGACAAGACTCCTTGTTTGTGTATGAGGTCTGTTGGATCAGCTTGGGAATATTGGACGCTTTCTGCCAGGTGGTCACTAGGGCTTGCTATGATGTTATTATTTAGCAATGTAGGCATTTTATATGTATGTGTTTTGTTGATAATTTATAACGATGTTTGTATTCTATTTTGTTTTTGTAAACGGGGGTTCGATAAGTTGGGGTGAAGCCTCAGCCGTCCCCTGCGTGGGATGTCTTTATTGTAAAGTGACTGGCTGGTGGAGAGCTTTCGGTTTTACCACTAGGGTTGTTTCAGCAGATCTTTTATGCGGATCGGGGGTTGTCCGGTCATGATTTGGCTCGGAAGAGTCCGCTGGACCTAAAGCAATAATAATGTAATGTAATGTTACCCACAATGCTCTTGACCAGCCTCTCTTACTTACTTACTTACTTACTTACTTACTTACTTAATGCCAAGTCACCCCTGCCAGGGTAGGGGCCGCCAACAACAGCTCTCCAGAGTCCTCTGTCTTGTGCTACCCAGGATAAAGTTTTCTCTTTCTTCTGTTGTTGGCGTTTCTGTAGCGTAGTCTTTTTTTACGGGGTGGGGGTGCTAACCCCACGCCCAACCCTCCTCCTTTTACAGCCGGGCTTGGGACCGTCCTTGGCGGAGTTAGCGACCAGCCTCTCACAAGACACATTTTCTCCTTCTTTTAATGCTGTCCTATCTTTAGTGCTTATTCTGTAGAAGAATGAGGATGTCAGTCTTCCAAATCTGTGCTTTTTCCAATCATCTGTGGCTGCTTGGTCCCTCGTGTTTTCCTCTAAAACTTTAATGTCATCATCAGTAAGAATCATAGCATTTTTTTAGCTCTTCTACAGAGGTACAATGTTGTGCCAGTGTCAAGGGGTAGGGGGGGGGGGTGGGGGGGTCAGGAAGCACTGGTTTGGGTGGCATTGTAGGTTTCCTTTTTTCTTTCATCAAAACAAAACAACTATCTGAAGCCTCCTCCAAAATCAAATCCTTGAACTGCTCTAAAATTTCTTCACCATTCAGCAGTTTTTCAGCATGATGTTCATCAAAAGGCTGGAATTGCCTCTTCTTCTGTTTACTTTCAATTTTATATTTTCTTGATAGCTTTTGTCCATATTCGTCTTTTACAACATACATATCTTGCCATCGTCTGGGTTTTACTGCTAAGCCCCTCCTTGTCACTACCCAAGGACAAAGACCATCAGTGCAAGCTTGTTCAGTAGCCCCCAATCTTACTGCAGCCTCAACCCTGAACAACAGTCCAGTTATATGATTACAAGAACCCAAAAGTCTCGCTGGACAAGTGCAGTAAGCTGTTTTTATTTCACACCCCTCCCCCCCCCCCCCCCACGATGACTTACCATCACCCGCACACTCCATGCTTTTTTTCTAATATTCATGGAAGGAAAAACTTGCGCTTTCAAATAAGCCACAGGGGAGGAGGGCTCTAATGGCTGATATTTGACTTCTGTCACCCACTCACATGGTCTATCTGTAAGCTTTCCCCTGTTCATATTCGTTCAACATTTTTTCTGTAAGGTCTTTTGGGTTTGTTGTGGTCTGCCCCAAGTACTCAGCAATGTCAGTGATGAAGATGTTTGGCCAGTGAGTAACACCTTCTGCTTCAAACCTCCAACCGTGTTCGATGTTCTAAGGGTCTGGATGCAGCTGGCCGTCTTGATGCAGTCTGGCAGTGTACTCGTTGACCAGCTTCTTCTTGGCCTCCTCTGTCTGTGCGTCCACTGGGGAGTCATCCTCATATGCAGCACATGCTCTGAAAAAAATAAATTGTTACTAAATAGTGTATAGAAGAAACTAAACATGGCAGTTGTCAGATGTATTGCATGTGGCACAAAACATGTGACATACATTTATTTTTCTCGTGAACAGGATACGGCACTGAGAGGTTTAACCTATGCTATTAGGCAAATTCTACCCATGACCGCAGTAAAGCTCAACCATGAATCAAATAACTTTATAAAACGCCGAAATGCCCTCACCAAAATGCCAAACAAACATGACTCATGGCCTGACACCACTACGATCTCTCTCATCTCAATTTTAGCTGATGCTTTTACTTTCATGCAGTGAATGAACATCGCAAGCAAACGCTATTAATAAATTTTTATCTACGTCGACCGATTTTACTCTCTTAAAAAATTTTAACAACAACTAAGCTTCAAAAATTCAAATCCGGTGATAGAAAGGTAAGCAGCCGACCTTCATTTTTCTGCATTGCTGGTGTAAAAATAATCAAAAATAAGAAGAAAACAGTGCTTACCTAGCCGCACGTTCATCAAAAGAACCTCTACACTCTTCCTCCGAACGCTCAAATAATGTTGCAGGGCTTCTGGGGTCCATCTAAACTTTTCAAGGCTTGTCCGTCTAGGTCCATAGTAAGAAGCAGGCTCGGAAAACAAAACCGGAAGTGCTCTTACTTGATGTCGTTTGTGAGAAGATATGAGCATGCGCGAGATCTAGAACTCTCAAGAGGTCTATTAACACAAAAGTCGTAGCCTAACAGCGCTCCAAATCGTTGCCGCTCCGCACGGTTCCCGCCATTTGGATGCAATGATTAATACTGCATGTACCGCAAGCAGTTCGTTAGTTATTCATTGCTTACAGGGTCCAGCGGACTGCAAAGAGCCGAATCAGAACCAAAAAATCAAGACCACAACTTCTCTGAAAGAAGACACCCCTGATTCACATAAAAGATCTGCCGAAACAACCCCAGTGGTAACATTGAAGGCACTCCACCAGCCGGTCAGTTTACAATAAAGACATCCCATGTAGGGGACGCTGAGGCTATCCTCTAATTATTTGAACCCTCGTTTACAAAAACAGAATAGAATACAAGCATTATTATAAAATAACAAATCATATACATATAAAATGCCTACATTCCCAAATAATAACATCATAGGAAGCCCCAGTGACCACCTGGCAGAAAGCGCCCAATATTCCCAAGCAGATCCAACAGACTTCACACACAAATGAGGAGTTTTGTCCCGGAAGTTTTCAAGAAAAAAGGTAGGTGACTGGTCTAGCGACGAAGAAGATAGTATAGTAGATTGATAGAACAGAGTAGGAATGAGAAAGAACAAAGGAGAAAGACATGGACAGTGGGGATTTAAATCACTACATTTCCAGAAAGTGGGGATACTATTAATACTGAGCTTTCCATCAGAAAATGTTGCTCGAGTGAAGCACACTAAAATAAATTATTACAGTATTCCTCTTTTAACGTCACTACCGTTTAAGGTCACAACGCGGATAAGATCAATCAGGTTGTTGGTCCCGGCCAAACACCTTCTTTGTACCATTTAGAATTCCTCGCTTAGCGTCACCTCGCATAAGGGAAAACCTCGGATAACGTCAACCCCGTTTTGGTTCCCAAATGGAGACTACTGCTTAAGAGAAATTGGTGTCACATATGACGTCATTTATGAGGTCACTTCATGTTTTGAGATGATGTCATATATTCCTTATGATGTCATTTCCTGTTCACATAGCTGGGACCCTGTGCTGGTAAGTCTGTCACGTGCGTGCGCATCAATGTGTTTGTGTGTGAGAGTGTGTGTATGTGTATGCATGCTTGCATCCATTCGTTTGAGTGTTTGAGTGTGTGCTTATGCATCATACACATGCACAAAAAATACATATACAGTAATGCATACATGCATACGCGCGCACCAACGTGCACACATGTACACACACACACTCGCACCCCCCCACACACACACTGTCACACGACACAAAAATTTAGCACCTCGTATAAGATCAAGTTTTTTACTGGTAGTTGATCTTATCAGAGGACTGTTTAGGGTGCCCCTCGGATAAGATCAAACAAAAATTTGGTCCCGTGGGGGGTCACCTTAAGAGGGGAGTACTGTAGTAGTTTTTTTCTTCTCTGTGTTGTATAATATAACAACTATTAATTCTTACCATTACTAACTTGAACAGCGGAAGTAAATTGGCGCTGATTGTAACCCTTTATCTACTAGACATTATTTCAGATGTTCTCAACAGGCACATTCAGACATATGTTTGAGAGAAAATAATGTTTTTGAGCTGCATCTATTGGTGGCTAATGTCCCTGTGCGTCCTGTGACTGCCTGCGTTAGCTAACGAGTGTTCACACCTGTCTAAAAATGCACAATCATGTACTTGCCATTCAAGCGTCTATTTAAATAATTAGAATGACAGACTCATCAGTGAAACCCGCTCACGAGATATGACACGAACAGGTCACTAATGAATGTGAATTTGTTTCTTTCTTTCATTAATTATAGGTCACAATGAATTTCCGTGCAATGCATTTATTCCACATCCGGATTGACACAGTTGTGTCGAATGTGTGTGTGTGTACGCGCGCGCGTTGTAAATAATAGAATATGATTTTAAGAGCGAAAAGTATTTTGTAAACTGGAAAAAGATGGTGTGATGGATTTGAAATGAACGACCACTCCAAGAAGGACGCAATGGTCGACACACACACAACACACAAATACACAGAAAGCTCTTAAAATCACATAGAGAGAGCAACCACAAAAATGTAGTGTTCATATTTTTCTTCTTCATTTTCTATTTACATTCTTGATCTTATTTTTAAATGCACAACAATAAAACTAATACATCCAAAGGCATATTTCAACAGAAAATGTAATACTGTATATTTCAGTTTACAAGCAATAACCATCCTTTTTATCCAACATCAACAACATTAACGGAAAAAGTAAAGTCGGACAAGATTTAAGTTCGTGTGCTTAGGTTTGTACCCAAGTAAATAAGAAAAGAAAATTGTGTAAAATATTTCTGAACAAACTATAGAAAAATAAAAATAAAAAGCACAACTGTATTGCAAAGGCTCAATATTGTAACACAACAGAAGACTCCTGTGTTGAAGTTTTCAAAATACAGGTATGCAATCATTACCACCCAAAATTATGAAAATAAATATATAATAATTATGAATACGGATGAACTTTTTTTTTTGCAGAGTTTTCTTTTCTACCACTATCTGATGACTTGGTCTTACGCTGCGAACTGGACAGATAATGCCGGTCACGTTCTCCATGATTTAAATAATTAAAGTAAATACCCACGCATTTTATCCAACAACAAATATAAACGAAAAAGTAAAATCGAACAAGATTTAAGCACATGTGCTTAGCTTTTTATCCAACAAATTAATAAACTCCAACGAAAATAACCCAAACAATTAAAAAAAAAAATCTTTCAACAAAATATAGAACAATGAAAATGGAAAAACCACACTTATTGATAGAAAGAACAAATAATGTATAATATATATAAGAATGTTATTGTAACAAAGGAGAAGACTTGTTTGTCTTGAAAAACTCTTCAAAATACAGGAATGCAAATATCCCCCCAAATTATGAACATAAATGTATAATTATGAATACGGATGAAATTCTTTTGTTGAGCTTTTTCTCTATCACTATCTGATAACTTGATCTTATGCTGCGAACTGGGCAGGTTTGATTGATTGATTGATTGATTGATTGTTGCTTTAGGTCCAGCGGACTCTTCCGAGCCAAATCAGGACCGGACAACCCCCGATCCCCATAAAAGATCTGCTGAAACAACCCCAGTGGGAAAATTGAATGCCCTCCACCGGCCAGTCACTTTACAATAAAGACATCCCACGCAGGGGACGGCTGAGGCTTTACCCCAACTACTCGAACCCCCGGTTACAAAAGCAAAATAGAATACAAACATCGTTATAAATTATCAACAAAACATATACATATAAAATGCCTCTATTGCTAAATAATAACATCATAGGAAGCCTAGTGACCACCCGGCAGAAAGCGTCCAACACTCCCAAGCTGATCCAACAGACCTCATACACAAACAAGGAGTCTTGTCCCGGAAAAGTTTTCAAGAAAAAAGGTAGGTCATTGATCTAGCGAAGAAGAAGATAGTATAGCAGAGTGATAGGACAGAGCAGGAATGGGAAAGAGTAAATGAGGAAGACAGCGACAGTGGGAATTTAAAGCACTAAATTTCCATAAAGTGGGGATACTATTTATACTGAAACCCCCGGCACTCCAACAGGGGTACTGTTGCCGCAGTGAATCTGTCATGCCTACAAAGGAAAGACAGGTTTTTAACTGGGGCTTTCACTTTTCCCTTTATGGGTTAGAACAATCTACAGTGGCAAGATTGCTCATGACCCCAAGGGGTAACTGGGCAGGTGATGCGGGTGGCGTTTTCTATGATTTAAACAATTAAAGTAAACAGATAGTACTATGCACATCAAAAGGTATACTTCTGTGTGAGAAATTGTTTCTTTATTGTCAATATCCTACCAATCATCCAGGTGTTGATTACAAACAAGCAGGAAAATAAAATAAACAATGAACACATCAAAGAAACAAAGTGTTACTGTAAAGAAACAGACATTTATTATTTTTTTTTTTTTTTCATGATCACGATAATGTGAAATTGTAGGCAAACTACCGCCATATTTTTCTTAATAATTTGATCTGTAACATGTAAACACACTTGCAATTTTTTTTTCTTTCTATAACATATGAGGATTGACTGTTTCCCCTAACAGTTTTTAAATGTAGGCTAATGTAATGTCTGGTTCTGAATCACGACACCAAAGAGGCAAAAGTCACCATTCTCAGCGTCATAGTAAATAAAGAATAGAGTAAAAATCAAAATATTTCTTGATGCCCAATTTATAATACAACCACAGCTATTTAAAGAGGTAATTGCTTTTCACGTCATGGTCCTATCACCGTAGCTCAAGCGGTAGAGCGTTCGCCTGACACACCGATGACCCAGGTTCGAACCTGTCCATTTTAGCAGTATGTCTGCTCTGGTGGTACAGTGTTCATTTAGGTCCCTACCCCTGTTACTTGGGATGGTTATCCCCGTCTGCCGTATCGCCCATGGTGAGTGTAGACGTTAAACTTCAAAGTTCATTCCTGTTCATTCACGTCATGAAAATACGTGCAAAACTACAAACCAAACGACTCGCTTGACTTCTTTCAACAGATATGTCTATGTACAAATAAAATTTGCTGCCTAAAATTGTTAAGCAACCAGTTCCATACTGAACTAAAGAAGTAAAAAATGGCAGTTTCCACAAATCAGGAAGCTGACATTAAAAAACCATATACAGCCGATCTTTCAAAAAGGCATAGACAAAGAAAAAGCAAAACATGGAAAAAGTATGATGTACAAAATTACAGGCATACAACGGAAATGTGTATAATACTGAAGAACATTATTAACGTGTTACACTATGCAGAATGAGTGGTAACGTTTATAAAGAACATTAAACAAAATAATACACAAATACTACTTTTATATATACAGGATCATCTGCAAATAAAGTAGCACCAAATGATCAGTGACCATCCGATTTCTCAATCTGACTTCAAAAGTCAATCATGAAAAAGTACATAAAACTAACATTTAAATTTATTCGCCCCTAAATGACTTTTTACACATTAAAATTTCACTATTGAATCAGCTGGTTTAGGATACTTATTGAGTCCAACTTCTAATTATATGAATAGCTTGTCTTGTAATCAGTGGTCACTAGCCTTGTGTTTCCTTCAAACTGAAACCTGTTTCTGCCATTCGAAATTTAACGTCATATTCAACTGTTTTTTGTATTTTTGTTCAGTAACAGTATCTAAGAAGACAAGTTTTTAATCTACTGGGCTTTGTGGCGTTTGCTGGTGATAGTTGGCAGCCGAATAAAAAAATTATCTTCATCGTTCCAAAGATTCCTGTGAGAACTTGACATTGCATCTGCAGGTCTTTTCTTTGGACACTTCTTGGGGTCACTGTGGCTAACATGTCTTGTTGAAGCATTTGATTGGCTTGGAGCGTTGTTTTTAACTTTCTTAGTCACGGATTCCTTTTCTTGTGTGGATGTCTTCTCGTTTCTGCTGGAGCTGGGACCTCTTTGATGTTTGCTGGATTCTTTTAGGTGTGTACACTGCTTTGAAGATGAGATCATCTCCTTACGGTTTGGTGACTGATGTTTGACTGAAGCAAGATGGTATTTCTTTGGGGGTTCCGTTGACCTATCTTCTTTTTTATGACTAGCTGATGACTTGGTCTTAGGCTGCGAACTGGGGTGGCGATGCCAGTGACGTTCTCCATGGTTTAAAGCGTTGCTCTTTTTCGGACTCGAAGAAGAGTCACTGGCGTTTTTTCTGTCTGGCAAGGGGTTTGTTGGAGACACTAAAGGATTGGAAGATGCTGACCGATTGGAAGAAGATGATGATGTACTTGAAGAAGACAAGTCCTTGTATTTTTTGGAAAGAGATTCTGCTTTTTCAGATGGATGAACAATTGATACACTTGAATCAGAATGTTCATGCTGGTGTTCAGAGGTGATAGAGCTCTGCTTTCTGAAGGTCGTGTCTGAAGCTTTATTATTCTTTGACAGAACACTGTCCTTGTTTTGCTTGGAAGTGGAAGACTTAGTCTGAGTTTTGAGATTAAACACTATATTCTCACCTGGTGGTGACTTCCTTTGGGAGGTTTTTGAAGAGGATGCATTGGACAAAGATGAGTCCAAGAACACTGACGAGTTATGGGACTCAGAAGAGTGCTTGGTAGAACTCGATGGCCGTTTATCGTCATCAGTTGAAGGTTTGTTATTGGGTCTTGAATCGTTTGTAAATAGTCTTATCTTTTCCTTCCATGGAAACAGCGTTAATCTTACTGCTAAGGAACTATCATTTTCATCACCGTTCACCTCGTCTTTGGCTTCATTTACTACTTCATCTTCAGATGAACTTTCTGCAAAACAAGAGTGCCTGTCATATTCTTGTTTGTCAGTAAAAATTGTCCCGCATTGTTCACAAATATCAAAACCCAAATCACTGTCATCCCTTGATGAATTTTGAAGGTCTTTCTCATCTTTTCCGGATTCCATTTCATTGTGTTTTGAGTTATCCAAAACGCAATGAAATGGAATCTTCACATTTTCTATATGTTCTACTGTAGTTTCTTGATCGTTGTGAAAACGGGTTTTCATGTCACACTCTTTGACAGCTTTCGTCTTCAATCCACAAACAATATTCTCTTTCATCAATACAACTCTTGGAGACATTTCTAATTTGTTACATTTATTCTTTTTAAAGTTCTCACTATAACAAATCTCAAAAGGTTTTATGTGTGGGGTCTTAATGCCGCCACTCTCTGGAAGGATACCAACAGCAGGCACTACTGAACTAACATTTTCTTTACAAACTTCCTGGGATGTAGCTGAAAGTTTCTCTTTGGTTCTGAACGTTTGTCCGTTGGATAACATTATAAACTCATCTGTGCAAGGATCAATGGAGCTTGAGTCCGTGGCTTCAGAATTTTTGTTGTCATCCGAGTTTCTGTTCCGCCTTGCACAGCTTGAACCAACTCTCTGCAAAACAGATTCCTCACCTCTTTGCACGTCCTTGACGCTAGTATCCCATGCATGTTCGTCAGATATCACTGATGAGTTGGTTTTGCCATCAACAGTAGTAGATCTGGCATCATAGTCCAAATTTCCAGAGTTTTGTTTTGCTTGCTCATAGTCAATTATAGGCCTGGTCTTGCCAGATCCCTTTCGAGTTCCTTCAGGTTCTTTCTCTCGATCTCGCTGTGCAGTTGTGTGCTGAACAGATGACACGCCTTCCGAACTGCTGATTTTTTCAAACAGGTTCTGGTGTTCTGGTGGCTCAGATTGGCTTGTCTCTAGAACCTTATCAGGCTTTAACTTTGACAAGTTAGCTGCACTTTGCTCATTGGAAATACCTATTCTAGGGGCTTTCTCAAATGTTGTGACCACTGGACAAGGAATGCTGGAATGTGGGTGGTCTTTCTTGCCACTCTTGCAATGTTCCACAGGTTTATTAACACGCTGATCTGGAATAGACTGGCTACCTGTTGTACTATTTTGATTTCTACTCCTCGCTGCCTCTGTGACCTTCTTACATTGCTCTTGGAGCTCTAAGCTCTCCTGAACACAGTCGTCTAGCTGCCTCTCTGGGGATTGACTTTTCTCGTCATTCTGTGTGACTACAACTTTGTTTTTCTTCTGTTGTTCTACTTCCTCAAGACAGTTGGAAACAAGCCTTGCTATTTGCATCTTCTCTTCGACAGTCCAGCCAGGGCAGTTTGGAAGATCAAATTCAGCCTTAACAGTTCCGGATGCGAGAGCTTGTTTAATTTTAACACTTATCGGAAGCGAAGCTTGGTCAACAAATGATGTGGAGTCGTTCAAAGAAATCACTGTGTCAGCTCCATCGTGTTGTATCGTCAGGACTGTGTCACTGCCAGGCGGAACATGAAAAATTGATGGGTGAAATGCTGCATCAGTTTCTGGATCTTCCACTGCCAGGCTATTACAACTATTGGATAGAACTATGCCGTTTCCTTGAACATCTTCAGCACGTGCACAATGACTTTTGACAGAAAATTGTTCAACTTGTGGTTCACAAACTGTGTCTGTTGCTCGCTGTTGTATTCTCACTGCGGCAGGACACTCAGAAGAGTTTTCAATTAGCTCTAACGAGTCTTCGTCATACAAGTGTTCATCAATGTGCATGTCAAGTTCTTCTGTGTTGTCAAACTTTCTTTTGCATGACATGCAGATGTGGTAAAAGTCCACATTTTCATCAGCATTTGTAGAGTTGTCATTATCAACGTTTTCAATGATGATCACGTCATCATCTATCTCTGTATCACTGTTAACATAGACTGGTGTGCTAACATTACTCTTGATATCCTTTAAAGTACCGAACTGTCTTTTCCACACAATCTGGTGTTCAGAACCATTTTCAGCAGCAGGATTATCACTACCAGAGGTCAAAATACGGCTGACAGAGTCATTCTGATTCTTGGTAATGCTGACTGGGTCATTTAGTGTCTCACTATTGTTAGCAGAATAATTCAGCTCAGAAACACTTGTAGCACCAAAAAATACAATGTTATAAATGTGTGTGATCATTGCAATTGCAATGTTTTTGGAAAAAGCCGTTTCAATTGCAAAGGCGCCTTGCATCAATTGTTCAAATACCTTATTCTGGTAAGCTGGAATTTGTTTATTTGTAGGGTCTGCAGCTTTGTCTGCCTGAAACTTTTTCACTATCTGGATCATATATTTCGTTAAATGAGAAAGTGCTTCCCGTCTGTTGTGTCCCGGCGACTTCGACAGCAACCACGCAGATATGTCTGGCTGGACTGTCACAGCCGGTAGCTGGTCTCGAGGATATTGGCGAATCTCCGTGTTAATCTTAGACCGAGCGCATGATGACTCTGAGTTGGTCGTATTCCCCACAGACATTGCGGCCGTTGTTCGAGCTGAACGCAGAACGCTCTGCATCGGATGGCTGTTTAGCACAGAGTAGGAAGAAGGAGGTGTAAGCTGGTGAGGGGGAATGGGAGGTTGTTGGTTCAACATTGATACCAGAGAACCTTTTGGATCAGGAGTCATCGCCAAAGGCGCCTTATCTGTCCCAACCAGGTGACTGGCGGATGAACGTACTTGTCCACAAGATGGCTCATCATGGAGAGCAACTGAAGAGTAGCACTGAGATGTCAAGTCCTGCTGAGTAAGAGAAGAGGGTCGCTCTGTTGTAGAAACTGATCGAAAGGGTGCAACCATTACATGGGGCTGCTGATTTGGCAAAGCGCAAGAGGTCGTTGAGGGGACTGAAATGGCGCAGACTCGCGATGACGACCATGGCTCAGGATTTCCTCCCTGTTCTGCGACCAGATACGCTCCCCCATTTTCCCGAATACGACCAGCAATGGATTCAGCTGCAGTTGCCTTCGTCTGATGAGGAAGATCCGACGTAACATCACAAAAACTATCTCGTTGCAGAAGACCTAACAGAAGACTGTTTGACTGTTGTCCATTTTGGACGCAAGAGGTATTTCTTGACATCAAACTACTACTGTCCTTGTTCTGCTGACCGTTCGGTATACTTCTAGCTGGGTGATTCCGATACATAACTTGCTGTGTACTGGTCTGCTGACAATTCTGCTCTTGCCTACTTCTACTTGATACAACTCCACTCACTTCCCTATTAGAGAAAGTAGCACTAGGTTTTGTGGCAGTTACGTGGGCCCTCTGGCTGGCTGACGGATAGTTACCACTGTGGTTGCCAACATACTGATGTGGGTAGTGATGATCAGTCAGTTGCCCAGGGGAGAAATCTGAACTTGGGGATAGATTGTTTTCAGCAGCAGGGGGAGTGAGGTTTTCATAGTAAGGACCGACGGTTGAAGTCGCCACTGGGTGTTGCTGGTGATAATAATCCACCTGCACTGCCTGGCGATGTTGTCTGGGCCCGTGATTGTAATCAACCGGCGTCTGTGAGGGACAGCCCTTGTCACCATACACGAACTGTTCAGTTGGTCGATATTGTGGAATACGCTCTGTACGTTCAATCAAAGGTATTGTTGCATGACGCTGCCTTTGCCCGTAGTCGTAGTTCATCTGAATCACTGCTTGGTCATTGTGATGCTGCCTGGACCTGTTATCATAGTCAACTTGGGGATACCTTCTGTTACCGGGAACCTGGTAAGGTGGACCGTTCTGTGGCCGAGCCATAACACTGGCACCTTCTGTCACAGACTGAGGATACTGTCTTAGTCCATGACTGTGCTCCACAAGGTGTACTGCTGTAGTCGAGTTCCTGTAAATACCCTGTGTTTGTACAAGTTGGCTAGGTCCTGTATTTTCAGTAGAGCACACAAAGTGTGCCGAAGGCGGGTGAGGGTGTGGATGTGGGCGAGGCACGCAGTCAGGGTAACCAAGAGGCTGACTATGCCGATACCTCACATCCACAGAAATGTCCAGCCTTTCATAGCTCCTACTTTCCTCACCGATGTGATGAAGTCTTCTTTCATCGCCACTGTATGGACTCTCCCTCGGCATTCTGTCACCCTCCCAAATATTATATGGAATAGCAGCGGCAGATCGTGGCAACGGGGCTGGAAGGTAAAAACGTCGATCCATATCGTGTGGTGCCTCTCCTAGCATCTTGCTGGATCACTGCTGTTATTTTGATGGCGTGTCTGCCACCACATTATCGAGCTCTATTCGAGATGCTGTTGGGGTTCTCTGGCCCTATTCTGCAACAATCACAAGTAATCGAAAAATAATTTTCAATGTGTATTTATGTGCGAATTTACGTTTCTCATAGTTTCATTGCCAAAAATTATGGAACACAAATTTTTTTTAAATTTTAAATTCAGTAACATAAGCAACAATTTACAGCAAGTCAAATGTATCAAGTATACATCTGTCATCTAGATGCGGTACACAGAGTTGAGAATATATTGCGTTATAATAACAATGGCGTCGCAACTTCATTGATCAGTGCACAGTTTGTGCCATGCAATATTTCATAGTGACACAGTCAGTCAGAAAGATCACATGACGCTGGCTGTGCCATTGATCGTTCGTTTCCTAGTTAGTCATTGTTTATAGGGTCCGGCGAACTGCAAAGAGCCGAATCAGGACCACTTTGTTTCCTAACATGAACATCATTTCACATAAGCAGACACACATTGCACTAGCACATACACTTTCAAATTACTATTTAAAAGACATATTTCAAATTGTTCAACTGAATATACATCTTCTACACACTCGCTTGATGCACCAAGCCGGTTTTACTTTTGACTAAATCGGTTTTACCCTAGAACTAAACCGATTTTACTATAAGACTACGTAAAAGGTGACGACTTGAAAACCTGTAAACGCAACAAGTGGAGAGACGATAGAAACAGTATGCGACGAAATGAAAACAAAATAGTAAGACAAAAAAAAACGTTTGTAGTATTTACAATTACAATAATATTGTAGTCTTGAGGTTTATTGATTGATTGTTGCTTTAGGTCCAGCGGACTCTTCCGAGCCAAATCAGGACCGGACAACCCCCAATCCGCATAAAAGATCTGCCGAAACAACCCTAGTGGGAAAATTTAATGCCCTCCACCGGCCGGTCACTTTACAATAAAGACATCCCACGCAGGGGACGGCTGAGGCTTTACCCCAACTACTTGAACCCCCGGTTACAAAAACAAAATAGAATACAAACATCATTATAAATCATCAACAAAACACATACATATAAAATGCCTATAGTGCTAAATAATACAATCATAGGAAGCCCTAGTGACCACCCGGCAGAAAGCGTCCAACACTCCCAAGCTGATCCAACAGACCTCATACACAAACAAGGAGTCTTGTCCAGGAAGAGTTTTCAAGAAAAAAGGTAGGTCATTGATCTAGCGAAGAAGAAGATAGTATAGCAGAGTGATAGGACAGAGCAGGAATGGGAAAGAGTAAATGAGGAAGACAGCGACAGTGGGAATTTAAAGCACTAAATTTCAATAAAGTGGGGATACTATTTATACTGAAAACCCCCGGCACTCCAACGGGGGTACTGTTGCCGCAGTGAATCTGTCTTGCCTACAAAGGAAAGACAGGTTTTCAACTGGGGCTTTCACTTTTCCCTTTATAGGTTTGAACAATCTACAGTGGCAAGATTGCTCATGACCCCAAGGGGTTTGAGGTTTATTCTCATTCTGAGCAAACTAGAGATCCCAACGCTTAAAGTCCTCTTTACTCCCCACTTGGATATAGCACAGCGCCCAAACTGGATCTCTGTAGTCTAGTAGTACAGCACAGTTCCATTTAACTCTAGAGTCTATCCTGTACAATCCAGTGCTAGCATCAAATAGTTCAGTAATTTTGTTCTTAGACCGATGATCAATCTTCAAACCCAAGCCAAGTTAAGGTTTTAGGGGAACAGTCAGAGCATCCAGTGTCCTGCAGAAGAAGAAGAAGCAGAATCCTCAGCTCCTGTATTTACTGGAAACAGCGCATCCTCGTGACCACGCCATCACGTGATAAACGCGTCATCTTCGATGCGCCACTCTAATGAGACCCAAACAAGTCATCCACGAAAGTGAGTGGTCGAAATGTTCTACGGATTATAAATGCCATAATAAAACATTTACACTATTACAAGAAACAAATCCATGTTCTATATGCGTCCTGCCTCCTGTTCAATCATATAACATTGGAAGCATGAGCGCATACATTCTATCGCCATGACACTAAACATGAAAGCAAAGAGATGTGCGTAGCGGTGTCAATCGTCACCCTGCAAATCGAGGCTGTAACACGCCTATTTCTGTGATATTTCACTATTGTTGGGTAATGAGTGCACAAAGTTAAGTGGAGGGTGCATGGTGTGTAAGGTGTTTGGTGTACAGTTCCTTTAATAAGACATTGCCGTCTTAAATTTGAGAGCTCCGCTTTTCACAGGTGCGAATGCGAGCTAGTTTGTAGTTAGTTATTCATTGCTTACAGGGTCCAGCGGACTGCAAAGAGCGGCAGCTCCCTAGTAACAACCTACAGCAGCAAACGGTTCAACGATTTGATTGGTGCTGCTCAACTCAAGAAGAAAAGTGAGACACACTGTTCTTTTTTGTCGGAAACAACTTGGAAATGCATAATATGAGACTCTCTTCCTGTTGTTATAGAGTATAGGTCGTGGAAGGCCTGCATCATCGGTTGCAGAATAAACAACTCGAGGGCCCTATAAAACGTATGGGTCGTGGAAGACCCGTATCATCGGTTGAAAAATATACATGTTTAGGACTCTATAAAACGTATGGGTCATGGAAGACCCGCATCGTCAGTTACGCAAAGTAAAATGCGGCGTCAGGCGAAGGTTAAGCATCGATGACCAGTTTTTTTTAAATTGATAATGGTTCTTAGTCTTGCCATTCTATTTATCTAGGCATATTGTGTGTCAGTCACGGAAGTTTGACAAAGTAGTGGAATATATTGCATCACTCTGTCACGATACGATACAATATGACAGTTTGATTGCCAAGTAAAAGCTTTACAAGGAAAGGCAACATCACAACAAGCAAATAATTAAACAAGTAGTCAGTCTAAAGACAAGTTATCGCTTTCACACTGCATGCTAGACCCCGTGGGGGTGCCGGAGGTTTCAGTATAATTAATATCCCCACTTTCTGGAAATTTAGTGTTTTAAATTCCCACTGTCGCTGTCTTTCTCCTTTGTTCTTTCTCATTCCTACTCTGTTCTATTAATCTACTATACTATCTTCTTCTTCACTAGACCAGTCGCCTACCTTTTTTCTTGAAAACATTTCCGGGACAAAACTCCTTGTTTGTGTGTGAGGTCTGTTGGATCAGCTTGGGAATATTGGACGCTTTCTGCCAGGTGGTCACTTGGGCTTCCTATGATGTTATTGTTTGGCAATGTAGGCACTTTATATGTATGTGTTTTGTTGATATTTTATAATGATGTTTGTATTCTATTTTGGTTTGTAAACGGTGGTTCGATAAATTAGAGTATAGCCTCAGCATCCCCTGCGTGGGATGTCTTTATTGGCAGGTGGTTTGCCTTCAGTATTACCATTAGGGTTGTTTCGGCAGATCTTTTATGCGGATTAGGGGTGAGTCCACTTTGAGCGAAGTTGTGGTCCTGATTTTGTGGTCCTGATTTGGCTCTTTGCAGTCCGCTGGATCCTGTAAGCAATGAATAACTAACTACATGCTAGCTCGCATTCGCACCTGTGAAAAGCGGAGCTCTTGAATTTAAGACGGCAATGTCTTATTAAAGGAGCTGGGGGGGGGGGGGGGATAGAGAGAAGTTTTTGTATCTTACCTCAGATTCAAAGCAAAGAACAGTTATTCTTTCAAAATAACAGTTTATGGGCAAAACGCCCTGACATACATGTGTTACACTTTCTTTTGTTGTTGAGTTTGAGCTGTTACATGTCTAACATGTGTAGGCTGATTGGTGAGTGTGAGTAAACGAAAGAAGAAAGGAGGGAGGGGGTGGGGGTAACAGGAGATTGTGGCGTGAAGAGGGCAGGGATTGCTATGGGAAAGAAAATAGGAGAGATAGCATCTTTGAGTTAAATGACGATTATTATTATTATTATTATTATTATTATTATTATTGTATCACTTTGGTGGAAAGACTTTAAATAAATTATTACTGTATCACTTTGGTGGAAAGACTTTAAATACATTAAACAACTTCTTTTTCTTCTTCTTCTTCTTCTTCTTCTTCTTCCTCTTCTTCTTCTTCTTATTATTATTATTGTCCTTTATTATTATTATTATTAGTAGTAGTAGTATTAGTATTATTATTATTATTATTATTATTATTATTATTATTATTATTATTATTATTGTCCTCTATTCTTCTTCTTCTTTTTATTATTATTATTATTATTATTATTATTATTATTATTATTATTATTATCATCATCATTATGCTGCTGCTGCTGATGATGATGATGATTATTAGCATGATGATTATTGTGAATATTATGGATATTCTGAATATTCTTCTTCCTCTTCTTTTTCTCCTTCCTCTTCTTTCCTTCTTTTTATTTTTTTTAATTTTTTTATTTCTTTTGTGGTCCGTGGGGGGGGGGGGGGTGCACGTGCGCCCGTTACACCCCCCCCCCAAGATCCGCCCTTGCAATAACATGTATGAGAGAGTTGCATACATGTAAAGGAGGAAAGACGGTAGAAATCAAGTTCCTCCCTCCCCCCTCCCCAGAGCCCTGTACATCTCTCTCCGGGAGGAGTCGTTTTTTGGTGAAAAAGGAGGTGGCCCAGCATAGCGGCATCTCCAGCCTAAAAGTAAAACAAAGAAACAGCCATTCTGTGAGTTTTAATTTCTCTAGTTAATGAAAAGCTGTAACCAAATCTCTCTCTCTCTCTCTCTCTCTCTCTCTCTCTCTCTCTCTCACACACACACACACACACACATACACACACCACCACCACCATCATCATCATCATCCATACACCAGAAGTGCACGTATTTTGGAATACTACTTCCTCCGCTCGGTGCTCGCCTCGAACACCGAGTGTGTACCTGTTGGTGTCTGTTTAGCACACATCTTAGTGGCAGTGCATACAGAACAGAGTACACACAGAGTATACACATAGACAAGAAACCGAAGTGTATGTCCAGCTGCACACTGAACTCTTCCTCTTGTCTGAGTGCCAGACTGACCCCTTGACCCTAGCCACTCCTGGAAGTGAATGCAGCAGTAAAGCTCTCTTAGCTAAGATAAGGCCTGCTACTAAGAGGCACTGTGGGCTGGGACTGTGGCTTGATAATGCAAGGTAAAGAGTTATTCATTGCTTACAGGATCCAGCGGACTGCAAGGAGCCGAATCAGGACCACAAAATCAGGACCACAAGTTTGTTGAAATGGGACTCACACCTGATCCGTATAAAAGATCTGCTGAAACAACCCCATTGGTAACACTGAAGGCACTCCACCAGCCGGTCACTTTACAATAAAGGCATCACATGCAGGGGACGTCGATGCTATACTCTAATTTATCGAACACCCGTTTACAAAAACGAAATAAAATATGAACATCATTATAAAATATCAACAAAACACATACATAGAACATGCCTGCATTGCTAAATATAATATCATTGTCACGAATTGGCTAGTTTTAACTCTGCTTGTTGACCATTTAGCCATGTGTAGTCTTTGTAATAGTAGAGAGTCAGTATATAACACAGCAGCAATTACAGCACACTGCGAGCCTGACCCACACAGCGTAGTGACTCAATCAACACTTGAGCTTTGAATCGGACCATTTTAACCAATCAGAAGCAGGCTTAGCGGGTAGAGCAGTTTGATTGATTGATTGATTGATTCTTGCTTTAGGTCCAGCGGACTCCTCCGAGCCAAATCAGGACCGGACAACCCCCAATCCGCATAAAAGATCTGCCGAAACAACCCTAGTGGGAAAATTGAATGCCCTCCACCGGCCAGTCACTTTACAATAAAGACATCCCACGCGGGGGACGGCTGAGGGTTGACCTCAACTACGCGAACACCCCGGTTACAAAAACAAAATAGAATACAAACATCATTATAAATCATCAATGAAACACAGACATATAAAATGCCTATAGTGCTAAATAGTACAATCATAGGAAGCCCTAGTGACCACCCGGCAGAAAGCGTCCAACACTCCCAAGCTGATCCAACAGACCTCATACACAAACAAGGAGTCTTGTCCAGGAAGAGTTTTCAAGAAAAAAGGTAGGTCATTGATCTAGCGAAGAAGAAGATAGTATAGCAGAGTGAAGGACAGAGCAGGAATAGGAAAGAGTAAATGAGGAAGACAGCGACAGTGGGAATTTAAAGCACTAAATTTCCATAAAGTGGGGATACTATTTATACTGAAAAACCCCGGCACTCCAACGGGGGTAGAGCAGTTTGACTGTGTCAGAGCCTAACACAGTTTGAATCAGTCGTGTGTGAGACGAGGTAGAGTCAACATCTCCACAGCTAGAGAAATCTCTACACTCATAGACCAGGAAGCAGGACTTTGAAATCTTAGAATTCTCTCAAGTCATCACGGGCCTGAACTTGTCAAACAGGTAAATGAACACCCTTCTGTTTCCTCGTGATATATTTGTATTATTGTTGAAATTATGTTTGTGGAATTTGCTATGCATAAATGTGAATTATTAATCCGAATTTGCCGTACCACATGGAAGAGCCGACCACGAGCCGAAACACGACCGGTTGCGCCGCCATGTTGTATCCCGTACGGAACCACTGTTGTTTAACTTATATGTATGTTTGCAGACCAGTGGCTGTACCACTGAATGTTTATAATATTATTAATTCTGTATGTGTATAGTTAGACACGATTGATATTTATGTATGTATAGGAATTTAGAGTGAGATTACAGCGGACCCCGGAAGTAGCAGAATGTTCGTCGCTTATGTATAGAGATGTGGAGCTATCACTGAGGGCTACTTGGCTTTCAGTGAGACGCTCTGCACAAACCGATTATTCAGGGTTGTGCAGAATTTCGTCTCTTATATTACAGACGAGCAGGCGAGCTATCCCGAGCTATCCCGAGCTATCCCACTCCACAGAAACGACTAGTTGGTTGAGGAGACTCTACCGCACCAGACGGAAAGAGCTGCCTTGAAAGACACCCTGTCAGACCCCACAGCGTGGCAAGGGAACCCAACTACACAACGACACAGGTGGACCAGAAGCTACCTCACAGAAGGACTTCGAACCCCCACTCATGAGTTAAGTGCATAACACGAAGGTGCACTTAAACTGATCAATACAGGACCACAGTAGTCCAACTCTTCAGAAACGGTAAAACGGACCACAGTAGTCCAAATCTACATGAAATATTATAGAAAGTGCCCGAGGAAGATATAACAGCTGCCTAGACTATCAGCGATCGAACTATTAGCAGTGACTGAGACATTTTAAGTTAGATTAGTACTTAGAGAATCTTGTATAGAGTAGAAGAAATAAATGTGTGATTTTAACTGTTATCAAGTGGCTGGACTACATATGATTCATAGCCGTGTGAAAGCTAGTGTGACAGTAATCTTTTACCATTTTTCTATCTATTTCTGTACCCCAACCTTAACACAGAACGAGCTAAACAAATAAATTTATTAAAGTAATTCATAGGGTGACTTACTAGCAGTTCCCACCGAATAAACGTGAGGGTCCATAATTCCATTGTGCAGAGCCCTTAAACCCCACGTGACAATCATAGGTAGCCCTACTGACCATTTGGCAGAAAGCGTCCAATATTCCCAAGCTGACCCAACAGACCTCATACACAAATTAGGAGTTTTGGAAGAGTTTTCAAGAAAAAAGGTAGGTGACTGGTCTAACGAAGAAGAAGAGAGTATAGTAGATTGATAGAACCGAGTAGGAATGAGAAAGAACAAAGGAGAGAGATAGCGACAGTGGGAATTTAAAGCACTAAATTTCCAGAAAGTGTAGATACTATTTATACAGAAACCCTCGGTACCCCACGGGGGGAGGTCAGTCTGAGGTCAAGAGAGGTCAGTCTGCAAATTAAGTTATCCCTTTGTACAGCAGTGCCTATAGTTTTTCTATGAAAAGTGTGGTTCTTGGAAGGCCCGTATCATCGGGAGAAGAATAAGCAGTTTTCTGCTTCTTTTAGCAACATGGGTTTTGTACGACCCGTGCCATCGGTTAAGGAATAATCACACATCAGTACAACTTATGTTAATCTGATGAATAAAATTTGATACAACAACAACAACAACATAATCACACAGGACACTCTTTAATACGTATGGGTCCTCCACGACAGACATCGTTGGGAGTGTTATAATCAAATTAATGCATTAATTAATTAAATACCTTTTCGATTAGATTAAAGCCCTTTTTGTACTGGTACATAAACGATTGACACATATCTCAAAGATCATAGGTTTCAGTTCATTAGTTTGGAGAAATCATTCATTTTTAGTGTCTCTTGGTCCTGGACGACCCACATTGAATGGCGAAGGTTACTTTAGCATGCACATCATGACCCGTGCACACAACGGTAAAGTTTTGGTCAGGAATACCTTGCAACGCTAGAAGCTTGCCAGACGTGACTGTACACAGACATTCCAAGAGTGATTAAACACAGTACGAGCAGCATTCCTGAGATGCAAAGAAAAGCTGTGATCGAAAAAAAAAAAGGTTTGCGGATGGAAAGCAACTTTAAAAAAAAAGAAAAAAAGAAACATGTAAGATAGATAAAATATTCCAGGTTAAAATATTGTTTACACTTCACTGAAAGATTCAGCACGTTTTACAACAACAAGAAAAAAAGAAGAGTGTTAAGTTCAATGCAACCCGGCAAAAGCTTGATGAGAATATTGATTACAAAGGCTGAAGCATCGTAAATGACAAGAAACTCAACTTCCAAACTGAATAAACAGGTCATCAGATTGCCTACTTGCTCACTGACCAAATGACTAATCAATGTATGAATTTAGTAACTAATCAACTTTATAACTCGCAACTCACACGCTGACTGACCGACTAACCTGAATGTATGTAGTTGGTTGAATTCTTATCTAGACTAATTAACAAAATTATGTGACCTACTGAATCTTGCAACTGATAACCCACTAAATGAATTAATTCGATGACATCTTCAACATGTACTTTTCAGACCTCGCAAATACGTCCTGAAGGTCTGCATACAGAGCGATAGCGACCTTACTGTGAAATGTGTAGTATAGTCGTTGTAGGAAAATTGGTGTGTGCAAAGTCCGAAGAGTGTTCCATTGAAAGGAGAAAATCTCTACTGGATTTGCTTATACACACTTCCCTCTTAAATCTGATTCAAATCACGATGATCTGTAACAAACGCTCGAGTGTTACGCACATTCTTACATACAGAACACGCACATATTCGTCGTTCAACAACGTGATGTAAAACGCAAGTCGTTATTAGAAGACGAAAAGGAAATAAAATGTTCATTTTTGTTGTTTTGGACTGCATCCAGCGAAGAGTGCAGGTTGTGTGGGAACTGAGCCGCCAGTGCCGATAGCCGGCATGTGCGAGTTGTCCAGAAGTACGTCGTTCCTTCCTATCTTAAGGGAAATACCAGACCTCCGTAGCATTGCAATGCAGCGCCTTTTGAAAATGTGTAGCAATATGTGTGACTTGCTGTAACATGGTATTATGGAGCCGAGTGTGCAGCTATACTACTTCAGTTTATGAAGTAAAACGTTCATTATGAGCAAGAAAAAAAACAATTTCTGTAATGTCGGACAAAGTGTGATCAGAGTCCTCTACAAAAACTGTGATTCTATGTGGCAAAGTGTGAAAAAGTTTTAAAGCGTTGAAAACGTTGACTGTGCAAATCTTCATGGGACTCTGTGGTGAAGACGACTAAAAGGCTAAGTTGTTCCGCTTGACAAAAGTGCTCATTCGTAGCACTGTGAGACAAGAGTGTGACGAGGTGGCGTTTATGCAGACCACGATGGAGATGTTAATTCTCCAGGAGACTCGGTCTCCTGCAACATATCATATATTCATTGAAATATCTTTGAAGGATGACGATGATGAATATAATGTTCCAAATGTGTGTGTGTGTAGAGAGAGAGAGAAGGGAGGAGGATCGGGGGGAGGGATGGGTAGTATAAACTGTGTTAGTAGTGCCATCACCATGTGTGCCCTCCATGTGCAAATGTTTTTATAATACACAATCAATTGTTCAAGGTCTCCTTCATCACAGAGAATCCCCTTGACCTTCGTAAATACGAAATGTTCTTAAAAATATAATTCCACTCCACACTGAGAATAACAAAACGTGAAACGACAGTCCAAAGCCAATATATGTGAGAGTAATCTATCTATCAGGGCTCGAAATTAGCGGGGGCCCGGGGCCAAAAACCCGCAAAGTTGATTTCGGGCTCGGAAAGTTGAAAAACGAAGGGCCCGCTTAGCCCGCAAAATAATTCGTCTGCTACAGCTAGCTCTACTCGGTAGTTTCGTATTTGGGCCAAGGGAAGCAACCCACACCGGTGCCCTAAATTTGGACAGAAAAAAAAAACACAGAGAAAAGAAGCGAAAACCCTTTAATTTATTTTGCACTCAAAAGTTTAATATACACTTCAATATCTTTTTAATATAATAAACAAAAGGCAATGGCACAACATAAGCGCAAAATGTCCATCTTTGCAAGTACGAAAGTAAGGCTACATATCGTCGCCATACAGTTGCTAAAACAATCGGCGATGGCGTATTTTCCAATTTTTGGGAAGCGAAAGACGCCAGAAGAAAACGTCGACAAAAGGAAAGAACAAGAAAACGAGAAAAAAGAAGTATGAAGAGGAAAAAAGATCAAGGAACTACAATGAAGGGTGGAAAAAAAGATTTCCATGGCATGGCCTTGAAGTGAACGAGGAAGAGTTCTGTTAAGTTTAGTTCCCTTTCATGGTTTTGTTTTGAACTTTTGTGCATTGAGGTCAGATTTTTTGTTAGGTTACTCATATTAAAAATTTAATGATGTGTATTGTGCAATACTCAGTCACAAAACTGAAAAGTATTATACAAGAAACTCACTTGATTTTTTTCTATTTTGTTTAATGGCCATTTCAGGCTCACTAGTCACTGGAATATGTGTGTCACTGAATGTGTGTGTGTGTGTGTGTTTTTCCCCTTTTTTGTTGGTAATGTTTGAAAGTGAAAGAAAAGGCAAATAAAAATGACATCACTCAGCAAAATTGGAAATTCAATTGTTTTTATTTTAGATTATCAGACAAATTGTACTTTCTACTTATTATATTGTCAATAATTCTTTTGTTTTTTTTGTTTGCATTATTTTTCAAGTTGGGCCCCGAAAGTTGCTTGTGAGCCCTCAAATTTTTCAATCAAGGGGCCCGGTGGCCCCCAAAGAAAAAAGTTAGTTTCTAGCCCTGATCTATTGTGTATATCATTCATATATGTGGGGGTGTGTGTGTGTGGGGGTGTGTGTGTGTGGGTGTGTGTGTGTGTGGGCATGTAGAAACGACGTTACAGTGACACACTCATGGAACTCCACATGGTTTCTTTTGACTTTTTTGGAAGGCTGCCCTATTTTGACGTCAAAATAGGGTTCCGGTAGAGTTACAGCTGTTTTAGGCTTAGGGTTAGGTTAAGGGTTAGGGTTAGGGTTTGGGTTAGGGTTAGGGATAGGTTCAAAAATTTTAAAATGTCAAAATAATGTCACGAAATTGAAAAGTGTGTCAAAATAATCCCTGTTTTTTTCACAACAGTCATCAGAATGTCGTTTTTACAAAAATGTGTGGGCATGTAAAAACGACGTGTGTGTGTATGTGGGTGTGTGTGTGTGTGTGTGTGTGTGTGTGTGTGTGTGTGTGTGTGTGTGTGTGTGTGTGTGCATGCATACACCAAGCAGTTCGGAGAGTGAGAGAGAAGATTGTTCGCCATATTTAGCAGTTTTATAGTAAGCAAGTTGTACTACGTATTGCAGCATGTGATGGGGTAAATCTTAGAACAATCAGTAGGTCTGCCTGGGGCTTTATAAAGCATGCTGAGGCCTTGTGGTGTTCTAAAACTTCAAAATCTCCAATAAATTCCATTATGTATATCTCCTAGGATTAAAATACTGCCTCTTAGAATTAAACGGTTAATCTCGTTAGAGGACAACTCTTTCCTATTAACTTGTAGAAGGGCAAATCCCATAATGACTCACATGCTCCTTATGGAACTTGCAATATTTAGCATGAAAATTAATACCCAGAAAAAAAAAAATGAAACTGTGGCATTAAAATGCAAAATCATTCCGACTTTGATATTTCTATGCTCTTGACCTTGAGATGGCATTGACCTCTGGCTCCAAATACACCCATGTACTATTAAATAAACTTCAGCAAAGGTATTATGAAAAAAGTGACCTTGGGATGACCTCGAGATTACCTTGACCTTCACATGACCTCTCATGCATGCATAATTTTAAAAAAAGTTAAATATACAATCATTTTACCCTATAAAAAATGACTAACTTGTACCATGACCTATTCTTGCTGTTTTTGCAAGGCCTAAAATGACCTTGACCTTTAAGATCATTGCAAAAAACGCAACGTATATAAAAGATCAATCTATTATAGTCTCTAAATATAACAAGTTTGGACTTTATATCTCTCATAGTTTAGGGTTAATGTCACTTCAAAGTACCTATGCTAACCGACTTTGGACAGCTCCAATGACCTTGGAGTGAGGTAGACCAAATTTGCAAAGTATGTTTGTCAAGATGAGATGCTACAGAAGATGTTTGGCATTTCCTATACCCAGCACATCACCAACGACGAAGTCCGACAGACGATCACACAAGCCATTGGACAACACAATGACCTGCTCACAGTGGTGAAGAAACGGAAACTCCGATGGTATGACCACGTCACCAGATCATCAGGCCTTGCAAAGACCATCCTGCAAGGCACAGTGCAAGGAGGTAGAAGAAGAGGGAGACCGAAAAAGAGGTGGGAGGACAACATTCGAGAATGGACTTGTTTGACACTGAGAGATACCATCAATGCCATCATGGTTGCTGAGGACAAGGACAGATGGAGTACGCTGGTTAAACGATAATCTGTGGTGCCCCTACGACCTCCCGAGTTACGGGATAGGATAGGATAGGCAAGTTTTGCACAGATAGACGCCGGACGGCGGACAGACAGACGGACGGACGGACAATTGGTTTTTTAATGTCATATTTGGATTATTTAGGACTCATCTCGCACAGATTTGTAAAAAGTATAGGAAAAAAATATTTAGGATTAATACAAAAACTCCCATTTCTATGCAGTTGAGTCTAAAAATCCCTCAACGCAGTGCATAGCTTCAAATATTTAGGAGCCATTGTATCAGACAATGGGCCCCGACAGGAAGTCCTCTCCAGGACCGCGCAAACTGCTGCCCTGGCGAGGTTGAAGCCAATTTGGAAAGACAGGACCATCAGTCTACATTCCAAGGTAATGCTGCTGCGCTCCCTTGTCATCTCCATCTTCCTATATGCTTGCAAAACATGGACCCTCACAGCAGATCTCCGACGAAGAATAGAAAGCATGGAGATGAGGTGCTACAGAAGACTTCTGGGCATTTCCTATACCCAGCACATCACCAACGACGAAGTCCGACAGACCATCACACAAGCCATTATACACGATGACCGGCTCACAGTGGTGAAAACACGGAAACTCCGATGGTATGGCCACGTCACCAGATCATCGGGTCTTGCAAAGATTATCCTGCAAGGCACAGTGCAAGGAGGTGGAAGAAATAGGCCGAAAAAGAGGTGGGAGGATACCATTCGAGAATGGACTGGTTTGACACTGAGCGAAACAATCAGGGTTGCTGAGGACAGGGAAAGATGGAGAACGCTGGTTAAACGATCATTTGTGGTGCCCCTACGACCTCCGAGTTACGGGATAGGATAGGATAGGAGTCAAAAAAGGTCGTAGTCTACTAATTATACGTAAAATACGTCAATACTCACAAGAATAGATCTACTTGATTGAAGGATGTCCAATAAGTCATCGGTCACAGCTTATGAACATCGTATTCATAGTTCACGATAGAATGCTGTTGCTGTCCCCTCAACTAACTTTTTAAAATCGCCGATATGAGCTCACTGACCCGATTATAACAATTTCCAATTTGCACTGCGCGGGGTTTTCATGCAAGTGAGCGCGCACATCTGGAGGGTAAAATTTGGGCGGAGAATTATATAGGGGGTCCACGCGATACGACTGCGCATGTGAGCGACATAAGCTGATTCCGACGGACCAATGGGTAAGAAAGGATACTGATATTTGCCCTTAAAAGAAAAGCGCGCGTGCACGTGGCCAACCTATGCGCGTGTGGTAACCATTGCCTATCTCTCTCTCTCTCTCTCTCTCTCTCTCTCTCTCTCTCTCTCTCTCTCTCTCTCTCTCTCTCTCTCCCTGCGGGAAAAACTAGGTCATTAGGTGGTCTCGTTCTTTTATCTTGGCGTGAATGTGAGCCGCCTGCGGTACCAGTATTTGATGAAATTCCGCGATGCTTACACGCACCTGTGGAAATCGAAACATTTACACCGGCACTATGCCGACACTTATCCTGTTCAAGCGTCGATGTTCCAGTCTTATTTAGTTATTGTCCCAATTAACGGCAATATTTATTTATTCCTTTATAATTTTTTTTCTTTGGGGAGGTAGGGAGGGTAAGGGAGGGGGGGAGTAGGGGAGGGGGGAGGCATAGTACCACAAACTTACTGACAATAACGTTCACACAGACAGTATAGAATACAAGATGAAATTTATCTCCACGCACTCAGTCACACACACCATTTTCAAAAGTAGTAGTTTTGTTGGTTTTTGTGACTGGGCTTTATTGTAAGGAAGCAAAAGGAACACAGGGAATGATAGGTCACTTGTCTGAACTATGTGCAACAAAACAAATTTTCAAAATCAGTTCCACACATTTTAGATACAGCGGAAAGGTGTTTAGAAAATGCGGCAGCGGCTGGGATCGTCAGCTGGTTTTCTGTGCCGCAGGTCGCGTGTGCCGATGCCACGGTTTCCTCCCTCCCCTCTACAATGGCGTAGGATGCAGCCAATATCACTTTTTTTTATTAAAAAAAAAAGGTTAATTTTATTCCTACTTCTGTAATAGCGATCTCTTCAGATCGCCGCGCTTTGAGTTTGATTGAAGAAAAAGCGCGTGCACGATAGCATCCGCTATTATTAAGCTTATTATTATTATTATTATTATTATTATTATTATTATTATTATTATTATTATTATTATTATTATTATTATTATTATTATTATTACTAGTAGTAGTAGTAGTAGTAGTAGTAGTAGTAGTAGTCGTAGTAGTAGTAGGGGTGTTGGATAGCGTAGTGGTTGGAGCACTCGCTACTGTGTCGCAAGTTAAGCACCGTCCAGTGCGGTTAGCACTTGGATGGGTGACCGCAAAACGTGAAACGACAAATAACAACGCCCCCAGTTGACTCAACTGTGACTGAGTACCTACTCTCTTAAGGGTGGGGAAGGTAAATCAGCGAGGGAGAGAGATGGGCATCACCCTCATTACGCTGGCCCAAGATACGTGTGATCTCCAACATCAACATCCTACTGCCACAAGGCTAACGGACCCAGCTGCTGTTGCTAGGAAATTTCGGGGGTTGCCGTTGCTATGGCGATTTGGGGACTTGTTGCTTGCACTTTCACACTTCATTTTCTCCAACTTGTGGGCTCCATTGATTGAGCGCCGACGGCGGTTCGTCGAGAGGTACAGCGCCGCTCTGCTGCCGGCTGCTCTACTCATTGGCTGCTTCCATCTTTTAATACAACCAGGCGGCGCTGGTGTTTGCCTTCTACACGTGATTTTCTCGCAAGGTTTCTATGGCTCCATCGCCACATCTCCTCGTTTAAGATTTCTAGGCACGGTACGGACCGTCGCCTCATCTTCTGGAGTGTGCTTTTGAGACGACCCATGTTCCCCATCTTTGTGCGTCTGCACCTACACCATTGCTGCCTTGTGCGCTCATTTCCTGTATTGATTTCATACGTCTAGACTTCTTATTACACCACTACAACTTATTACTACAAGACTTAAAAGGTTCATTGTAGGGTATAGTCCCACGACACCGTAGCGTATAGGCGAATCATACACTATCCTATCCCGTAACTGGGAGGTCGTAGGGGCACCACAGATGATCTTTTAACCAGCGTACTCCATCTGTCCCTGTCCTCAGCAACCCTGATGGTTTCGCTCAGTGTCAAACCAGTCCATTCTCGAATGTTGTCCTCCCACCTCTTTTTCGGTCTCCTCTTCCTATACCTCCTTGCAGTGTGCCTTGCAGGATGGTCTTTGCAAGACCTAATGATCTGGTGACGTGGCCATACCTTCGGAGTTTCCGTTTCTTCACCACTGTGAGCAGGTAATCATGTTGTCCAATAGCTTGTGCGATGGTCTATCGGACTTCGTCGTTGGTGATGTGCTGGGTATAGGAAATGCACATAAGTCTTCTGAAGCACCTCATCTCCATGCTTTGTATTCTTCGTTGAAGATCTGCTGTGAGCGTCCATGTTTCGCAAGCGTATAGGAAGATGAAGATGACAAGGGAGCGCAGCAGTCTTACCTTGGAATGTAGGCTGATGGTCCTGTCCTTCTAAATTGGCTTCAACCTCGCCAGGGCAGCAGGCGAATACTGGTAACATTTTTCGGACTCCTGCGAACCAGTTGTTGGTAAGGGGAAAATACATATGGCCTCACTTTGACCCAACTGGGATTCGAAACCAGGTACCTTTCGGTTACTAGTTAGCCGCTCTACCAACTGAGATACCCGGCCCCACATTTAACTACAAGGCTTTATTTTCACGTCCCTTATAAGTTAACGTGTCCAGGGACTCAAATCTATGAAACGAACAAAACGAACCGGTCTAATAAATGTAAGAGGCTTTGCATTACCCCAATCTTCCCCGTGGAGGTGCCGGGGGGGGGGGGGGGTTCTGTATAAATAGTATCCATACACTCTGGAAATTTAGTGCTTCCCACTGTCGCTGTCTTTCTCCTTTGTTCGTTCTTATTCCTACTCTGTTCTATAAATCGTTCGATCGTTTATACTGTCTTCTTCGCTAGACAAGTCATATACCTTTTTTTTCTTGAAAACTCTTCCAAAACTCCTCATTTCTTTATGAAGACTATGGGGTCAGTTTGGGAATATTGGATGTTTTCTGCCAAATGGTCACTAGGGCTCCCTAAGGATATTATTTAGCAATGTAGGCATTTTATATTTATGTGTTTTGTTAATATTTTATAATGATGTTTATATTTTATTTGGTTTTTGTAAACGGGTGTTCCATAAATTAGAATATAGCCCCAGAGCCCCCTGCGTGAGATGCCTTTATTGTAAAGTGACTGGCTGGTGGAGTGCCTTCAGTGTTATTACTAGGGTCTTGACTTGACTTGGGTAGATTAACGTCTCCGGACACATAGCGTATAGGAGACCACCATTAGGGTTGTTTCTGCAGATCTTTTATACGGATCAGAGTCCTCTTTCAACCAAGTTGTGGTCTTGATTTTGTGGCCCTGATTCGGCTCTTTGCAGTTCGCTGGACCATGTAAGCAATGAATAACTAACTAAAGTATCACCATGACCTCTTTCTCTCCAACCCTTTACATCTCCATGAATGAGAGAAATTGGGAAAGACGGACACACTGGTTGCCCTACGGAGAAGCAAACGCAAGTCTCGGTTGTCAGTCTCAGCTGGGCTGCGCGCCCTAGCGAAGAATGCACTGCCATTCTATTCTTTTGACCCGCGTCTTTCAACCGCCAGCTCATGAAGAGAATGATACGGTAAGCCTCTAGGTATAGACCAAAGGCCTAAGCCACACGCGGGAAAATAATGACGTACAGAGAAAAAGAGGCGGGAACGGGAATGAGTCATATTCAGGCGCTTTGCTCAGCACGTCCCGCTTCTTTTAACCGCTAGCTCAAGAATAGAATGGTGAAGCAGGCTCTAATTATAGAACACAGGCCTAAGCCACAGACGAAAAATAAAACATTAAAAATAAATAAATAAATAAATAAATAAATAAATAATAATAATAATAATAATAATAATAATAATAATAATAATAATAATAATAATAATAATAATAATAATAATAATATTTATAAGGCGCTTTTCCTAGTAAGGAACAGCTCAAAGCGCACCTTCAGGCATTGACACACTCATTAAACATAAGTACAAAACATATAGAGTATGGCAGAGAGCAGGAGAAATCAAAGCATACTTGGGGAGAGCCAATAATAAAGCGATTTCCCACACATGCACATACAAACAGGCATACACACAAACACACATGCACACACAAACAGGCATACACACAAACACACATGCACGCACACACACACAGGCATACACACACAGGCATACACACAAACACATGCACACACAAAAAGGCATACACATAAACAAACATGCAGAAAAAAAACAGCATACACACAAACACACATGCACACACAAATAGGCATACACACAAACAAACATGTACACACAAACAGGCATTCACACAAGCACATGCACACACAAACAGGTATACACACAAACACACATGCACACACAAACAGGCATACACACAATCACACATGCGCACACAAACAGGCATACACAATCACAGATGCGCACACAAACAGGCATACGCACAAACACACATGCACACACAGAGGCATACACACAATCACACATGCACACACAATGTGGGCCTAGTGGCCTGACAAATATTATTAAATTGTCTCAATTGTCTCAATACACACAAACACACATGCACACACAAACAGGCATTCACAAAAACACACATGCACGCACACACACACACACACACAGGCATACACACAGGCATACACACAAACACATGCACACACAAAAAGGCATACACATAAACAAACATGCAGAAAAAAAAACAGCATACACATCAACACACATGCACACACAAATAGGCATACACACACACAAACATGTACACACAAACAGGCATTCACACAAACACATGCACACACAAACAGGTATACACACACACACACACATGCACACACAAACAGGCATACACACAATCACACATGCGCACACAAACAGGCATACACAATCACAGATGCGCACACAAACAGGCATACGCACAAACACACATGCACACACAGAGGCATACACACAATCACACATGCACACACACACCGGCATACACACAATCACACATGCACACACAAACTGGCGTACTCACAATCACACATGCAAAACCAGGCATACATACAATCACACATGCACACACACAAACAGGCATACACACAATCAAACATGCACACACACACACACATACAAACAGGCCTACACACAAACACACATGCTCAAAATGAATGAGGCAATATGGAAGAAGCACTTTGAAGACGGAACAGATCCCAGGAGAAGGCTTTAAAGAAGAAATGAGCTTTGAGGTTTGCCTTGAAGGTGTTCATCTTAATCCTTAATAGGGACACACTGTACAGGGAAAGAGCCGGGGTAGTGTCGTAATACTTGGAAGCATTTCTTCTTCTCTTCTTATTTGCCAGCTCATAGAGCACAGCGTAATAATTACGTACACTCAAGTCATAGGACAGAAGGCCCAAGCCTTTTAACATTGTCACAATGCCAGCTCATATACTACGTCATCTAGGCAAAACAAAACAGAAACAGGCAGATCCTTAGAAAACCGGAACATATCTTCCAGCCAGTGAGTAAAGTGTACTTAGGCCTTGAAAACGACGCTTTGCACAACCTGTTTCGAATATATAAGATATTCTAAAATATCAATGCTCACCCTCTACAGTCCGCCGTTTTCAGTACGATTTAACAAACAAAATCGAAACCGAAAGTAAGTTTGTTAGATGTAGAGCAAATAGGATGGCACAGGCGACAGACTAATAACATAATTATATAGATAAGGTCCCTAGGAAGTGGGGTAAAAATCCGATCCGCGGTTCTTAAGATATGGCGCCCAACGGTCAGACCGACCGAAAAACATTTGGCTTGTTCCGATTCCCTCCGACTATTTCAAAGTAATTCCAGACAAATCTGATTTCTTTAACAATGTGGCCCTAAAACTTAAAAAGCGAAGACAACTTTCACCGTTCCTTCTACGGTTTGTATTGTAACGGTACACTGACACATTCATTGCTAGGAACAAGGATCGTTGGTGCCACACTTGCGTTGCTGAGACTAGTCAAGGCTTAGGTTTCCTCCCTCACTTGTGACAGGTACTCTGCGAGTCCCAGCTGCGCTGTGTGCGTTGGAGCAAGCCTAGTAAAGCCGATATGAGAGAATTGTTTGGAAGTTGGGGCAATATGCCATTCATTCGTGAATACCGGACTGCAATGCTCTCTCTCTCTCTCTCTCTCTCTCTCTCTCTCTCTCTCTCTCTCTCTCTCTCTCTCTCTCTCTCTCTCTTTCTCTATTTTTTGTATTTCTCTTTCTCTCTCTACTTCCCCCTCTTTCTCCCACGGGTGTTTGTACAAGCACTTGTTCCACCCCATTAAATTTTTCCCCTTCCCTTTCCAGAGCTAACCGCGGGCAGGATTCCGTGCATACCTGCGCTAAAAAAAATCCGCTTCCTACCGACGCTGAAAACATACCACGGCAGTCACCAAGGGAGGATCAGCAGGTTCACGCGGGAGGGTGCACATTTTTTTTTTTGGAAAAGGTGCACTTTTTTTTTCTTTCTTATTTTATTTTATTTTATTTATTTATTTATTTTTTTTTTTTTTGGGGGGGGGGGGGGGGTGAAGACTTTAAATACATTAAACTTCTTCTTCTTCTTCTTCTTCTTCTTCTTCTTCTTATTATTATTATTATTATTATTGTCCATTATTATTATTATTATTTAATTATTATTATTATTATTGTTATTATTATTATTATTATTATTATTATTATTATTATTATTATTATTATTATTATTATTATTATTATTGTCCTCTATTTTTCTTCTTCTTCTTTTTATTATTATTATTATTATTATTATTATTATTATTATTATTATTATTATTATTATTATTATTATTATTATCATCATTATGCTGCTGCTGCTGATGATGATGATGATGATTAGCATGATGATTATTAGCATGATGATTATTATGAATATTATGGATATTCTGAATATTCTTCTTCCTCTTCTTTTTCTCCTTCCTCTTCATTCTTCTTCTTTTTCTTCTTCTTCTTTTTTTTTTGTCGTCCGTGGGGGGGGGGGGGGGGGAGGAGTGCACGTGCACCCGTTGCCCCCCCCCTTCAAGATCCGCCCCTGGTCACGGTGCACTGTGCTGTCATGTGCAGTTGTGTACATTTGAAAGCTACTAATTCTGTACGCCCACTTCCTACTCTAACAACAATATAACAGCTTTAAAGTACAAACAATGACCTTTATGATGATTCCAAACACTACATACACAAAATTTAAATCCACTTCCCAAAATAGCAAATTAATGACAAGAAACGTGAAGTTGTATGCTGTTAAACGAGAATAAATGTATGTACTTTCAATACTGAATGTAAACACTCACAGAAAAATTGCAAGCAAGCCGCTTACGAATACGAATACGAATCTTTATTGTCCATAGTTAAAATACAATAACATGGAAATTTGTCTTTAGTAGCACAAAGACTAAGACAGAAAGATTAAAAACTAAAAGAAATATTAACAGTTTTTGTTATATAAAACATTAATTAAGACAATCATACGCATGACAAATAGCTGACTTCATTGCACAACTCACATCATATTACATTTACATAAAACATTAATTAAGACAATCATACGCATGACAAATAGCTGACTTCATTGCACAACTCACATCATATTACATTACATCATCACAGTACACAGAAGAAAAATGTAGCCATTGTAGGTAACTGGGGGTATTACAGTTTGCTTAAATTTAAGATGCGGATTGCACTTGGTACATAAGAGTGGCCATACAAGTTTCTTTTCCAGGCCGGGGTTCTAAACCTCCGACCTGAGGGCAACAGTTCAAATGATCTACACATGGGATGACTGTTATCAGACATGATCTTTCTAGCTTTACTTTTTACCAAATCTTTATATATTTCTGTTATTGGCTTTTGTGTCTTTCCTATCACTCTGCTAGCTAGGTTTACAATGCGGTTGAGTCTGTTCCTGTCTCTAACGCCAAGATTTCCGAACCAGGTAACAATGTTAAAGCACAGAATACTTTCTACTAGAGATCTGTAAACTATTTCTAAGATATGTACATTGACCCCAAAATTTTTCAACTTTCTTAATAGATACATCCTTTGATTGGCCTTTTTGCAAATAAAACCAACATGATCACTGAACTTCAAGTTCTTGTCTAAAACCGTCCCTAAATACTTAAAAGTTTCAACCTGTTCTACATTTTCAGATGCAATTTTCAGGGGGCGAAGCAGGGCAGGATCTCTCGCACGGTGTTCTTCAAAGCAAATTTCTTTAGTTTTAGTTACGTTTAGCTTTAAATAACTGTCACTGTATGATAAAATAATACTAATTCACAAGTCTAACGCAACTGCACCAGAGCATCAGGCCTTGCAAAGACCATCCTGAAAGGCACCGTGCAAGGAGGCAGAAGAAGAGGGAGACAAAAAGAGGTGAGAAAAAAACATTCGAGAATGGACTGTATGGCGGTAGTAGTAGCAGCGTGCGCCTAATTGGCACTGCAGGAAACAGACTGAGACTTTACTGTATTTGTCTAGGAAATTTACATAGAAATTCGCCTTTCGGATGCACAAACATAGTTCAGGTAAAATGTAGAATATGTTTAAAAGAATGACATGTAGAAAACATACAATAACTAGTGCAACGCATAAAATAATTATAATGAAACAACTGCTTGTGCATGGTGTCATATAAACTCAATGTTATGTAACGCGTCCCTGTTTGCGTTAACTTGTGAGAGTTAACCTAACTAACCTACTTTTCTATTTGTACGGGGACCGAGCCTTAACTCCACATAGTCACAGCATACAAGACATACAAAACAGAGCAAGTCTCACTGCCGTCCAAAGATACTGTCTTGCGCTCAAAGAAATAACAATAAACTCCAGGTTATCTTAATTTTATCCAACTTTTAATAATCTAAACTTAATACACAACAATCATGAAATATATAATTGACATGCACATATATTATAACTATCAATACAAAGACAGTTACATAAGTTAGTTGGTCCTTACCTCATCTTCAATGTCCTGTCACCACACTTTCCTCTTCTTGAAAATATCTACTTTTACTCTAAGACCTAACAGAAAACCAGGGCCAGAGTGTCGCCATCTCGTTCCCTCGTGCTCGTGTTCGTGCTCTTGCTCGTGCTCTTGCAACTATTGTCTGGGTCTTTTATACACCTAACCCTAATCTTTCACAGATCACTGTCCTATCCATAAAAGGCAATCTACTGATTCCACACCATAAAGGGGCCGGGTAGCTCAGTTGGTAAGAGCGTCCCGCTAGCAACCGAAAGGTCGCTGGTCCGAATCCCGGATTGGTCAACGTGCAATCACATTATTCTCCCCTTCACCAACAACTGGCCCGCTGGTGCCATCATAAATCGGTCCAGCAGTCACCCACATGCGAAAGTGTCGTGCGACTATAATCTACAAACAACATCCACACCATCGATCAGACCGTCACCCCGGGTTCGCAATCAATCCCGGAGTCACAGAGCGCCAGCTTGCTCCCTTTACATAAAAGACCCACTGTTACCTACACACACCATGCATCATCCATCTGCATTAATCTCTTCCCAGCAGGAGCTCCGGGCCGAGCAAATCGGACAATGCCCCCTCACCTCCCAGAACTTTACAGCACGTGCCACCAATTAATTATCTCTCCACTTGCAGTCAGCACAGTGGAACCCTGCCGAACACAGCAACTTCTCCTGTAACTCACACTCAAAGGTTATAGTTATATGAAATACCTTTTTTTGACAATCAAGTACGGTGCTGTTGGTTTAGAAATGTCTTGTTAATCAATTTTTTGTTGCGTATGAAGAGCCTATTGAGTAAGTTACAACTTATGTGCGTTTTCTTCACTATCAACTCGGTCACATGCAATAATGCATGCACTTTTGAAATACAATTAAGTGGTTCAGTGATCATGTAAGATAGAGAGAGAGTCGGGGAGAGAGTGAGAGAGAGAGAGAGAGAGAGAGAGAGCACTTGAGCCGGTAAACTTGTGTCCGCGTTTGTCTCTCTACCTCTCCGTGAAGTAGGCATGCAGCTTGACCGTTCTCGCCCAGAGAGATCAAGTATGTGTAGGCAATTTGACAAAATATATATTTAAACAGCACCTTCAGGACAGGCACTTTTGGGAATAGGCACTTTAAAATGAGGCACTCTAAGACGCCCTCGTGACGCATTGGCCTACATCCACATCCTTCTCTTCCCACGCCTCCCTCGGATCGCGCCCCTCTCCCTCCTTCCTCTCGCCTACCACTAGTACCCCCCACGCGCGGCAAGTACCTTCTTCCTGCAATCTGTAGCTATCATCGAGAGAGAGAGAGGAAGGTCGGAGGAGTCGGGGACTTGTCGGGTCCGAGTTATGCCAAAGAGGTTGTATGTATATAGGTTCTTTGGTTATGCTACGCTATAACTTTCATCCTAGAAATGCTTGGACCGCAGCATCCGCGCCTTTGTTACTGCTTTCCATCAACCAACACGTGCAGAGGGTCCGGGCATGCTGAGGCAATACGCCGCACATCTGAATTGGGCATACACTGATGATGATGATGATGATGATGATGATGATGATGTTGATGATGATGATGATGATGATGATGATGATGATGATGATGATAGAAAATGATAATGGTGATGATAATAATAGCTAACGTTGTGGCCGCGTGGTCTAAAGCGGGACTAACTTGCCTTGTCCACGGGCCAGAAATCAATGGCGCCTGACAGGTGTGGGATCGATTCTGCCTCTGGGCGTTATGTTTCTCCGAATATTTTTAACTTTCGACTCGGGCAACGTCTCGGGGGTTTCTGCGGGTTCTCCGGTTTGCTCCCCCAGCACAATTAAAAAAAAAACAACAACTATTAGTAAGTATAGTTTGAGTTTTGGCGCGCCACAGGCTGCGATTGCGCCCTTCACCAGGGGAGGCGGCCTAGTATTTTTCGATTAAAAAAGGGACAATTGTCACGTGGGGTTTATGGGCTCTGCACAATGGAATTATGGACCCTCACGTTTATTCGGTGGGAACTGCTAGTAAGTCACCCTATGAATTACTTTAATAAATTTATTTGTTTAGCTCGTTCTGTGTTAAGGTTGGGGTACAGAAATAGATAGAAAAATGGTAAAAGATTACTGGCACACTAGCTTTCACACGGCTATGAATCATATGTAGTCCAGCCACTTGATAACAGTTAAAATCACACATTTATTTCTTCTACTCTATACAAGATTCTCTAAGTACTAATCTAACTTAAAATGTCTCAGTCACTGCTACTAGTTCGATCGCTGATAGTCTAGGCAGCTGTTATATCTTCCTCGGGCACTTGCTATTATATTTCATGTAGATTTGGACTACTGTGGTCCGTTTTACAGTTTCTGAAGAGTTTAAGTGCACCTTCGTCGATTACACTTAACTTTCTGATGGTGCGGTAGTCCTTCTGTGAGGTAGCTTCTGGTACACCTTTGTCGTTGTGTAGTTGGGTTCCCTTGCCACGCTGTGGGGTCTGACAGGGTGTTTTTCAAGGTAGCTCTTTCCGACTTGTGCGGTAGAGGCTCCTCAACCAACTAGTCGTTTCTGTGGAGTGGGGTGCACAGGATAGCTCGGGATAGCTCGCCTGCTCGTCTGTAATATAAGAGACGAAATTCTGCACAACCCTGAATAATCGGTTTGTGCAGAGCGTCTCACTGAAAGCCAAAGTAGCCCTCAGTGATAGCTCCACATCTCTATACATAAGCGACGAACATTCTGCTACTTCCGGGGTCCACTGGAATCTCACTCTAAATTCCTATACATACATAAATATCAATTGTGTCTAACTATACACATACAGAATTAATAATATTATAAACATTCAGTGGTACAGCCACTGGTCTGCAAACACACATATAAGTTAAACAACAGTGGTTCCGTATGGTATACAACATGGCGGCGCAACCGGTCGTGTTGAGCCTCGTGGTCGGCTCTTCCACGTGGTACGGCAAATTCGGATTAATAATTCACATTTATGCCTAGCAAATTCTTCAAACATAATTTCAACAATAATATAAATATATCACGATGAAACAGAAGGGTGTTCATTTACCTGTTTGACAAGTTCAGGCCCGTGATGACTTGAGAGAATGCTAAGATTCTAAAGTCCTGCTTCCTGGTCTATGAGTGAAGAGATTTCTCTAGCTGTGGAGATGTTGACTCTTCCTCGTCTCACACACGACTGATTCAAACTCCGCTAGGGTCTGACACAGTCAAACTGCTCTACCCGCTTAGCCTGCTCTGATTGGTTACAACGGTCCGATTCAAAGCTCAAGTGCTGACTCACTGCGTTGTGTGTGGCTAGCTCGCTGTGTGTGGCCTTTAATTGCTGCTGTGTAATCTACTGACTCTCTACTGTTACAAAGACTACACATGGCTAAATAGTAATAAACAGAGTTAAAACTAGCCAGTTCATGACAACAATAAAATGCTTAATAAATTAAATTTAAAATAATGATGATAATGATGATAATGATAGTGATGATGATAATAATATAATGATCATGGACAATGATGATTACCAATAATGATCGACGGTGATTTAAAAACAAATTATGATCGATGATGATACAAATAATGCTAATGACAATGATGCTGAAGGTGGTATTATGATTATGAAATGGTGATGATGAAGATATTTCGGTATATCGTCCAAACCGCGAGCTTGAAATTATTGTTCCCAATAACGCATGTAGTCACAACAGTATCTCTGCATCGTGTCTTTCATTGCCCATCAACATTCCATAGCCTACTTTTTAGGAAAGCAGCATCCGCTTTCACTCCTGCTGCATTCTCGTTCTTTTGCATTTCTTTAGATAACCTCTAAGGTCCGCAAACCACCCTCATCCCTACACATAAATCTTCCTGCCCCACTTCATTGTTGACGCTGAAAGCATAGTCAAATGCGGCCCTATATCTGCTACGCAGTGTGCAATACTAACACACAGCGCCTAAAAAATTGCATTACATTAAAAGAGGCCTCGATCTCCATTTCTCTAAACTTGGAGAGAGAGAGGAGAGAGAGAGAGAGAGAGAGAAGAGAGAGAGAGAGAGAGAGAGAGAGTGAGAGGGTGGGAGGAAAGGTGGGAGAGTGAGAACTGGTCTAGTCGCAGCAGCGCTGGCGAGAGAGAGAGAGAGAGAGAGAGAGGAGAAGAGAGAGAGAGAGAGAGAGAGAGAGAGAGAGAGAGAGAGAGAGAGAGAGAGAACTCCTCTAATCGCAATTGCGCTGTATGTATTCAGGATTTCCATTCTTTCTCCGTTTTTTAAAAATACTTCCACATCAAAGTAAAATAAAGCAATCGAAAGACGAACAAATAAATAAATAAAAAGAGGCCTCGATCTCCCTTTCTCTAAACTTGGAGAGAGAGAGAAAAGAGAGAGAGAGAGAGAGAGAGAGAGAGAGAGAGAGAGAGAGTGAGAGAGAGTGGGAGGAAAGGTGGGAGAGTGAGAACTGGTCTAGTCGCAGCAGCGCTGGAGAGAGAGAGAGAGAGAGAGAGAGAGAGAGAGAGAGAGAGAGAGAGAGAGAGAGAGAGAGAGAGAGAGAGAGAGAACTCCTCTAATCGCAATTGCGCTGTATGTATTCAGGATTTCCATTCTTTCTCCGTTTTTTAAAAAATACTTCCACATCAAAGTGAATTAAAGCAATCGAAAGACGAACAAATAAATAAATAAACCAGCCCAACCACCCACACTTATACAAATTAACTTTTACTGATTCTATCCTTCATTTAAACATTTATAAATTAATCATAAATGTGCATTAAAGCATCAAGAAATTGTGCAACACTCATGCTCGTGGACAACTAAGGTCACTGTTACTGGGAGAGCAGCCTCGGGGAACGAAGCTGTGTCTAAACGAAACGAAACGAGAATAAATTAAAGTCCCCTGACACAAAGCTGGATATTGGCTGGCTGCAAAATATGGGCCGATCAGACTAATAATGTTAAAAAACTGATTAAAAGCCTACAACACCCTTAAAACCATATCACTTTATTGTGTTCAAAATTAAAACTCTAGACCCAACAAAGCCTCCCCCCGGCACCCCACCCTCCCCCCACCTCACGTCCCAAAAGAAAAAATGTTTTAAAGATAAAAGTCGATCCGGTTAAAGCCGCAAGAACGCAGCGTATTTAAAAAGGAAAAAGCCTATACAGGAAGGGGTCAGTCACACAACATTCATAACAAATTAATATATACGGCTAAAACTAACTACCTCCTCACCACACAATACTGATAAAATCCAGCGACCATTAAGTGCCAGTGCTGACAACCCAAATACACTAATGGTAATAATTAATCAACTATAATAACACCAGACTCAAGCCAATCGATATTAATGTTAAAAATACACAGCGGGCTAAAACTCATCACTGCGATACACAGGATGATATATAACATGCCCACAGATTAAAAAATATATAAAACCAACCATAAAAAGGTAAATTACATGTTAAAATTATGCGTACTAACTTCACCTCTGTGGTAGCTACATAAGATTAAACTTAACTTAATTATAGAGGCACTAAACAAGCCAAAACACATCACTGCAGCACACAGGATGATAAGTAACATGCCCACATTTAGAAGATATGTAACAACCATAAAATGAGGCAGCGGAGGGAGGAGCGCCCCCAGGGGGACCAACCCCACCAGGACCGCCCGTCCCAACGAGCCTGTGTCTAAATCGACTGGTTCTAACTTTTAAAGCTCTGAAGCGTTTACCTGGCGGGAGGAATTCGAACAGGTTGAAATAAGATAGATCGCCAATGGTGTTGCTGGCCCCAATAACCAAACGCGTGATGTATATAGACACGAGGGATGGTAAATCGCAAGCAATTATTTTTGCCGCCCGTTTTACAATTCTGTCAAGTTGAAACTTCTTGCCCAAAGCGGCGCTTCCAAACCAGACCTCAATGTCGAAGCACAGGATACTCTTAACCACTAAGCACAAGCGTGGGCTACCGGAGGGTTGGAGAGAGAAGGGGCCTTGCTGGGCGTGTTTATGGAACTAGCACTCACCAGTCCTAGGATACATGAGCGTCAGGATCTTTTGGGAGCCCGTGCGATAGAACGCGTAGCCTACTTGCATAAACTAGACCTCGGTTTGTACTCTAATCCGAAGGAGAAGAGGGCATTGCGTTTGCTGAGCTTCAGGGTTATTCCCCCCCCCTTTTTCCTCCCCCCTCCACCCCGGCACATTCGGTTCAGGTCGAGGCAGTCATCCTTGACGTGTGGAACTAGGACCTGCGGTGTTATCGCTTAAAGAGGACCCACTTTGGCCACGCCGACTCGACAGATCCTTTTAACATTCACAGTGAGTGTTGCTCCTCTGAAAAAAGCCTACAATTACAAGGGCGAGATGAGGGCAGTCACTGCCCCACCTGAAGTTCTAGATAGGGTTGGCGCGATACTGTTCGTCGTATTGTAGCACGGGCGGCCAGATATACCTAATGGCCATTTCCCCGATTTTGGCGCTGTAGGCCAAGTAGTCTGGCACCCCTTGGCTGGACAGCTGTCCCCTCTCTAGCAGAGTGGCCATGATCCGGCTGTTAGCGCTGATCCACTGGGCTGGAGTCACGATTTCAAGGCGAGGCTTATTTCGAGGCAGCAAGATGGACACCCCGTCTGCGAGTGTGTGCTCCTCGCGCTCCCCCGGATCCGAAAGTGAAATAAAATTAGTGATTTTTAAAGCATGTTCACCTGTACGACCTGGTTCGAATCAAAGTGAAACTTTATTCTATCTAATTACAAAAACTAATAATTAATTCTATTCGTGAAACCAAATCAGTCTTTCATTTCAAAACACAAACACACACACACACACACACACACACACGCGCGCGCTCACACACACACACACGGCCAGCGTAATGCGGGTGATGCCCATCTCTCTCCCTCGCTGCTTTACCTTCCCCACCCTCAAGAGCCATGGTCAAATCGATCAAAGGCAAAGATAACGCCCTGATAAACCACTAAAATCTCAATGAGCTTGATGATTTAAGTGGGCTGCACCTGTACACATGCTTCAACTGGCATAATTATGCGCTGTTTATAAAAAATGTTTGACAAATCATCAGAAGAAAAAAGCTTGTTCAAACATAATTTTTTTTTTAAAAACCTGACCATAGCATTAGTAAAATATAAAATTACTAAAAAATAAAACAAAAATGTAAAGCATCGGATAAATTAAACGAGGTATCGCAGCTAGCTTACAAGCCTATCATGGTATCAAAAGCAAACACGTCTAGAACAGCGTGGCATTGGCCTCTTCATTAATAGGTATAACTCAACAGCACTGTGTGTGTATGTGTGCGTGCATGTGTGTGTGTATGTATGTGTGTGTGTGTGTGTGTGTGTGTGTGTGTGTCTCGGTTAGAGAAAGTCTGGAATACAATCATACACCTTATTTCAAGCAATGACAGGATGGTGGAGTGTGCAGGGTGTGAGAGGGGAGGGGCTGAGGGTGGGGTGGGTGGGCAGGTGAGTAAAAGGATGGGGAAAAAAGATGTGATAGTTAAAGCAAAAGATGGTTAAAGCTATAAGTTGACTAATAAAAGAAGTGTGATCATCAACTGGGAAAAGGGAGGGAAATAGAGAGCGAGAGAGAAAGAGAGAGAGAGAGAGAGAGAGAGAGAGCGAGAGAGAGAGAGAGAGATGGGGTATCATATGTAAAATCAATTAACATCCCACACCTAATCAAGCAACCAACCGACCATAACAAACTCATCATTAAAAATAATCTATTTGGCCTCAAGGGAAAAGAATAAGAGAGCGTAGAAGCTATGAAGAAGAGCGAGAGAGAGAGAGAGAGAGAGAGAGAGAGAGAGAGAGAGAGAGGAAATGATTGATTGATTGATTGTTGCTTTAGAGAGAGAGGAAAGAGAGAGAGGAGAGAGAGAGAGGAGAGAGAGAGATAGAGTGTGTTTGTTTGTTTGTGTGTGTGTGTGTGTGTGTGTCCCACACAAGCTCATAGTCTTTAGGCTATTCATAAATAATAATAAATATCCCATAATCAATCTTCTTTGGCTTTCCACATATATAAAATCAAACTATCAGCCCACATCAAAAGAGGCAATCACCAAACCATAACAAACTCATCATCATAAACAACTCATAAAACTCTAGGCTCTTAATACCAACCCAGAATGGTGGTAAAATCAATTAACTATGCCTTCAAGTCATACATATTCATATTTTTGACTTTTACGATCAGCACTAAACCTCTGTTCTCTTTGGCATGCCCCCTAGTACCCCCATGAGAATAGTTTGTGCATCCTATCATCTGAGACACTGCCTCAGCCAGATGATCTAGGCATAATCATTGATAAATAAAAATAATATATTTATGCGTGCAAGCGTGTGTGGGTGTGTGTCCCACACAAGCTCATAGTCATGTCTTTAGACTATTCATAAATAATAATAAATATCCCATAATCATTCTTCTATGGCTTTCCACATATATATATATATATATATATATATATATATATATATAAAATCAATTATCAGCCCACATCAAAGGAGGCAATCACCAAACCATAACAAACTCACCATCATAAAAAACTCATAAAACTCTAGGCTCTTAACACCAACCCAGCACACATGACCGCACATGACCTCACATGACCTCACCATGACCCCCACCCCTGCCATCAGCACCTATGATGTCACCATGACGTCATCATGACATCAGCAGCTAAAAATAAAAGATCTCCAAGGCCTAGTCTTATACTGCCGCGGATGGTACCATGTGACTAGGTACCCACATAAAAACTATCTTTTTACCCTCAGAAACAAGTTGTGTGTGGAGGTCATGGATCTCTGCCAGAAAAGATACCCGGCCGTAGCTTTTGCCTTTCTGAAGATTAACAGTCAATTAACTGATGATAGAAGATCACTCCTGTAGCAATCACATAGTCATAGATAACATAGGTACTACAAATGGATAGGGAAGGTTTACGTTATTGCAAGTTTAAGATGACCGCCTGATAGTCCAAAGAACCAATGTTGTTTTCTATGTTCGCATCTGCATAATCTTGAAAGTAGAAGGATAGGAACGATGATTTTTGAGATATGATTAGTTCATAAGGTTTTTGGATCCTTTGACAAGTAGTTGATAACCTTTTTGGATCGATGTATGTGTGACGAATGGACCAGTTTACCCTGCTTAGTTTAATATTTAGCTTGTTTAGTCATCGGAATTATAGAATGTTAAGGTTAGGCAGCAGCAGACGATGGAAGTAATCAAGCGTAGCAATGATACTGCCGGCTACACACCGTGGTAGTGGACGGTAAGAGCGAAGGCAATGACATCATCGTAGCTACGGTAGGCGAGTCTATTATCCGCCAATGAGATCACAGCTTAGAATGGACTCAACCAGGTCAGGCTGATTCGAATGTAGAGCTAGACCGGCAGTCGTGTTTGAACCAAGGAGCAGTACACAGCTACACAGTTAGCAGAAGATCTCTCCTGAAAAGACTAGGAAGCAGTACTTGGGAAAATCCGTATTCACTCAAGTAGCCACTGCCTGACATTGTCACGAAGGTAAATGAACATGCTTCTGTTTCATCGTGATGTATTATATTCTTGTTGAATTATGTTTGTGGAATTTGCTATGCATAGAATTGAATTGTTAGGCCGACTTTGCCTGAACATGTGGAGAAGCTGACCACGAGGCAAAAAGACGACCGGCCGACGCCATCTTGAATTTTGTATGGAACCACTGTTGTTTAACTTATATGTGTGCTTGCAGACCAGTGGCTGTACAAATGAATGTGTATAATATTATTAATTCTTGATGTGTATAAGTAGCCATGGTTTATATTTATGTATGGATAGGAAATTAGAGTGGAGATTCCAGTGGACCACGGACTTAACGGAATGTTCGTTGCTTATATATGTAGATGTGGAGCTAATCACTGAGGGCTATTACGACCTTCAGTGAGACGCTCTGCACACACCAATTATTCAGGGTTGTGCAGAATTTCGTCTCATGTGTTACAGACGATCAGGCGTTCTGTAGTGCGCTCAACACAGCATCAGACGAAACCACGTTGACGCATAAGTTGGCTGCCGAGGTATCCCCAGCATTGCGCGAGGAAAGCCCACCAGTCTAACCACAGGGAAGAAACCAGAAGAAGACAACACAGTTGTCAGGAAACAGACCACAGCACAGCACGTCAGACTCAAAGATAAGTCTATAGCAGTGTGTGCACAAAAACTGAGAGCCACAGGACCACAGTAGTCTACGTCTCATGAACTTTAGCATCCAGTGCCCAAGGATGACATATTAGCTGCCTAGACTATCAGCGATCGAACTAGTTGCATTGACTTACGAACTTTTAAGGTAGATTAGTACATCGAAGATCTTGTATAGAGTAGAAGAAATAAATGTGTGATTTTAACTGTTATCAAGTGGCTGGACTACAAATGATTCATAGCCGTGTGAAAGCTAGTGTGACAGTGATCTTTTACCATTTTTCTATCTATCTCTGTATCCCAGCCTTAACACAGACCGAGCTAAACAAATAAATTTATTAAAGTAATTCATCGGGTGACTAACTAGCAGTTCCCATAGAATAAAGCGTGAGGGTTACAGCATTCCATTGTGCAGAGCCCAGCAACCCATAAACCCCAAGTGACAGTATGCTTTATAACTTTCTTTAGGAATTTACATTTTAATATGTGCTTTTAGTGTTTTGTTTATTATGTTGATATATTGTCTGATCTAATAAATATGTATGTTGTTATGATTATGTGTGAGGAAAACAAACTTTTATTATATTTAATGTATGTGGTCGGATTGTATTCTGGATAACAGTATGTAGCAGTATTATGTATCCCTATATAAGACAAGTGTCCAGTCTATTCTCAGTATGTGGTTGGTATAAATATGCTTTGCTTTGTTAGGTTAGCTCTGATGTTTAGGAAAAGGCTGTAGCAGATGTGACACCTACATGAATTAGCCAATTTACATTCTTGATGATATCGATAAGTTGTCACTTAGCAAGACACATTCCTGCTATTGTCCAGACCCTCTCTGAAGGAGATGGTATCACCAATTAGCTATGATTGTAAAGTGCCTTACAGAAGGACCCAGCCTTGAGTAAAGAGGCACGCTAGGATGCTAAGTTAAAGGAGGAGCCTAATGTGTCCTCACAATGTAAAAATATTACCACGGATGGGCACTGAATAGAATACGCCCAACGTTTCCCGGCGTGTCATAAGAGGCGACTAAAAGGGGTGATGTCAGCACGGCATCACTGGGCGAAAGTCTTCTACACAGAAGTCACCGGCCAGGACGGAGGAACATTTATTTATTTATTTATTTATTTATTTATTTATTTATTTAATCGTTCTTATATAGCGCTTTTCCAGCTCTCAGAGCTGCTCAAGGCGCCTGGCCGATACAGGATCTAACTCAAGCCGCCCGAGACGCCCACCCGCAGCCTTTGGGCGCATGGTCTGACGCCCGGACAACTGAGCACAATCCTGGGCAGCCAGGGATGGGGGAGAAGGACCTAGGTGCATGCTGGGTGTTTTCTTGTCACCGGCACTCACCCGTCTAGGACATGAGCGTCAGGATCTTTAAAGTCCGTTATTATGGAATGTATGCGACACAGACTAGACCTCGGTTTATACTCTCATCCGTTATTTATAGGTTCAACGACCACGTGCTGGAGGCCATACTGTACTCGTGGGTTTCGGCTGTGTCCAAAAGCCTGGAAGAGGACTGGGCCAGGCCTTTCTTGCCCAAGACACACGATATGATAAAAACAACCACTCACACCATAACGGATCGGTCGTCGCCCGGGTCACCGAAGACCGCGCATTCCGTTGGTCACCAGGACGGAGTGATAAGTGTGTTACTGATGGACAACTTAGCACGATCCGCACTACGACATCATCATCATAGGAACTTGGAATGTCAGGACCTTCACTGCGGAAGGAAAATTAGAAGAACTGGCCCACGAGCTTAGGTATCAGCGAACTGTGCTGGATAGGGCTAGATGAAACAACGACTGACAAAGGCCACAAGCTTTATTTCAGCGGGAGAGATGACAGGCACGTTGGAATCATGGCCCATAAAGACATTCTAGCCACTGTCATGGGTTGCCGCCCAATCTCCAGTAGACTCATTACCATCTGTCTGAGAGCAGCCCATTTCAACATCACCATCAACCAGGCCTATTGACAGGAAGGAAATAGTCATAGTGCTTTCCTGCTCCACTTGAAGAGAGTAAATACAGCAAAGTGCACCAGACTGAAGTTCGACCTGGACAAACTGTAAGACGGAGTTGACAGACATATTCCAAGCCACAACTGGAGGGAAATTTGCACCACTGCTCATTTTGGGAGCTGATGAAGTAGATGTGAACACCATGACCACCACCTTCAACTCAGCTTTGACAGATGCCGCTACTGAGATACTTGGCAAGCACCGCCCAACTCAAAATCCGTGCATCACACCTGAACTTATGGATCTGTGTGATAAACGAAGAGAGATGAAAAAGAAACAAAACACTTCACAGGGAGCTGATGCCTACCAAAAAATCAACAATGACATCCGAAAAGGCATGCTCACAGCAAAGGAGACAGACGATAGACGATCAGTGCCAGGAAATAAGGAACAGTCTGAACAAGAACAGTGTCACAAGCAGACCCGTTTACCCCTCACTATTTGAGCTTTTGCTTGTCTAGCAGTAGTAAAACTTATAAGGTTACTGTAGTCTATAGCAGACGATTAAGGTATAACAGATGTGTACACACACACTGCGAGCTGACGCGAGCCGTTTAGTGACATCATCGCGGCATACGATCGAGTTTTGAACTTTATAGCCACTTAGATTATTTCATCCAATCGGGACACAGGTAGAGGTTTAGAACCAGTTCTGGCTGATTCAGTCCAAGCCAAGTATAGGTCAGTTGTGTGGAAAGCTTAGGACAGTACACAGCTACTTCCTAGCAAAAATCTCTCCACTGATAGAACAGGGAAGCAGTGCTTGTTGAATTTTTTAATTCAATCAAGTAGCCACGGGCCTGACATTGTCGAACAGGTAAATGAACATACTTCTGTTTCATCGTGATGTATTTATATTATTGTTGAAATTATGTTTGTGGAATTTGCTATGCATAGATTTGAATTGTTAATCCGACTTTGCCTTACCAAGTGGAGAAGCCAAACACGTGTTAAGCACGACCGGTTTTGACTCCATGTTGTATACCTGACGGAACCACTGTTGTTTAACCTATATCATATGTATGCTTGCAGACCAGTGGCTGTACCAGTGAATGTTTATAATATTATTAATTCTTTATGTGTATAGTTAGCCACGATTTATATTTATGTATGTATAGGAAATTAGAGTGGAGATTCCAGTGGACCACGGACCTAGCAGAATGTTCGTCGCTCATGTATAGAGATGTGGAGCTATCACTGAGGGCTACTTTGGCTTTCAGTGAGACGCTCTGCACAGACCTATTATTCAGGGTTGTGCAGAATTTCATCTCATATGTTACAGACGAGCAGGCAGGATATCGTGAGCCCAACTCAACAGAAGAGCAGAAACTAATCTACTATTCGAGTTGGCTGCCAAGGCATCTACAGCATCGTGCTCAGATATCCCCAAACGTCGTACCAAAAGTCAAAGACTACACGACGACCCAGCGTGTACCAGAAGCTATCTCAATGCAGCACTTCACCCACGCATCCATTGATCAGTTAAGTGCCCAGGAAACAGTGCACTAAAACTATAGCAAAAGGACCACAGTAGTCCACTCTTCATGAACGCTAGTAGCCAGTGCCCTATGAAGAAAACATAGCTGCCTAGACTATCAGCGAGCGAACCATTCGCATTGACAATTGAACTTTTAAGTTAGATTCGTACTTCGAAGATCATGTATAGAGTAGAAGAAATAAATGTGTGATTTTAACTGTTATCAAGTGGCTGGACTACATATGATTCATAGCCGTGTGAAAGCTAGTGTGACAGTGATCTTTTACCAATTTTCTATCTATCTCTGTATCCCAGCCTTAACACAGACTGAGCTAAACAAATAAATGTATTAAAGTAATTCACCGGGTGACTCACTAGCGGTTCCCATAGAATAGACGTGAGGGTTACAGCATTCCATTGTGCAGAGCCCAGCAACAAATAACCCCCCCGTTACAAACAGCAGCAAGAAGGCTTACCAGACTGTGAAGCGGTTGACAAGTGTTAAACATCCCAAGGTCTCCACGATCCAAAGCAAGTCTGGCATATGCCTAACAGAAGAACAAGAAGTCTTGGATAGATGGACAGAGTACTGCTCTGACCGTTACAACCACACACCAAACGGAGACACATAAATTCTACCATGTCCAGAGAACAGGGAAGAAGAAATCCTCCCAATTGTCCGAGAAGTTGAGGCAGCAGTGCCATCTCTGAAGAAGGGGAAGTCAGCGGGAGTGGACAACATACCCACAGATTTACTTCAAGCAGGAGGAGCAGCATGATTCACGCCCTCACCATTATCTGTAACAAGATCTGGCAGAGTGGGGAGTGGCCTACACCATGGACATCACACTTCCCAAAAATGGTAACCTTCAGTAGTTTGAACATTCCCGCACCATCAGCCTCTCGGCCATCCCAGCAAAGTCCTCCTGAAAATAATACTCAACAGGTTGAAACCCCATGCTGAACAAATCACAGCTGAAGAACAAGCAGGATTCAGGGCAGGGCGAAGTACCACTGAGCAGATTGTTAACCTCAGATTAATCTGCGAGAAATACCTACAGCATTAACAACATCTATATCATGTGTTTGTAGACTTCAAGAAAGCGTTTGACAGAGTCTGGCATGCAGCTCTGTGGGCAACCATGAGAGTGTCCAACATCAGCCCTAACATTATTGAAGTCATCAAAAGCCTGTATGCCAAGGCTACCAGTGCAGTCCTCCACAACAGTTCCATGGAGAACTGGTTTAGAACAACAATCGGCGTGCGTCAAGGATGCCTCTCTCTTCAGCACTCTTCAACATCTTCCTAGAGCACATCATGTCATATGCTCTTGCAGATCACGAAGGCACAGTCAGCATAGGGGATAGAGCAATCTCCAACTTCCGTTTTGCGGATGACATTGATGGATTGGCTGGAGAAGAACAAGAACTTGACACAACTTCCTGAGTCTTTGGAATGGAAATAAGTGCAGAGAATACCAAAATGATGACCAACAACACCAATGGACATCAAAGTCCAAGGCCCATACCTCAACACGGTGCATAGCTTCAAATATTTAGGAGCCAATGTATCAGATAATGGGTCCCGAAAGGAAGTCCTCTCAAGGATCGCACAAACAACTGGTGCTCTCCAAGGTTGAAGCCCATTTGGAAAGACAGGACCATCGGTCTTCACTCTAAAGATAAGGTTTCTGCGTTCCCTTGTCATCTCCATCTTCCTATACGCTTGCGAAACATGGACCATCACAGCAGACCTACAACGAAGAATACAATGCATAGAGATGAGGTGCTACAGAAGACTTCTGGGCATTTCCTATATCCAGCACATCACCAATGACGAAGTCCGACAGACGATCACACAAGCCATTGGACAACAAAATGGCCAACCCACACTGGTGAATAAACGGAAACTCAGATGGTATGGTCACGTCACCAGAGCATCGGACCTTGCATAAACCATCCTACAAGGCACGGCGCAAGGAGGCAGAAGAAGAGGGAGACAGAAAAAGAGGTAAGTGGACAACGTTCGAGAATGGACTGGCTTGATAATGAGCGAAGCCATGAGGGTTGCTGAGGACAGAGAAAGATGGAGCACGTTGGTTAAACGATCATCCGTGGTGCCTCGACGACTTTCGAGTTACGGGATAGGACGGGATAGGATAGGACAGGATAGGATAGGATAGGGTCATAAGGTTTCATTGACATGAAAAGGGAGGGAATCACTAGTGTTAGGACCTATAGTACTGATTTAGGACTGAGCTGCACCTTGGGAATATGAGGATAAGAACGGGTGCAGGAGGCAGTCGAGAGGACTCGGTGTAGAGATGAGGAGTCGGTGAAGGGAGAGAACTCGATGAAGAGAGGGGACGAAGAAGATATCAGGACTCGACTAGACTCGAGAGAAGAGCGACCACCACTTTCAGAAGATGTGTAGTTCAGTTAGAACGGGAAACAGACTAGCACAGTCCAACAGAAAGCGAAGAAGTACTATACCGTGTACAACAGTAGATGTCGTAGTCAGAAGATAGAAAGTTTGCGAACTGTAGAAGAGTCAAAGCAGGCTCGGTGAAGATTGTGAATCTAATTAGTCAAAAGGGTTTCAGTGTTTTGCTGTTCACAATAAAGTTGCTAAAACGCTCACCTTCAAGCCTGCGTGTTTTATTTATGTTTGTGAATTTGTTTGTGGCTCCGGACATTGGATGAAGTTAGGTAAAGCAATGAGACCATCAATAATAAGAATATAACCCCTATTTGCCAATACCACTACTACCCGGTCGATCACAGTACAGGGTGTTCCAAAAGTCTTGGGCACATTTGAAGTCCCCATATCTCAATTACTATGAATGGTAGTAAGATAAAAGTAGAGCCATTTTAAAGCTAATTACATAAAGTTTTTTTTTGTAAAGCTGTTGATTTTTTTAATTTCTTTTCAGATCCATTAATGGCGTTCACTCAACCAGAAAATGCTGGGACGCGTTTGGCAAGAATTTGACTATCGGCTTGATGTGTGTCGTGTGACCAATGGTGCTCACATTGAACATCTTTGAACATTCCATGTAAAAATTGAGATTACAAGCTTTCTGAATTTACCAGATGCGTTTTTATATCCTTAATAGTTTCGGAAATATTCAATGTCAAAATGTGCCCAAGACTTTTGGAACACCCTGTATTATGTAGAAATGTTGCTAAATAATTATTTGTTTACCTTTATAATGCATTATTTAGCAGAGTTTGCTAAACAATGCATTATTTACGTAAACAATTCATTGTTTATGGACTGCAATTTTCATTATTTAGGGGATTCCACGATACAGACGTTGTTGGTAGTAATAAGGAAAATGATTTAATGCTTTTTTCTGCGATTTAAAATGCGGCAACTGCTTTATTTCACTCTGTTTTTATATGTTCGCAAAAGTATTAATATACGAAATTGCAACGGCAAACGCCTCCGGAAAAAGATGGGTCCATCATTATTTCTGCACTGGCGGGATTCCCTTTTATTATTTCAGCTTTTGGCGGGGTTGCCTTCGGAGTAAATCATCACGGAGAACTTGTGAAAAAATTAGCAGAAGCGTCGATTCCACCTTTTCAACAATTCATACTCAGCCACTTCTTCTACACCTATCTCTGCGTTTTTGGGTACATTAATACAGAAAGAAGGCGTACTTTTTTTAATTCTGACAGAAATACTGAAAACACAACCCTCCCGCACAAAACTGACCTTGACCTCTCGTTTATGTTCGGGACATTATTGACGTTGTATCTTCGAATTTGTGGAGTGATTTATGTTGAAAATAAATAATTATTACACATATTGGATACACAATCTTTGGAAAGACCTTGCATTTAATTTTAGAAAGCAGTCAAATTATAAAATCCAAATTTTCAAGCAAAACCTGGAATCCCGTAAATAATGAAAATCGCAGTCGCTAAACAACGAATGTTGACGTAAATGTTTTATTTAGCAAAACCTTCTAAATAATATATTATTTAACTAAACAGTGCATTTTTTAGGTAAACAAATTATTATTTATAAACTTTTCTAAATACAATATTTTACTCAATCTGCTAAATAATGCATTTTATAGGTAAATAAGTATTTAGCAACAAATCCTTATTTTACCTATATCATGATTTATTTACACAAACAATGATTGTTTAGGTAAATGAGTTATATACATACGAGTCATATATATATTTGAAAATATATTATTTAGAGAACTCGCACAATGCTTGTAAACAAATGATTATTTAGAAAATGTGCATCTATATAAAGATTATTTACCTAAAAGTGGTAAACAAAAACATCGAAAAAAATTCACAAATAAATATTTTTAAAAGGGAATTCCATGGGAGAGGCAGTGGTTTCGATGCTCTTAGCATGTTTAGCATCCAGAGTGTCAAGAAGTAGTTTTAAATACATTCTCTGGTGATTAAGAAATAGCGCCTCTTCCAAATCATCGTCTCATCATTGCCGTCGTTGCCCACAACATCCTAGTAATCATCATCATCCGCCAACATCATGGTAATCATCATCATTATTATTACCATCAACATAACTATCATCAAGCATTAAACGGGCATTAAAACACATTACCTTGTGCACACAAACATCATAATCATAGTCATCATCATCATCATCATCATCATCATCATCATCATCATCATCATCATCATCATCACCACCATCATAACCACCACCACATAAAACATATTTTGGCAACAGTATTCATCGATTCATTGGTGGACTGAGGATAATAAACCCAACAATAATATTTCTAAAATAAAATAATTAATAAATAAATAAACTTACCTACCAAAACTACAAAATGACGAGAAAATCGGTTCAGCTGCATCCAGAAAGTGCGCCGCCGAGTCGTCTCACATCCAAACAGCACCTATATCCAGATGATCTTGCGCTGGTAGCATCAGGCGTACTTTCCACTGGCAGATGACTCGCCGAAAGACAGGTATAGCTGCCCACAACAAAACGTAAATATCCACAATAATACACATTATCAATCTGTGTACAATAAAAGTTAATACACAAACAAGGATTAAAATCAAACTCATACACATAACATACACACTATAATTTATACACATTCCCATCTCCATCGACGGTAGACCTTTTCGAGTTCCGATATGCTGATGACATTGACCTCACAGAAGACAGCATCAGCACTGCTAAGAATGTAGCCTACCTATTGACTAGCAGAGGTAGCTTTAGCATGATGTTCAGCTAGCGTGAAGAAAATTGTGTTGGTCGACAGCACAAACGCCATAGCAAGCTTCCTCATGAAGAGAGAGAGAGAGAGAGAGAGAGAGAGAGAGAGAGAGAGAGAGAGAGAGCTGTCATTTTAGCATGACGTTCAGCGCGGGGAAATCTAAAGCCAACCGCACGAACAACGCCACAGCAAACTTCATCATAATAATGTCCGACAATAGCAGAATTTCCTCACTTCAATTAGCTAGGAGCAAAAACTTCCAAGATGGGTGCACGCACATCAGCAGAATGAGAGAAACCATCACCGTCAGGGATAGACACATCCATTGATTTTATCGTTCTCATCTATAACGCTTTTCGTTCTCAAAAGCTGCTGAAGGTGCCGGTTGGTATATAGAGACTAACTTCAGCCTCCCTAGGGAAGGGGCCGGGTAGCTCAGTTGGTAAGAGCGTCTTGCTAGTAACCGAAAGGTCGCTGGTTCGAATCCCGGATTGGTCAACGTGTGATCATATTATTTTCCCCTTTACCAACAACTGGCCCGCTGGTGTCAGTATAAATTGGTCCAGTAGTCACCTATATGCGAAAAGTGTCGTGTGACTATAATCTACAAAACAACAACATCCCTAGGGACCATTGCACTTGCTGACAGTAGAGATGGGTAATCATGTCCAGGGGTGTGATAGTGGCTCACGAAGTGTTGACTGATCAACCAATAACTCACACAGCGTAGAAATGACTTGCCGAGGCTTTCTGTTTGCCCCTAGCAAGATGTAAGCGGTAAGTCTCGACGAATCTCACTGTACTCTGTGTGATATTATGCTGGGAGAAGATACGATTACCTTTAAAGGGGATTAAAGATTTATGGATAGATGAGGCGTTTAGCTCGTTCTTTACCATGATTCCAATGAGCACACTATGATATCTGATTCTCAAGGCGAATCCATGTCGAATAATATGCAAAACATATCAGAAACAATAATCGGTGTCTGTATATAAAGACAACACGAACATAATAATACATGGCATTCCGTATAATACGTAAACACAAAAGTATTAGAAAACTACTATAGTGTTAACTTACTTCTAGTCTCTGAAAAAGGTGTAGCGAACTCAAGTTTTTCACTACTTTGGTGGTGGCAGAGGGCTTTCACTCCAGGCTGCTCCTTGATCTCATGGTACTATGCTTCGTGAGTGACTGAATATTTATTAATTGTAGATTATAATCACACGACGACACGGGAGCATATAGGCGACTACTGGTCACATTATTCTGACACCAGCAAACCAGTTGATGGTAAGGAGAACATAATATGATCACACGTTGACCAATCCGGGATTTGAACCAGGGATCTTTTGGTTATTAGTAAGCCCCTCTACCAAATGAGCTACCCGCCCCCTCTCTGAATATTTGTCACGGGGTGCAGGAAATATATTGCTGAATCCAAGTCATCTTCACCGTCTTACCCGAGTGTAAAGGGAGAGATGAATTCATGAGATATGGCTCGAGTGGCTACTTTGCATTCCAGTGCCTCAGGTCAGAAGTCTGAAGGGGGCTAAGTTAAATTCTTTATGGCGCGTTCTAAGTGATACAATCGGGAGTTAATGTCTCAAGAAAGTTAATTTACTATCCGTGGATCTTCCCTTAGAGAGCTGGTGAATTAACATCTAGTTTTGTTCATTACTATCTGTTTATCTCTAAGCTAAGTTACAACATCTTTGTCAACATTCCTGTTATTACACTCTGTATGATCCAAACCATTGCCACCAGACCTGCTCACCAGGACCGCTAGCAAAGCTGACTAGACCGGAAGAGAGAGGTTTCATCTACACGGTCACAGCGCATCTCCTGTTTCTTCTCTTGTTTTGTGATGCCCTAGAGATTACTGTGAAAGCTCTATGGCGGTGCCAGATGTTGTCTTAGTCGGCGTAATTAATTGCCTTTCGTTATTCTAGAGAGACTCGTCCTTACCTATATTTGCTCTCATGTAACGGTTACAAATTCGCAATGGTTCTGTATCAGCATTTGTTCAATTTTAAAAACTCTCCTTACGTGGCAAATATGGTGCTGGTTACCCTATCAGCACTATTATACACCCAGGAAGTCTGACTATAAATAAAGGAAATCAGACAACTTTGGCGTTAATGTTCACTCCTCAAGATATCCTAATTAATCTAGTGGCATCTGTAATACCTCAATACTTCAGGAATCACCCGAATGCCTATAAGTTAAATCAGTTATTGAACTCTAAATCTAAACGCAGGTTGTCTGATTTGAGCCGTTTTATAGGGATTATTTTTTCACTTTTCCAAAAGTGACGCACAGTTCTCTGTTAATTTTATGTCAAACTTTTATTTTCTTGTTTGGACGAATATTGAATCAAATAGCAGGTTGCTAAATTTACGCCGCTTTATTGGAGTTTGAGTTATGTTACTATTTATATATTGTGCATTCCATTTTGTCTTATTTTGAGAACCATGCGATGCTGTACATTTTTCTTTCCATGTTGACCCAACTTAAAACTTAAAACGGGTGTTTGACATTTCAGAGGTTTATCTTGTGATGCCTATGGAGCAGCTTTTTTTGTGCCGTTCATTGTTTTTTAATGTCTGTAATTCCCCATCACCCCGTTTCCCCCTATGTTTGGCTAAAATGCCCCCTGGGCTATGAGCCTTGTTTTATGCTTTAATTATAGGTGGTTTTGTTAATAAAAGGACAAAGTTACAAAGTTCCAAAGTGACGGTGGGTCTAGTATTGCTAGGCTCTGCACAATGGATTGCTATTACCCACTCGTCTTTGTCTGCGGGGATTGGCTAGTTTAATCGGCCCTGTGACTAATCTTAATACATTTATATGTTTAGCCCGGTCTGTGTTAGGCTGGGGTTATAGACAAAGGGAGAAAATGGTCAAAGAGTCACTGACACACTAGCTCTCACACGGCTATGAAACATAGGTAGTCCAGCCCTTGTTAACAGTAAATATCACACATTTATTTCCTCTACTCTATACAACATCTTCTTATCACTATACTAACTTAAATGTCCAAATTCACTTCGAATAGTTTGCTCCTTGATAGGTCTATGCAGCTCCTGTCTCATTATTGGGCTACTAATGTTCTGTCCTACTGTTCGGTTTTCTGGAAGATTGGACTATCGCACAGTCCTTCTAGAGCAGTTTTGGACTTAACTCGCTTGTAGATGAGCGGTGTTGTGGTGGTGTCTTCTCCTGGTTGGTAGACTATTGGGCTATCATAGCTCCGTGCTAGGTGCTCCACTGCAGGCCGAATGTCAGGGGTGAGTGTCAGTAGTCTTTCTCCTGCATCGGATCAACGAGCCTGCTCGTCTGCAAAACACAAGATGAGTTTCTGCAACACCTCGTATACTAAGGGTGTGCAGAGCGTCTCACTGATGGCAAAAACAGCCCTCAGTGATAGCTCCACTTATATGAACAAGGGACGATCATTTTCTAAGTGGTCCACTGGAATCTCCAACGTAATTCCTATACATATACATGTACGTACATACATCATGGCTAAACACATGGAGAAGTAATTAACAATATAGACATTCTCCGGTACAGCCACTGGTCTGTAATACTACACATAGGAGAAAAAATCATTGGGTAGTGGGTCTACCTCATGGTGTCGAAACCGGTCGGGTTCGCCATGTGGTCAAGCAAAGTTCGACTAACATTCACAATGATAAAACATGGCAAAACTTTGTTTCAGCAGAGCCCAACTGCAATCTGAAGAAAACTAACATTGCACAAAGAAATAAAGACCCAACTCCATAATTGGTTTAGTTAGTTCATCTTTAACTAATGGCACAAATCGAAGAAAGTATTGAATACAGCAATCATCAAACACATCGTTGCATGCACATTGAAATATAAAAGTTTTAACAAAGTTTCTTCCTCTTACTTCATCTTTCGTCGGCTCGGCTCACCACTCTTTCACTCATTAAGAACAAACCATGTTACTGCCTACATGCACTTCTTTCTCCGTTTCTCTGCTTCTCTAATGGGTCTTTGTTTTTTCCACTTTCGCTGATCTCTACCTGAGCTCTGTTTTTCATACGACTCTCACTTTTTGTTAGTCAGTTGGGTAAAAATGTAAGTCCCCAGACACAAGGCGTAAAGGGGACTAACTCTCTCACTCTTGCGAGTTCCTTCTTTTATCTTTAACCTATCTCGCCCTGTTCCAATCGCATCTTGTTACCTTCATCATCTGCATGTTCTAAAAGGGCAAACCTGCCCCTACGTCACCGGTTCGTTCATACTTTGAGAGGTTGCCACCCCCATTTTCACCTGCACGATGCAAGCTCTTTCCTAATACGGAAAAGGTTTCCTACCTCTGCAGTGCGGTACTGCTGCCACATTCTTTAGTCTATAGTCATCCCCAGGTACCAGGTACCAACTAAACAATTAAGTCGGGCATTGCCCCCGGCTTCGTTCAGGCCAATAGTATAGGTCACACGGTACCAACTAAACAGTACCTCGCTAGCACTAGTCGAACATTCCTGGCTCAGCATTTTCATTTTTCAAACCAACGGTCAAAGGTTACAGTTTGCAACTCAACCAAAACATTGTTCGTGGCGATTCCCTGGTTCATTTTTGTTAGCAATCGCATCTGTACCTGCGCGACTTTTCTTTATGTTAACTTTTCTGTCGAAATCATTTTTTTTCCCGCCAGAGTCCATGATTTTACGAGTAAAAACAAAGAAAGTCTTTAGTGTGTATTTTTCATAAACATATGAATGTGCGTGGTACGTACATGCACAATTCAGTCATGCATCTTCACGGTGCATTTCTTTGTCGCATTTATGCGTTGAAGTGAAATCGAAAGAAAAATCTCCCGTGCACGGGGTGAAACGTTTGTTTTCTACACGATTGTTCAGTTCTGAACAATGCTCAGGGCCGGACCTGGGGAAAGTCGAAGGGGGGGGGGTTACAGGTTCAGCGAAGGCGCGAAGCGCCGAGCCTTCTAGGGGGGTCCGGGGGCATGCTCCCCCGGAAAATTTTTTTTCAAGGATGCAAAATGGTGCAATCTGGTGCTATCTGAACCTTTAAAAAGCCATTTGTGATGGTCTGGGACTTTGAGCTTTTTTAACAGTTTAACTGACAAACTCTGAGGTACAAAAATTATCCTCTGCACCTCCCTTAAAAAACACAACAACACACACACTGTTCCTGCACCCGTCTGACGGATTTGGGATAATATCGAGTCAAGGGGGTAAGGCCACGATTTCACATGCGCTCAATAAAGTACGACGACACACGCAGATAGAAAGTAAAAAATAAAATTTTATTTTTGCATTAAGAAACAGTGTTAACTAACTAATTAAAATCCAAATTAAAAACAAATTTAAAATATTGATTTTAACCTAACTAATAGTGGGTGACAACAACTAAAGAATTGAAGAAGGCGTGAAGTCGCGTAAAAGAGAGCGATGAAACTGTAAACACAAAAAACAACAAAGGCAAGTCTACAATCATGTCACACTCAAACAGATTTAGCTCACAAACCTACACAACTAATTTCTAAAACAAAATTCTTCAAAAATAAGAACGTTAGATAGTGCGCATTATTCTTTTTTGTACACACTATGATCAATAGTACTTTATGCTTTACAACTTCAAAAAAGGACTATTGAAAAAACAAAGCAACTCATTTTCAGAAAACAAACACCAAATTTAAAATAAAATTACCGACACAAAATGCTAGGTTATCAATTAAAGGTTTAGCAGCAGAATAAAAATAGAATAAGTTATCAGAACAATATTTAAATAAGCTTGACAAAAGACAACCAAATATTTCAAAAATCATAAGACACAAAATAAAGAGAATGACACACAAAATAAAGTATTCGGTACAACATATCAAAAAAGCACATTTTACTAATCCTCTGGCTCAATCCCAATGGATGGTCAAAAACCGCGCAGACTGGTTACAGGATCCACAAAACACATCATGTCCAAAATACCAAAAAAGAGAAGTGAATCAAAGACACAGCAGTGAACGTTTACAAAAAACTGTCCTGAGCACGGCACCCTCCGGCGAAGACACAAAATGTTCCTTGTTACATCCAACCCAACTTAATTTCCCCAATGCTATCTTCTCTAACTAAAACTAACCCGTCTTCTCTCTGGACTGTCCTCGTCCCTCTTTCTATTTCTTTCTGTCTCTAACTACATCGAATCCTTGTCCTGCACTCATTTTATTGTCATCAACCCAGACGCAATTCGGCTCCAAAACTCGACCATTTTCCTCTCCCTAGTCATTCCCCCTTCTTCCTGTCAACCAACACCTTAATTCCTACAAAAACAATGGTCCCCTTCGTGCTGACATCCTCTTCCGTAAAAAATATACATCTACATTTAAACTTTGACACTGCATGTTGACAGCACCAGCCGACACAAAACACAAGCAAATCCTTCCCACCAACTATCTTGTCTCATCACTCCATCGCTTATCTGCCCCCGCAGACAGGGGAAACACAAACCTAGATCCAACACCTGGACAGAAACCCACTCTCTTAGAAGAAATATACATTGATTTGTAGGTTTACGAATCAAATCAAAGCATTCACCGTTATAAAGGTTGTTTCTACATATGATAGTATGCACAATGACTACATTAAACAATATACTAACCCAATAAACATACCTCTTCATTCATTATTATCACCTTGCTGTACTCCAGTTAATACAACAAAAACACAAAATTAAAAATTCTAAATGCAAACATTAGAACCAACATTGGTTATACAAACTGTCAGTGTCACATGAATCAACACTATGGCTTTAATACTCCGGCCGTGCACGTGGGATGACTCGGGTCAAACATTTGCTGGGGACAGGACATACACGCACGGGAGTGACGTGCGAAGTTGATTTGTTATTTCTAAAACTTCCGCTCTTCATTGTATACCTAATACATTTTTTCATTCTGCTGTCTTGGTTACAATAACAAGGAGGGATGATTTGATGAAAGATATTAAAACAATGAGCAGCGACACACACAAAAAACACACAAAAACACGCACAAAACATCAGCACTTATTTGGAGACAGGGCATTCCTTTTATATTCAGCATATCAATAACCATCCAAACCAGCCATCACCATCGAACATCTTCCGGATCTTGCTTCCAAAGTGGAAGCAAGAACACACACAAACGTTTATTTATCAGCAGAGATGTTTTGTATACTATTATTATTCACTACTTTTTGTCGATTGCTAACGGTATAAAGCTTTACCTTGTAGTTTATGAACATCACCGCCCTGCTTTCACTTTCAGTCTTGCTGCACCATGTTCTCCGGCATTAGTACCATTTGTGAATTGTATCTTCTGGCAAAACAGTTCACTGCCTCTTTGAAGTCAATATCAACATCCCTGTGCACTTTCAGTAAAGCAAGTCCATTGAGCCTCTGTTGCCCCATTGTAGAGCGCAGGTAGTTTTTCAGGTTGCGCAACTGACTGTTTGAACGCTCACACTCGGCAGTAGTGACAGGCAGGGTGCAAAGGTTCTTTAGCATGATGAACAGGTTGGGATAAAAATCCCCGTCACAATGTTTCAGTGCTTCTGATGCCGTGGATGGGATGATAGCTGTCGCATTCTCAGCAGCACTTCGCCATTTGCAAACCCACCGTTGGTATTCTGCATCAAGGGTAGCGTTGTCTGGTAGGTCAGACTCCCACAACATTGCCAGTGTCTTCACCCCTTCTGGAACCTGCATGAAACCATCCTGGTTGTCTATTAAAGTGCTTGGCACCAGACAGAGACCATCAACTTGCTAGGTCAGCATTTTTGAACCTCGAGTCCAATTCGGTTGACAGGTGTTCCAAGAAAGGAATGGCAATGCTAATCTTGAAATATTCTTCTGGAGTGGCCGCAGGTTGGTTGTCACGGAGAGTCTGTCGGGATGCTTGACGAGGAACAATAACATCAGTTGTCAAAGCATTTGCCATTTTGCTGACTTCACCAAACCAGGCAACGAATTATAGTTCATAATTATCAACTTAGCATCTTAATTAATATTTCTAAAAAGTCGTTTTTGGGGGATTAGGGCAGTATCAAGGTGAAGGTGCTGGAAGAGGCTTGCGGACAGAACAGGAAAATATGGCTGCATTTACTAATTTAGGCTTAGGGGTTGGGTTACTTGGTCGTTTCAACGGGAAAACGCTTTGGACGTTTCAACGGATCCCTTGAAATGGATTTCCGTTGAATTGTCTATAAATAACTATTTGTACCTTGGACCAAAAGTGAATAAAAACTGCAATGTTTTAAAAACAATTTTTAAAAAAATTAAACCTCTTTGCATAAAACAAAATTTTTTTTTTTTAGTTTGGAGGGGGGTTCCGGAACCCATGTAAACCCCCCCGCCCCCCCCTGTAGCCCCCCCCCCTGGATCCCCAAATAAAAGTAGTAGTTCACAGGCCTATAACAAAATCCGAAAATAATAATTCAATCGTAGCCCCAGACCATGTAATAGGTTTATCCCATTCCCCACCCATAAAAATATTTTTTACTACCAGCAAAAACTCCCATTAATATCATCCCCCACATTGAACGGTGACTCTCAGCTACCCGGTGTAAGAATGGATATCTGACGACAACAGCTAAGCTTAATAGCTCCTGATTAGTAGGCAGTGAAAAAGTGCGACGCAACACACACTTCCCGAAAAACCCACCGGTCTTCATCTATTGTATCGTAGGCTATTGCCAGTACTGCCCCCCCCCCCCCCCCCCCCCCCCCCCCCCTGGATCCGGCCATGCATTGATGCCTGTCAAAGTTTTTGTTTTCTTTTGTTTTTTTTTTGGTAGTTCAAAGGGCCTCTTTGCCAAAATGCCGAACGAAATTGAAATTCTTCGTAGCCTACAGTCCCCGAAACATAGCATATAGGGGACTATGGATTAAGAAATCAGATGACATATAAAAGATAAGTATGAAGAGTCTCCAGGAGGCAATTCCGGATTAAAAATCCTATCAGATCACAATAAAACGATAAAAGTTACCGGTTTCGGGTTTCATCAGTGCTACCGGTAGACTGACAAAGCTGGAAGCGTCGGTGTCGTTCAACAAAGTGGAAACTTTAAAGAGGTGGGTGAATATAAAGCGGCGACCTGGCTCTAATCTAGAATTCAAATTCCGGGAGGTGTCGTCAGAAACATGAGCATAATGTTCCGCCAGAAGAGGTGAAAGATAGTTTCACGATGAGACATAATGCTCTGTCTCCGGTACCGTTACATTCACTGCATAGTCTCTTTGTTGACATATATTTATATTAGGGGGATGACACATTTTGTAGTTCCGTTAAGTCCTTAATATTTAATTGTGGATAAAAACAAGCGAGAGAGAGAGAGACAGACAGACAGACAGAGAGAGAGAGAGAGAGGGAGGTAGAGAGAGAGAGGGAGGTAGAGAGAGAGAGGGAGGTAGAGAGACAGAGAGTGAGAGACAGAAACAGACAGACAAAGATAGAGAGACAGAATTCATTTACAACAAGAATGGAAACGCTTGGCTCTTAGCCTAAAATTGCCTACTCCTTGTGTAAATAAAAGTGAACTCCATTTTCTTGAAATAAAATGCATTGTCATCATTGCAGTGGTAGAATGTATCCGATGATCCCTGGTTTCCTCTCACAGTCACAAGTGACGAGAACAAGCCCCTAATGGCCCCCGCCTGACACTGCGTGAGCGAGCTCCGCTGACATTAGACCAAACAAAGCATACGACCACGTGTTCGGTCCCATAGTTTGATAAATAGATACGCGACAGCCTGGCAGCAGGTGGAGGTGAGATGGGGTGGAGCTGGAAGGGAGTGGGTTGGCTTTTTTACTTTTCGCTAGCCGAGTTCGTTTTGTCGTAAACGGGTTTTCCACTCGTAACGAGCATTATAGACCGTCGTGTGAGTATTTCTTCCTTTGTAGTTAGTTACTTAGTCGTTGTTTATAGGGTCCAGTGGACTGCAAAGAGCCGAATCAGGACCACAACTTGGTTGAAAGAGGACTCATCCTCGATCCGCATAAAAGATCTGCTCAAACAACTAACGGTAATTACCAACAACTGGCCCGCTGGTGTCAGTATAAATCGGTCCAGTAGTCACCTATATGCGAAAGTGTCGTGTGACTATAATCTACAAAACAACAACTAACGGTAACACTGAAGGCACTCCACCAGCCGGTCACTTTACAGTAAAGTCATCCCCCCCCCCCCCCCCCATGCACGGGACGCTGAGGCTGTACTTAAAATAATCTAACCCTCGTTTACAAAAGCAAAATAAAATATAAACATCATTATAAAATATTAACAAAATACTTACCTAAAATGCTCACATGGCTAAATAATATCACAGAAAGCCTTAGTGACCATTTAGCAGAAAGCGTACAATAGCCACAAGCTGACCTAACAGACACTATACACAAATCAGAAGGTTTGGGTAAGTTTTCAAGAAAAAAAGGTAGGTGACTGGTCTAGCGAAAAAGATAGTAGATTGATATAACAGAATTGTAACGAGAAAAAACAAATGATAATGACAGAAACAGTAGTAATTTAAAGTACAATAAAGAGACAATAAAGCATTCAAATCTAAAAATAAAAAAATCTAAATTTCCACAAAGTAGAGATACTATTTATACAGAAACCCCCGGCACTCCCACGGGGGATTGTTCCTATAGAGAGCTAATTAGTTGGGATGTACCGCAGCCTACATCAGAACAACTACTGCCATTATACAAAGGAACGAACACACTAATCAGTATTACATAGCGTAAATCAAGAAGCCTACAATATATTACAAAATAATATCTATATCACAGCGAAAAAAAGGAAGGTCTCCTTGCCTGGACAAAGAACAAACCTACATACCGCTGACCATATCCAAGCTTCGCACAAAACTGTAAGAAATCATACCGAGTTTTCAGCTTTTATTGCATGCGAGTGGGTGATTTGTGTGTGTGTGTGTGTGTGTGTAGTAGGTGTGTGTGTGTGTGTGTGTCTATCTTTGAGTGTGGTGTGCATGTGTGTTGCGTGTCAGTCTGTGGTGTGTGTATGTGTGCGTGCGCGCGTCTAAGTTTCTAAGTTTGTGGGCGGGAGGGTAGGGGTGAGAATATTTTACAAACCACTTTCTCAATGCGCACGTGGGAAAGAACGCCTCGACTATAAAATAGAAATTGTCGTGCAAGCAATGTCCCTTACCCCCCCCCCCCCCCACACCCTTATCCCAGTCCCCTATTCGCTATATGTGACGTGGGACTTTAATCTATCTACGTAACACAAGCATTTCATTACATTCAATAATTCACATAACGCGCCGGATGAAAACCAGTCTGTATGTTACACGTTGGTATTTATCAGTAGTTGATTCAGTCCCGATGCTTGAATCTTGATAAGTGTAACTCAAATTCGTTTATCCACGCAGCCTGTTCACTCAGCAGCAGGGCAGGAGTCGTCGTATAAAGTTTTCCAACTTTATTCAGCAAACATTAACAACTGCATACAAGATCGCTTTCCGAAAATCACTTGAAAGATCATTATCAAAAATCATCATAAATCACAAATCACTCTCACAAGCAGACAGCGCATTACTTATATTGTCTCTCTGCAATCGAGAAAAAGTAAGAACATTCCAGCATGACGCAATAACACTCGTCACCGGAACTATGCACTGTCTTACGTGATACATAGGATAAAATAAATGTGTAACTGTAGAGTATAGTCACACGACACCGAAGCGTATAGGCGACTACTGGTCACATTATTCTGACACCAGCGAACCAGTTGATGGTAATATGGTCACACATTGGCCAATCCGGGATTCGAACCAGGTACCTTTCGGTTACTAGTAAGACGCTCTACCAACTGAGCTACCCGGCCCCCTACATACATAGGATAGAAGATTCGCTTAGCTATTACCAGAACTTTCCCGAAGCTTCGGTCGATAATAAACAAGCAATTCCAGAAAATTCTCAACAATATCGACCGACGAAAATTATCAACATTATACAAAGCTTCTTCTAACAACATCGCAAAATCAAATCAAAGATAAATACACTCTGTTACTGCATGCATGCTTTGCAAAACAAAATGATCGGATCTGTCGTGCGCGCCTCAAACGTAACACTGTGACTACTACACTCATGACTAATTGACCCCAATACGACTCCAATGGGCTAAATGAAATTACCTGTAAATAAATAATCAAATGAGTCAAGCACTGCACCGAGGAGCGTGGGTAAGGGGGTTAGGAGGTGAAGGAGAGTAGAGGAAGGGGAGGTAGGCGTGCAAGTCATATTTATCAAACAGTATATAGAGTTCACATTACATACAGCAACCTATCCTATCCTATCCTATCTTATCCCGTAACTCGGAGGTCATAGGGGCACCATAGATGATCGTTTAACAAGCGTACTCCATCTTTCCCTGTCCTCAGCAACCCTGATTGTTTCGCTCAGTGTCAAGCCAGTCCATTCTCGAATGTTGTCCTCCCACCTCTTTTTCGGGCTAAATAGGGCTTGTGGCCTTTGTCAGTCGTTGTTTCACCTAGGCCTTTCCAGCGCAGTTCGCTGATGCCTAGAACGTTCCATTGATAGTGGTCCAACTCGTGGGCCAGTTCAGGAAAAAGGCAGGAGAAGGAATATGCAGAAGTGGAAGAAGAAGGAAGCAGCAAGAAGAAATAGAAAGAAAGAAAGGTTTCTCTTATATAGCGCACTTACAAACTCAGAGAGCTTCTCAACGCGCTGATCACTAATATCCAGCAATCACACAACAGTTTTCTGAAATCAGGATTCGAACCCATGTCGCCCAAAACGCACTTACACAAGTCGTGCGCTATCCCTGCCGCCAGAAGAAGAACTTGCACATCTGCTAGTTACCAACAGAAACGCACAATCTCTCTCTGTCTCTGTCTCTGTCTGTCTCTCTCTCTCTCTCCCTCCCTCTCTCTCTCTCGGTATGCATATGAGCCTAAGGCCGTGAAAAGTATTAAATTCTGAACTCTGTCTCGCCCTCCATCTCTCTCTCTCTCTCTCTCTCTCTCTCTGTGTGGTTGTGGTGGTGGGGGAGGGGAGAGTGGGAGTAGGAAAGGGGTATTGGAGGGAAGAGGGAGGGACGGAGGGAGTATGTGTATTTTGGTACATTAATTTTCTTAGTAGGCAGTTTTAATTCTTACCATTGTTAAGGTTTGTGTTAGTTTCAAATCAATTTTATGTTATTTATTTTGTTCTGAATTTGATATTTCTTTTATTTTACAATTTTCTTAAGGACTAGCTGTAAGACAGGTCCATAGGACCTAATGCTATATCCTATTAAAGACTTCGACTTCTCTCTCTCTCTCTCTCTCTCTCTCTCTCTCTCTCTCTCTCTCTCTCTCAAATAATGGAAAGTTGACGAGGCAAGAACAAGAGGGTGTTGAATGCAATAAATATACAGATACGTCTTTGTCTTTGTGACAGATAGACATACAGACAGATACACACAGACCGAGTCACAGACATAGAGTATAAACTTTGCTTCTAATATAAATATGCAACATAGTAAAGCAAGAAAATAAAATTCAAAAATATAATAAATTAGAAACGATGACTCCGTGAAATCTCGACCATTCCCTGAAGCACATTCTTCTAGATTAATTTGTTGTACCTACTACAGCCCCTCTTTTGTCCCTGCCGTTATCTGACTTCATCGCTACCGCTACCAAAGACTATAAATATCAAGATAGTCGACTCCTTAATAACTTGTCCCCTATTAGGCTCGTCGAGATCCATCTTGATTTAGAGTAGCGTCCCTTAGTGTAGGGATCGGCTCAATACAAAATGTAGTGTCCAGTGTCGAGTCTACAAACATACGCTACAAAATTGTTGCCAGCAGCGAAATTAAGATATTTCCAAAAACTTATAAGTGTTGACGGAGTTGATCCCTATGATGTCCCTAAGAATTCGTGGTCTTCAGCACCAGAGAGTTTAGGTATTGATCAGCAGCTGGTGGCAAATGACACAAAAACAGAATCAAAACAAGACTTGTTTTGTGTGTGTCGGAAGGGTGAATTTGGTAGAATGGTTGTTTGTGACAAAAAAGATTGTCAGATTGAATGGTTTCATTTTGGCTGTGTGGGCCTGAAAAGAAAGCCTAAAGGTCTTTGGATCTGTCCTCAATGTGCTGCTAAAGATTCAAAATAAATAACAACTAAACTGGTTTGACATTTATTGTATTATGACAATTAACAGCTAGTGTTTATGCATTGATTAGGTACTTATTATTATTATTATTATTAGCTGAATAAATAATTATTTTAATTAATATTGCCTGTTGTACAATGTTCATGTGTCCAGCTGTATGTGTCAATAACTAAAGTGTACTTAGGAAAGGATAAAAAAAATCTTGAGAGAGAGAGAGAGAGAGAGAGAGAGAGAGAGACTGGTATTTGAACTAATCATTCAAGCATGTATTTAATGTACAAATAAAATTTGTTAAAGTGTTATTTAATAACAATAAACAACTGGGTTTTGTCGTAAGAGATTTTTGCATTTGTGTAGCTTGTAAGCATGATTTCATACACAAGCCTGCCAGTAATGATGGCTCAAGTCAAAGTGAAGAGTTTTACCAAGCAGCTCTGTTCTGCATTTAGTGCTTCACAACATTATTATATTAAACAAACCCATCTGTATGTAGCACTACCCATAAATGGGGCTATTTCAATAAGGTAGTATGATCTATCAGTATGATACTGGTATACACTGCATGAGATTAGAAATTCATAATAATAATATTTATAATATCGCACTTTTTCTAGATAATAATCTACTCAAAGCCTATACTCATTCATTCACACAAACCAAGCACAAAGTACATGTACATGTATTGAACTATTAAGAACATAAGAATACAATTTAGACAAAACATAAACATAGACCCCAGATGGTTATAACCAGATATTTCATGGGCTTATTGGGGATATAATTAGGTTTTAAATTCATGCACTCCAATAACACTGAGGGTTTCATGGAATACTTTTACTTTGGAAGCTGTTGATCTGGAAATGCAAAAAATATATGCAAGATGCTGCAATGGTGTATTTAATCTCAAATGCATCAATGTCAAAATAAATGACTGAAAAGGCGACAAAATGCGTCATTTGTCTGATGGCAAGTGACTGCTGACAAAAGCAAACAAGGTAGACAGTAGAACAAAGTCTGTTAAACCAGTCAAATATCATATGGTATCATCTTGGTCTTTAAGTGCATCTAGATTCATCTGTTTCTGAGCAAGCTGTTCCTTCAGCTCATAATTTTCTTTTGTTAGTAGTTCTAACATATCACGGAGCATGTCCTCTTCTTGTTTAGTCAGTGTGCTAGATTCCACTTGCTCAGTTTGACAGTACTAGGAACCGCCATCTTCTCCAAATTCAGGAAGTGGTGTCAATGATGCTCCAGATGTTATACAGTCAATTTCTTCTTCAGTCTGGACATTGCTTTCTGCAGGAGCCAACTGACCACAGCCAGTTAAAGTTACTTTCTTTCTGCGGTTAATTAATCGATTGCATCTGAAATAGTAATAATTACACAACTTTACAACTATGTGTGTTACATCAATTTCTAAAATTGGCTTAATCAATTTGATTTTTTTTTTCATCTGAACTTGAATCTGAACCAGAAAACTTGATAATCAATATATACAGATCGTAAGAGCATCCCATACAGAACACCTTATTAATGAGACATTAATGCATATTAATACTGTTCAATGTATAAAAAAAATTGTCATCTTTGATCACTGTTGCACATTACATCAACATTGGCTTGCAACTTGCAAGGACAGGCAACATATTAGCATAAATGTTATGAGAATTTTGAACCACAGGATATATATTTTAAGTATCTTTTAATGGACTACTGCTATTTCAAAACAAGTTTGCTTCAAACGTGCACCATTAGTATATCACACCCTTTTATTCAGAAACAACTCTACTAGTACTATATATTAATTAAATGTAACTTATATTGTCAATGTCATTCAATATTAAAATGTCACTGCCTCTTTTAGTCTATTATTTACATTTTAATACCCCCAATAACTATATAAATCAGGACTAATACTCTAGATTTTCATATTTTCTTCTAACAATCTTTAATGTACACTGCTGATGGGCGTGGCACTAAAGTATATGAAACTTTGAAGTTATTCATTAATAAAATACATAAAATACAAATAACTCTTCCTGTTGGTAATATGTATTAATTTTTACCTAGAAACATTTACAGCCTTGGACCATGAGTGTCCCATTTTCAATGTTGGTATCCAGTTTGGGCTGTTAACATCTCCAACGTAGGCTTTGTGACCTGTACATAAATTGAAAGCAATTAATTTTCCTGGTTAGACCCTATTCCTGTGTTGTCTAAGTAGTAATTTGCTACTTGAGATCTAACAACAACCCATTTGAAATTTTTTTAAGCAATTGAAACATGTTTTCCTTGCTTAAGTTTTGACTTTTTACATTTTTGTTAACCATTATCTTCACTGTGTTGTTGATGCTTTTTAAAATACACTATAATATACAATAACTAGACCAAATGCTGTAGTGTATATAAAGTTACAATGTTGAACAACTACAATTACAAGCTTAAGCTTGTGAAAATCCCCCTCCACTTTATTACAACAAATGCTAGAAAAATAGGGAAATTGACTGGAACAGTGGAAGATAAATGATGGTACTTTGATAGGTTACTTTGAATCATTTATAACTGTCAGCTAACAAATAGATTGATTCTAATATTATTAAGCTCAAAATACCCTTGTTTTTTTTCTAATGTAGGCCTAAATGTTGCTAACTTCTAGTACGGTTTAGATAGTAGTAAACAGTACCTAAATAATACTAAGCTAGTGTTTACTTACTACTACTTAGTACATGTAGTACTACTAGACTAACAGAGTAACAAGTAGGCTACAGTAATAAATAATTAATAGTAGGCCTATTTTGTATGCTTCTTTCAAAAGCGAATTTACATGAAATATATATAAATATATATATTATTATATATAATAAAAAAAATATATATTTACCGTTTACTGAGCACACAAATTTTCTCGTTTTGGATTCGAACGTGATATTTTTTAGATGAAGTTGTGCGATCCATTCCTTTCGTCGTCGTATCGTTAATTCTTTCATATATTCCCCCTTTTTATTAACAACTGTGGGTATGGCATAATATTTTCGATCAGTCTCACGGTCCGACCTGTTGTAACAATACTTGACACAACAGTTTTGAACCATTATAAAATAATACTAGACTGGCAACAAACTGGTGAAATCCAACGCACGTTGTTTGCGGCTTCGACACAATCCCTACAGTAGGAAAAGATAACTCTTCCTCAGACCGTGTTACGTCATGTCGACGAGCACTTAAACTCCTTAATAAGCATGTGTAACGAAAGTTGGACAGTTTATGGGAAGCAACTCTTGTCGGAACGAGTTACTCCCCATTTCCCGTTGGCGCGATACTGATTAGACCTTCATTCTGTCTGTTAAAATATTGCTAAGTATTGCAGGAATTATGCAGAGTTAGGACCACCAGATGTTGACGGTATTAAGTACATATTACTTATAAATACAAACAAACAAATTTATAAAATTTTAATAAAAATATATGTATACAATTAATTTGTAATGCAACTTGCTTTATGAACAACAAATTTCTAGTTTTCAATCATTTACTTGTAATTAATTCACAAAAAAATAATATATTCACTGAATTAACCAGAACTACATATATTGAAAAATGAAACATAATGTGAGAGAATAAACAAAAGCAATGTCAATAAAATGTAATGTATAGAATGAAAGCAATGTATACAGTATTGATTGAGTGTTGCTTTAGGTCCAGCGGACTCTTCCGAGCCAAATCAGGACCGGATGTATACAGTAAAATAAAGACAAGCAACTATATTCAAGAGTATGAAAGGTTGGTTTTTTTTTTAATAAAATATAATTAAGTGTAAGAAATGCATTCAAATAAAATAATTAACTAGAATAACACTTGGTAGAAATGAAATTATTAAGATTTGCATTAATTGCAATTGAAATAAAATACATACAAATGAATTGATTTTTGATTTGTTTGTTTGCTTGTTTGTTTTCCCAAGGTTATTTAATTCAGTAAATAATATGTTCACTGAATTAATTAGAATTACATATGTTGAAAAATTAAACATAATTTGAGAGAATAAACAAAAGTAAATGTTAGTAAAATTAAATTTATAGAATGACAGCAATATATTTCATTCTATATATTTTATTGACATTTTGTTTATTCTCAAATTATGTTTGAATGTATACTTCTAATTAATTCAGTGAATATAATATTATTTACCGAATTAATTACTATATTTGATCCGGTGTTAAATGCATGAATGTATTTTTAACACTTTTATTGTTTCATTTAATTTATACAGTAATTTGCAAATTCTCGCACAGAGAGAGAGAGAGAGAGAGAGAGAGAGAGAGAGAGAGAGAGAGAGAGAGACAGACAGACAGACAGACAGACAGAGACATTACATTACATTATTATTGCTTTAGATCCAGCGGACTCTTCCGAGCCAAATCAGGACCGGACAACCCCCGATCCGAATAAAAGATCTGCTGAAACAACCCTAGTGGTAAAACCGAAAGCTCTCCCCCAGCCAGTCACTTTGCAATAAAGACATCCCACGCAGGGGACGGCTGAGGCTTCACCCCAACTTATCGAACCCCCGTTTACAAAAACAAAATAGAATACAAACATTATAAATTGTCAACAAAACACATACATATAAAATACCTACATTTCTAAATAATAACATCATAGGAAGCCCTAGTGACCACCTGGCAGAAAGCGTCCAATATTCCCAAGCTGATCCAACAGACCTCATACACAAATAAGGAGTCTTGTCCCGGAAGAGTTTTCAAGAAAAAAGGTAGGAGACTGGGCTAGCGAAGAAGACGATAGTATAGCAGATTGATAGAACAGAGCAGGAATGAGAAAGAGCAAATGAGAAAGACAGCGATACTGGGAATTTAAAGCACTAAATTTCCAGAAAGTGGGGATACAGTTTATACTGAAACCCCCGGCACCCCAACGGGGGTAGAGAGAGACAGAGACAGAGACAGATGAAAGAATACTATGACGAAAAGACTGTCAAAGTTGACAGAATGACACACAAGAAGGGATCAATATAAACTGCGTAAAACCTCCATTCTGTTGACATGCAATTTCAGTTTGTCAGCAAACATTCAAAATACACACAGAAATATGACCGTGATAATACTGATACTTACATTGGAAACAATAACTAATAACATTAATAATATCATGACATTTTCCACACAAATCACAACTAAATGACTTCAGGCACTATTTACATGTTTATTTGCAAGTGTATAAAAATCAAGTGTACATTACATCACGTACTATTAACATGTTCATACAGTACACATTAACATCAAAGCTATTTACTTACTTCTGACATTATGTACATGTATGTCGTACATGTTTATACATACTAACATCACATATAAATTACTTCACTATTTAATTTATATATTTACATTGCCTCTGAGCATCGTAAACACCAATCAAATTAACATTCTATACATTACTTCAAACGCTATTTACATAATTATTTTAAAAAAAAACATCACATATAAATGTATCGGACACTGCACTATTTTACATGTGTATACATTAATTTTGTTATCTGTGTATACAGTGAATGTATGGCCGTATAAGTAGTCTTTAAATTTTTCTGTTGCAGCCCACTTGAGAGCTAAAAATTCCAGTTTGTGAGCTTGATAGTTACGCTCACTCTTGTTCAGACCACGGCTGGCATAGGCAATCACTCTCTTGCCATTTTCCTGGTCTTGACACAACACTGCTCCACACCCTGAACCACAGGCGTCAGTGTGAAGCTCGAATGGCCGTGTGTAGTCAGGAAAGCCTAGGATAGGAGGCGATGCCAGACGCTTCTTCATCTCCTCAAAGGCTGCCTGCTGTTCTGCGCCCCAGACCCACTTGACTGTTGCCGGAGAGGATTTCTTTCTTCCCTGCTTCTTTTGTCTTGGATTGGGCATGAGGTCAGTCAAAGGCTTGGCTATCTTGGAAAACCCTTGGACGAAGCGGCGATAATAGCCAGCAAAACCAAGAAACTTGCGGACCTCTTCAGGTGTCTGAAGTACTGGCCAGTTGATGACCTTTTCGCACTTTTCTGGGTCTGCTTCAATGCCTTTGGCGGAGACGATGTGGCAGGCCCGGACTAGGGGGGGGGGGGGTTACAGGGGTTATGTAACCCACCCCCCCCCGGCCGGACTATGTACCTTTTTTTTTTTTTTTTTTTTTTTTTTTTTTTAGGGGGCTACGTTACAATCATAAGTAAATCCGGGGAGAAATTTCAACCCTCTCCCCTAGGCACTATAAAAAAATAAATCCTCTTCCACTCTACTCAATTTCAACCACTGATTCTTTTATCACAAGTAACTACATTCTGTTACCTGAGACACTGTGCTTCCCATAGCTTGAGTCTCTGCATTGTAAAAGCATGCGGCTTGCCTGCAGTGAAGAACATGATGGGAGCACTGAGGGAACTGTCACTGTTTTTCTAAAACTCTCCAAAGAGACAAAGAAAACTTGAAGATACCATCGAATCATCTCAGCCTGACACGACAAAAACAAAGTTTGTTGATCTGTGCAGAACAAGATGGGTAGAAAAACATGAAGCACTGGAGGTTTATACATCTCTCTTTCTGGTTGTTCACGACTGTTTGGGACAAATGTGTGAAGACAGTGACAATTGGGACAGTGAGACTCTGACCAAGGCAACTGGCTTTCTCCACACCTTGAGCAGCAGTGCTTTCCTCGTTGCATTCGTTGTCGTCCGCAATTGTTTGCGTTACTTAAAACCCTTGACAGTGAAGCTGCAGAAAAGGACAAAAGATGTTGTCGATGCCTACAGGGAAATCAAAGCGGTCAGTAACTGCATGTCTTCTATTAGAAGAGATGTCGACACAGCGTTCGTTGCCTGGTTCGGTGAAGTCAGCAAAATGGCGAATGCTTTGACAACTGATGTTATTGTTCCTCGTCAAGCATCCCGACAGACTCTCCGTGACAACCAACCTGCGGCCACTCTAGAAGAATATTTCAAGATTAGCATTGCCATTCCTTTCTTGGAACACCTGTCAATCGAATTGGACTCGAGGTTCAAAAATGCTGACCTAGCAGTTGATGGTCTCTGTCTGGTGCCAAGCACTTTAATAGACAACCAGGATGGTTTCATGCAGGTTCCAGAAGGGGTGAAGACACTGGCAATGTTGTGGGAGTCTGATCTACCAGACAACGCTACCCTTGATGCAGAATACCAAAGGTGGGTTTGCAAATGGCGAAGTGCTGCTGAGAATGCGACAGCTATCATCCCATCCACGGCATCAGAAGCACTGAAACATCGTGACAGGGATTTTTATCCCAACCTGTTCATCATGCTAAAGAACCTTTGCACCCTGCCTGTCACTACTGCCGAGTGTGAGCGTTCAAACAGTCAGTTGCGCAACCTGAAAAACTACCTGCGCTCTACAATGGGGCAACATAGACTCAATGGACTTGCTTTACTGAAAGTGCACAGGGATGTTGATATTGACTTCAAAGAGGCAGTGAACTGTTTTGCCAGAAGATACAATTCACAAAAGGTACTAATGCCGAGGAACCTAGTGCAGCAAGACTGAAAGTGAAAGCAGGACGGTGATGTTCATAAATTACAAGGTAAAGCTTTATACTGTTAACGATCATCAAAATGTAGTGAATAATAATAGTATACAAAACATCTCTGCTGATAAATAAATGTTCGTGTGTGTTTTTTTGTTGTTGTTTTTTTAAGGGACGGGCAGATGATTATTTTTGTACCCCAGAGTTTGTCATTTCAATTTGTTTAAAAAGCTCAAAGTCCCAGACCATCATAAATGGCTTTTTCAAGGTTCAGATTGCACCAGATTGCACCATTTTGCATCCTTGAAAAAAAAAATTTCCGGGGGGGCAATCTGTAACCCCCCCCCCCCCCTCAACTTTGTGTGGCCTACGTAGCGGACTTTCTCTTGGCAGAAGGAACACTTTTTAGGGTTGAGCTTCAAGCCGCACTCCTTCAGGCGAAGCAGGACTCGCTCAAGGCGCTCAATGTGTTCTTCAAAGGTGTTGGAGAACACGATTACGTCGTCCAGAAACACCAGGCAAATGTTCAGATGCAGATCTCCAAGGCACTGCTCCATAAGTCTTCGGTAAGTGGCAGGCGCAATGACAAGACCCATCGCCAACCTGTTGAACTCGAAGAATCCCAATGGTGCAACAGTGAAAGCTGTCCGCGATCCGTTCACGATGTTCTTCAGCAATTTCGATCTGATGGAACCCGCTTTTCATGTCCAGCACCGAGAAATACTTGGCCCCAGAGAGACTGTTGAGGCACTCTTTAATGCGAGGTAGTGCGTACGAGTCTTTGACTGTCCTCGAATTCAACTGAAGAAAGTCAACACAAAGTTTCAACGTTCCGTCCTTTTTCTTGACCAGTACAACGTTGGACGACCATGGGGATTGGGAGGGTCGGATTACGCCACTGTCCAACAGCTGTTTCAGGTGGTTCTTCACATCGTTGTACATACCGGGTGAGATGAAGCGATGGCGTTCCTTGAACGGCATGTCGTTGGTGAGGCGAATGAAGTGCTGCACTCTGTCTGTGTGACCAACATCGGCATCATACTGCACGAAGCTATCTGGGTGCGCTTTGAGCAAACTTTCCAGCTGACGTACTACTACGTGCTCAGGTAAAAGTTCTTCAGCAGATATAGTCACCTTACCCAGGTGGGTCTGTTCAGTCTTTACTTTGCCAGCAAGATCCTCAACACCAGCACGACTCACCGGCTGCATTTCGTACAGAACAGCTCTCGGAGGGACAACCATCGTCTGAGTCGTGATGTTAGAAATGTGTACATCTACATAGCCTGTCTTCTTGCCTTGATAGTTGACGATTGCCGGTGCGACATCAAGCAGAGATAAAGAGGTTGCTGGCAATTGGCTGCAGGATAGCACAGGTAGGCTTATAGTCTAATGCATGGTCGACCATCCCATGTAGAACGCAGGTGCTATTAGGCTCGATGATGCTGCAGTTTTCGGCATTCTTCACGATGGCGAGACGATTTCTGTTCTTGGTCAACTCTCTCTCCCTGAGTGTCATGGATCTGAATGACAAGTACCACTTAGTGTGCAACCTGGCTACTTGAAGGAAGCGACTGCCATGCTGAGTGCGTGATATGTCCATGAACTGTTCCAACACGTTGGTTCCCGATAGCACTGGCACTTTGCTGCTATACTTGCTGTCTGGCACCACCAGCAATAGGCAGGGGTGACCAGTGGTGTCATCGAGTCCTGCCCCTGTGGTACTGATAGAGGCCTCAACATAGCCAGAGTATTGTAGGTACTGTCCATCAGCACACTCAATACGAATGAAGTCGGTCAGAGGGTGGGGAGATGGGCCAAATTGTCTCTGTGAAATGTCTCTGACACTGTAGACACTGTAGCACCAGTGTCCAATAGAGCTGCTGTAGGCACGCCTTCAGTGGTGATGGTGACGATGTTACTGCCTCCCACCAAGTTGCTGTTTAAAGTCGGTGAGGTTGCGTATCTACAGGTTGCCCTTTGCTGCAGACTGCTTGGAGTTTAAAGGGCGACGCAGATGGTCCAGACGCGCTCTACAGCCAAGTTGTATGTGTCCCTCTGCCACCACAGCGGTAGCAGGTAGGTCCTTCCTCAGACCAGCCAGGTCACTGATGCGGCTTGCCAGCCTGACGTGTATCAGAATACTGCTGAAAAGAGCTTCGGTTCTCTGGCGTAATGCCACCAGCACCTCTTCCACTCTGACGTCCATAGTGCTGCTGTTTTTCAGACTGCACTACTTTCTTGAGTGAAGCCATTTCTGCCGTCAACTGCTTCAACTGAGCTTCTAGGTCAGTCCCTTTAGCAGGCAGTGCCGCCTTCATCGCTGCTGACCTCGTAAGTTTCAGGTTGTAGTCCTGTTCAATCCGTCGAATGGCCAAACATTGCTTGTCCACATCGAAGATAGAGTCGTTCTTGTATGCAGAGCGTTCTTTCAGCTCCGGGCGAAGGCCCGGTCACAACATGCTGTGCAGAATTTCAGGTGCCTTGGAACTCTCCACCTTCCCCACCTCAATTGCCTTGTTGATCAGATCCTCCAGTCGACAGCACCACTGTGTCACGTCCTCATCAGCCCTCTGCTTTGCGCTGTAAAAGGCGGCAAGTAGAGACTCTTTCATCTGTGCCGCCCCAAACACGCTGTCGAATTTAGTGAGAAGCTGATCAAGTTTCACACCAGGTCCAAATGGCATGGCCACCAGAGCAGCTTCACCACGAAGAGAACGTCGGACAGCCTCCATGATGATGGACTCGGAATATGAAGGGTCAGCACGCAGACAAGACACCTCATACCTCCACAAGTCCTAAGTAGCATCCTAGTCTTTGCCTGTACTGCCGGTAAATGTGGAGACGCGGGGCTGACGTGGCCACATGATGTTGGGTGTGGCCACATGATATTGGTTATGGGCATATTCTCGACCAGTCCCCAGTCTGTTGCTCACTTGTGTGATGCCACGGCTCTTCTTTGAGAGGTGACCTCATAGTAGTCATGACCTGCTGTTTCATCCATTCCATCAAGTCGTCTGCAGTGTCGACCTTCGGCTGAAGACCCGACGAACGGAACGCCGCCAACAGTTTCTTCTCTCCCTCTGATACCTCCATGATGTGAGCCAGATGCCGCCAAGCTCAAGTGTCAGTAGTCAATAACTTCTGCAGTGGTGTGTAACTCTTCTGTATCTTCGATGCAGGGGTCACACGTTGGGCGCCACTTGTGACAGGACAGGATACAGATAAAAGAATAAGAATCCCTTATCCAGTCCAAAGAAGGAGTTCGGTTTATCCCCTGCTGTACGTTTATTTTTTCGAAGATGTCGGCTAACATTAATGTAGAAAAGAAAGATGAAACCCTGAAACACACAACATAAAACCCATGCTGACTTACAATCTCCATTCTGTTTCATTCTCACTATTCTCAAAAGTATGAGGAGAACAAAACAAACAGCAACACCCAAGTTGAGGTCTGAGGCAATATTTCGATTTTTATTCAAATCTTTATCAAGCCATGTATTAAAAACATCACATCAAGTCTTTATATACCTATTCAGTAAAACTACAGTTCTCTGATGAGATGATGATGATTCTCAAAAGTATATCTATCAAAATTAATTCTATATTTATCACATTAATAACGGCTTAAAATAATAAACATTAATAGAAAATAACTATAGACTATATCACAAAAAGAATCCACAAAACATCTATTTAAAAAATGGCTACAGTGAACATGTTTTTGCTCACTCATACTCAAGAAAACCCAATGAAAATGAAAAGATATAATTATTGTCCCAATAAAAAATGTAATTATATCTTACAGTACAACATTAATAATCATAACACTAATACTACTACTACTACTACTACTACTACTACTACTACTACTACTACTACTAATAATAATAATAATAATAATAATAATAATAATAATAATAAAAATACTAATAATAATCTACATGTTTGTTATTCACATAGATGCAAATAGTTTAAATTTATGACTTACCCTATTTGTGGAACAAGGGCTACACAATTCATAAAGAAGCCTTTCCTCTAAGGTTATCATACCAAAAGTCCCAAAAATATCTCATTACAGAATATATATATCCTATTTGAAAACTAATCACACAGTGTTCAACTTTCTCCCAGCAATTAAAAAAAAACACGGTTTATACAACTTACTTATAAGAACAATACTCACAATATGATTAGAAGAATAAAAATACAACCAAAAGAAATAACCAAGGTAACTCAAAAATTATCTTAGTCATACACTTTTTACTTCCCTCTTCCTCATCCTCATCATCTCTCTCTCTCTCTCTCTCTCTCTCTCTCTCTCTCTCTCTCTCTCTCTCTCTAATTACCACTAAGGCACATCAGACAGAATAAAGAAGAATAAAGGGAAATAACCTCGAGCATACTGGCAAACACACTACCTAACTCATTAAAAAAATGATGCCGGTAACACATTGTCTCTCAGCATTAAAAAAAAAAGTAATAAAATTACCATCACTTTTTTGGAACTTTGTCCTTTTATTACACATCTGAAAAAAAGGGGAAAGTGGGGAGGTAAGAGGAGGTGGGTGGGGGGTGGGGGGGGGCAGATTTTCCTTCAGAACCATGTCTGTTCCGCATGTTACTGCACCCTACTTACTTTCTTCACTATGATTTCTACCGTCATCTTCGCCGTCTGCTCTGCAATACATGTGAGATAACTCTTTCTCAGCATGAGTTATCGCACTTCCCGGATGTCCAAGTAATTTTCCCTGAGTAAACCCTATTGGTATATAAGCTCTTTGCCGCTACCAAACAAACGAGGGGCCGGGTAGCTCAGTTGGTAAGAGCGTCTTGCTAGTAACCGAAAGGTCGCTGGTTCGAATCCCGGATTGGTCAACGTGTGATCATATTATTTTCCCCTTTACCAACAACTGGCCCGCTGGTGTCAGTATAAATCGGTCCAGTAGTCACCTATATTTGCGAAAGTGTCGTGTGACTATAATCTACATACAAACAAACCAAACAAACGCGTATCACCCGTCCCCTATACGCTTAGTGTGTCCGGGGACGTAAATTTTACTAAAAAACAACAACAACAACAAAACCAAACGCAGTCTCCTATACACTACATGTGTTGGGGACTATAAAATTATCAAAATGAACAAACAAACGGCCTATCTCATCGTAGCCAGCATTGTCTGGCTGTATGTCATGTAACCTCCGTCTGCACTGACTCAATGCGAATTAACACCTTCATCCTACTTCACTCCCATCTCACCCCCAACCGTTCTTTCCCATAGACCCACCCACAACCTAACTTGCAGTTTCTCGTTGGGAACGATAAGATAAGATAAGATAAGATAAGATAAGATAAGATAAGACAACTTTATTATCTTGTCCAAGAAATTACCTTGTGGCGAACAATGGCCTGCGACGACTTGACTTGACAGCAAGGGACGCAATCTCGATTTTCTCGCTGTCAACCATTTTGTGTGGCGACGCCACATAAGAGACCACAGTGAGCGTCTTTGATCATCGACGACTCGATCGTCATTTTTTTTTTTTTAACCATGCCGACCGATTGTTGTATTAAGCTGTGCCATAACAGCACCACCAAAGACAAGGAGTTGAGAGTAAAAAGATCCTACTTCAGGATTCCAGCTGTGAAACAATCTCAAGGACCCGTGGTGCGTGAAATGACCGAAGCAAGACGACGGGAGTGGATTAAACAGATATACAGAAAAGACTTTCAACACGACCAAGGCACACTTTAAAGTTTGCTCAGATCATTTCTTAAAGGGTAAGTTGTAACAGTGTCTTTTATGATAGTTGTCTCTTTATAATCATAAAAATATTCTGGAAAAACTGTATACAGTACTAGTTAGTAATCCTACGTAAAGTGAATACAGGAATGAAGATTACATCTATCTATTCATAATTATATGCGGTTGTAAGGCAATGGTGAATTACTATCTGAGAATAAATTGTACACCTGTACACTCAGTACTAGTTTAGTAGTAGTAGGCCTACGTATGGGGAATACAGGAATGAAGGTTACATCTTATCCATTCATAATTATAATTATGCAGATATAAGGCAGGGGAGAAATGCTATCTGAGAATAAATTGTACACGTGTACACTCAGTACCAATTAGTAGTAGGCTTACGTATGGTGAGTACTGAATCAAAGTTACATCTGATCTATTCATAATTTTATGCAGATGTAAGGCAGTGGTGAATTACTATCTGAGAATAAAGTGTACACTCAGTACTAGTTAATAGTAGTAGGCCTACGTATGGTGAATACTGAATCAAGGTTACATCTGATCTATTCATAATTTTATACAGATGTAAGACAGTGGTGAATTACTATCTCAGAATAAAGTGTACATGTGGTACACCGTAACAGATCCAAGCTCACCTTTATACGAGTATGAGAAAATACATTTTGCATAAAATAATCATGAACATGTATGCATATTACATGCACTGTGTATGCCCATATCCTGGCCATGGATACACATGGAAACGAAAAGGATGCCTGTATGAGATTTCTTCAGTTTAAATTATGCTGTAACAACATATGTCCCTTATACGGTAGGTTAGAGTGACAAGGTAGCAGTGTAATGGTGATTGCTGAAGTAGTTTTATGACAGTTGTTGTTCCCGGTTCTAAACCTTTGGATCACCGGTTATTATAGTAATTTTTACTGGCTATTAAATTATTTTAATGATTCAGACCTTTCTGTTAATATTTTTCAGGTAAACCTGCATATGAGATGAAGAATGACCCTGACTGGATTCCTTCCCTCACACTTGGGCACAACTTTGCTAAGAGCTCATCTGTGCACAACTTTGCTAAGAGCTCGTCTGTGCACAACTTTGCTAAGAGCTCATCTGTGCGTGTGATGAAATTCTGGGGAAGATACGTTTATCTTACAAGAGGTGTAAGACTTGTAGATAGATGGGCTACCTCTATCCGACGTTCTTTTACCTAAATTCCAATGCAATGTGAGAGACTAATCACGGTGCTTGGTCACATAAAATTTATATTTGTTCTCGCATTTAAAGTATCATTTGGCTCACTTTTAGAAATGCTTATTACTAGTCAACGGACTAGGTTACTTGGTCTCAAGAGAAGAAAAAGTAGGAGACATTCAACAATACAAATAAAATGACACCAGTCGTATGTATGTGATTTCAACTTGTATATATTCAACACAAATTCTAACATCACTTCATTTAAATGTAAATTAATAATTATAACTGTTCAATGTGCTGGGTGATTTCTTTGATTGATATGTCTTAGCCTTAAGATTCGGATCAAAGTGTGCATATCGGAAACTCGGCAGGTGTCTGATAGACTCATTGCAGAGGGTACCCATACCCATATCTGAATAGAATAGTGTAGTCAGAGTTCTGAATTTTACAGTTCAGCTCTGGGACGGTTTGTGGAGTCAACGCATGACGCTTGCTCCCGTGGACGAGAAAAAGATCATCTAGAATCTACCTCACCACGTCCAGCCCCGTAGCTACACGACTCACCCGATCATCCCGAGAGGCAATAACCCTCAACTTGATCAATGGACTCAAGCACACTCAGCTGTGTTGAAGCTAAGTCTCCCTCAAAATGCAACACTAACCCTCCTTGGACCTATAGTCGACCACCAGAACAATATTATTTTTATTACACTACAAAAACCAGAACAATATTACATTTGCTTAGCAAGTGAGAAGAAGAACTGCTAAAGAAATTACTCAGCACATTGAACACTTATAATTATCCAAGCTGAGGTGAAAATTCCTGCCTTTACCAAAGGAAAGCCTCAATTGAGTGCACATGAAATAGAATTTACAAGAAAAATTGCTCATATCCGCATTCACATTGAACGTGTTATTAGTGTTGTCTGTGGAAAGTATAGCAATTGAATGGTTTGATCTTTATGGAAATGCTGTCGACTAGAGATGGAGAGAGAATGTGTAATCTAAACAAAATTGTCACTACTTGTTGTGCATTGGCGAGTCAGTAGTGCCACTCAAGTGAGTTCAGAATTTTTATTTTATTTTCCAAATCTCTTTGTGCACAGTACTCAAATTATGTACTGTTATGAAAACATGCATTTCCGAATCATGTTGCTGCTATAAAAACTTAGGTCAATGTCCTTTATGTGACCCTTAATAAAACTGCTTTACCAAAAAAATAGTAAGTATAAAAAAAATGCAAATGCTTGTATTATGTATGTGGGTGCTCGTGTGTGTAATTTCGCATTTGGAGAATAATGAGAATATGAAACAAGAGATTCATCATGTTAAATAATAATTATTTATTTGATAAAGTGCAATTTCAAAATAAACCTCAGACAATAAAAGATAATTAAATATATTCATCAAGAAATAAAATATGTGCAGTCATCCCAAAGGCAAAGCATGCAAAATCATACTGATATTAAACAAGCACCTATTTCAACTGGGGCACCCCAAAAGTGCACACTTCCCACTTGCACACATGAAATGCGCACTGTTTGACCATAAATATGCGCACCATCGAACAGTCCATTTGCTCACACTTACTTAGCATACCACTTGCACGCGTAATAGTTCTGTAAAAATCATCTTGTCATCTAGGTCGTGTAAGTAAGTCTTTTCAGAGGAACTATTCACTTTATGGAGACGTGTGTGCGATCATATGTGTATGATGATATTCTGGGGAAGATACGTTTATCTTACAAGGGGAGTAAGACTTGTAGATAGATGGGGCATTACGCTACTTCTATCAGCCGTTCTTTTACCAAAATTCCAAAGCAATATGAGAGACTGTTCACGGTGCTTGGTCACATAAAATTTATATTTTTTCTCGGGTTTTAAAGTATCATTTGGCTCACTTTAAGAAATGCTTATTACAAATCAAAGGACTAGTTTCCTTGGTCTCAAGAGAAGAAGAGCTAATGGACACCAGTCGTATGTATGTGATTTCAACTTTTATATAGTCAACACAAATTCTAACATTACTTCATTTAAATGTAAATTAATAATTATAACTGTTCAATGTGCTAGGCAATTTCTTTAGCAGTTCTTCTTCATCACTTGCTAAGCAATTCTATGTTTGGGTAGTCTAATAGTGATTGTCCGAGTTGGTTTGACTTCAGTGCAGTTGAGGGGAACTTAGCTACTATGCGGCGGCAAGTGCTTGAGTCTGTTGTTCGCTCTGAGGGAGTCTTGACCCTCAGGTTGATCGGGTGAGTCGTGTACTATGGAGCCGGACGTGGCGAGGTAGAATCTAGATGATCTCCTTCGTTTCCACGGGAGCAAGCGTCATGCGTTGACTCCACAAACCTTCCCAGAGCTGAACTGTAAAACTCAGAACTCTGGCTACAATATTCTATTCAGATATGGGTATGCGGTGCCCTCTGCAATGAGTCTATAGCATCAGACACCTGCCGAGTTTGCGCTGTTCTTTTTTTTTTATGTCTGTAATTCCCCATCCCCCCTTTTCCCCTAGTGTTGGCTAAAATGCCCCCTGGGCTATGAGCCTTGTTTCATGCTTTACTTATATGTGGTTTTGCTAATAAAAGGACAAAGTTCCAAAGTTCAAAGACACCTGCCGAGTTTCCCATATGCACATTTCGATCCAAATCTTAAGGCTAAGATATATTAATCAACATGCACATGTCAGAAACAATAATCGGTTTCTGTAAATACATATAACATGAACATATTAATGCATGGCAATCAATGTAATATATATAAACATACAGGTACCCAAACTACTAGTGTTAACTTACTTCTAGTCTCTGGGAATTGTGAAACCGTCTCTAGTCTTTGTGAAACCGTCTCTAGTCTATCACTTTCTTGATGAGGCTGAGAATAAGCATTCACTGCAGTTTGTTCATGGTTTGACCCTCATGGCTTCACCATTCGTATTCGACTGACTAGCTAAGTTTCGAATACGGGGATATGGAAGGGTTTCTACGTCCTCCGACCAATCATTTAATTCTCGTTCTTGTTAAACTCGCGCATAGGGGAATCTTCTTTTTTTTTTTAAATTTCTCTCACCTGTCCTATTTGTGGGACACGCTGCGAGTGTCAGAGACGGGACGCAGGATAGATCCAAGAGATATAAGTTGCATGGGCTACTTATCTACCAAGAGACCCTGGTCAGGTGGCCAAGTAAAGCTAACTAACCCTCTTGTTTAGCGAAGTCTGCTAGATGGTATCTGGTATCTTTCATACAGTATTAACCTCCCAAAAGCCGCATCATGTTATAAATCGTGTACTGTATAAAGGATTGTGGTGTTTTTGTACACCTTTACATGATACCTTAGTGGTTTTATGTGTGCTACACGCATAGCTTTTGGGAGCCAAAGAAATAATTTTATCAGCTTTAGCTTCTAGTTTCCATAACCCTGGCTCTTGAGTTTGGTGGTTATGGGCAGCAACACAACACGGCAATAATCCTGATGTTGATGACTGCAGCGTTGATTCTAACACCGGCATCAATGTTGATGGCCGCACCGGCAACGGCAAAAGCGGCGGCACCGGCGGCGGCGGTAGCGATAGCGGTGGTGGCACCGGCGGCGGCACCGGCGGCAGCAGCAGCAGCGGAGGGGGGGTGGGGTGGGGTGGTGGTGGTGGTCTTGTAGAGTTGCTTTTATGTATTTAGCAATAGCGGGTAGGCAACCATTCGTCCCAATGTTTGTTGAAATGGTCTCTTCGATCGGGATGAATAACGTCTTCTAAAGTCTCACCACTTAATGCCAAATACAACGAGTCAGTATCACATGTGACGAGTAGAAAGTCACTTCGATCAATATAAAAGTCAATGAAATCATAATAAAATTGAAGTAGTTTTAGTTTGGCATATCCATACACAAACAATCCAAATTGTAGAGGTAGATTTTGTTTGATGGTAGTCAGAGGACACTCCACCTCATAATAGTCTCATTGCACGGGCATGCATCTTTTAAAGTAGGGGTCATGGATAGCTTTGGTGGCTCCCTTTTCATCGGTGATTTATGCCTTTGTATGACGATCGCGTCGCATCAAGGTTCTCCCATACGAGCTGTTGCCCTGTATCAAACAACAAAAAAATTAGCCATCTATAAAACACACGCACACGCGCACACACACACACACACGGGTGCGCGGTTTTTTTTTCAATATAAATATGTGTATTTTCACGTGCAGTTGTTCTAAAAAAAATGCGTGTGCAGCTGTTATAAACGCACGTGCAGAGTTGTTGTTGTGAATGGGTGTGCAGTTGTGGTTGTGAATGGGTGTGCGCGTTTTCAATATAAATATGTGTATTTTCATGTGCAGTTGTTCTAAAAAATGCGTGTGCAGTTGTTATAACGCACGTGCAGAGTTGTTGTTGTGAACGGGTGTGCAGTTGTTGTTGTTGTGAACGGGTGTGCGTTTTTATTTTTCAATATAAATATGTGTATTTTCACGTGCAGTTCTAAAAAAAATGCGTGTGCAGTGTTTGTTTTTTTTTGTTAAACACAAAAAAAATGCGTGTGCATATTGTTTTTCTTTGAACACAAAAAATTACTCACCACAAGTTTGTAAGCAGCTGCAATGATTGCTTTGCCGTCATCCAGATCAGCTTCATGTTGGGCGTTGGTCACCTTCTCCATAAAGTTTTCAAAGCAGGGCTTTTTATCATACTGGATCATCTGATAGATCTTTGTGACTTTCAGTCCTTCTTGTAAGTAGTAGTACATGTATTTTTTTCCCCATGAAAACTGGAGATGAGTGATCGTTGCGGCTGTTTTAAAAATCCGTGAGCTTCTGCAAACTCTTTCATGTGAGAACCGATGTCATTCCGACCAACGTCGATGTTTTTGAAGATTGGAGGAAATTCTCCAAATCAAGGTTTTAGGATGTCCTGATTTGGCTCGGAAGAGTCCGCTGGACCTAAAGCAATAAGCATGTAATGTAATGAGGTTTTAGATGATCTGGAACCTCAATGTCCACTTCCACAAATCCAAAAATGACGCCAGTCCTCACATGATCCAAGATGTTTTCCTCGCTCATACCCCCACTCCAAAAGGCTGGTCCATGCTCAAATCCTGGAGCCCAATAAGCCACTTCTTTCTTGTTTTTATTTCTGTAGTCTTGCCACTCACACTCCCGCATGATGCGTAGATTGACACCTATCTTTTGTAAATAGGCGTCTTTTTCTTGCGTGTCGTCGGCTCTTTTTTTTTTAGGTAGGGATCCAAATAACATGTCAGTCGACAATCATGACCATGCGAATAGCAGCCATGAAACTGAAACGCCGTGTTTGACTTTTGATCCCATCCATCCACTGGAAGTTTTCTTCCCCCAAGACGTTTTTCTGTTCCTTTGATGTACTGATGTTGGATGTCTCTAATTTCTTTAGCAGCTATGTAGTTTAACCATTCTTAACAAATCTTGCTCTGTCAATTTTTTTCCAGTCTAAAATAAATCCACTCTCTGCTCTTTTTCTAAAATAAAATCCTACTGGCATGGGCTCTGACATACATTTTAAATACAGACTATTACCATCATAGCCCTCGATAGTTTTACATAGTTTCGACAAGAGATGTCGGGATCAGCAGCTCTGATATATGTCACATATTTTTCATGATAGCGATGAAACACAATTGCTGGACCACCGCACACAGAATCACAAATGGTATAATACATGTCTTTGTCCTGTTTATGACATAATAATAATAATAATAATGTTCGTCATTTATAAGGCGCCTTAGCCTAAGGATCAAGGCGCTGGCCGATACAGGATCTAACTCAAACCGTCCGAGACGCCCACCCGCAGCCTTTGGCGCATGGTCTGACGCCCGGACAACTGAGCACAATCCTGGGCAGCCAGGGATGGGGGAGAGGGACCAAGTGCATGCTGGGTGTGTTCTTGTTACCGGCACTCACCCGTCTAGGACATGAGCGTCAGGATCTTTAAAGTCCGTTATGATGGAAAATATAAAGCAAAAGAATTGTTACAGCTCGATTGTAAAAAATGATCTGTCAGTCCTGGTAAAGTCACTCCATCATAAAACATGTCTAACTTCAAGCCTTGAAAAAAATGAGTTTGTTTTTCGATTGCTTCAAGAAAGGATACACAGTCCATGTTGTTATAGTGAATAAGCCAATTTCACAAGGTGGTCATCTTTTGAGATTTCCATTCAAGTTCATAGGTTTTGTATTCTTCTTCTGTTATTGTACTATTTGTTAGATCACTATGATTTATTGATTGATTTATTGTGGCTTTAGGTCCAGCGGACTCTTCCGAGCCAAATCAGGACCGGACAACCCCCGATCCGCATAAAAGATCTGCCGAAACAACCCTAGTGGGAAAATTGAATGCCCTCCACCGGCCAGTCACTTCACAATAAAGACATCCCACGCGGGGGACGGCTGAGGGTTGACCTCAACTACGCGAACACCCCGGTTACAAAAACAAAATAGAATACAACCATCATTACAAATCATCAACAAAACACATACATATAAAATGCCTATAGTGCGAAATAATACAATCATAGGAAGCCTTAGTGACCACCCGGCAGAAAGCGTCCAACACTCCCAAGCTGATCCAACAGACCTCATACACAAACAAGGAGTCTTGTCCAGGAAGAGTTTTCAAGAAAAAAGGTAGGTCATTGATCTAGCGAAGAAGAAGAAAGTATAGCAGAGTGATAGGACAGATCAGGAATGGGAAAGAGCAAATGATGAAGACAGCGACAGTGGGAATTTAAAGCACTAAATTTCCATAAAGTGGGGATACTATTTATACTGAAAACCCCCGGCACTCCAACGGGGGTACTGTTGCCGCAGTGAATTTGTCTTGCCTACAAAGGAAAGACAGGTTTTCAACTGTGGCTTTCACTTTTCCCTTTATAGGTTTGAACAATCTACAGTGGCAAGATTGCTCATGACCCCAAGGGGTTGTTAAATATTGTCGACATGAAAATCCAGGAGCCAAATAATTGGTGATGTCCATAAATTTCAATTTTGAGTTTGAAAGAATCAAAAACTGCTTGCCTTTCTTGATCATATGGTTCTCTGATGTTTTTGTTTTCTTCTTTTGTTTTTTTCCATATACGTAGCTTTTTTCTCTTTTTGTTTCCTTCTGGAGCTGTTTCTTCTCCTATATCCCCTTCATCATCATCATCATCATCATCATCCTCTTCTTCCTCCTCTTCATCTTTATCATCATCTTCATCATCATCATCCTCTTTATCTTCCTCTTTATTTAGGGTCACACCATCTCCAAGGTTGGGTTTAGTCTCACAAAAATATTTGGCTAAATAAGGTTTTAAAAGATTCAAATCATATCTTCCACTAGAAAATCCAGTCACATGAATGCTCTCAATAAATTAAGATAATCGAGTCTTCAGTTCAGTTAGTGGATGATATTCAACATGTTCATCAGTTTCAGCAATAACTTTCAAGCGTTTCTTAATTTTGTTTTAAATAAAGGCTTTAGCTACCTTTTTAAAAATTGAATGCGAGGCTTTTTGAATCATATAGAGAGCGTATATGGTTTTACTAACCAACTCTTGAGAGTTTCCAGTGGTAATAAAACATTGAAGATCCTTAAAACCAGTCACATTGCTACAAATACTGATAAAGGCACGTGTTGTTCTAAAAATGTTAGTTGTGTTGGAATATCACTGACTTTTTGGGTGTTTGGAAAATAAGTCTCTGTGTCATAAACAATCCTGAAAGGATGAAACTGTAGTTCTGTCCGCAAATAAATATTTTCACCACCTAAAATCACCTTCCACCTACGGGTGGAAGTTTATAAATTTCCCCTGGAAATTCTTCATGAGTTTGAGCACCTTTACATTTCACAAAATGATCACACAATCTCCCTGATGCTCTAAAATGGCAATCACATTTGCTACAGCTATAAGACTTTGCATACACATTCAAGTTCTTGATATAAGAAAAATGATTTTCAAACTGATTTATATATAATGTCTCAGAATATCTAGTTAATGATCGCCTAACCAATTGAGCTGTTGGTAAATCTGATTCTTTCTGTTGTAGACTAAAAATTGTCACATTGATTTTAAAATGTTTTTCGAATTGATCAATGTCTTCTAGATTTACACCTTTAAATGCTTTTGCATCACCCTCATGTAAAATCTTTTCAATAATGTCTTTGCACTTCGTTCACAATTTTTTCTAGGGGCTCCTCTTTTAAATGCTAAACAACAAAATAAACACAAGTTATCTTTGATAGGATAACAAGAACCACGTTTCACAAGAGAAATAAGTACTTGAATTTGAGTAAAAAATAATGGAAAATCAGCTCGTGGAGCTCCAAGAAGACGATGTTGTCATTTAAATTTTTAAAAAAAATCAGGATCCATTCCAGGGTCCATTCTCTGAAAATATTAAATAAAAAACCACTATAAGTAAATGCACATGTTTTCTGCTTATTTTAATTGTTTTTAACACACACCTCATTATTTTAACAAACAAAAAAGTAAAAACAAATAAAAACAAATAAAAATTAAAATTAAAAATCTATTTTTACATAACCACATTAATTATTAAAAAAATATTACTGCAATAAATGTTAAAAAGAGTTTTCTTTCTGTAGAGTAGCAAGGTTGTTGTAGTCGATATTGTCAAGTTCACTTAAAAATTGTTTGCAGTCTTCATGATTACTCACAGACACAAGATTTTTAAAATAGCAGCGTTGTTAATACATGAATAGTAATATTTTAATTCATTGGTTCTTTGATTTCTTAAAATCACAACTAAACTGGCATTAATCCTAAAACAAAATGTCTGATTATGATAAATAGTGTTATTTAATTGTTCATTTGTCAATAAGCCACCTTCTAAAGAAAAATTATATCTTTCCAACACAGGGCCACAATAAATATACTTGTCAAAATATCTACTATTATTCACATAACACTGTAAAAATTGGTCGTTGTCTTCAATAAAAGGCACTTCCTCTAAAAGACTGTTAATAACTCGTCTGAACTATTATTCACCAAAAATTGATCCACTTCAATATCTTCAAAATCACCCATGGTAAAATGTTTGCCATTTTAAAAGTTCTTTTCAAAAAACACCGCACAAACTCTACTATAATTTTGCTCTATCTACTACCTCTCTATATATACCCTATGATTGCGTCAGCCGTTTTTAAGATTCCCATGTTCCCACCTCATATGTATGTTCAGGCTGCAGAACAGTTCAAGGAAAAAATCTCTGAAATCCGGCCGGGGTCCAGGGGTCGCCGTAAGGCCCCTGGTGAGGTCCAGAGGCGAAGTTCCGGTGGGGGATCTCGGGGGCGAAGCCCCCCTGAAGCTGAACGCTTCATAGCATTTGAAACCCTAAAAGAATGCTTTTCGTGAGAGATAAACTTGAATTTTTGTTGTTGTTGAGAATATTCATAGATTGGCAATATTATTATTAATATCCTCACAAACACAAAAGCAAAACTTACTTGAAAACTGGCAGAAAAGCACTCTTCATATCAAACAGAAAACAAAATTACTGGCGTACTGGAGTCTCAAAAGCATTGTGAAGCACGAGTTCATAGAAGTTACAACTCAGTATAAAGCATTAGTTTATTACATTTTCAAATCAGAAGCAGGCAAAGTGTCAAGGTTAGTGTCAGCAATTCTACTTCTTGAAAAAATAAGAAATTGATGTCTGTTTTCTTTTGGTACTTCTAGGAGGTACAGGGGCAGTATTCTGTTCACAGACATCGTCTTCCACAACAAGAAAATCTGAATGTGATTCATACAGTCTTTTGGCAGGTGACTTCTCAGAATCCGGTCTGGGACATGGACGCTTTATGCCTCTTAGTTCGCTCTGACTGCTAGCTGTAATCACATCTACAGTCGCTGCTTTCTTTACAGACTGCATGTGTACTGACTTTGCTATTGAAGCCTGGAATAGCAGGTCCTTTTTGTCAGCTTTCTTGGAGGCAGGTACAGCAGCACCAACTCTCTCTCTTTTGTCAGTTGTCACAGCCCTGTTCCTCTCTTGCCGATCCTGCCTGCCTTTGTATGCATTTTTAATGTGGAAACACAATCTCTTGCATACAGGATCTCGAATAGGGTCTCTTCTTGAAGGCTTTCACAGCAGACTGACCGCTTGCCTTCAGATGAAACCGGATAGTCTGTAGGGCCTGATAGGTCTCACTTGTCATGTGTCCTGATTTTTCATTTATCAGGTCTCCCATTGAACTAAATGAAGATTCAACAAGAGGTCCATGAAATGAAGACAGGAGTGCTTTGGCAGCTGCAGTCAAGTTTGGGTACATCTTTTTGTCAATTTCATGCCAGTATTGGTCGACAGGCACATCTTGGCAAACTATGCTTTTATCCAGGTTGTACCTGCGAATCTCTTTGTCATGCGGTCTCTGCAGAGGTGGCTGGGCATCTTCTTTAGGTACGTTAAACATGTCCTTGTTCCTCTGACCTGTGGATCTAAGGCTGCACAAATTTTGACAGCATCATTCTGCAAAGGCAATTTCCGTTCCAGAGATTCTGGTCACTTGCTTCAAGAACTCGTTTTTTATGCTTGATCTTTTTTCCTTCAATATATTTTCACAGACTGTGCCGGTGAACAGAAGCATGTCGCTGAGCTGTTTTTTTCTGTCGGCAATGTTCACCTTCTTCAAATTTCCTCCCAAGCAGTCAGGGTCCATGAAGTTGCCACAGAAGTTTCTAAACAGCTCGTGCTGTTTGCTATGCAGTAGATGCATACATGGTTCCCTCTTTTGGAAGAACAGGACATATTCCTTCAGGTCAGGCAGGACATTGGTGTACAGGTTAAGAAGCAGTTCAGTCCTTGCTCTGCAAAAATCAAGGAAAAAATTGCTACCCTCCCAAAAAAAAAAATCTCGTAACTTCAAATTTTTTTTCTCGGGACGGCAACCATTTTCCTTGGAAAATCGCGGATCCGAGGAGAGTTCTGCAGCCTGATGTTTTTGCTATTAGCTACTTTCCCGTCAACATTAGTCACACTCCGTCAAAGTCAATCACTCTTCCTTCTCCACACCTGTACAAACATTTTTCTCTCCATCCCTGTTAGTTATGGTCTATCAATATTGGCTTGCCCTTAAAACCCCTACCATCCATATCATCTATGCCTCAGTCAGATAATATATGCATAATCATTGTTAAAGATGTATATTTGTGTGCATGTGTGTGTGCATGTGGGTGTGCGTATGCGTGTGTGGGTGTGCGTATGCATGTGTGTGTCCCACACAAGATCATCAATCATAATCAAGGTCCACTAATCATTCTTTCTTATCTCAATTTTCACATATTTAAAATCAATTAACATCCCACACCAAACCATGCAACCATAACAAACTCATTAAAAAATAATCTATGGGCCACACCACGACACCCCCCCCCCCACTGCACCATGACATCACCATGACGTCATCCATCATGTCAGCAGCTAAAAATAAAAACAGTCCTGGTTGACTGAGTAATATACTACTATTGATATGACAGAGGCTCATGAGTGAGACCGCTCAAGGGATATGACACCAACAGGTCACTAATGAATGTAAATTTGTTTATTTCTTTCATTAATTATAGGTCACAATGAATTTCCGTGCAATGCATTTATTCCACACCCGTATTGGCACAGTTGTGTCGAATGTGTGTGTGTGTGTGTGTGTGTGCGTGTGTGTGTAGTTGTGTGTGTGTGTGTTTTTAAAATGATAATAGAATATGATTTGAAGAGCGAAAGGTATTTTATAAACTCGAAAAAGGTGGTGTAATGGATTTGAAATGAATGACCACACGGCAAAGGACGCAATGGTCCACACACACACAACACACAAGTACACAGAAGGGATATCACAGAGAGAAAGAGCAACCACAGAAATGTAGTATTCATATTTTTCTTCTTCATTTTTTGTTTACATCATTGATATCATTTTTAAATGCAAAACAAATACATGGAAAAGCATATTTCAACAGAAAATGTAAAACTGTATAGTTCAGTTTACAAGCAGTAACCACTCTTTTTATCCAACATCAACAATATTAACGGAAAAAGTAAAATCGGACAAGATTTAGATACGTGTGCTTAGCTTTTTATGTAACAAGTAAATAATCTTCAACGGAAAAACATTTTTTGGAACAATAATTTTGAAATATATAAAAATAAAAAGCACAACTGTATTGAATATAAAATGCTCAATATGGTAACACAACAGAAGACTCCTGTGTTGAAGTTTTCAAACTACAGGTATGCAATCATCACCACCCAACTTATGAAAATAAATATATAATGATTTTGAATACGGATGAACTTTTTTTGGTCGAGTTTTTTTTTTCTACTACTTGATCTTATGCTGCGAACTGGACAGATGAAGCCGGTGACGTTCTCCATGATTTAAATAATTAAAATAAGCACCCACGCTTTATGAACGGAAAAGCTAAAATCGAACAATATTTTAGCACATGTGCTTATAGCTTTTAATGCAACAAATAAATAAACTCTAACGAAAATTATATTACATTACATAATTGTTGCTTTAGGTCCAGCGGACTCTTCCGAGCCAAATAAGGACCGGACAACCCCCAATCCGCATAAAAGATCTGCTGAAACAACCCTAGTGGGAAAACTGAATGCCCTCCACCAGCCAGTCACTTTACAATAAAGACATCCCACGCAGGGGACGGCTGAGGCTTTACCCCAACTAATCGAACCCCTGTTTACAAAAACAAAATAGAATACAAACATCATTATAAATTATCAACAAAACACGTACATATAAAATGCCTACATTGCTAAATAATAACATCATAGGAAGCCCTAGTGACCACCTGGCAGAAAGCGTCCAACATTCCCAAGCTGATCCAACAGACCTCATACACGATCAAGGAGTCTTGTCCCGGAAGAGTTTTCAAGAAAAAAAGGTAGATGACTGGTATAACGAAGAAGACGATAGTATAGCATATTGATAGAACAGAGCAGGAATGAGAAAGAGCAAATGAGAAAGACAGCAACAGTGGGAATTTAAAGCACTAAATTTCCAGAAAGTGGGGATACTATTTATACTGAAACCCCCGGCACCCCAACGGGGGTCTAACGAAAATAACCCAAACAAATTTAAAAAAGATCTTTGAACAAAATATAGAACAATTAGTTATTCATTGCTTACAAGGTCCAGCGGACTGCAAAGAGCCGAAACAGGACCACAAAATCAAGACCACAACTTCGCTGAAAGAGGACTCACCCCTGATCCGCATAAAAGATATGCCGTAACACTGAAGGCACTCCACCAGCTGGTCACTTTACAATAAAGACATCCCACGCAGGGGACACTGAAGCTATACTCTAATTTATCGAACCCCCGTTTACAAAAACAAAACCTAATACAAACATCATTATAAAATATCAACAAAACACATACATATAAAATGCCTACATTGCCAAATAATAACATCATAGGAAGCCTAGCGTCAGTAACCATTTGGTAGAAAGCGTCCAAAATTCCCAAGCTGATCCAAAAGACCTCACACTTAAATGAGATTTCAAGAAAAAAGGTAGGTGGCTGGTCTAGTGAAGAAGATAGTATAGTAGATTGATAGAACAGAGTAGGAATGAGAAAGAACAAAGGAGAAAGACAGTGACAGTGGGAATTTAAAGCACTACATTTCCAGAAAGTGGGGATACTATTTATACTGAAATCCCCGTACCCTACGGGGGATTACATTACATTACATGATTATTGCTTTAGGTCCAGCGGACTCTTCCGAGCCAAATCAGGACCGGACAACCCCTGATCCGCATAAAAGATCTGCTGAAACAACCCTAGTGGTAAAACTGAACTCTCTACCAGCCAGAAACGTTACAATAAAGACATCCCACGCAGGGGACGCTGAGGCTATACTCTAATTTATTGAACCCCCATTTACAAAAACAAAATAGAATACAAACATTAAAAATTATCAACAAAACACATACATATAAAATGCCTACATTGCTAAATAATAACATCATAGGAAGCCCTAGTGACCACCTGGCAGAAAGCGTCCAATATTCCCAAGCTGATCCAACAGACCTCAAACACAAATAAAGAGTCTTGTCCCGGAAGAGTTTTCAAGAAAAAAGGTATGTGACTGGTCTAGCGAAGAAGAAGATAGTTTAGCAGATTGATAGAACAGAGCAGGAATGAGAAAGAACAAATGAGAAAGACAGCGACAGTGGGAATTTAAAGCACTAAATTTTCAGAAAGTGGGGATAACACACGTCAAGTGGGGATTTATACTGAAACCCCCGGCACCCCAACGGGTGTCTCACGGGGGATATAGAACAATGATCAATAAAAATGGGAAAAAGAAACACGTTGATAGAAAGGGCAAATTATAGTAACAAAGGAGAAAAACTTTTGAAAATACAGGTATGCAAACATCCCCCCAAATTATGAACATAAATGTATAATTATGAATACGGATGAACTTCTTTTGTTGAGCTTTTTCTCTATCACTATCTGATAACTTGATCTTAGGCTGGGAACTGGGCAGGTGATGCTTGTGACGTTCTCTATGATTTAAACAAAGTAAACAGATATTACTATGCACATCAAACGGTATACTTCTGTGTGAGGAATTGTTTCTTTATTGTCAATATCCTACCAATCATCCAGGTGTTGATTACAAACAAGCAAAAAAATAAAATAAACAATGAACACATCAAAGAAACAAAGTGTAAGTATGCAGAAACAGAAGGTTATAAATTTTTTTTGTTAATGATCACGATAATGTGAAATTGGAGGCAAACTATCGCCGTATATTTCTTAATAATTTGATGTTTAACATGTTAACACACTTGCAAATATTTGTATTACAATCTGTAACATATGAGGTTTTGACTGTTTCCCCTCACAGTTTTTAAATGTAGGCTAATGTAATGTCTGATTCTGAATCACGACACTAAAGAGAGACACATGTCCACATTCTTAGCATCATATTAATAAACTATAAAGGATGGAGTAAAACTCAAACTGTTTCTTGATGCCCAATTTATAATACAGCTACAGCTATTTAAAGAGGTAATTGTGTTTCACGTCATGGTCCCATCACCTTAGCTCAAGTGTCAGAGCAGTCGCCTGGCACACCAATAACCCAGGTTCGAACACCGTAATAGGCAAAATAAAAGTGGCCATTTATCACTGTCTCTGGTGGTTCAGTGTTCATTTAGGTCCCTGCCCCATGTTCCCTCTGATGGTTATCCCCGTCTGCCATATCGCCAATGGTGGGTGTAGACGTTAAACTTCAATGTTCATTCATGTTCATTCACGTCATGAACACACGTGCAAAGCTACAACCAAAAAACTCCTCTTTCAACAGATATGTCTATGTACAAATAAAATTCGCTGCCTAAAATGTTTAAGCAATCAGTTCCATACTGAACTAAAGAGGTACAAATCAAGAAGCTGACATTAAATAACCATATACATATTTCAAAAAGGCATAGACAAAGAACAGATTTTCAATCTCAGAATAATCTGCAAGATATACCTACAGCACCAACATCTATATCATGTCTTTGTAGACTTCAAGAAAGCGTTTGACCGAGTCTGGCATGCAGCTCTGTGGGCAACCATGAGAGTGTACAACATCAGTCCTAAAATTATTGAAGTCATCAAAAGCCTGTATGACAAGGCTACCAGTGCAGTCCTCCACAACAGCGCCATCGGGAACTGGTTCAGAACCACAATCGGTGTGCATCAAGAATGCCTACTCTCTCCAACACTCTTCAACATCTTCCTAGAGCGCATCATATCAGATGCCCTTGCAGATCATGAAAGCACAGTCAGCATTGGGGTAGAACCATCTCCAACCTCCATTTTGCGGATGACATTGATGGATGGGCTTGGGAGGAACAAGAACTTGAACAGCTGGTAAAGAGGATTGACACCACCTCCTCCAGAGCCTATGGAATGGAAATAAGTGCAAAGAATACCAAAATGATGACCAACAGCACCAAAGGCATCAACATGGACATCAAAGTCCAAGGCCAATCCCTCAACACAGTGCATAGCTTCAAATATCTAGGAGCCAATGTATCAGACAATGGGTCCCGACAGGAAGTCTTCTCCAGGATCGCATGAACCATTGCTGCCCTGTTGAAGCCCATTTGGAAAGGCAGGACCATCAGTCTGTAACCAGTCTGTAACCAAGTGGCGTAGCCTTGCTTAAGAATTTAGAGACTAATATCTGGGACACTCTACATCTAAAAGCCAACGTGTTAGATAATAGGATAGACACTATTTGCGATTTCCTAGTTTAGCAGGGATGGGAAAGATGTGCAAGGAGCAGAGCGTTCAGAGTTTCCTGGATCTTGTTAGTAGGTGATAACTGACTAATGATACTGTGTGCTAGCAGGCACAGTGGACATTGACGGCAGATGTATGGCCCTATCTTTTGCCTTTCAGCATTAAAAGATTAAGCCAGTTAGAAGATTAACAGCTACAACCAATGATAACAAGCACCTGGCAATTTACAGCATATCTGCTAGTTCTGCAAATGTTATTGCAAATGTAATTTGACAGACTATTCCGGTACAAACAATGTTGTTTATATGTTCGCATTGAGACTTTAATTTTGTGTATTCGTTGCATAAACTTGAATATAGCAAAATAATAATGATGAATGAAGAGGTATGGTCAGCTAGTAAGTTTATAGAATCTTTTAACCAGTAGTTGATATCATTTCTTTAGGAATGTACATTTTAATAGGCGCTTGAAGTGTTATTTTCATTGGTTTGGTATATTGTCTAATGTAAACATTTTGCATGCTATGATTATGTGTGGAAGCAACCGTTATAATGGTGAATGTGTTGATTTGATTCGTATCCCGTTTTCTCTCTGTAATCCTACAATGTATCTCTTTAAGAGAATGGGTTTCTGTCCATTCTCGTCTATGTGCTTACTCTTGGGTGGGTTTTCCAGTCTGTCAGAGCAGATAAGCAAGGGATTGACAAGATAAGATAACTGGTGGGAAAGATTTGTTTGTGCTTTGTGTCAGTGAGTGCCAGACTCAGTGTGCTATCGGTCCAGGGGTTCATGAGGTCAATGGGCAGGGTCAAAGTTGGAAGTAGATTTATATCTCCCTGTTAATGACCAGACCACCTCGGAAGAGGACGTCAACACGTACCATGCAGATAGTTATGTTTATCGTTTGTTTAGGTGCCTTATAGAAGGGGTCCATTATTTTGTAGGAATCCAAGTTATGACTATAGCTTAGAGGAGGAGCTTAAAGGGACACTAAGAGATAGAATTACCATCACGGATGGGTCTCAAGGTTTGATCAACAGCAAGGAGGAGGGAAGAACTAGTCTTAGAACCAACAGTACGATTTTATGCCCCTGGGATGAGGAGAATAAAAACAGGTGCAGGACAGGGATTCAAAATAGTTAGAAAATAAAGTTACGAGTCAGAAAGAGATAGAAAGAGGGACGAGACTAGGACCATTCCGAGAGAAGATGGGTTAGTTTATAGTAGAGTTAGTTAGAACGGGGAAATCCACTATAGGGAAGTAAGAACAATGTCGTAGTCAGAATATAGAGAGTGTGTGAACTGTAGAAGAGTTAAATATAGATTTGTGAAGACTGTCAATTCAAGTAGTCAAGAGTGTTTTCTGTGTTTGTGTTCAGTAAAGTTGCTACAACGCACACTTCCGGGCTGGGTGTTTTATTTATGTTTGTGAATATATTTGTAAATTATGTGTTGCGACTCCAGACAATGATCTAACAAAGGTATAATCCTTATAAGCCACAACCAACCATTAACACCTACCAAAAGGATACCACGACCCCCATCACAAGTCTACACTCCAAGGTAAGGCTGCTGCGCTCCCTTGTTATCTCAATCTTCCTAAACGCTTGCAAAACATGGACCCTCACAGCAGATCTACAACGAAGAATACAAAGCATAGAGATGAGGTGCTACAGAAGACTTCTGGTCATTTCCTATACCCAGCACATCACCAACAACGAAGTCCGACAGACCATCACACAAGCCATTGGACAACAAGATGACCTGCTCACAGTGGTGAAGAAACAGAAACTCCGATGTTATGGCCACGTCACCAGACCATCAGGCCTTGCAAAGACCATCCTGCAAGGCACAGTGCAAGGATGCAGAAGAAGAGGGAGACAAAAAAAGAGGTGGGAGGACAACATTCGAGAATGGACTGATATGACACTGAACGAAGCCATGAGGGTTGCTGAGAACAGAGTAAGATGGAGTACACTGGTTAAACGATCATCTGTGGTGGCCCTATGATTTTGAATTAAGAGATAGGATAGGATATGATAGGATAGACAAAGATTGAGCAAAACATTGAAAACGTATGATGTACAAAACTACAGGCATACAACGGAACCCTGTATAAAACTGAAGAACAATATTAATGTGTTACTTACACCATGCAGAATGAGTGGTAATGTTTAGAAAGAACGTTAAACAAAACAATACAGAAAGCTACTTTTATATATAAAGGATCATCTGCGAATAAAGTATCACCAAATGACCAAGGATCAGCCGATTTCTCAATCCGACTTCAAAAGTCAAGCATTTAAAAAAATATATAAAAATAACATTTAAATTTGTTCGTCCCTGAATGACTTTTTACACTTAAAAATTTCACTATTGAATCAGCTGGTTTAGAATACTTATTAATTCCAACTTCTAATTATATGAATAGCTTGTAATCAGTCGTCACTAGCTTTGTGTTTTCGTCAAACTAAAACCTGTTTCTGCCATTTGAAATCAACTGCTGTGTATAAGGTCTTTCTATGAGGCCACCAACTCAGAATCGAAATATAACTCATATTCGTCTGTTTTTTTTTTATTTTTGTTCAGTAACAGTATCTAAGAAGTCAAAGTTTTTATCTACTGGGGTTTGTGGCGTTTGCTGCTGATAGTTGGCAGCTGAATAAAAAAAATATCTTCATCGTTCCCAAGATTCCTTTGCGAACTTGACATTGCATCTGCAGGTCTTTTCTTCAGACACTTCTTGGAGTCACTGTTGCTAACATGTCTTGTTGAAGCATTTAATTTTCTTGGAGCATTGTTTTTAACTTTCTTTGCAGATTCCTTTTCTTTTGTGGACATCTTGTTTTTGTTGGAGCTGGGACCTCTTTGATGTTTGGAGCTGGTTTCCGTTGACCTATCTTCTTTTCTATGACTAGCTGATGACTTGGTCTTACGCTGCGAACTGGGGTGGCGATGCCAGTGACGTTCTCGTTTTTTGGAAAGAGATTCTGCTTTTTCAGATAGGTGAACAATTGATGAACTTTTATCTCCAGATGAACTATCTGCAAAACAAGAGTGCCTGTCGTATTCTTGTTTGTCAGTAAAAATTGTCTCGCATAGTTCACAAATATCAAAACCCAAATCACTGTCACCCCTTGATGAATTTTGAAGGTCTTTCTCATCTTTTCCGGATTCTATTTCATTGTGTTTTGAGTGATTACTTCTGCCATTCTCTGGAAGGATACCAACAGCAGGCACTACTAACCTAACGTTTTCTTTACAAACTTCCTGGGATGTAGCTGAACATTTCAAACGGGTTTTCATGTCACACTCTTTGTCAGCTTTCGTCTTCAATCCACAAACAATATTCTCTTTCATCAATACAACTCTTGGAGACATTTCTAATTTGTTACATTTAGTCTTTTTTAAGTTCTCACTATAACAAATCTCAAAAGGTTTTATGTGTGGGTTCTTAATGCCGCCACTCTCTGGAAGGATACCAACAGCAGGCACTACTGATCTAACATTTTCTTTACAAACTTCCTGGGATGTAGCTGAAAGTTTCTCTTTGGTTCTGAACGTTTGTTCGTTGGATAACATTATAAACTCATCTGTGCAAGGATCAATGGAACTTGAGTCCGTGGCTTCAGAATGTTTGTTGTCATCTGAGTTTCTGTTCCACCTTGCACAGCTTGAATCAACTTTCTGTAAAACAGATTCCTCACCTCTTTGCACGTCCTTGACGCTAGTATCCCATGCATGTTCGCCAGATGTCACTGATGGGTTGGTTTTGCCATCTACAGTAGTAGATCTGGCAACATAGTCCAAATTTCCTGAGTTTTGTATTGCTTGCTCATAGTCAATTATAGGCCCGGTCTTGCCAGATCCCTTTTGAGTTCCTTCAGGTTCTTTCTCTCGATCTCGCTGTGCAGTTCTGTGCTGAATAGACGAAACGACTTTCAAACTGCTGATTTTTTCAAACAGGTTCTGGTGTTCTGGTGGCTCAGAATGGCTCGCCTCTAGAACATTAGCAGGCTTTACCTTTGACAAGTTAGCTGCACTTGGCTCATTGGAAATATCTATTCTAGGGGCTTTCTCGAATGTTGAGACCACTGGACAAGGAATGCTGGAATGTGGGCGGTCTTTCTTGCCACTCTCGCAATGTTCCACAGGTTTCTGAACACGCTGATCTGGAATAGACTGGCTACCTTTTGTACTATTTTGTTTTCTACTCCTCGCTGCCTTTGTGACCTTCTTACACTGCTCTTGTAGCTCTAAGCTCTCCTGAACACAGTCGTCTAGCTGCCTCTCTGGTGATTGACTTTTCTCGTCATTCTGTGCAATTACAACTTTTTTCTTCTGTTGTTCTACTTCCTCAAGACAGTTGGAAACAAGCCTTGCTACTTGCATCTTCTCTATGACAGTCCAGACATGGCAGTTTGGAAGATCAAATTCAACATTAACAGTTTCGGATGCGAGAGCTTGGTCACTTATCGGAAGCGAAGCTTGGTCAACAAATGGTGCGGAGTCGTTCAGAGAAATCTCTGTGTCAGCTCCATCGTGTTGTACCGTCAGGACTGTGTCACTGCCAGGTGGAACATGAAAAATTGATGGGTGAAATGCTGCATCAGTTTCCGGATCTTCCACTGCCAGGCTATTACAACTATTGGATAGAACTATGCCGTTTCCTTGAACATCTTCGACATGCGCACAATCACTGTTAATGGAAAATTGTTCAACTTGTGGTACAGATTCTGTGTCTGTGTCTCGCTGTTCTATTCTCACTGCAGCAGGACACTCAGAAGACTTTTCAATTAGCTCTAACGAGTCTTCTTCATACAAATGTTCATCAATGTGCACGTCAAGTTCTTCTGTGTTGGCAAACTTTCTCTTGCACGACATGCATATGTGGTAAAAGTCCACATTTTCATCAGCATTTGTAGAGTTGTCATTATCAACAACGTTTTCAATGATGATCACGTCATCATCTATCTCTGAATCACTGTTAACATAGACTGGTTTGCTAACATTACTTTTGATATCCTTTAAAGTACCGAACTGTTTTTTCCACACCATCTGATGTTCAGAACCATTTTCAGCAGCAGGCTTATCACTACCAGACTTTGAGTTGGTCGTATTCCCCACAGACATGGCGGCCGTTTTTGGAGCTGAACGCAGAACGCTCTGCATGGTATGGCTGTTTAGCACAGAGTAGGGAAGCTGGTGAGGGGGAATAGGGGGTTGTTGGTTCAACATTTTTACCAGAGAACCTATTGGATCGGGAGTCATCGCCAAAGATGCCTTAACTGTCCCAACCAGGTGACTGGCGGATGAACGCACTTGTCCACAAGATGGCTCATCATGGAGAGCAACTGAAGAGTAGCACTGAGATGTCAAGTCCTGCTGAGTAAGAGAAGAGGGTCGCTCTGTTGTAGAAACTGAACGAAAAGGTGCAACCATTGCCTGGGGCTGCTGATTTGACAAAGCGCAAGAGGTCGTTGAGGGGACTGAAATGGTGCAGACTCGTGATGACGACCATGGCTCAGGATTTCCTCCCTGTTCTGCGACCAGATATGCTCCCCCATTTTCCCGAATAGGACCAGCAATGGATTCAGCTGCAGTTGCCTTCGTCTGATGAGGAAGATCCGACGTGGCATCACAAAAACTATCTTGTTGCACAAGACCTAACAGAAGACTGTTTGACTGTTGTCCATTTTGGACGCAATAGGTATTTCTTGACATCAAACTACTACTGTCCTTGTTCTGCTGACCGTTCGGTATATTTGTGGCTGGGTGATACCGATACATAACTTGCTGTGTACTGGTCTGTTGACAATTCTGCTCTAGCCTACTTCTACTTGATACAACTCCACTCACTTCCCTATTACTAAAAGTAGCACTAGGCTTTGTGGCAGTAACGTGGGCCCTCTGGCTGGCTGATGTATAGTTACCACTCTGGTTGCCAACACTCATATGTGGGTAGTGATTGTTTGCAGCAGCTGTGGCAGGTACAGATGGAGGGAGGTTTTCATAGTAAGGACCGCCGGTTGAAGTCGCCACTGGGTGTTGCTTGTGATAATAATCCATCTGCACTGCCTGGTGCTGTTGTCTGGACCCGTGATTGTAATCAACCGGCGTCTTTGAGGGACAGCCCTTGTCACCATACACGAACTGTTCAGTTGGTCGATATTGTGGGGTACGCTCTGTACGTTCAATCAAAGGTATTGTTGCATGATGCTGCCTTTGCCGGTAGTCGTAGTCCATCTGAATCACTGCTTGGTCATTGTGGTACTGCCTGGACCTGTGATTATAGTCAACTTGGGGATACCTTCTGTTACCGGGAACCTGGTAAGGTGGACCGTTCTGTGGCCGAGCCCTAACACTGGCACCTTCTGTCACAGACTGAGGATACTGTCTTAGTCCATGACTGTGCTCCACAAGTTGTACTGCTGTAGTCGAGTTCCTGTAAATACCGTGTGTTTGTACAGGTTGGCTAGTTCGTGTATTCTCAGCAGACAGAAAATGTGCCGAGGGCGGTGGAGGGTATGGATATTGGCGAGGCACGCAGTCAGGGTGACCAAGAGGCTGACTATGCCGATACCTCACATCCACAGAAATGTCCAGCCTTTCATAGCTCCTACTTTCCTGACCGATGTGATGAAATCTTTCATCGCCACTGTATGGTCTCTCCCTCGGCACTCTGTCTCCCTGCAAGGAATTATATGGAATAGCAGCGGCAGATCGTAACAACGGGGCTGGAAGATAAAAACGTCGATCCATATCGTGTAGATACATCTCGCCTGGGGTGCCACTCCTAGCATCTTGCTGGATCACTGCTGTTCTCTTGACGGCGTGTCTGCCACCACATTATCGAGCTCTTTTTAAGATGCTGCTGTCGGGGTTCTCTGGCCCTATTCTGCAACAATCACAAGTAATCGAATATGTGTCAATATGCATTTATGTGCGAATTTACGTTTCTCATAGTTTCATTGCCAAAAATATGGAACACAAACATTTTTTATTTTAAATTCAGAAACATAAGCAACAATTTATAGCAAGTCAAATGTATCAAGTATATATTTGTCATCTAGATGCGGTACACAGAGTTGAGAATATATTACGTAAATGATAACAATGGCGTAGACACTTCATTGATTAGTGCACAGTTTGTGCCATGCAATATTTCATAGTGACGTAGTCAGTCAGAAAGATCACATGACGCTGGCTGTGCCACTGATCGTTTGTTTCCTAATTAGTCATTGTTTATAGGATCCGGCGGACTGCAAAGAGCCGAATCAGAGCCACTTTGTTTCCTAACACGAACATCATTTCACATTAGCAGACACACATTGCACTAGTACATACACTTTCAAATTATTAATTAAAAGCCATATTTCAAACTGTTCAGCTGCATCTACATCTTCTACACACTCGCTTCATGCAACAAACCGGTTTTACCTTTTGACTAAATTGGTTTTTACTATAGAACTAAACCGATTTACTATAAGACTACGTAAAAGGCGACGACTTGAAAAACTGTAAACGCAACAGGTGGAGAGACGATAGAAACAGTATGCGCTGGAATGAAGACAAACAGTAAAAGAAAAAAGAACGTTTGTAGTATTTACAAGTCTTGAGGTTTATTCTCATTCTAAGCAATCTAGAGATCCCAACGCTTAAAGTCCTCTTTACTGCCCACTTGGATATAGCACAGCGCCCAAGCTGGATCTCTGTAATCTAGTAGTACGGCACAGTTCAATAAGAGAGTCTCTCCTGGACGATCCAGCGCTAGCATCAAATAGCTCAGTAATTTGTTTCTTAGATCTATGATCAATCTTCAAACCCACGCCAAGTTGTTAAGGTTTTCTTGGAACAGTCAGAGCATCCAGTGTCCTGCAGAAGAAGAAGCAGAATCATCAGCTCCCGTATTTACTGGAAACAGCGCACCCTCGTGACCACATAAAACATTTATACTATTACAAGAAACAAATCCACGTTCTATATGGGTCCTGCCTCCTGTTCAATCATATAACATTGGAAGCATCAGCGCATACATTCTGTCGCCGTGACACTAAACATGAAACCAAAGAGATGTGCGTAGCAGTGTCAATCGTCACCCTGCAAATCGAGGCTGTAACACGCCTATTTCTGTGATGTTTTACTATTGTTGGGTAACGAGTGCACAAAGTTAAGTGGAGGGTGCATGGTGTGTAAGGTGTGTGGTGTACAGTTCTTTTAATAAGACTATTGCGGTCTTAAATTTGAGAGCTCCGCTTTTCACAGGTGTGAATGCGAGCTAGCTTGCAGTGTGAAAGTGATAACTTGTCTATAGACTGACTACTTATTTAATTATTTCCTTGCTGTGATGTTGCCTTTTCTTGTAAAGCTTTTACTTGGCAATAAAGTTGTCATATCGTAACGTGACCGAGAGTGATGCAATATATTCTACTACTTTGTAAAACTTCCGTGACTGACACACAATATAAACAAGTATATTCTTCAACCGATGATACGGGTCTTCCACGACCCATACGTTTTATAGGGCCATCGAGTTCTTTATTCTGCAACCGATGATGCGGGTCTTCCACGACCTATACTCTATAACAACAGGAAGAGAGTGTCATATTATGCATTTCCAAGTTGTTTTGACTCACTTTTCTTTTTGGGTTGAGCAGCCACTCTCAAATCGTTGAACCATTTGCTGTTGTAGGCTGTTACTAGGGAGTTGCTGTGTTTTCCATGGCGTTTGTGGGAGAGCGATGACACACTTTCCATTTCTTTGACATTATTTTGACATTTTCCAATTTTTTAAGCTATCCCTAACCCTAACCCTAAAGCCCTAGCTTAACTGGGCGAGACAAACAGAACCTTGTCTCGGCGAACCAAAGGTCACAATTGCGGTTTTATTCTTAATTGGGTCTTCCCGAGACCAGCCGAGACGAGACAGGAGATCGGGCGTCACGGCGAGCTCTTTCGTTTCTGAACTGGGTCTATTTTTAGCTGCGTCGAACCTGACATACCGTGACAATGGCGGCCTTCGATCGTGAATTGAAAACTGCAGAAGATTTTGGCGTTGTTCTAGCGCTGTATGTCATAAGCGAGAACGAAGGGGCAGCAGAAAGAGAAAGAAAGCAAAAGGCAACAATGCCTTTTGCTGGAACCCCTGCAACAGCGGAGACAGGTCGACAAGGTGACCATGATGTACCGTATCATGCACGGCCTTGTCGACGTTTCCCAGCTGGGACTTTTGCGTGGAGCCCACAGGAGCACTAGGGGTCACAACATGAAACTCCTTGTCCCCCACACTAGAACAGATGTGTACAAGCACTCCTTCTTCCCATCAGCTACAAGGCTATGGAACTCTCTGAGCGCTGAATCAGCATCAGCACCGTCTGTCGCATCTTTCAGAGCATCGCTGACAGACTGGAGCATAAACATCTTGTAATGAACACCTCCTACGACTACGTGTACATATGTCTTAACACAATTGTAACCCAGTCAGACTACCTCACTGCCTCATCCTCAAATAGTACATTTGCCTGATTTTAAATCTGTGAACACCCTTCGCTGTGCACACCAAAGTTGTGGAGTCATTTCCTCGAAAACGGGGTATCCACAGTACTATGAAGAAGAAGAAGTGCCCTATGTATTGCAAAGGCACCAGCAAGGTGCATTTCATGCACTGGTGCAAGAGTTGGCTGAACAGGTCAATGGCTATTCAATGATTTATAATTTTTACTGATTCAGTATTTTCACTGTTCTCTAGTCTAAATTAAGTTTGGATTTGGTGCACCTACTTCTTTTAAGTGTTGTAGTATTTCTTTAGATCAGTTGTCATTGACATTGATAGATTTTTCAGCAAATCAAAATAGTGTCTCGGGCAGGTTTGCTGCGCACGAACGGCAAGACGAAAGGCCGGCCCGCGACACGGCGAGACACGTCTCGATGTTCTCGCCGATCCCGTCTCGGATTGCTCGCCGAGCCTAGTTAAGGGCAAGGATGGTTCGGGTGTCTCGCCGAGACTGTCTCGGGTGTCTCGCCGAGACAAGGTTCGGGTTTGTCTCGGCCAGTTAAGCTAGGGCTTAACCTAACCCTAATCATAAAACAGCTCTAACTCAACGGAGAACTATTTTGACGTCAAAATAGTACGGCCTTCCAAAAAGGTCGGAAGAAACCATGGATAGTTTCATGTGTGTGTCATCAGAACGTCGTTTCTACATGCCCACACACACACACACACACCTACACACACAAAACCTAGAATAAGCTGAAGCTTTGATTGATTGATTGATTGTTGCTTTAGGTCCAGCGGACTCTTCCGAGCCAAATCAGGACCGGACAACCCCCGATCCGCATAAAAGATCTGATGAAACAACCCTAGTGGGAAAATTGAACGCCCTCCACCGGCCAGTCACTTTACAATAAAGACATCCCACGCAGGGGACGGCTGAGGCCCCACCCCCAACCACTCGAACCCCCGGTCACAAAAACAAAACAGAACACAAACACCACCATAAATTATCAACAAAACACATACATATAAAATGCCTATATTGCTAAATAATAACATCATAGGAAGCCCTAGTGACCACCCGGTAGAAAGCGTCAAGCTGAAGCTACTTGCACAACTATATGTGGTGGAGCTGTTGGACTTGGCGTATGCATTCCAGCCACAGCAAGCCAAGGCCTGAGTACCGGCCAGGGTCGCTAGCGTCCATGGCTGAGAGGGCGTTCTAGTACCTGATGGAGGGAGGGGGAAATGGGGTGGGTGGAAAAAGAACTTCCTGTAGTCTGTCTTGCACTGGATCAGTCGGAACTGCTGGGCATGACCTCTGCGGTAGCTTGCTGTGTCGTATCTAGACTTGTCTATTTCTGATTTTCCTCAGCATGCAGTCTGGCTTCTTTCGTCGGGACTTGAGAGTGGACCATACTAGGACCGTCGATCTTGGCGATCGCACTACAGAATCGGTTCAGAATGAAGCGCGCAGCCCGTCGCTGTATTGTTTCGATCTTCTCAATGTTCATTTGAGTGTGAGGGTCCTATACTGAGCTGACGTATTCCACGATGGGCCGGACAATGACCATGTACGTCTTTTCTTGCAGTTTGATGCAAGCTATCTTCAGGTTGCGTCGCAGGAATCCGAGAGTTTTGCTGATCTTGGCAGCGATGGCATCAACATGTTCGTCAAAGTTAATCTTCTTCTGGGGTGTGACTCCCGGGTACTTTGTTGATGCCACCGTATCCAGCGTGTGACAGTACAATTGGTGTGGTCCTGATTCGGCTCTTGGCAGTCCGCTGGACCCTATAAGCACTGAATATCTGTCTATCTATCTAAGTACAGTTGGTAGGAACCTGGCTTGTGTGGAACTGCATGTCCCAGCTTGCCTCCCATTCCGCCAAGCGGTAGAGGTCGTGTTGTAGCTGGAATTGGTCTTCCTGGCAAGCGATGGTTATGTAGACAGCAGTGTTAGCGAACAGTTTGGACAGTGATGACCACGAAGACCTAGTACTGAGCCTTGGGGGACTCCGGACCTCAGTGTAGCCTGACTTGACACCTTCAACAACAACTATCTGACGCCTCTCTGACAAAACGTTCTATCCATCGGAAGACGTTTCCCTCCCCAGCCACTATACCCTTGCCAGACCTGGTCTGGTAATTATTCAGCGAGTGGTCCTACACCACTTTTTACAATTGTCCCTAACATATATTTTATCAAGGACGTAAAGCCCCGTTATCTCCTGGATCCTGTTACGTTGCAGTTTGTGGAGGAGCAGACTATGTTTGACTCGGTCGAAGGCCTTAGCTAGGTTTACGACAAGCATGTCTGTTTAGAGGCCTTCTTCCATTTTGTCGACCAGGTAATCCACTAGCTTGATGAGCTGCATCTCGCAAAAGCGCCGTCTTATAAAGGTGCATTGTTATTGGCAAAGGGTGCGGTTTCTCTTAAACTGTCCCGTTGTTTGAGGAAACGTGATGTTCTCCAACACTTTGCATGCTAGAAAAAACAAACGTGTGGGGTAAGTAGCCCTATGCTTGCTTGTTGCTTATGTGACGTGTTATTATATGTTAGCCAAAACAAAAATCTGGACCTGCATTGCTAGTTAAACCAAATCTACTATCAGCGACAAGGTGAAACCGAACTTGCTCCGACACCTGTAAAACAGACACAGACAGGTAAACAAACCATCTTCGAAGCGTGCAGAGTGCGGAGGAAGTAATATGCCCAAATACGTACACTTCTGATGTGGATGGTGAGAGAGAGAGAGAGAGAGAGAGAGAGAGAGAGAGAGAGAGAGAGAGAGAGAGAGAGAGAGAGAGAGAGAGAGAGAAGATGGGAGGGTAAGAAAAGACAGGAAAATGGAGACCGACAAACGGAGGTGGGGTGGGGGAAGAGGGAGAGAATGAGAAAAAGAGAGAGAGAGAAGGAGAGAGAGTGGTAGTTTCACCTACTATAGAAATTGAACATGCGAAAAGACAGCTTTATTGTCTTTTTCAAGAAATCACATTATTGTTGATTATTTTCCTCTACTTCTAGGCTGGGACAACTCCTCTTTCACCAAAGCACCTCCCGGAAGGAGGTGTACAGGTCTCTTTGGGGATTGCCTTTTGTTAGGTTTTCTATCATCTTTCCTCCTTTGTATTCATCTCTCTCGTAAACGGGTTCTTTGTAACCTGTTATTGTCAGCTATGAACACATACTAAACATGCACACAAAAGCATTCACCATATTTTCACCTGCCATGTTATTCCAAGTAAGCTTGCATACATAAATCACTGAAAGTTCATGCAAGTTTTACAAATTATTCATTGTTTTGTGTTCAAACTTGCATGAAATTTTAGAGATTTCTGTATGCACCTGGAGTAGGTGACATAGGAAAATACGGTGAATATTTTATGCGTGTGTATAACTGACAAAAACATGTAACCAAGATCACGAGTGTGGGAGAGGTGCATACATGTAAAGGAGGAAAGACGGTAGAAAAACTACCTTAAAGTCCCCCCCCCCACCCCCACAGAGCCCTGTACACCTCCCTCTGGGAGAAGCTTTGGTGAAAGAGGAGGTGGCCCAGCATGTGCGGCATCTCCAGCCTAAAAGAAAAACAAAGAATCAACCATTCTGCGAGTTTCAATTTCTCTAGTAGATGAAAAGCTGTAACAAAATATATCTTTCTCTCTCTCGCTCTCTCTCTCACACATCATCATCATCCATCATCATCATCATCCATACACCAGAAGTGCACGTATTTAGGAATACTACTACCTCTGCTCGGTGATCGCCTTGAACACTGAGTGTGTACCTGTCGGTGTCTGTTTACATTACATTACATGATTATTGCTTTAGGTCCAGCGGACAGTCCGACTCTTCCGAGCCAAATCAGGACCGGACAACCCCTGATCCGCATAAAAGATCTCCTGAAACAACCCCAGGGGCAAAACTGAAAGCTCTCCACCAGACAGTCACTTTACAATAAAGACATCCCACGCAGGGGACGCTGAGGCTGTACTCTAATTTATCGAACCCCCGTTTACAAAAACAAAATAGAATCTGAATACAAACATCATTATAAATTATCAACAAAACACATACATTTAAAATGCCTACATAGCTAAATAATAACATCATAGGAATCCATAGTGACCACCTAGCAGAAAGCGTCCAATATTCCCAAGCTGATCCAACAGACCTTATACAAAAATAATGAGTCTTGTCCCAGAAGAGTTTTCAAGAAAAAAGGTAGGTGACTGGTCTAGCGAAGAAGATAGTATAGCAGATTGATAGAGAAAGCAGGAATGAGAAAGAGCAAATGAGAAAGACAACGACAGTGGGAATTTAAAGCACTAGATTTCCAGATAGTGGGGATACTATTTATTCTAAAACCCCTGGCACCCCAAAGGGGGTAACATCATTATAAATTATCAACAAAACATACATATAAAATGTCTACATTGCTAAATACTAACATCATAGGAAGCCCTAGCGACCACCTGGCAAAAGGCATCCAATATTCCCAAGCTGATCCAACAGACCTCACACACAAATAAGGAGTCTTGTCCCGGAAGAGTTTTCAAGAAAAAAGGTAGGTGACTGGTCTAGCAAAGAAGATAGTATAGCAGATTGATAGAACAGAGTGCTCAGGAATGAGAAAGAACACATGAGAAAGACAGTGACAATGGAAATTTAAAGCACTAAATTTCCAGAAAGTGGGGATACTATTTATACTGAAACCCCCGGCACCCCAACGGGTGGGGGGGGGAGGGAGGGGTGTCTGTTTAGCCCGAATCGTAGTGGCAGTGCCTATAGCACAGAGTACACACAGAGTATAAACATGGACAAGAAAGCGAAGTGTATTAAAGAGGCGAAATGAATACGAATTCGTGTCCATATTCCTTTCATGTTCACTACTAGATAGCAACCAAAAGCAAAATCAAGTCACTAATAAATTTCTACAACGCAGTGCGATAACAAAGTTGAATTTATAAAACTCGGAAATAATAGCATCAACTTCTCCTTCCATATTTGCAGCCGTTGGAAGATTGGCAGCGAACTGATGTCCAACGTCACTACTACTACTATAATTACAAAAGTACATGACAGGCATTAGGCCCACACTGCTGTCCAGCTTCACACTAAATCCTTCCTCTTGTTTGAGTGCCAGACTGACCCCTTGACCGCATCCACTCCTGGAAGTGAATGCAGCATTAAAGCTCTCTTAGCTAGGATAAGGTCTGCTACTAAAGGTGCGGTCTGACGGGAAGTAAAAAAAGAAGCAAAACAGCCAGTAAAACACAAAACATCGTAGTTTTGACTATGTTTATCGTGTGACTAGACCTAAAGCATAACAGCAGCTAAGCGCCGAAGTGAAGCAAAGCCGATGCTTTCAGTTTAGAGCGTGCTCTAAAATTTTGGGTTGCTTCGCTGAAGCATTTGATTGCCAGCCAATCAGAAGAGCCGACGTATGAAAACGAGGTTGTTATCATTTCAGCGATCATGACGGCATCAAAAGTTACTGGGCCATTAGCAAATCTGAAACAAGACGATACGTTTATTCTCCTCGATCTAATTCAAAGCCACGAGGCATTATGGAATGTTAGAAGTCAAAATTACAGAAACTAAACCCTGAAAAAGGCCTCATGGACTTCTTCTGTGAGGGTCAATCCGACGGAAAGGGAGGTAACTGATTTACAACTTATTGCGCATTGCTTCCACGCAGACTGCTTATGCAAAACTTCTCATCGTGTGACCGCTTCACAAAGCAAAGCACTTGCTTCTCGCAGCAGATGCTTTGCTTTATTTACCGCTTTGGTTTTGTTTCACTTCACGTCAGACTGCACCTTAAGAGGCACTGTGGGCTGGGACTGTGGCTTGATAATGTAAGGTAAAGAGAGTTAGTTATTCATTGCTTATAGGGTCCAGGGGAAAGGACCACAAAATCAGGACCACAACTTTGTTGAAAGGGGACTCACCCCTGATCCGTATAAAAGATCTGCTGAAACAACCCCAGTGGTAACACTGAAGGCACTCCACCAGCCGGTCTCTAACCCCAGTGGTAACACTGAAGGCACTCCACCAGCCGGTCTCTTTACAATAAAGGCATCCCATGCAGGGGACACTGAGGCTATACTCTAATTTATCAAACACCCGTTTACAAAAACAAAATAAAAAATGAACATCATTATAAACACGGCTGTTTATAAGCGAGACTTTGAGGCTATGGTAAAAAAATAACCCTTGTTCTGACCCACAACGCTGGCTGAACTGCTTGAAGCCAGATCCAGTCGCTGGCTAGGCATCGTGTAGCCTATTCAAGTGGCACTTGCCTTCGGTAGTTTGTGGAGCTTATAATTATTTCAGCCAAGCCCATTGCTGCAAGCTAGCCAGACCTTAACAACCCGTTCCCTCTTACGATTTTGTTGTACATTTTAGAAATACATGACAGTTGCCCCGCACGCTTTTAGAAATTACTTCTGCTCGCTACATAAATATTTCATGCCTCACAAAAATTACTGCTGAAACTTAATGTATTTTAAAAACTCATCCACTATTTACAATACATGAGACAGCACAAAAAACAAGAATATATTCAAAACCTCATCCAAAAAAAGTACAATTTACAAGACATGAGGCAATGCAAATAAAACGTTTTTTTTCTTTAACAAAACAACATGCCAAAATACTACAATTTACAAGGAAAAAACACGCATTTTAAAGTACAATTTACAAGATAGCAACACAACAGTTGTTTGGGTTTTTTCAATGGAGACATGCATTCACTTTTATAAAGAAAGAGAGACAGATAGTGAGACTACACACACAACCAATACACACAGTACACACATACACATAAACTGAATGTAAACACACAATCAAAGGGTAAACACAGTTAAGTTTTAAAGGACTTTACAAAACAAAGCTAAACACAAATGAGACATAACAAATAAAGAATAGAAAGAAAGAAAACACACAACAAAACAAACAAAACACATTAAAGACAAAGCATACACACAGTAATGAAGTGCGGTAACATTTCGGGCTTGACTGCACGCAGCGAAGATCTGTAGGGGGCCGGCAACAATGATGTGCCTGTGGGCAGCATTACCGTACGTGTTTCGTTAATTCGCTGCAATTACAGAGACCAGCAACCAAACACAGGAAGGTATTCATAAATATCGACCACATCACCAGAAAGTTCAAACTTTGTACTAAGTGAATTCAAATGGTGAACATTATCAGCTGGATTTAAATGATCAGCACGTGTAATTAGAACATGTATACACACTAGAAAATCAGTCCAATTCAAGTCAGCTCATAGTGCAAGAAGGATAGATACAAACGGTCAAATCGAATTAAATACAGCACAAACTACGTCGTCTTCATAAATCTAGTTTGTGCTAATGCAAAGCTTAGATATGAAAGTAACTAAATACAAAAGATTACCACAAAAACATAGGCATTCCACATAAAACAATCACTTTTTGAGCGTACAACTACAGAGCATAGCAAGACACATTCTCTTTGCTCTGTGAGCAAAAAGAGAGCGCACATGCTTTGAGCAAGGTGGTGGCCTTGCGTGGTTATAAATAGCTTGCTGCTGCTGGCAGAGTTCCCTTTTACACAAGGCTGTTTCAGCCAGTAAAATATCAACAAAACACATACACAGAACATGCCTACATTGCTAAATATAATATCATAGGAAGGCCTAGTGACCATTTGGCAGAAAGCGTCCAATATTCCCAAGCTGACCCGTGCCATCGGTTAAGGAATAATCACACAGAACACTCTTTAATACGTAGTATGGATCCTCCATGACCGACATCGTTGGGAGTGTTATAATCAAATTATTGCATTCATTAAATAAATACCTTTTCGATTAGATTAAAGCCCTTTTTTGTACTGGAACATAAAAGATTGACACTATCTCGAAGATCATAGGTTTCTATTAATTAGTTTGGAGAAATCATTGATTTTAGGGTTTCTTGGTCCTGGACGACCCAAATTGAATGGCGAAGGTTACTTTAACATACACATCATGACCCGTGCACACATTGGTAAAGTTTTGGTCAGGAATACCCTGCGACGCTAGAAGCTTGCCAGACGTGCCTTTACACGGACATTCTAAGAGTGACTAAAGGCAGTACATTCCAGGAGCATTCCTGAGACTCAAAGGATAGCTGTGATCGAAAATGTTTTGCGGATGGAAAGTGACTTTTTTCTTTCAAACAAAACATTTAAGATAGATAAAATATTCCAGGTTAAAATATTGTTTACACTTCACTGAAAGATTCAGCCCGTTTTACAACAAGAGAAAAAGAAGAGTGATAGTTCAATGCAACCCGTCAAAAGCTTGATGAGAATATTGATTACAAAGACTGAAGCATCGTAAATAACAACTCAACTATTCCAAACTGAATAAACAATAAGTCATCAGATTGCCGACTTGCTCACTGACCAAATGACTAATCAATGTACGAATTTATTAACTAATCAACTTTATAACTCGCAACTCACACGCTGACTGACCGACTAACCTGAAGTTATGTAGATGATTGAATTCTTATCTAGACTAATAACAAAATTATCTGACCTACTGAATCTTGTAACTGATAACCCTGACCCACTAAATGAATTAATTCGTTGATATCTTCAACATGCACTTTTTAGATACACCTCGCAAATACGTCCTGAAAGTCTGCAAACAGAGCGATAGCGGCCTTATTGTGAAATGTGTAGCATAGTCATTGTAGAAAATTGCTGTGTGCAAAGTCCGAAGAGTGTTCCATTGAAAGGAGAAAATCTCTACTGGATTTGCTTATATACACTTCACTCTTAAATCTGATTCAACTCACGATGATCTGTAACAAATGCTCGAGTGTTACACACATTCTTACATACAGAGCACGCAAACATTCGTCGTTCAAGAACGTAATGTAAAAAGCAAGTCGTTATGACGAAAAGGAATGAAAATGTTCATTTTTGTTGTTTTGGACTGCATCCAGCGAAGAGTGAAGTTGTGTGGGAACTGAGCTGCCGTGCAGATATACTACTTCAGTTTATGAAGTACAACGTTCATTATGAGCAAGAAAAAAAAAATTCTATAATGTTGGACAAAGTGTTATCAGTGTTATCTACAAAAACTGTGATTCTAAGTGGCAAAGTGTGAAAAAGTTTCAAAATGTTGAAAACGTTGACTGTGCACGTCTTCATGGGACGCTGTGGTGGAGACGACTAAAAGGCTAATTTGTTGTTCTGCTTGACAAAAGGGTGACGCTCATTCGTAGCAATAAGTTACAAGAGTGTGATGAGGTAGCGTTTATGCAGACCACGATGGAGATGTTATTTCTCCAGGAGACTCGGTCTCCTGCAACATACCACATATTCATTGAAATATCTTTGAAGGATGACGATGATGAATATAATGTTCCAAATGTGTGTGTAGAGAGAAGGGGGGGATATGGGGAATGAGAGGTAGTATACACAGTTTTAGTAGTGCCATCACCATGTGTGATTGAGGGGTAGTATTCACAGTTTTTGTAGTGCCATCACCATGTGTGAATGAGGGGTAATATACACAGTTTTAGTAGTGTCATCACCATGTGTGAATGAGGGGTAGTATACAGTTTTAGTAGTGCCATAACCATGTGAATGAGGGGTAATATACACAGTTTTAGTAGTGCCATCACCATGTTGAATGAGGGGTAATATACACAGTTTTAGTAGTGCCATCACCATGTGTGAATGAGGGGTAATATACACGGTTTTAGTAGTGCCATCACCATGTGTGAATGAGGAGTAGTATACACAGTTTTAGTAGTGCCATCACCATGTGTGAATGAGGGGTAGTATACACAGTTTTAGTAGTGCCATCACCATGTGTGAATGAGGGGTAGTATACACAGTTTTAGTAGTGCCATCACCATGTGTGAATGAGGGGTAATATACACAGTTTTAGTAGTGCCATCACCATGTGTGAATGAGGGGTAGTATACACAGTTTTAGTAGTGCCATCACCATGTGTGAATGAGGGGTAATATACACAGTTTTAGTAGTGCCATCACCATGTGTGAATGAGGGGTAATATACACAGTTTTAGTAGTGCCATCACCATGTGTGAATGAGGGGTAATATACACAGTTTTAGTAGTGCCATCACCATGTGTGAATGAGGAGTAGTATACACTGTTTTAGTAGTGCCATCACCATGTGTGAATGAGGAGTAGTATACACTGTTTTTGTAGTGCCATCACCATGTCTGAATGAGGGGTAGTATACACTGTTTTAGTAGTGCCACCACCATGTGTGCCCTCCATGTGCAAATGTTTTTATAATACACAATCAATTGTTCTAAGTCTCCTTCACCACAGAGAATCCCCTTGACCTTCGTAAATACTAAATGTTCTCGAACATATAATTCAACTCCACACTGAGAATAACAAAACGTGAAATGACAGTCCAAAGCGAATATATGTGAGAGAGCTAGCGAGAGATTTAGATCACTCTCCACCACCCCACCACACCACACCACACAACACAATGTGTCAGATTGAAACCCACCACAGAAATAATCTTTTAAATCAATAATATTAAAAAGCAGATCACAAAACGTACTGTGATATTTTAAAAAAAAGATAGGAAAATAAGACAATTTCTCCAGCAAACAAAAAAGTATTGAACATGGTGACTATACTAAATCAAAACTAAATCTTATTGAAATACCAATAATCAAAGTCAAAAGCAAAGTCGAAACGTATAAAATTCAAGTCATAGTCAAAGTCTAAGAAATAGTACAAAATTAAGTATAAATACGAAACAGTATTACATTGAATCCATGTCCAATCTAAAAATCTAAATGGAAAAACAATACTACACACCCACAACAACAAAAGAGAATGCAAAACTAAGTATAAACAATCTAAACAAGATGAACAATCTACCACAAAGAAATGTATACCAAACCAAAAAAAGAAAAGAACACTAACTGACAAAGCCACACAAAAAGTATTAGGCTGAAAACTAAGAATACTAACCCAGGACATTCAAAAAAAAGTATAGTACTAATTAGTACTAACTAAACCACAAAAAATAGTGAGCCCAAAAATAGTACTAAGTGAAAGACACAATTCATTAAACTAAAAATATAAACTAACTACAACCAGGTATAAACCAAACGAATTGTAAGCTAAGAAAATAGTGCCAAACCCAAATTAAGTATACAAATTAATCAAAAGTAAAACATAAGAAAAAGTATAATAAACCGAAAGGAAGCATTTAAACTAAGCAAAGAGGAGTAAACTGAAAATAATTATAAACTAATAAAAAGTACTAATTCTATACTAAATATAAACTAACCCAAACTAAGAAGAGTACCATTACTCTGAAACTAAATATAACCTTAAAAACTGTACAAATCACAGATCACAAGCAGTCACTGTCGATGGCTGTTTCTCCAGCATACCAGACTTGGTGTGCGGCATGCCTCAGGGTTCCGTTTTAGGGCCGGTGTTATTCACTCTGTACACCAAGCCACTGCTTCTCCTGCTCGGAAAGCAAGCTGTTGAGAGTCAGTCATTTGCAGATGACACACAACTTTATAAATCCACTGCCCCCTCTCTCATTAATTCCACTATTCAGACTTTGGAGAACTGCATCACAGACATTAAGTTATGGATGACACTCAACAAGCTTAAGATTAATGACGATAAAACCGAAGCCCTCCTCATTCACAAGCACAACACCTCCTCCTCACTCTCACCTCTCCCAACATCGCTTACAGTAGGGACAACAAACATTCACTTCTCATCCTCAGCAAGAAATCTCGGCTACATTCTCTCCGATGACCTGTCCCTCAACAACCACATCTCCAACGTCTGTCGCTCTGCATACACGGCCATACGCCAAATCAGCTCCTTTCGCCACTATCTTACAGTCACTGCCACCAAAACCCTAGTCTGCGCTCTCGTCCTTTCTCGTCTTGACTATTGCAACTCTCTCCTCGCTGGCTCTCCAAAACGCATAATTGACAAACTACAAAAGGTTCAGAACTCAGCAGCTAGACTAGTATTCCGAGCAAAGAAACGCGATCACATCACACCTCTACTACATTCCCTTCACTGGCTTCCTGTGCAAGCACGCATAGAGTACAAACTCTCTGTTCTCTGTTACAACTTCTTCACAGATTCTTGTCCTGCTTACCTTGCTGATCTACTGTCTGTCTACTCTCCTTCACACACTTTAAGATCTTCTGCTGACACTTGCACACTCAAGGTTCCCATCACCCGTACTAACATTCGCTTACTCCGCACCCAAGCAATGGAATTCCCTTCCCTCCCATATCCGCAACATACAATCAACACAAGCATTCAAAAAGGCCCTCAAAACCCACCTCTTCAAACTGCATTATTCAGACTGATTTGTATCCCGCTGCCATTCTCTCCTCTTTTGTCTCTGTCTGATCCGTAAGTGTACACACGGCTGTAAATATTTATACTGTTTTTCTTCCTGGGTCTAACCGGGCATATAAATAGCTGTGAATAGGTTTTTGCCATTCTATTTCTGTCTTTTTTGTCATTTGTGTAAATAGTTGTAAATAGTTTTTACTTTTACTGTTCCGTCTTTTGGTGTATCGTAGCAAAAGCGATGTTTGATCGAGTGCATGTATTTTTATGTAATGACTATGTAAAGCGTGGTGAGTCTGGTCATAGGCTGGAGTACCCGCTATATAAAAATCCGTTATTATTATTATTATTATTATTATTATTATTATTATTATTATTATTATTATTACAAATCTTATACTAAGTATAAAAGTAAACCATAATTATGAACTAAAGAGCATACTAAACTAAAAATACATTTAAAGAAACAGTACTAATCCCATACTAAGTAAAAACTAAGGGAAACAAAAGTACTGAACTTACAAAATGGTACTAATCCTAAATATAAACTAAAAACAGAAAAATCTTGTAAACTAAGAAAAACACTCCTAAACTGAAATTAAATATATTAGCAAAGACCATAATATAAAACTCAAAAGAAAATAACTAAATTTTATATATTAAGAAACATTACTGATTCTACATGGTCACAAAGTCACATTGCTGGAAGAGGAATTAGGGGTGGGTGGTGTGGAGGAAAACTTTTTTTTAAACACAGACTCAAAAGTATAAGATCCCGTAAGAGCACATACCAGAAGACCGACATGCGTCGCTCTTAATATAATCGCTAGATCTTATTATCGGCATCTGTTACGACAATGCAACCAATCTACGATAATTGATAAGCACCTGCTAGGACGAGATATCCGATAATAGCGCCCGGTAATAAAGTACAACTCAGCTATTGCGTGTCACTGTCGCCAAGAACATTCCAAAACAGCCGCACATAGCTCCATCCTGGACAGCAGAACAATGGCTCAAGACCCAGAAGGCAGATCTACCACCACAACACACCGAACCTAAAAAGAAGTGAACGTACTTTCTCTCTCTAAAAGCGAAGTAATTAATAGATAGACAGACAGACAGACAGACAGACAGACAGACAGACAGATAGATAGATAGATAGATAGATAGATAGATAGATAGATAGATAGATAGATAGATAGATAGATAGATAGATAGATAGATAGATAGATAGATAGATAGATAGATAGATAGATAGATAGATAGATAGATAGATAGATAGATAGATAGACGTGCATGCATACACCAAGCAGTTCGGGAGTGAGAGAGAAGATTGTTTGCCATATTTAGCAGTTTAAGTAGCAAATGAGGAGGCAACTTCTGTCAATGTTGGATTGGGAGGAAGGAGGCATTCGGGGTATATTCTGGATCCGATGACAATAATTGTGTTGTGGTGTCTGCCATTTACCCCCGTTGGGGTGCCGGGGGTTTCAGTATAAATAGTATCCCCACTTTCTGGAAATTTAGTGCTTTAAATTCCCAATGTCGCTGTCTTTCTCATTTGCTCTTTCTCATTCCTGCTCTTTTCTATCAATCTGCTATACTATCGTCTTCTTCGCTAGACCAGTCTCCTACCTTTTTTCTTGAAAACTCTTCCGGGACAAGACTCCTTGTTTGTGTATGAGGTCTGTTGGATCAGCTTGGGAATATTGGACGCTTTCTGCCAGGTGGTCACTTGGGCTTCATATGATGTTATTATTTAGCAATGTAGGCATTTTATATGTATGTGTTTTGTTGATAATTTATAATGATGTTTGTATTCTATTTTGTTTTTGTAACCGGGGGTTCGATAAGTTGGGGTGAAGCCTCAGCCATCCCCTGCGTGGGATGTCTTTATTGTAAAGTGACTGTCTGGTGGAGAGCTTTCGGTTTTACCACTAGGGTTGTTTCAGCAGATCTTTTATGTGGATCGGGGGTTGTCCGGTCCTGATTTGGCTCGGAAGAGTCCGCTGGACCTAAAGCAATAATAATGTAATGTAATGTAGTCTGCCTTTTCCTTTAGTTGCAATGTCAAGGGCGCCATAGCACGTTCTGATTGGTCCTGACGCATTGATTTAATCACAGGAATTAAAATATGTTCTATCCTTTGAATCTACGATGGAATAGCATGCGATTTTATCGTAAGCCAGTTGTACAACGTATTGCAGCATGTGATGGGATAGATCTTAGTACAATCAGTAGGTCTGCCGGGGGCTTTATAAAGCATGCCGAGTCCTTGTGGTGTTCTAAAACATCGAAATCGCCAATAAATTCCATTCTGTACGTCTCCAAGGATTAAAATCCAGCCTCTTAGAATTAAACGGTTACCCTCTTCAGAGGGCAACTCTTTCCTATTAACTAGAAGGGCAAATCTCATTTGACTAACATGCTCCTTATGGAACTTGCAATATTTAGCATGAAAATTAGTACCCAGAAGAAAAAAAACACAAATTGAAACGGCATTATGGCAACAAATGGCATTAAAATGCAAAGGCATTCCCCGACTTTGATATTTCTATGCTCTTGACCTTAAGATGACATTGACATCCGGCTCCAAATACACCCATGTATTATCAAATAAACTTCACAAGAGGGAAGTTTCAGTACAACTTACGTTAATCTGATGAACAAAACTTGATGCAACAACAACACATAAACTTCAGCAAAAGTAGTATGAAAAAAAAGTGATCTTGGGATGACCTCGACATTTAGTGACCTTGAGATTACCTTCACATGAGCTCTCATGCATGTATGATTAACAAAACAAAAACACCCAATGTTAAATATACAATCATTCTACCCTATAAACAATGACTAACTTGTAACATGACCTAATTTTTATGTTTTTGCAAGGCCTAAAAGGACCTTGACCTTTAAGATCATTGCAAAAAACGCAACGTATATAAAGGATCAATCTATATATAGTCTCTAAATAGTACAAGATTTGACTTTATATCTCTCATAGTTGAGGGTTAATGTCACTTCAAAGTACCTTTACTAACCGACGTTGGACACCTCCAGTGACCTTGGAGTGAGGTAGACCAAATTTGCAAAGCATGTTTGTCAAGATGAGATGCTACAGAAGATTTCTGGCATTTCCTATACCCAGCACATCACCAACGACGAAGTCCGACAAATCATCACACAAGCCATTAGACAACATGATGACATGCTCACAGTGGTGAAGAAACGGAAACTCCGATGGTATGGCCACGTCACCAGAGCAGCAGGACTTGCAAAGACCATCCTGCAAGGCACGGTACAAGGAGGCAAAAGGAAAGGAAAACAGAAAAAGAGGTAGGAGGACAACATTCGAGAGAATGAGGGTTGCTGAGGACAGAGAAAGATGGAGTACGCTAGTTAAACGATCATCTGTGGTGCCCCAATGACTCTAGTCACAGGATAGGATAGGATACGATAGTGTGTGTCATTGATATCTATCATGCCTCAAAGAATCATAAGTTCAATATTAACAACTTAGAAAAGAAAAGTGAATTTAGTTGAAAATGTGCCATTTTTTGACCTTGAAGTGAAGTAACTCATTTGCTGATCATTTATGAGGTCTGATGGATATACACCATCTTACCAAGTTTGGTTGCGATAGTTAAAATGGGTTCTGAGATATTAATCCACTCGCAAGTTTTGCACAGCGGACAGACGGACGGACGGACACATTTTTTTTAAATGTCATTTTTGGACTATTTAGGACTCAACTCGCACAGATTTGTAAAAAGTATATGGAGAAAATATTTGGGGTCAATAGAAAAACTCCCGTTTCTATGCAGTTGAGTCACACACAAAAAGTCGTAGTCTACTAATTACACGTAATACATGACGTCAATACTCACAAGAATAGATCTACTTGATTGAAGCATCAGTCCAATACTTCATGGTCACAGCTTACGAACATCGTACCCATATTCACGATTGAATGCTGTTACTGTTTCCTCTACTAGCTTTTTTAAATCCCCGATATGAGCTCACTGACAAAATTACAACAATTTCCATTTTGCACTGCGCGGGTACTTCATGCAAGTGAGCGTGCACAACTGGAGGGTAAAGTTTGGGCGGAGAATTATATAGGGATCCTCGCGATACGACTGCGCATGTGTGCGACATGAGGTGATTCCGATGGACCAATGGGCAAGAAAGGATACCGAAATTTGCCCTTGAAAGAAAAGCGCGCGTGCACTTGGCCTACCTATGCGCGTGTGGTAACCATTGCTTCTCTCTCTCTCTCTCTCTCTCTCTCTCTCTCTCTCTCTCTCTCTCTCTCTCTCTCTCTCTCTCTCTCTCTCTCTCTCCGGGCAAAATTAGGGCATTAGGTAGTCTCGTTCTTTTATCTTGGCCCGAACGTGAGCAGCCTGCGGTACCAGGATTTGATGAAATTCCACGATGTTTACAAGCATGTGATAAAATCGAAACATTTTCAACGAAACTATGACGACACTTATCCTGTTCAAGCGTGGATGTTCCAGTCTTAATTACGTAAGTTGCTCCGTTGAATCAGAATGACAACCTTTTAGTTATTGTGCCAATTAACGGCAATATTTATTTATTTATATTAATATTTAAGCCCTGTGGGTTCAGGCATTAAATAGAATAGACCCAACGTTTCCCGGCGTGTCGTAAGAAGCGACTAACAGGGGTGATGTTAGCACGGCATCACTGGGCGAAAGTCTTCTACACAGAAGTCACCGGCCAGGGAGGAGGAACCTCACGTTACTACAGGTTCAATGACCACGTGCTCAGGGCCAAGGCGAGCCACACTGTAGTCGTGGATTTCGGCTGTGGCCAACAGCCTGGAGAGGATTGGGCACCGCCAGGTCTGTTTTGCCCAAGATACACTACATGATGACAGTATCCACTAATTCCATACCGGCTCAAGGACCGCGCCTTCCGTTGGCCGCGCCACCAGGACGGAGGTGTTAAGTATGCTACTGATGGACAATTTAGCAAGACCCGCACGAGAAACAGCATCGTCTTAGGGACCTGGAATGTCATGACCCTAACTACGTAAGGAAAATTAGAAGAACTGACCCACAAGCCGGACCACTATCGATGGAACGTTCTAGGCATCATCGAACTGCGCTGGAAAGGCCTAGGTGAAACAACGACCGACAAAGGCCACAAGCTCTATTTCAGCGGTGGAGATGACAGGCACGAACACGGCGTTGGATTCTTGGTCCACAAGAACATTATAGCCACTGTCATGGGTTGCCGCCCAGTCTCCAGTAGACTCATAACCATCCGCCTGAGAGCAGCCCCTTTCAACATCACCATCATCCAGGCCTATGCCCCAACATCAGACTATGACGACAGCGAAGTGGAGGATTTTTATGAAAATCTACAGGCGGTCCTTGACCAAGTGCCGAAGAAGGACATAGTCATAGTGCAAGGCGACTGGAATGCCAAGGTTGGCCAAGATGCGCACCACAACTGGGGAGACACATGTGGACCCCACTGCAACAACGAGACAAATGACAGAGGTCTGAGACTCTTGGAGTTTGCGAGATACAACAATATGGTACTGGAAAACACGCTTGGTCTACACAAAAACTCCAGACGATGGACATGGCACAGTCCCGGCTTGGAGCTCACAACCAGATAGACTATATCATGGTCAAGAAACGCTTCAGATCAAGCATCAACATTGGCAAGACACGCACTTTTCCAGGAGCAGACATCGGAAGTGACCATGATCTCGTGATGATGTCTTTCCGGCTCCACTTGAAGAGAGTAAATACAGCAAAGTGCACTAGACTGAAGTTCGACCTGGACAAACTACAAGACCCGGAGGTGGCAGAACTATTTCAGGCCACAATTGGAGGGAAATTTGCGCCACTGCTCATTTTGGGGGCTGGTGAAGTAGATGTCAACACCCTGACCACCACCTTCAACTCAGCTGTGATAGATGCCGCCACTGAGATTCTTGGTAAGCACCGACCAAAGAAGAACCTTTGGATCTGTGTGATAAACGAAGAGAGATAAAAAAGAAAAAGAACACCTCACAGGGAGCTGATGTGTACCGAAAAATCAACAATGACATCCGAAAAGGCATGCGCACAGCAAAGGAGAACTGGATAGAAGATCAATGCCAGGAAATAGAGAACAGTCTGAACAAGAACAACAGCAAGAAGGCCTACCAGACTGTGAAGCGGCTGACAAATGTCAAACAGCCCAAAGTCTCCATGATCCAAAGCAAGTCTGGAATATGCCTTACAGAAGAACAAGAAGTCTTGGACAGATGGACAGAGTACTGCTCTGACCTTTACAAATGGAAACCCATCACTTCTAGCATGTCCCGAGAACAGAGAAGAAGAAGAAATCCTCCCAATTCTCCGGGAAGAAGTTGAGGCAGCAGTGCAATCGCTAAAGAAAGGGAAGTCAGCGGGAGTGGACAACATACCCGCGGAACTGCTACAAGCAGGAGGAGAAGCGATGATTTATGCCCTCACCATTATCTGTAACAAGATCTGGCAGAGTGGGGAGTGGCCTATACCACGGACCCAGTCGCTTGTCATCACTCTTCCCAAAAAAGGTAACCATCAGGAGTGTGAAAATTACCGCACCATCAGCCTCGTCAGCCATCCCAGCAAGGTCCTTCTGAAAATAATACTCAACAGGTTGAAACCCCAAGCTGAACAAATCATAGCTGAAGAACAAGCAGGATTCAGGGCAGGGCGAAGTACCACTGAACAGATTTTCAACCTCAGAATAATCTGTGAGAAATACCTACAGCACCAACAACATCTATATCATGTGTTCATAGACTTCAAGAAGGCGTTTGACCGAGTTTGGCATGCAGCTCTATGGGCAATGTCGCGAAACGAAACGCTCGCGAGTATTTTATTTTCCAAGTGCAAATTTTTATATAGAGTGCCTGTGGTAGAGTTAGGAATACGACGTCAGTTTTGCTACTTGTCGATCGCCATTTTTTGTATTCTTGGAAAAGAATAAAATGGACGATTTTTATGGATAATTCTTTTGTGTAAAAGATCGCGATTAGTTCCAATAATAAAATTGTAGTGAAAGCAAAGAGGTTGTAAACCACTATATATTATAAAATATATAGTATTTGAGGTGATAGATTACTTTTTGCGTTGTGATGTTTTCATTGGCTTTTCTAATGGTAAAAGTGTGGTAACCTAGGTGAATTGGAATTGAGGCAGAAGCGGTTAGAAAAAAATGTCGGAAGATCAGTTAGGAGGAAGATCTAGACTGGACAGGGATGATTTTACCCAAGCTCTGAGGCAACTTGTTCTATGGGATGCCAACAACAGTTTAGCTTGATGCTGAATGATGTCTAACGTGGCTAGGCCAGGAAAATGAGTTGTTCCTCAGCCTTTGATCAGTTTTAGCTGAATTCTGGCACTGCAGGGTAAATATTTTGATTTCTCTTCATTCAAGATAATTTCCATAGGAGATTGGTATTTTCCAGAGGAGAAAAATAGTTTTTTTTTCATTGAATGCATTTGTTTTCCAGAGAAGTGAGATAGTTTGTTCATTGAATGCATTTGTTTTCCAGAGAAAGATAGTTGGTTCATCTGAATGCAGTTTGTTTTCAGAGGACTGATGTGTTGATTAATCATAATGTTTTTCCAAGCAGAGCCGGACATGGAGGAGTTTAAGTTTGTATGAAAATATTTTTCATGCAAATATCTAAGACTAGTTTTGTTCGGCAGGTGTTTTTGTGGTTTTACTCGTCTTAGGTTTCCGTGACGATCTCATCTTCGAGACTGCACTGGATTCTTCTCTGACGCCTTGTTCATGATCGGGGTGACTGATTCTACGATGGGACTGTACGTCAACGATGGCTACAGAAGTCACTGGTGGGTCACGGACAGCCATTAGATCTAACGGCGACATCGACGTCAAGTTCCAGCTCTGATGAACTTTTCATCCAACTCAACTTAAACCCGGTTTCTTCATTTGCCAATAACTACAACGAGGACGAAAATTGAAAGTTAAGTGAGAGAAAAAAAGCAGCAAGAACTTATTTCGGTAACCACGACGGAAAGTATCGTCAAAACATCATTCCGATTTCGAGGAAAAATAACAGAATATAATAAAATAATCGAACTTGGAAAAACGTGTTGTGTTTTTGTGAAGTGTTGGAAAGAAATGGTGTACCTTAGGTTTTTTTATTGAAATAAAACCATGTTCTGGGGTAAGTCATGAAAGTCAAGGAAGTCCTTCATCAGTAGTGATTACCCGGTAACACCAGATTTGCGACAGGCAACAATGAAAGTGTACGACATCAGCCCTAAAATTATTGAAGTCATCAAAAGCCTGTATGACAAGGCTCTCAGTGCAGTCCTCCACAACAGCGCCATCGGGAACTGGTTCAGAACAATAATCGGTGTGCGTCAAGGCTGCCTACTCTCTCCAACACTCTTCAACATCTTCCTAGATCGCATCATGTCAGATGCACTTGCAGATCATGAAGGCACAGTCAGCATAGGGGGTAGAGCAATCTTCAATTTTCGTTTTGCGGATGACATTGATGGATTGGCTGGAGAGGAACAAGAACTTGAACAGCTGGTACAGAGGCTTGACAACACCTCCAGAGCTTATGGAAAGGAAATAAGTGCAGAAAAGACCAAAATGATGACCAACAACACCAATGGCATCAACACGGACATCAAAGTCCAAGGCCAATCCCTCAACACAGTGCATAGCTTCAAATATTTAGGAGCCATTGTATCAGACAATGGGTCCCGACAGGAAGTCCTCTCCAGGATCGCACAAACAACTGCTGCCCTGACAAGGTTGAAGCCCACATGGAAAGACAGGACCATCAGTCTACATTCCGAAGTAAGACTGCTGCGCTCCCTTGTCATCTCCATCTTCCTATATGCTTGCGAAGCATGGACCCTCACAGCAGATCTCCAACGAAGAATACAAAGCATGGAGATGAGGTGCTACAGAAGACTTCTGGCAGTTTCCTATACCCAACACATCACCAACGACGAAGTCCGACAGACCATCACACAAACCATTGGACAACACGATGACCTGCTCACAGTGGTGAAGAAACGGAAACTCCGATGGTATGGCCACGTCACCAGATCATCAGGCCTTGCAAAGACTATTCTGCAAGGCACAGTGCAAGGAGGTAGAAGAAGAGGGAGACCGAAAAAGAGGTGGGAGGACAACATTCGAGAATGGAATGGTTTGACACTGAGCGAAGCCATCAGGGCTGCTGAGGACAGAGAAAGATGGAGTATGCTGGTTAGACGATTATCTGTGGTGCCCCTACGACATCCGGGTTACGGGACAGGATAGGATAAGATAGGATTTATTTATTTATTCCTTTATACATTTCCTTTGGCAGAGTACAACAAACTTACTGACAATATAGAATACAAGATGGAAAGCCATTCAAATTTATCTCCACGCACTAAGTCAAACACATCATTTTCAAAAGTAGTAGTTTTCTTGGTTTAGGTGACTGGGCTTGATTCTAACGAAGCAAAAGGAAAACATAGCATGATAGGTCACTGTCTGAACGAGGTGCAACAAAACAAATTATCAAAATCAGTTCCACACATTTTAGATACAGCGAAAAACGTCTTTAGAAAATGGGGCAGCGGAATGACCTTGACCTTTGAGAAAGTACAATTTACACGAATGGTACACATTTTTAGCAATATTTTGAGTAATTAAAGCATCCTCATATAGAGTATAAATATATATAATAATGTATAAAGCATTAATATAAAAGAGGGCTTGGTTTAGTCAATATACAACAACGCCAGCAATGCTGGCTTCATTAATGGCCAGACGGGAGAACCCTTCTAGACTACAGTGGTCGTCCGTCAAAGATGTCTTCTATCCCCTCTCCTCTTCAACTTGTTCCTTGAGAACATCTTGGAAAAAAAAACTCTCGTGAACTTAGACACTTCCACCTCTGTTGGAGGAAGACCACTGTGCAACCTGCGATTCGCTGAAGATATTGACAGCGCGCACGGCTGTTCATATGCGGTACTTTCAGGGTATGGCTAAAAATAACCCTTGTCCTGTCCGTTATAGCTGGCTGTACTGCTTCTAGCCACATCCGAGACGCTGGCTGTGCATGGGTTTAGTTTAGCTGGCGTGGCTAAAAATAGCTAACAGCTGCTGGCTGAAAGTTTACTTTCAGTGAAGGAAGTTTCAGCCGTGAGCGAGCAGGAACTCCAAGACCTAGCAAACTTGCTGACCGTTGGTGAACAACCTCAAGCGCCAACATCACCATGAATGGAGAGAGAAGAGCTGGAAGAGGTAGAGTCCTTTAAATATCTTGGCTCCATTATAACAAAAGATGGCAGGTCGACTGCAGAGGGCAAGTGGTATGTCAACAATGGCAGGACAGAACAAGGGCTGGAAGAGCAGAAAAATACCTTTCTGCATAAAGATAGGTAGGCACTGTGGCCTAATGGTAGAGCTTTGGCTTGCGGATCTGAAGGTCCCGGGGTCGAGCCCAGGCCGGGGCATTGTGTTGTGTACTTGGGAAAGTCACTTTACTCCCGTTTCCTACTCCTTCGGATGAGAGTATAAACCAAAGTCTAGTCTGTGTCGCATACATTCCATCATAACGGACTTTAAAGATCCTGACGCTCATGTCCTAGAAGGGTGAGTGCCGGGGACAAGAACACACCCAGCATGCACTTAGGTCCTTCTCCCCCATCCCTGCTGCCCAGCATTGTGCTCAGTTGTCTGTAGCGTTATTACGATGCGCCCAAAGGCTGCAAGTTGGCGCCTCGGGTCACTTGAGTTAGATCTTGTATCGGCCAGCGCCTTGAGCAGCTCTTGAGCTGGAAAAGCACTATATAAGAACGATTAAAAAATTAAAATAAAGATAAACTCTTCAGGGTTTTGGTGCTGTCAGTTCTGCTGTACGGCTACGAGAGCTGCAGACCTTGACAGCAGAACTGGGGAAAAAAAGTATTCAGGTATTTAAAATGAAGTGCTACCCCAGAATGCTGCAAATATCGTGGTACAAACACAAGACCAATGAGTACGTCAGGAACTTGGTCACGTCATTTGCGGGCTCTCAGGGAATAGAGAGATGAACAAAACATGGGACGCCGCTGGACATGTCACGCCTCCTGACAACAGTGACAGACTGAAGTGGCAAAAAATGTATAGCATCCCTCATGTCTCATGTCTCCCAACGGCCTGACAGGCTGGGGGATTCTAGATAGATAGATAGAATCTCTCTCTCTCTCTCTCTCTCTCTCTCTCTCCCTCTCTATTTAATCGTTCTTATATAGCACTTTTCCAGCTCAAGAGCTGCTCAAGGCGCTGGCCGATATAGGATCTAACTCAAGCCGCCCGAGGCGCCAACTTGCAGCCTTTGGGCGCATCGTAATAACGCTCCAGACAACTGAGCACAATCCTGGCCAGCCAGGGATGGGAGAGAAGGACCGAGATGCATGCTGGGTGTGTTCTTGTCACCGGCACTCACCCGTCTAGGACATGAGCGTCAGGATCTTTAAAGTCCGTTATGATGGAATGTATGCGACACAGACTAGACCTCGGTTTATACTCTCATTCGAAGGAGTAGGAAACGGGAGTAAAGTGTCTTTCCCAAGGACACAACACAATGCCCCGGCCGCGAACTTGTTTTTTCCAACCTAGTTCCAGTCATTCGCCGAAAAAAGCAATTACCGAAGTCGAACGAAACTCTCCGAGTCGAGAGAAGCTATCCGATGTTTTACGAACGAATGCTGGCAGGACTACGTGAAACCACAGGCTGGGAAGTCTCGTCTTTCGTAGGGCGAACTTGTTTTTTCCAACCTAGTTCCAGTCACTTTCCCGAAAAAGGCAATTACCGAAGTCGAACGAAGCTCTCCGAGTCGAGCGAAGCTATCCGATGTTTTACGAACGAATGCTGGCAGGACTACGTGAAACCACAGGCTTGGAAGTCTCGTCTTTCGTAGGCCTCAATTACATACTATACTACGTACGTATTTAGGAGTTTACAAAGACAAAAGAAAAGACTTCAGAGCCTGTGGTGAAACATCCGTGCATAAAAATAGCCGCTGCTAGATCTAATTCTATTTCGATTTGCACAGCTTCCAGCTCAAGTCGAGATTTGCATTTTGACTCAGTTAGTATTATTATTATTTTATGATGAATAATATACTGACACAATTAGTAATAAGGAGTAAAAGTAATACATAACACATAAAGCACACATACAACGATTTCACATCTATATCAACAATAAAACCATGACAAAACTTCAAAGCGCTATGGATACGTTGATGTCCCTTCAGCACAAGGCAAAGCAAGTTTATAATGGTCTCAAAAAACAGTGATATTTTTATTGCAAGCACCAAAGCAATTATTTATTTAACTAATATTATTCTTTTTAACTGATACAGTAAATTTGTTATATGTATTTCAATTTTATGTATTTTAATGAGAAACACGTATTAAAAAAATGTTGCGTGGCGGGCGGAAAATTCTATAAATCATCTGAAAACTTTGTTAAATCTATAAGAAAAATAACCAGTAACACCATCTGAATATTTCGGGTTACACCCAACTTCAGCAAAAACAAACAAAACGTCACTGACCATATTTACACCATTGAGCACGCACAGCAGCAAACTATTTTTTTTTAAAGTAGGAATAATAATAATAATAATAATAATAATAATAATAATAATAATAATAATAATAATGAAAACAATAATAATAATAATAATAATAATAATAATAATAATAATAATAATAATAATAATAATAATAATAATAATAATATTAATATTAATAATAATATTAATAATAATATTAATAATAACAACAACAACACACAAACAAAACAAATAAATAAATTAAAAATTTTACTAAATAACTATACTACTACTACTACTACTACTACTACTACTACTACTACTACTACTACTACTACTACTACTACTACTACTACTTGCGAAGTTGTGGTCTCGATTTTGTGGTCCTGATTCGGCTCTTTGCAGTCCGCTGGACTCTGCAAGCAATGAATAACTAATAAGCTTTTAATTGAACTCTGATCTCGAGTTGTCTTGATTTTGTGGTTCTGATTCGACTCTTTGCAGTCCGCTGGACCCTGTAAGCAATGAATAACTAACTATTAATTTAACTCTGATCTCGAGTTACCAAAAAAAAATTCGCTTAGCCTACTCGTCCTTCTCCGGAAATTTCAAGATTCGAATATTATAAAGTATAGGCCTAAATATTATCAATTAGAATAGATATAGTTTATACATTTATTTACGTATAAAACAAACAATACAGGTCTAATAATTATATTCAGCTAGTGAGCTTCTTTGCTGCGCGGAGACTGACTTATACTATAATAATGTAGATTAAGCCTATGTATACTGTATAACAATGTCTACTTGGTTCTAGGCAGGAAATGGGCAATGCTATTATTAGCCTTTACTGCTGAGAACTAACAAAATGCAAATCAAGGAACGCAACTATTAAATATGGTCGATAATAATTATGCTCATATTATGCTCATATTAACAAAGTATACCGTTGCGAAATGCTAAATCTGTGTAAATCGAACAGAATTAGAAGCAACAGCGATCATTTTTAATGTCAGCTAGTCGTAGTCATGCAAGCATCATTTCGTAACACATCGGAGAGCTTCGTTCGACTTCGGTGATTGCCTTTTTGTGCGAATGACTGGAACTAGGTTGGAAAAAACAAGTTTGCTACCCGAACCCTTTTCTAAAAAGTTTACCTAGTTCGTCTCCTATAGGCGACGAAATAGGTCGAACTTTGGTCAAAATAACGAGCTGGGGGAGTAACGAGCCGGGGGAGTAGTGATACGGGGGAGTAACGAGATGTTCCCAACCCCCGGCACCCCAACGGGGATGCGCGATTCACTAGCACTTGGTTTCTTTCATGGCGCACGTCAAGTTCCCTGTGCGTGGGAGAGAGAAAAAAAAAAAAAAAAAAAAAAACACCTTACAGGGAGCTGATGTCTATCGAAAAATCAACAATGACATCCGAAAAGGCATGCGCACAGCAAAGGAGAACTGGATAGAAGATCAATGCCAGGAAATAGAGAACAATCTGAACAAGAACAACAGCAAGAAGGCCTACCAGACTGTGAAGCGGCTGACAAGTGTTAAACAGCCCAAAGTCTCCACTATCCAAAGCAAGTCTGGCATTTGCCTTACAGAAGAACAAGAAGTCTTGGACAGATGGACAGAGTACTGCTCTGACCTTTACAACCATACACCAAATGGAGACCCATCAGTTCTAGCATGTCCCGAGAGCAGAGAAGAAGAAGAAATCCTCCCAATTCTCCGGGAAGAAGTTGAGGCAGCAGTGCAATCGCTGAAGAAAGGGAAGTCAGCGGGAGTGGACAACATACCAGCGGAACTGCTACAAGCAGGAGGAGAAGCGATGACTGATGCTCTCACCATTATCTGTAACAAGATCTGGCAGAGTGGGGAATGGCCTACACCATGGACCCAGTCGCTTGTCATCACTCTTCCCAAAAAAGGTAACCTTCAGGAGTGTGAAAATTACCGCACCATCAGCCTCATCAGCCATCCCAGCAAGGTCCTCCTGAAAATAATACTCAACAGGTTGAAACCACAAGCTGAACAAATCATAGCTGAAGAACAAGCAGGATTCATGGCAGGGCGAAGTACCACTGAACAGATTTTCAACCTCAGAATAATCTGTGAGAAATACCTACAGCACCAACAACATCTATATCATGTGTTCATAGACTTCAAGAAGGCATTTGACCGAGTCTGGCATGCAGCTCTATGGGCAACCATGAAAGTTTACAACATCAGCCCTAAAATTATAGAAGTCATCAAAAGCCTGTATGACAAGGCTACCAGTGCAGTCCTCCATAACAGCGTCATCGGGAACTGGTTCAGAACAACAATCGGTGTGCGTCAAGGATGCCTACTCTCTCCAACACTCTTCAACATCTTCCTAGAGCGCATCATGTCAGATGCTCTTGCAGATCACGAAGGCACAGTCAGCATAGGGGGCAGAGCAATCTCCAATCTTCGTTTTGCGGATGATATTGATGGATTGGCTGGAGAGGAACAAGAACTTGAACAGCTTGTACAGAGGCTTGACACCACCTCCAGAGCTTATGGAATGGAAATAAGTGCAGAGAAGACCAAAATGATGACCAACAACACCAATGGCATCAACACGGACATCAAAGTACAAGGCCAATCCCTCAACACAGTGCACAGCTTCAAATATTTAGGAGCCATTGTGTCAGACAATGGGTCTCGACAGGAAGTCCTCTCCAGGATCGCACAAACAACTGCTGCCCTGACAAGGTTGAAGCCCATTTGGAAAGACAGAACCATCAGTCTACATTCCAAAGTAAGACTGCTGCGCTCTCTGGTCATCTCCATCTTCCTATATGCTTGCGAAGCATGGACCCTCACAGCAGATCTCCAACGAAGAATACAAAGCATGGAGATGAGGTGCTACAGAAGACTTCTGTGCATTTCCTATACCCAACACATCACCAACATTGAAGTCCGACAGACCATCACACAAGCCATTGGACAACACGATGACCTGCTCACAGTGGTGAAGAAACGGAAACTCCGATGGTATGGCCACGTCACCAGATCATCAGGCCTTGCAAAGACCATTCTGCAAGGCACAGTGCAAGGAGGAAGAAGAAGGGGGAGACCGAAAAAGAGGTGGGAGGACAACATTCGAGAATGGACTGGTTTGACACTGAGCGAAGCCATGAGGGCTGCTGAGGACAGAGAAACATGGAGTATGCTGGTTAAGCGATCATCTGTGGTGCCCCTACGACCTTCGGGTTATGGGACAGGATAGGATAGGATAGGAGAGAGAGAGAGAGAGAGAGAGAGAGAGAGAGAGAGAGAGAGAGAGAGAGAGAGAGTGTGTGTTTCATCCGATGGAACGTATAGTAAGCATTCAAAAATTTCAGGCGTCTTGTTATCTCGCACTCGAGCTGACCCCTCTCTTTCCAGCGAGGCCACATACAGAATATCTGATGCTGCTGGTGATGCCTACGCCGTACAGAGGTAGGCATACAGAGTGTCTTTTGTTCGTGACCATGCATAGCCCAGCGTTTGTTCGAGAACGGGAACCTCGGCACGTCTCAAGTATGCTGGTATAATGATGATGATGGCCTGTTGTTTTTTCCTACGGTTAAAATAACAGAAAATCCTAGCCTTCGTGACTTTTCAGGCAGTGTCGTTCATTGTAAAAACAGCAGTTAGCGGCAAACTACAAAATAACAATATTAAATATTGACAATAATACTGGATGCTATACGCACCTCATTCCTAAATCAGACTCAAAGGAAGGCGATCTGAAACCATATTACACGCTCAGATGTTACAGGCCCCCGTTGGGGTGCCGGGGTTTTCTGAATAAATAACGTACCACCCCCCTCCCACCCCCACCCCGTACTTTATGGAAATTTGGTGCTTTAAATTACCACCGTTTCTGTCATTCTAACTTTTTCTTTCTCGTTCCTATTTTGGATTGGCTTACTCTTCTGTACAGTGCTCAATAAGATACACTACTGTCTAGACTACACTGACTACACACAGGCGGCGGAAGCGGGGGGGCAAGGGGGGCACTGGCCCCCTCCAGAAAAATATTGGGGGGGCAAACCTATACATTTGCCCCCCCAATATTCAGCCCCTCAAAAAACATTATTTGGAGGTTCAAACCAATATTTTCCCCTTTCTCTGGACTGATGCAAGTTAACAATATCTGTGCTGAGACCATTTTCAAAGCACTGAAGGACTGCTTGATCAGACTTGACTTGCCAGTGCAAAACTGTAGGGGCCAGGCCTACGACGGGGCGAGTAATTTTCAGGGTCATGTGTCCGGAGTTGCAAAAAGATTCAAAGATGAGATCCTTGCTGTAACTGAAGAGTTGGCGACAGTTCTTCAAAGAAAACAAACGACTTGTGATGATGCAGTAAACGCTGCTGACATTTGTCTGAGAACACTGGAAAACATGCGGCATGAAGATTGTTATGAGACATTTTTTGCTGACATCACAACGAAAGCTGCAAATTTGTGTGATGAGCCCTGCGTTCCTACACAGAAGCAGCCTCCACGAAGACTGGACGATTGCTCACAGGGTCACAGTGTTACACTCAGTTTGATGTTGGTGTTTTCTATCAGTATCTGATTCAGCCCCGATGCTTGAATTCCTGATAGGGTGTAACTCAGATTCGTTTATTCACACAGCCCGTCCAAACAGCATACAAGTCACAAAGTCGACGTATGAAGTTTTCCACTTTTATTCAGCTCACATCAACAACTGCATACAATTCTCAATTCAACTCAACAACTTTCACAGCAACTTTCCAAATCACTATCAACAACTTTACTATCTCAACAACAATCTCGGCACACGATTAAATAACCTCTCTCTTTTCCGGAAAGATTTCGAATACCGTAGAAATGACGCACTGCCACCAATCGAATAAAAGATCGTCATCACTGACTTACGTCAATACACATTTTCTCTACTTCCGGGAACATTCACGACCTTCGATATCCATCGGGAAAATTCTATCAAGAGTAAACACGCATATCCAGAAGATTCTCAAATAATATCGACTAACGCAAATTATCAACGTTATACAAAGCCTCTCCTAACAACAGTGCAAACTCAAATCAAAGGTAAATAAACTCCATTATTGAATACTTTGCAAAACGAAACGATTAGATCTATCGTGCGCGCTTTAGACACACTTTCGTTCGTTTCAACGTAACATAACCCCCCACTCAAGAAGAAATTTACCCAATTTCTTTCAACAACGTTGAAACGTAATGCACAAACAAAGTCCACAATTGAAACTAATTTAAGACTTTCTGAATACTGTAATTGCGCTCAGCTTATCTACACAGAGTCAATGGTTTTCATCTTCAAGTCTATCTGGATATTGTCAATGTTCACAGTTCATCCACACAGTCAATGTTCTTTCGTTCGCAAGGAATCGACGCCCTCGTCAGTTGCGGTCGTCATCGGCCCAGGGTCAAAGACGATGATCTCGTGGGCTTTCCTGGAGTCAGTGCATCCTCCGTTGTCTTCCTCTCCCGTCGGATGTCCGACGCAGTCGACGTTGTCAGCTCCCAGAATGCATTTGCTGGGTCTCACGGTCAGGTTGGCTTCTGCGGGACGGTGGAACAGCTCCCTCAAGGTCTGCAGATGCTCCTTCCAGGTCTGGGTGTGGTCCTCATGTTCGACCAAAGTCGTAGAGCCTGGGACATCATTGAAGCTATGGGGAAACTCGCCCGTAAGGTCCTTGAGCTCCAACTTTTGACCTTCCGTCAAGCTTGGTCCTAGCTTAACATCATCGATGCCTTCTTTGCTGTGGAAGTCTCCCAGTTCCAACAGTTCTTCGCTGTCAAAGCTGTCGTCGGTCACGGCTGCTGTGGCTGCGTGCACAGTCTCTGATGGCCTTTCCACGTACAGCTTAAGGAGGTTGGCGTGGTATATCTTGGAATGCTGGCCGACCTTCACCTTGTAGTCGTTGATCCCCACCACGGTCTCCACTTCGTACGGGCCTTTCCACTGCATCAGCAACTTATCATGATCGGTAGGTAGCAGCACCAGCACTTTGTTGCCAGGTTTGAACTTCCTGTTCACAGCCCTACGATCATAGTAGTGCTTTCCACAGTCTTGGGACTTCTTCAGGTTTTCTCTGGCTATCTCGAGAGTCTGCTCCAGCTTCTCTCGTAGCTCAAACACGTACTGGTAACTGTTCTTCACCTCTGGGGTGTCCACTTCCTTCGTCCACAGTTCTTTCAGGATGTGCATCGGCCCTCGGATGGTTCTTCCGTACAGCAGCTCGAACGGAGAAAAGCCGGTGGACTCCTGCGGTACTTCTCTGTAGGCGAAAAGTAGGGCGTTGATGTAGCGATGCCATTGTCTGGGCTGCTCGCTGCACAGTTTCTTCAGGGTGGACTTCAGCGTAGCATTGAACTTCTCGACAAGCCCGTTGCACATCGGATGGTAGGGTGTCGTAGTCAAATGCCGGATGCTCAGCAGTCTGTTGACCTCCTTCATGCAGTCAGAGACGAACTGCGTCCCGAGGTCTGTCAGAATTTCTTCAGGCACTCCAAGTCTACTGAACATGTCCACCAGTGCCTCTGCTACAGTTTCAGTGTCAATCTTCTTCAGTGGCACTGCTTCTGGGTACCGAGTCGCATAGTCCACTAAAGTCAGTACCCACCGATGACCTTCTTCACTCGGAGGTCTTATTTCGCCGATTAAGTCTAAGGCCACCCTCTTGAAAGGTCGGTCGATCAGAGGCATCCTCTGCATAGGCACTTTCGGGACCCTTCCTCGAGGTATGGTCTTCTGGCAAATATCAAATGATCGGCAGAAACGGCTGACGTCCGCATGAAGCCCTGGCCAGTAGAACACCGCCTGGATTCTGTCTGACGTCTTTCTGATGCCTAGGTGACCTCCCATGATAGAGTCATGAGCTACTTCCATCACTTGGCGCCTTAGAGGTAACGGTACCAAGACTTGACGTAGTGGTTTCCCTCCGTTGACCCTCGGGTGCTGGAAGATTCGGTACAGGATCTTGGCCTTCACCTCAAAATAGACCGTGCCACTGCGTTTGGTCACGTGATCTTGGCGGTTCCTGTACTTGTTTAAAGTGCTATCAGCTTCCTGGAGCTGAATCAGCTTATCTCTGTCCACGATGGCAGCTTTAGAGTGGTCGGCGACCTTCAGTGGCGTAGACGTCTTGTCTCTCTTGGCCTGGGCCCTGGTAGTAACAGCACCGACGATCTCTGGTCGGCATTGCTGAGCCGGAGTAACCACATTGTCCCGTAGCAGCTCTGTAATGTCTCCATCGGGAAATGGCAATGGATCCTCCTCTGCAACTTCGACACGTTGGGTTGAGGCAGGACTCCATTCCGAATCGGGGTCGTCGGGTCGTCTCGCGCCGTCGATATTCCCGATCATCAAATCATACAGCGGCTTCTTCAGGCAAACCGCTTCGACTTCGCCTATGTAGAAAGGGGTGTTGACATGAATTTTCGCAACTGGCGCTCTCACACATTTGCTGTCGGCCATGAGTGTCCATTTAGAATCGCCAGTGAATTGTTCTTTAGCGATTAGGTCTTCTCTGACGATGACCCCACTACAGCCAGAGTCTCTTAAGACAGTCACTTCATGATTTCCGACGCGTCCCTTGGAAACAGGCATGTTCTGTACGGTCACCGCTGCGCTGGCGACGACGGGGATGGATTTTCCGTTGGCAATGAGAAGTTGGCCATCGGTCATGCACTCTTGCACGTCCGCAGGAGTAGCTGTGCGCTTGGTCTCACTCGGAAGAATGACGCTCCCGCCGCACACTTGATGGTCAGATCTACTGGTTTGCCGTTGATTGGAGAAACGTCTCTGCCGGTTGCCCGCCGCTGCGTTGTCCGTACTGCTCCGCTGTCCGCTACTTTTGTTTTGAGGACAGTTAGAAGCTCTGTGGTCTGTAGCGTTGCAGGTGAAACAGCCCCTTGAATGCCCTTCCCTGGGAGGAGGCGTGGAGTCTGTCTGTCTCTGGCTCGTCTGGCTTCCTTGGATCTGGTTCCCATGGTTTGCAGTCTTCTGAAAATGTTTCGTCGCGCTGGGTGGCCCCAGGGTTTTCCCATGAGCGATAAGATATCTTTCAGCAGCCTCAGTCACATCTTTAAGCGTCTGCAGCTTTTGTTCTTCTAAGTGGGTCGCTAGGTCCTTGTGACAGGCATTGAGAAATTGTTCTTTCACAATCAGGTCATGGAGACTGTCGTAAGACTTCATTTCGCCTGATAACTCCACCCACTTGTGTAGATATGACGACAGGCGCTCCACAAACTGCTTTGGCGTCTCGTCTGACTTAGGCCGGCAATCACGGAAGCGTTTACGGTAGCCCTTCTCTGTAAAGTTGTAGCACTGCAACAGGGCCTCTTTCAAGACGTCGTAGTTTTTGGCGTCATCGTTCGACAGTCTGGTGTAAACTTCGAGAGCTTGCCCCGTCAGAAGTGCACTCAGTCGAATTGCCCAGTCTTGAGGTTGCCAGTTAGAGCTTTCAGCGAACCTTTCGAATCTCGCCAGATAACTGTCAATCTGGTCCTTCCCGTCGACGAAAGCTGGCAATTTTGGAGCCGTGTTGTCACTGATAACTTGTGGCGCATGCTGTTGTTGCTGGATGCGCGCCAACTCTAGTTGGAACTGCCGATCGGCTTCTCTTTCCTCACGCCTGCGCTCATCTTCTCTTTCTTGCCGCTGCTGTTCAATTTCCAGACGCTTCAGTTCAAATTCTCTTTCTTCACGGCGACGCTGCTCTTCTACTTCTAGACGCTTCTGTTCTAGTTCTATTTCTTTTTCTAGACGCTTCTCTTCCAATTCTCTTTCTTCGCGGCGACGCTGCTCTTCTAATTCTCGTTCTTGTATTCTCTCCTGGGATTTTACGTACTCCGTCAGCTGCTTGCCTTTTAGATTCAGTTCAACCCCTTTCTGCCAGAAGTCAGCCATCTTGATGCTTCTGGAAAGTTCTTTTCAAGAAAGTTCTTTTTCTAGAAAGTTCTTGACTGTAGAGTTCTTTTTTTCTGGAAAGTTCTTGACTGTGCTGTACCTTTCTAGACTGTTCTAGAACAGCACGCTTTCTGCAGTAGCGCTGATGCTTGTCACTAGTCGCCTTCGCTGACGCAGGCCCCGCTGTCCTCGTCGTATGCGACGCTGCACCACGCTGGTGTTGATGTATACGCTCCTGTGCTGAAGTAGACGCGACGTCCGCTCGCCGCTCTCTGTAACACTGGCGATGTAGCTCCGAGACTGTCCCTCGACGTAGTCTTACGGCAGCTACGTAGTCCCGATCTGTTGTTCGCTCACGAAGCAACTCTTCAGCGACTACACGCCCTTGCAGTCAACCCGAATCTATCGGATGTAGTCCCAGTATGTTGGCCCCTCTCGACGCAACTCGATGGCGGCTACCCTCGATGACTGCCTCTCGTAACGTTGACTCGCTTGTAGCAGTTGAACCCTTGGCTATGGCGTGAATCGCGGCTTGACCCCCAAAATGTTACACTCAGTTTGATGTTGGTGTTTTCTATCAGTATCTGATTCAGCCCCGATGCTTGAATTCCTGATAGGGTGTAACTCAGATTCGTTTATTCACACAGCCCGTCCAAACAGCATACAAGTCACAAAGTCGACGTATGAAGTTTTCCACTTTTATTCAGCTCACATCAACAACTGCATACAATTCTCAATTCAACTCAACAACTTTCACAGCAACTTTCCAAATCACTATCAACAACTTTACTATCTCAACAACAATCTCGGCACACGATTAAATAACCTCTCTCTTTTCCGGAAAGATTTCGAATACCGTAGAAATGACGCACTGCCACCAATCGAATAAAAGATCGTCATCACTGACTTACGTCAATACACATTTTCTCTACTTCCGGGAACATTCACGACCTTCGATATCCATCGGGAAAATTCTATCAAGAGTAAACACGCATATCCAGAAGATTCTCAAATAATATCGACTAACGCAAATTATCAACGTTATACAAAGCCTCTCCTAACAACAGTGCAAACTCAAATCAAAGGTAAATAAACTCCATTATTGAATACTTTGCAAAACGAAACGATTAGATCTATCGTGCGCGCTTTAGACACACTTTCGTTCGTTTCAACGTAACACACAGCTACTCTTGTCCATCTGCTTACTACAGACAGCAATACTGTGAGGCCATTGACAACATCAAAGAACATTTAAAGAGCCGGTTTGATCAAATAGCTCTCGACTTACCAAGGAAAATTTAAGTTCTTCTAAGTGATGGAGCAGCAGGGAAGAGACCAAAATTTCCTCAAGAAATCAAATATACATATTCCGCTGACATCGACTTGGACAGACTCAAAACTCAGCTAGAATCCTCCCACATGCACTGGGTGACACCAGGAGGCGGCTAACTCTAGGATCACCATTTTCCAAGCACTAAGGGATGAACTGAAAGCTTCTGACACTGTGCGACGGATGCTGAGTGAAGTGGATAACTTCTCAGACTGTACTTCACCATCCCAACCACAAAAGGCAACGGCTGAACGCAGGTTTTTTTTTAACCCTAAAGCGGGTAAAAACATACCTTCGGGCAACGATGACGCAGGAGCGTCTAAATAAATGTCTTATAATGCATGTGTTCAAAGACAAAGTAGATCAACTAGACCTAGCGCAAACTGCTTACGAATTTATCAATACAAATGAACACCGTCAGGCATACTTTGGAAAATTAACGGTGTAATTTCCCATGCCAAATGACATGCATGACTGCTGTTTTTGTTACTGTGATGGATCAACATTGTCAGGTCAGTTTCTCTCCCTTTCTCTCTACCCTCCCCCCCCCTCTCTCTCTCTCTCTCTCTCTTATATGCACAGTTGTAGAAATATATGATATATCTTTTTGTTTCAATCACATAGTGTCTATGAAAATAGTTCAACTTATTTGGAGTAAATGTCCAGGGCCGGACCCAGAAGGGGGGGGGGAAGGAAGGGGGATACCTGGGTTCTGGAACCCCCCCCCCCCCCTTAAAATTTAAAAAAAATTGATTTTTTTTAATGCAAAGAGTTTCAATTTTTTAAAAATTGTTTTTAAAACATTGCAGTTTTTAGTCACTTTTGGTCCAACGTACAAAGAGTTATTTATAGTCAATTCAACGGAAATCCATTTCAAGGGATCAGTTGAAACGTCCAAAGCGTTTTCCCTCTGAAACGACCAAGTAACCCAACCCCTAAGCCTAAATTAGTAAATGCAGCCATATTTTCTTGTTCTGGCCGCAAGCCTCTTCCAGCACTTTCACCTTGATACTGCCCTAATCCACCAAAAACGACTTTTTAGAAATATTAATTAAGATGTTAAGTTGATAATTATGACAATTCGTTGTAACGAACATCCATTGAAACGACCATCGCTGAACCGTCCAAACACATCGTTGAAATGGAAACCCTTGACAGTGAAGCTGCAGAAAAGGACAAAAGATGTTGTCGATGCCTACAGGGAAATCAAAGAGGTCAGTAACTGCATGTCTTCTATTAGAAGAGATGTCGACACAGCGTTCGTTGCCTGGTTTGGTGAAGTCAGCAAAATGGCAAATGCTTTGACAACTGGTGTAATTGTTCCTCGTCAAGCATCCCGACAGACTCTCCGTGACAACCAACCTGCGGCCACTCCAGAAGAATATTTCAAGATTTGCATTGCCATTCCTTTCTTGGAACACCTGTCAACCGAATTGGACTCGAGGTTCAAAAATGCTGGCCTAGCAGTTGATGGTCTCTGTCTGGTGCCAAGCACTTTAATAGACAACCAGGATGGTTTCATGCAGGTTCCAGAAGAGGTGAAGACACTGGCAATGTTGTGGGAGTCTGACCTACCAGACAACGCTACCCTTGATGCAGAATACCAACGGTGGGTTTGCAAATGGCGAAGTGCTGCTGAGAATGCGACAGCTATCATCCCATCCACGGCATCAGAAGCACTGAAACATTGTGACAGGGATTTTTTATCCCAACCTGTTCATCATGCTAAAGAACCTTTGCACCCTGCCTGTCACTACTGCCGAGTGTGAGCGTTCAAACAGTCAGTTGCGCAACCTGAAAAACTACCTGCGCTCTACAATGGGGCACAGAGACTCAATGGACTTGCTTTACTGAAAGTGCACAGGGATGTTGATATTGACTTCAAAGAGGCAGTGAACTGTTTTGCCAGAAGATACAATTCACAAATGGTACTAATGCCGAGGAACCTAGTGCAGCAAGACTGAATTAAATGAAAGCAGGGCGGTGATGTTCATAAACTACAAGGTAAAGCTTTATACCGTTAACGATCAACAAAAAGTAGTGAATAATAATAGTATACAAAACATCTCTGCTGATAAATAAATGTTTGTGTGTGTGTGTGTTGGTTTTTTTTTTAAGGGAGGGGCAGAGGATAATTTTTGTACCCCAGAGTTTGTCAGTTCAATTGTTTAAAAAGCTCAAAGTCCCAGACCATCACAAATGGCTTTTTCAAGGTTCAGATTGCACCAGATTGCACCATTTTGCATCCTTGAAGAAAAAACATTTCCGGGGGAGCATGCCCCCGGTCCCCCTAGAAGGATCGGCGCTTCGCGCCTTCGCTGAATCTGTAACCTTCCCCTCGACTTTTCCAAGGTCCGGCCCTGAATTGTCAGTGAATAAAATGTGTGTGTGCCCCCCCAATCCTGAGCAGCTTCCGCCGCCTGTGCTACAGTCATATTAAAGTCAATATGACGGCTTTAGTTTATTAAATTTACTAAATTCAAATATCAAACCTGTGAAATAAGTCAGTAAATGTTGGTAGTATGTCAAAAGAACGATGCTGATTGCGACATAACATTAATTTAATGATATGATATGAGGCCTAATCCGTACGCCTACTAATCCGTAGGCGTAATCGTATCATCGCCCCTCACCACCTTTCGACCAAATCCGACTTCCTTTCTGATGCTGACAGTCCTCTTGTTATTAGCCATCGTTTTAATGCTATCACACTTGAAGAACCAACGTCATTTAAAGGTAAACTGCTTCCCGGTACATCTTTTTCTTCAAGCAATATATTCGGAAATACTTGAAAGGACGCCATTTGGACACCGAGTGTTGTCACCGGAAGTAGTTAAAACGAAGATTTTTACTGATCATTTACCGAAGATGACGTCGCACAAAGCAGACGCCTTGATTTCGTGATTCGACCCTATTGATTCGTGACTACCAGAACTCTCTCTCTCTCTCTCTCTCTCTCTCTCTCTCTCTCTCTCTCTCTCTCTTCACTCTCTCTCTCTCTTCACTCTCTCTCTCTTTTCACTCTCTCACGCTCTATTTCTTTGTATTCTTCTTGCAGGCTTGGGGCCGGGTAGCTCAGTTGGTAAGAGCGTCTTGCTAGTAACCGAAAGGTCGCTGGTTCGAATCCCGGATTGGTCAACGTGTGATCATATTATTTTCCCCTTTACCAACAACTGGCCCGCTGGTGTCAGTATAAATCGGTCCAGTAGTCACCTATATGCGAAAGTGTCGTGTGACTATAATCTACAAACAACAACAACTTGCAGGCTGCTCCCAAGATCTTCTCTACAAACTTCAAAAAGTACAAAATGCAGCTGCACGCCTTGTTCTCAGAAGAGATCATGTCACTCCCCTACAACGTTCCTTGCACTAGTTGCCCATATCTGCACGTATAGAATATAAAATTTCCACACTCTGCTTCAACTTTTTCTTCGGCACTTCCCCTGCATACTTTTCTGACATGCTCATACCCTACGTACCACGCAGACAGCTCCGTTCCTCATCAGACCAACGCACCTTCATCATCCCACTTGTCAAAACAAAAACCTATGGAGAACGCACCTTTGCTTTCTGTGCATCCACTCAATGGAATTCCCTTCCACACAATATCCGCCATGCGCAAACACAACAAGCGTTTAAACGACAACTCAAAACATATCTTTTCCATAAACACCTTCTATAGCTCCTTCTCAATAACACACATGGATCTCATCATCAGTCTAGTATGCACACATGTCGTGGCGCTCCATGCACGGGCAATGGTGTTCGCTTTTTAATGGTGTTCGCTTTTTATAATTGTTATAAGTGTTGGTTGCCTTTTACAAGTTAATAATAGTTTTAGTTGCCTTTTTATGTGTTTCAATGTAATATTTTTATTGAATCTTTTTAACATCATGTTGTACATTTTTAGTGAATTTATTCAGACTTTATATACCTCCTGTTGTTGTGTAGTATAAATGGTGTATGAATGTGTCAAGCGCGGAGAGCACAGCCACTTGTGGCCGTGATGCGGCGCTATATAAATCTACATTTATTATTATTATTATTATTATTATTATTATTATTATTATTATTATTATTATTATTATTATTATTATTTCTATTTCTGTCTCTACTGTCCCTCCCTCTCCCTCTTTCTCCCACGGGTGTTTGTACAACAAGCACTTGTTCCACCCATTTAATTTTTCCCCTTCCCTTTCCAGAGCTAACCGCGGGCAGGATTCCGGGCATACCTGCGCTAAAAAAAAATCCGCTTCCTACCGACGCTGAAAACATACCACGGCAGTCACGGTGCACTGTGCTGTCATGTGCAGTTATGTACATTTAAAAGCTACTAATTCTGTACGCCCACTTCCTACTCTAACAACAATATAACAATCAATGACCTTTATAATGATTCCAAACACTACATATATACAATTTAAATCCACTTCCCAAAATTGCAAATTAATGACAAGAAACGTGAAGTTGTATGCTGTTAAACAAAAGTAAATGTATGTACTTTAAATACTGAATGTAAACACTCACAGAAAAATTGCAAGCAAGCCGCTTACACTGTATGATAAAATAATACTAATTCACAAGTTTAACGCCACTTCACCGGAGCATCAGGCCTTGCAAAGACCATCCTGAAAGGCACGGTGCAAGGAGGCAGAAGAAGAGGGGGACAGAAAAAGAGGTGAGAAGACAACATTCGAGAATGGACTGGCTTGAGACAAAATGAAGCCATGAGAGGGTTGCTGAGGACAGAGAAAGACGGGGTACGCTGGTTAAACGATATCTGTGGTGCTCCAACGACTTTCGAATTACGGGATAGGGTGGGATGGGATGGGATAGGATAGGATAGGATGATGTAATCAAGTGGCATAGCCTTGATTACTAAACATGTTTGATCTATCACTGATGCTATTCCTTGAGACACGTACATCTAAATAAACGATAATAGATATTTATTAGGATAGACATTATTTGCAGTGCGGATCCGATTGTCCAGTAGATGATAATTGACCAGGAGGGCTGTGTGCTATAAGGCAGAGAGGACAATGAGGGCAGCAGGTTCAACCATATCTTTCGCCTTTCAGTTAATAGATGAAGACAGCAGATTAGTAGCTCCAGCGGAGACTAGCCGGCCGGGAAATGTGTAGCATGTCGGATGGCATGGCCTGACATGGAAGGGGTCATGGTATTGCAAATATAAGTTGACAGACTGTTCATACCAACAATGATGTTCCCATTAGACTCACCCTGGGCACTCGGTGCATAGACTTAAATATAGAATGGATAGTTAGGGAGAAAGAGAGCAAGATAGCTAGAAAAGAGAGATAGAAAGACTAGGACGGTCCCGAGAGAAGATATCATCATATGGAGTGGAGTTAGAGTTAGTTAGAACGGTAACATAGATTATAAGGAAGTAGGAACCGAAGTAGGAACCAAAGTAGGAACCTTGTTGTAGTCAGAAAATAGAGTGTGTGAAATGTAGAAGAGTTACATATAAATTTGTGAAAACTGTCAATTTAATTAGTAACGAGTGTTTTCTGTGCCTGTGTCCAGTAAAGTTGCTAAAACGCACAACCTTCCCGCCTGCGTGTTTTATTTATGTTTGTGAATGTATTACGAATACGATTACGAATCTTTATTGTCCATAGTTAAAATATAATAACATGGAAATTTGTCTTTAGTAGCACAAAGACTAAGACGGAAAGATTAAAAACTAAAAGAAATATTAACAGTTTTTGTTATATAAAACATCAATTAAGACAGTCATACGCATAACAAAATAATAGCTTACTTCATTGCACAACTCACATCATATTACATTACATCAGCACAGTACACAGAAGAAAAATGTAGGTAACTGGAGGTATTACAGTTTGCTTAAATTTAAGTTGCGGATTGCACTTGGTACATAAGAGTGTATTGGTGAAATGTGTGGTGTGACTCCGGACAATGGTCTAACAAACCACCCTTGTCATGTTTGATATGTTGTCAACACAACTGATCAGGTATAAAACAGATCCGCACAAAGATGATATTTATAGGGGGCCGGGTAGCTCAGTTGGTAAGAGCGTCTTGCTAGTAACCGAAAGGTCGCTGGTTCGAACCCCGGATTGGTCAACGTGTGATCATATTATTTTCCCCTTTACCAACAACTGGCCCGCTGGTGTCAGTATAAATCGGTCCAGTAGTCACCTATATGCGAAAGTGTCGTGTGACTATAATCTACAAACAACAACAAATGATATTTAAACCCTGACAAATACAAACCGAAACGTCACAGCTTAGTCACTGCAGCAGCCTTATCCGCCGTGCTGACAGCTGGGGAAAAATAAACGAATCCTCACGTATTGACGGCCTATCCTATCCCATCCCGTAAGTCGAAGGTCGTTGGGGCACCACAGATGATCGTTTAACCAGCGCACTTTATCTTTCTCTGTCCTCAGCAACCCTCATGGCTTCTTCGCTCAGTGTCAAGCCAGTCCATTCTCGAACGTTGTCCTTCCACCTTTTGTCTCCCTCTTCTTCTGCCTCCTTGCACTGTGTCTTGTAGGATGGTTTTTGCAAGACCTGAAGCTATAGTGACGTGGCCATACCATCGGAGTTTCCGTTTCTTCACCACTGTAAGCATGTTCTCGTGTTGTCCAATGGCTTGTGTGATGGTCTGTCGGGCTTCGTCGTTGGTGATGTGCCGGGTATAGGAAATGCCCAGAAGTCTTCTGTAGCACCTCTGTAAACTCATAATGTTATATAAAATACCTTCTTTTGACAATCAAGTACGGTGCTATTGCTTTAGAAATGTCTTGTTAGTTAATTGTTACATATGAACAGCCTATTGAGTAAGTTATTATTATTATTATTATTATTATTATTATTATTATTATTATTATTATTATTGAGGACTGGTATAGCGCACATATTTCGCCGTACTTGGCGACTCAAGGCGCTGGCCGATGCAGGATCTAACTCAAGCCGCCCGAGGCGCCAACTTGCAGCCTTTGGGCGCATTGTATTAACGCTCCAGACAACTGAGCACAATCCTGGGCAGCCAGGGATGGGGGAGAAGGGCCTATGTGCATGCTGGGTGTGCTCTTGTCCCCGGCACTCACCCGTCTAGGACATGAGCGTCAGGATCTTTAAGTCCGTTATGATGGAATGTATGCGACACAGACTAGACCTCGGTTTATACTCTCATCCGAAGGAGTAGGAAACGGGAGTAAAGTGTCTTTCCCTAGGACACAACACAATGCCCCGGCCTGGGCTCGACCCCGGGACCTTCAGATCCGCAAGCCAAAGCTCTACCATTAGGTCACCGTACCTCCCTTGCAGCTTAGTTGCAGCTTATGTGCGTTATCTCCACTTTCAATTCGGTCACTTGCAATGATGCATGCACGTTTGAAAGAAAAGTAAGTGGTTCAATGACCACGTGAGATGGAGAGAGAGAGAGAGGGGGGAGAGAGAGAGAGAGAGAGAGAGAGAGAGAGAGAGAGAGAGAGAGAGCACTTGACCCGGTACACTTGTATCCGCGTTTGTCCCTTGCCGGTCCAGCCTGCAGTAAACAGGTCTGGCAGCATGTGGTACCGACCACATAAACATATATCGTTACAGCTTACAGTAAACAGGCCTACCTTGATCCTAACCTAGTTTATAGCCTCTGCCATCTACGTAAACATTCTTTCTTCACCTTGCAGTAAACATGCCTGGCCTGGAGTTTCTTGACCACACCGTGTTAACTGTTTACAACTACGTAAACATTGACCTCTCTGCCAACGCTAATGCACCCCCGAGACCAACAGCCAAAGGTTACACTCTCTTCCTCTCCGTCAAGTAGGCATGCAGCTTGACCGTTCTCGCCAAGAGAGATCAAGCATGTGTACGCAATTTGAGAAAATATGTTTAAACAGTGACCCCGTGGGGGCGCCGGGGGTTTCAGTATAAAGGGCTTTAAATTCCCACTGTCGCCGTCAGAGGGGCCGGGTAGCTCAGTTGGTAAGAGCGTCTTGCTAGTAACCAAAAGGTCGCTGGTTCGAATCCCGGATTGGTCAACGTGTGATCATATTATTTTCCCCTTTACCAACAACTGGCCCGCTGGTGTCAGTATAAATCGGTCCAGTAGTCACCTATATGCGAAAGTGTCGTGTGACTATAATCTACAAACAAACAAACAAACAAACTGTCGCCGTCGAGGGGCCGGGTAGCTCAGTTGGTAAGAGCGTCTTGCTAGTAACCGAAAGGTCGCTGGTTCGAATCCCGGATTGGTCAACGTGTGATCATATTATTTTCCCCTTTACCAACAACTGGCCCGCTGGTGTCAGTATAAATCGGTCCAGTAGTCACCTATATGCGAAAGTGTCGTGTGACTATAATCTACATACAAACTGTCGCCGTCTTTCTCCTTTGTTCTCTCTCATTCCTACTCTGTTCTGTCAATCTACTAAACTATCTTCTTCTTCGCTAGACCAGTCACCTACCTTTTTTCTTGAAAACTCTTCCGGGACAAAACTCGTTTGTGTGCGAGGTCTGTTGGATCAGCTTGGAAATATTGGACGCTTTCTGCCAGGTGGTCAATGGGGCATCCTATGATGTTATTATTTGGCAATGTAGGCATTTTGTATGTACGTGTTTTGTTTATATTTTATAATGATGTTTATATTGTAAACGGGGTTTCAATAAACTAGAGTATAGCCTCAGCGTCCCTTGCATAGGATGTGTTTATTGTAAAGTGACCGGCTGGTGCAGTGCCTTCAGTGTTACCACTAGGGTTGTTTCGGCAGATCTTTTATGCGGATCAGGGGGGAGTCCTCTTTCGGCGAAATTGTGGTCTTGATTTTGTGGTCCTGATTCGGCTATACTGGTCCTGATTTGGCTCGGAAGAGTCCGCTGGACTTAAAGCAATAATCATGTAATATAATGTAATTTAAACAGCGCCTTGACAGTCCCTTTGGGAATAAGCACTTTAAAATGAGGCACTCTGAGACGCCCTCGTGACGCATACATTCACATCCTCCTCTTCCCACGCCTCCCTTGGGTCGCACCCCAGTTCCCCACCCCTCTCGCCCACCGCTTTTTTTCCCCCACGGTCAGTACCTTCTTCCTGTAATCTGTAGCTATCATCGAGAGAGATATCAGGGGGGGGAGAAGGGTCGTCTGGTTTGCGTTACGCTACGCTATGCCTTTCATTTTACAAATGCTTGGACCGCTGCATCCGCGCTGCTTTCCATCAACCAACACGTGCAGAGGGACCGGGGATGCCGAGACAATACGCCGCACATCTGATTTGGCATACACTGATGATGATGATGATGATGATGATGATGATGATGATGATGATGATGATGATGATGATGATGATGATGATGATGATGATGATGATGATGACGACGATAATGACGATAATAGAAAATGATGATGGTGATGATAATAAATCACACACACACACACACACACAGGCACACTCAATCACACCAACAACATCATTATTTTGAGAGAGAGAGAGAGAGAGAGAGAGAGAGAGAGAGAGAGAGAGAGAGAGAGAGAGAGAGAGAGAGAGAGAGAGAGAGAGAACTCCTGTAATCGCAGCTGAGGATTTCCATTTGTAACCAAGTGGGGGTAGCGTTGGTTAATGAAAATGTTTGATCGTTCACTTAGGCTATTCCCTGAGACACGCTACATAATAATAGCAATAATAACGGGTTTTTATATAGCGGGTACTCCAGCCTACGACCAGACTCACCGCGCTTTACATAGTCAATACATAAAAAACATGCACTCGATCAAATATCGCTTTTGTTACGATACACCAAAAGACGGAACAGTACTGTGTTGATTGTATGTTGCGGATATGGGAGGGAAGGGAATTCCACTGCATCTAAACGCCAAGGTGTTAGATATTAGGATATAGGGCCTACAATATTTGCTGCGCGGATCAGAGCGTCCAGAGACCATATGGATCTTGTTAGTAGGTGATAACTGACTAATGATCCTGTGTGCCATCAGGCAGAGAGAACAATGAGGGTAGCAGGTCCGGCCCTATCTGTTGCCTTTCAACGTTTAATTAATTTGATTAATAGCTACAGCGAAGGATAGCGGGCATCGGGTAATTGGCAACGTGTCGGCTGGCACTGCAGGATATGGGATGTTATTACAGATGTAAGTAGACAGTTTGATAATCCGTACAAACAAGGGTGTTTCTATGTTCGCAGTTAGACTGTAATTTGATGCATTCGTTGCATAAAATTATATAGCAAGATAATAATGATGAATGAAAAAAGTATAGTCCTATAGGCCTACAACCATCATTAACACCTACCACCATCATCGGACATGACCACGACCCATCACACATTATTTCTCAGTTTTTTAACAATACTTCAACATCAAAGGAAAATAAAGCAATCAAAAGACGAACGAATAAATAAACCAACAAATCCACTCGTATGCAAATTAACATTTATTGCTTCTATCCTTCGTTTAAACACGAAGCTCAACCAATAAAAACAAACCAACAGACGTAAATTATACTGCCGATAAAAATGCTCTGGAAACTAGTGCTTTTTACTGTGTCCTTGCGTCCGGCGTCTTTGTTGTTATCGTCTTCTTCATAGAGATGAAAAGATGTACGCATGCAATCACACACGTTCGCACCACAAACACTTTTACATAAATATAAAATACCTCGTTACATTAACTGGGTCAATGGAGAATCAAAGCTTTGGCACAAACTAACGCTTCACGCTTCTTTCGCCTCAAAACATCTAGTAATAAACATTAGTTGATGTATCAGTACTTAGTACACAGCTCCCCTTACACTCAAATACGCACGCATCAGACGCACTCTACGCACTCATCCCCCCCCCTGCCCCCAACTGTTCACCCTACCACCACCATACCCGAACCCCGCACACACACGCATTTTCAATCTCCCCCACCCTACTCTTGAATTGAACCTCTCTCTCTTTTGGGCAAAACCCGTCATTCCCTCCGACAATTAAAATGCAATGAACCATCCATACTCGACCTGTTTACTCAGCAACAAGGCAGGAGTCGTCAAATGAAGTTTTCCAACTTTATTCAGCAAACATCAACAACTGCATACAAGATCGCTTTCCGAAAATCACTACAAAGACCATTATCAAAAAATCATCATCAATCATTCCACAAGCAGACAGTGCATTACTTATATAGCCCCTCTACAATCGAGAACAAAGTCGAACATTCCAGCATGACGCAATAACACCCAATCAAACCAAAACTCGTCACCGGAATTAGGCACTCTCTTACGTCATTAGGTTAGAAGAATCGCTTATCAGGACCCAGTTCAACCGAGGTCTAGTATATGCAAGTACGCGTTCTATCGCACGGGCTCCCAAAAGATCCTGACGCTCATGTATCCTAAGACTGGTGAGTGCCAGTTCCATAAAAACGCCCAGCAAGGCCCCTTCTCTCTCCAGCCCTCCAGTAGCCCACGCTTGTGCTTAGTTGTCTGGGGCACCAAAAGCAGCAAGTTGGCGCCTCGGGCGTCTGGAACAAGATCTTGTTTCGGCCAGCGCCTTGAGCAGCTCTTGGGCTGGTAAAGCATTATATCAGTACAATTATATATAAGAACAATTATATACAAGAACGATTATATATAGAAATTATATAGTATAGAAAATAGAAGATCAGTTTGCCTCGAACAATAGGCGCGATGTCAGGCAAGGCTTGCAGCGCGTCACTCAATATAAGCAGAAAAGTGCTGTTTCGGCTGATGTTGAACCTGGGGCCTGTTGCCGAGAACAAAACGGCTGCCGTGAGCGCGCGCACTGCACACTTTGCCTTATGAAACGGTTTGCGCGTGGTGAGCGTTTTCAAAATGGCGGCCGAAGAAGAAAAGATTGTAAACAGAAACCGTGTGAAGACAGTGCTCCGAGCTCATGAAGCACGCGGCATACTACCTACGGCCACCGTTCGCCAACGCACGCGCACGCCCGCGGCGTGCGTACCGTTTCCAAGCCGAACGCCAGCGAGCGTTGGCGTGCGCCCGCCTTAGACAACGGGCCCCTGATCTGCCTGATCAGCCGAACACGTTCTACGGCAGGTTTAACGAGAAGTACACAAACCAGGGTTACCGCCCATTCCTCCCCCCCCCCCCACTCCCCACCCTTTGCCTAACGACCCCTAGCTTCTAACCTCGCCTTTCACCATCTAGGAAACTGAGGTGAGGCGATTGTTCTGGAAGCAAAACACGAGGAAAGCGCCCAGACTGATTGATTGATTGATTTATTGTTGCTTTAGGTCCAGCGGACTCTTCCGAGCCAAATCAGGACCGAAAGCGCCCAGACAGGATAATTTGTCTGCTCCTGCTGTAACTGCTCGCCCTCCCAAGTCGTACACGGAAGTTCATAACGCAGGCGTAGGTATACATTGTAGGTTGATGCTTTATTCAGTACAACAGTACTGTATCCCGTGACCTGGTGACAACTACAAACTAGGTATGAATATCTAGTACCACAACAAAGGCAATAGTTCGCAAACACTGAGCTCGGCTTCATACAAACACAAGAGAGGAAGAAAGAAAGAGAGAAAGAGGGAGAAAGAGAGAAAAAGAGAGAGAGTGAGAGAGAGAGAGAGAGAGAGAGAGAGAGAGAGAGAGAGAGAGAGAGAGAGAGAGAGAGAGAGAGAGAAGAACTGCATCATATTATTATAAATCATGTAATAAACAAAAGCCACATATCTCGGCGATAGTGTCGTCGAGTGTGGACTCAAAAAAGTACAACTGGTCAAAAAATTGATCGCTAACATTCGAAACAAGTTTAAGCATAAGTTCAATAAACGATGATATAAAGAATGAAACAGAAAGACTTCTCCAAAATGGTAGATCGCCGCCTAAACAATATAAAATATTCGAGTATTTTTACCTTGGAACAGCGTATTGGTGCGATACAGTACCAAAACTGGTACGATCGAACAAGACTTGTTCCTCCTAGCAGGGTTGACATAAAAGTGAAGACGTGATTGCAAAAAATCATCTACTTATCACAAACAAAATCAATTGGTGAACCCAAAAGAGCCTCGTTGTCAAACTTATCATTAACATTCTTCTCAGTTCGCCTTTGTTGCAACAATAATTCCTGCAGCAGATCAGCGCGGAACGCGAAAGGAAGAAGAGGGTTAATAAACAAACAAAAAGCGTGCTGCTCGGTGCAATCTATTACTAGCAACAAAAAAAAAACAACCCGGCGCTGAACAATCCAGTGAGCGATTTTGTTATGCATACGATCCAAAGCACGCGCGCATGCACATACAGTAGCAACAAATGATTACATATGTAGCACAGATTGACATAAGTTAGATGAAAGCAAAGCATCAAGGCATAACCAAAAAATCCTTCCAAAGCCAAATAAGGATAATATAATCAACCCAAAAGGACCCAAGATGACTCAGACTTCCAATACAAATAAGTCTGAATCCAAATAGTGGTGTCTCATTAGCTCTCTATCATCGTTGAAACTTCTTCATTGGCACAAGGGGGGGGGGGGGAGAAGACCACAGGATGGGGAGGGGGAAACATACATACCAAACATACGTTCACAAAACAAAACAAACAAAAAACAACAACAAAGTAACAGATTATAACAAAAAATAGACGAAACGTGTGGCCAGACAACATGGAATAATAACTAAAGAGCTCTTATTATCAGCACTTCCGCGCGCAGAAAGGACTAATAAGGCTCGAGAGGGTGTTACGTTGAAACGCGAATGATAATATGGCTGAAGCGCGTACGATAGATCTAATCGTTTCGATTTGCAAAGTATTCAATAATGGAGTTTATTTACCTTTGATTTGAGTTTGCATTGTTGTTAGGAGAGGCTTTGTATAACGTTGATAATTTGCGTTAGTCGATATTATTTGAGAATCTTCTGGATATGCGTGTTTACTCTTGATAGAATTTTCCCGATGGATATCGAAGGTCGTGAATGTTCCCGGAAGTAGAGAAAATGTGTAATGACGTAAGCCAGTGATGACGATCTTTAGTTCGATTGGTGGCAGTACGTCATTTCTACCATGTACCATATTGTTCCAGAAAAGAGAGAGGTTATTTAATCGTGAGCCGAGTCGCTGTTGAGAGAGTAAAGTTGTTGATAGTGATTTGGAAAGTTGCTGTGAAAGTTGTTGAGTTGAATTGAGAATTGTATGCAGTTGTTGATGTGTGCTGAATAAAAGTGGAAAACTTCATACGTGGACTTTGTGACTTGTATGCTGTTTGGACGGGCTGTGTGAATAAACGAATCTGAGTTACACCCTATCAGGAATTCAAGCATCGGGGCTGAATCAGATACTGATAGAAAACACCAACATCAAACTGAGTGTAACATTTTGGGGGTCAAGCCGCGATTCACGCCATAGCCAAGGGTTCAACTGCTACAACAAGCGAGTCAACGTTACGAGAGGCAGTCATCGAGGGTAGCCGCCAACGAGTTGCGTCGAGAGGGGCCAACATACTGGGACTACATCACCGATAGGTTCGGGTTGACTGCAAGGGCGTATAGTCGCTGAAGAGTTGCTTCGTGAGCGAACAACAGATCAGGACTACGTGGCTGCCGCAGGACTACGTCGAGGGACAGTCTCGGAGCTACATCGCCAGTGTTAGAGAGCGGCTAGCGGACGTCGCGTCTACTTCAGCACAGGAGCGTGTACATCAACACCAGCGTGGTGCAGCGTCGCATACGACGAGGACAGCGGGGCCTGCGTCAACGAAGGCGACTAGTGACAAGCATCAGCGCTACTGCAGAAAGCGTGCTGTTCTAGAACAGTCTAGAAAGGTACAGCACAGTCAAGAACTTTCCAGAAAAAGAACTCTACAGTCAAGAACTTTCTAGAAAAAGAACTTTCTTGAAAAGAACTTTCCAGAAGCATCAAGATGGCTGACTTCTGGCAGAAAGGGATTCAACTGAATCTAAAAGGCAAACAGCTGACGGAGTACGTCAAATCCAAGGAGAGAATACAAGAACGAGAATTAGAAGAGCAGCGTCGCCGTGAAGAAAGAGAATTGGAAGAGAAGCGTCTAGAAAAAGAAATAGAACTAGAACAGAAGCGTCTAGAAATTGAACAGCAGCGGCAAGAAAAAGAAGAGCAACGACGTCGTGAAGAAAGAGAGGAAAGAGAGGCTGAGCGTCAATACCAGCTAGAGTTGGCGCGTATCCAGAACAATCAGCATGCGCCACAAGTCACCAACGACCATACGGCTCCAAGATTGCCAGCTTTCGTCGACGGGAAGGACCAGATTGACTGTTATCTGGCGAGATTTGAAAGGTTTGCCAAAAGCTCTAACTGGCAACCTCAAGACTGGGCGATTCGACTAAGTGCACTTCTGACGGGAGAAGCACTCGACGTCTACACCAGATTGTCGGACGATGACGCTAAAGACTACGACGTCTTGAAAGAGGCCCTATTGCAGTGCTACAACTTTACAGAGAAGGGCTACCGTAAACGCTTCCGTGAATGCCGGCCTAAGTCAGGCGAGACGCCAAAGCAGTTTGTGGAGCGCCTGTCGTCATATCTACACAAGTGGGTGGAGTTATCAGGCGAAAGGAAGTCTTACGACAGTCTCCATGACCTGATCGTGAAGGAACAATTTCTCAATGCCTGTCACAAGGACCTAGCGACCCACTTAGAAGAACAAAAGCTGCAGACGCTTAAAGATGTGACTGAGGCTGCTGAAAGATATCTTATCGCTCATGGGAAAACCCTGGGGCCACCCAGCGCGACGAAACATTTTCAGAAGACTGGAAACCATGGGAACCAGATCCATGGGAGCCAGACGAGCCAGAGACAGACGGACTCCACGCCTCCTCCCAGAGAAGGGCATTCAAGGGGCTGTTTCACCTGCAACGCTACAGACCACAGAGCGGCTAACTGTCCTCAAAACAAAAGTAGCGGACAGTGGAGCAGTACGGACAATTCAGCGGCGGGCAACCGGCAGAGGCGGTTCTCCAATCAACGGCAAACCAGTAGATCTGACCATCAAGTGTGCGGCGGGAGCGTCATTCTTCCGAGTGAGACCGAGCGCACAGCTACCCCTGCGGACGTGCAAGAGTGCATGACTGATGGCCAACTCCTCCTTGCCAACGGGAAATCCATCCCCGTCGTCGCCAGCGCAGCTGTGACCGTCCAGAACATGCCAGTTTCGAAGGGACGCGTCGGAAATCATGAAGTGACTGTTCTAAGAGACTCTGGCTGCAGTGGGGTCATCGTCAGAGAAGACCTAATCGCTAAAGAACAGTTCACTGGCGATTCAAAATGGACACTTATGGCCGACAGCAAATGTGTGAGAGCGCCAGTTGCGAAGATTCATGTCAACACCCCTTTCTACATAGGCGAAGTCGAAGCGGTTTGCCTGAAGAAGCCGCTGTATGATTTGATGATCGGGAACATCGACGGCGCGAGACGACCCGACGACCCCGATCCAGAATGGAGTCCTGCCTCAACCCAACACGTCGAAGTTGTGGAGGAGGATCCATTGCCATTTCCCGATGGAGACCTTACAGAGCTGCTACGGGACAATGTGGTTACTCCGGCTCAGCCCTGCCGACCAGAGATCGTCGGTGCTGTCACTACCAGGGCCCAGGCCAAGAGAGACAAGACGTCTACGCCACTGAAGGTCGCCGACAACTCTAAAGCTGCCATCGTGGACAGAGATAAGCTGATCCAGCTCCAGGAAGCTGATAGTACTTTAAACAAGTACAGGAACCGCCAAGACCACGTGACCAAAGGCAGTGGTACGGTCTATTTTGAGGTGAAGACCAAGATCCTGTATCGAATCTTCCAGCACCCGAGGGTCAATGGAGGGAAACCACTACGTCAAGTATTGGTACCGTTACCCCTAAGGCGCCAAGTGATGGAAGTAGCTCATGACTCTATCATGGGAGGTCACCTAGGTATCAAGAAGACGTCGGATAGAATCCAGGCGGTGTTCTACTGGCCAGGACTTCATGCGGACGTTAGCCGTTTCTGCCGATCATGTGACATTTGCCAGAAGACCATACCTCGAGGAAGGGTCCCGAAAGTGCCTATGCAGAGGATGCCTCTGGTCGACCGACCTTTCAAGAGGGTGGCCTTAGACTTAATCGGCGAAATAAGACCTCCGAGTGAAGAAGGTCATCGATGGGTACTGACCTTAGTGGACTATGCAACTCGGTACCCAGAAGCAGTGCCACTGAAGAAGATTGACACTGAATCTGTAGCAGAGGCACTAGTGGACATGTTCAGTAGACTTGGAGTGCCTGAAGAGATCCTGACAGACCTCGGGACGCAGTTCGTCTCCGACTGCATGAAGGAGGTGAACAGACTGCTGAGCATCCGGCATTTGACTACGACACCCTACCATCCGATGTGCAACGGGCTTGTCGAGAAGTTCAATGCTACGCTGAAGTCCACCCTGAAGAAACTGTGCAGCGAGCAGCCCAGACAATGGCATCGCTACATCAACGCCCTACTTTTCGCCTACAGAGAAGTACCGCAGGAGTCCACCGGCTTTTCTCCGTTCGAGCTGCTGTACGGAAGAACCATCCGAGGGCCGATGCACATCCTAAAAGAACTGTGGACGAAAGAAGTAGAGACCCCAGAGGTGAAGAACAGCTACCAGTACGTGTTTGAGCTACGGGAGAAGCTGGAGCAGACTCTCGAGATAGCCAGAGAAAACCTGAAGAAGTCCCAGGACTGTGGAAAGCACTACTATGACCGTAGGGCTGTGAACAGGAAGTTTAAACCTGGCAACAAAGTGCTGGTGCTGCTACCTACCGATCATAATAAGTTGCTGATGCAGTGGAAAGGCCCGTACGAAGTGGAGACCGTGGTGGGGATCAACGACTATAAGGTGAAGGTCGGCCAGCATTCCAAGATATACCACGCCAACCTCCTTAAGCTGTACGTGGAAAGGCCGCCAGAGACTGTGCATGCAGCAACAGCAGTTGAGATCGACAACAGCTTTGACAGCGAGGAACTGTTGGGACTTGGAGACATCCACAGCAAAGAAGGCATCGATGACGTTAAGCTAGGACCAGGCTTGACGGAAGGTCAAAAGATTGAGCTCAAGGACCTTATGGGCGAGTTTCCCCAGAGCTTCAATGATGTCCCAGGCTCTACGACTTTGGTCGAACATGAAGTCCACACCCAGACCTGGAAGGAGCATCTGCAGACCTTGAGGGAGCTGTTCCACCGTCCCGCTGAAGCCAACCTGACCGTGAGACCCGGCGAATGCATTCTGAGAACTGACGACGTCGACTGCGTCGGACGTTCGATGGAAGAAGGAGACAACGGAGGACGCACTGATTCCAGGGAAGCCCACGTGATCATCGTCTTTGACCCTGGGCCGATGACGACCGCAACTGACGAGGGCGTCGTTTCCTTGCGGATGAAAGAACATTGACTGTGTGGATGAACTAAGAATATTGGTAATGACAGACTTGAAAATGAAAAACGTTGACTGGGTAAATGATCTGTGAACATTGACAGTATCCAGAAAGACTTGCAGATGAGAAACATTGACCTTGTGTGAATGAACTGTGAACATTGACAATATCCAGACAGATTTGAAGATGAAAACCATTGACTCTTTGTGAATGAACTGAGAACGTTGATAGTGTTCAGACAGTCTGAAATAAGTTTTAATTGTGGACTTTGTTTGTGCATTACGTTTCAACGTTGTTGAAAGAAATTAGGTAAATTTCTTCTTGAGTGGGGGGTTATGTTACGTTGAAACGCGAATGATAATATGGCTGAAGCGCGTACGATAGATCTAATCGTTTCGATTTGCAAAGTATTCAATAATGGAGTTTATTTACCTTTGATTTGAGTTTGCATTGTTGTTAGGAGAGGCTTTGTATAACGTTGATAATTTGCGTTAGTCGATATTATTTGAGAATCTTCTGGATATGCGTGTTTACTCTTGATAGAATTTTCCCGATGGATATCGAAGGTCGTGAATGTTCCCGGAAGTAGAGAAAATGTGTAATGACGTAAGCCAGTGATGACGATCTTTAGTTCGATTGGTGGCAGTACGTCATTTCTACCATGTACCATATTGTTCCAGAAAAGAGAGAGGTTATTTAATCGTGAGCCGAGTCGCTGTTGAGAGAGTAAAGTTGTTGATAGTGATTTGGAAAGTTGCTGTGAAAGTTGTTGAGTTGAATTGAGAATTGTATGCAGTTGTTGATGTGTGCTGAATAAAAGTGGAAAACTTCATACGTGGACTTTGTGACTTGTATGCTGTTTGGACGGGCTGTGTGAATAAACGAATCTGAGTTACACCCTATCAGGAATTCAAGCATCGGGGCTGAATCAGATACTGATAGAAAACACCAACATCAAACTGAGTGTAACAGAGGGAGAAAGGCATAATAAGGGGGGGGGGGGGTTGGATGACGACACAAGACGAAAGATAACAACAAGGGAGGACAACGAGGAAGATAAAAAGACGCCTTTTCATACAGACTCTCAACACACTGGCAAAAACATCTGCCATTAAGTCATACGCTGACCAGCTTACTCCTGTGTTTACCGATGTTTTTACCCCCGTTGGGGTGCCGGGGGTTTCAGTAGAAATAGTATCCCCACTTTCTGGAAATTTAGTGCTTTAAATTCCTACTGTCGCTGTCTTTCTCATTTGCTCTTTCTCATTCCTGCTCTGTTCTATCAATCTGCTATACTATCTTCTTCTTCACTAGACCAGTCATCTACCTTTTTTCTTGAAAACTCTTCCGAGACAAGACTCCTTGTTTGTGTATGAGGTCTGTTGGATCAGCTTGGGAATATTGGACGCTTTCTGCCAGGTGGTCGCTAGGGCTTCCTATGATATTATTTAGCAATGTAGGCATTTTATATGTATGTGTTTTGTTGATAATTTATAATGATGTTTGTATTCTATTTTGTTTTTGTAAACGGGGGTTCGATAAATTAGTGTACAGCCTCAGCGTCCCCTGCGTGGGATGTCTTTATTCTAAAGTGGCTGGCTGGTGGAGAGCTTTCAGTTTTACCATTAGGGTTGTTTCAGCAGATCTTTTATGCGGACTGGGGGTTGTCCGGTCCTGATTTGGCTCGGAAGAGTCCGCTGGACCTAAAGCAATAATCATGTAATGTAATGTCACTTCAGCAGCATGTTGTCCCTCAGTGTTTTAAATCATCTGCCATTGTCCCCGTCCCAAAGAGGTCAAAGTCACCCACCTCAATGACTACTGGCCTGTTGCGCTCACTTCTGTGGTCATGAAGTTAGTCATTGTTTATAGAGTCCAGCGCACTCTGTGGTCATGAATGTCTTTGAGTGAATCATCCTCAACTACTTGAATGCATGCACGAGTCACCTTCGGGACCCAATCCAGTTCGCCTACCTGACAAACAGGTCAGTTGAGAACGCTGTCGCTCTGGGCCTTCATCACATTCTCCAACATGTGGATGACTCGCGTACCTACGCTAGTGTACTCTTTATTGAAGTTAGCTCTGCTTTTAATATAATCATCCCTCATAAACTGTTTCATAAGCTGGCATCGTTGAACGTCCATCTCTCCAGTTGCCATTGGGGCCTTGATTTTTTTTTTTTTGATTTTTTATTTATCTGTTGGACCGACCACAGGTAATAAAAGTCAGTAAAGTTACATCATGCTCTCGGGTCCTCAATACTGAGGTTCCACAAGGTTGTGTTCTGTCACCGCTTTTATTTACGCTCTTCACAAACGTGTTTAAACTTGTTTAAACTTGTTAACTGGACTTTGTTAATTCACGTATTATAGTTAAACTTGTGTTGTATGCGTGCTGTGTGAGTGTATGTGCGCACGCGTGTGTACTACTGTGTTAGTCAAATTAATTATATATGTGTCTTAACTTACTTTTTATGTCATTATCTGATTGATTTTAGTCGCAGTTATAGTTCTTTAAAGGTTTTTAAAAGTAAATTGTTAAGCGCTTAGAGCTAGATTAATAGGTAAGCGCTATATAAAAAGGCCTGTAATAAATAAATAAATAAACGATTGTGGGTCATCAGATCCATCTCTACTAGTTGTCATGTTCTCTGACGACACTACAATTGGCGGTCTTATCTCCAGTGAAGATGAAAGTGTATGTCGCGAGGGGCTCGGGCGGCTGATTGGCTGGTGCTCGGATAACAAATTCGAGCTCCATGTCTCTAAAACAAAATAAATGGCCACTGACTTCCGCAGGAATAAAAGTCCAATTTTACTTTTCACAATCAATGGTGAATGCGTAGAACAGGTTGACTCATTTAATTTAAATTTCTTGGCACGGCCATTTCTAGCAACCTGTCTGGGACAACAACTACATCTGTCATCAAAAAGTGCCAGCAGCGCCTCACTTCTTGAGACAGCTCAAGCGGCTAGCACTTATCCAGACAATACTCGCGCACTTCTATCGCGCCGTGATTGAGAGTATCCTGTGCTGGGCATCACGGTCTGGTTTGCAGGAGCCACTTTGGACGAGAAGTTTGAACTTGAAAGAATTGTAAAACGGGAAGATAAAATCATTGCTTGCGATTTACCATCACTCGTGTTTATATACAGCACGCGTTTGGTTAGAAGGGTCAGCAACATGATTGGCGATCTATCTCATCTCAACCTGTTCGAATTCCTCCCGCCCGGCAAACGCTTCAGAGCTTTAAAATTTAGAACCAGTCGGTTTAGACACAGCTTCTTTCCCCGAGGCTGCTCTCTCGCAGTAACACTGACCTCAGTTGTTCACAGAGCATGAGTGTTGTACACTTTCTTGATGCTTTAATGCACATTTATGATGTTTATATACCCATGTAGAGTTGTGTACGAGGTGCATTATGCCACCGAAAGAAACTTAAGCCTGACAGAGACCAACAAAGGTTAAACACTTTTGAATTGTCAACGGCATCTTCTGCTACAGTATGGCCAGAAGCCTCAAGTGAGGTTGAAAACACAGCTTGTGTCGGTCTAGTCAATGGCAGTGTCGCCACTGAACACCAAGAATGGATGATAAGAGAAAAGAATGTTATTTAACAGGGGTAAAAGAATACGCAACGGGTGTGCATTTTTACATCTTGCCCTTAACAAAATAACTGTATTACAATAACATCATAATAAATACACCAAAACAAGCAAGATTTGTGTACGCATAAATACACACATGCACGCACACACACACATGCACATACGCACATACACATATACACGTATGTAAAAAAAATCTAATGAATGGTATTAATGTAAAATTTTAACTTCGTATCTTAAATTGATTTTAATGTGCTGTAAAAGATGTTTTATAAAGGATGAACATTTAGTGACTGCACTGCGGAAAATTCTGGAAAGTTATTCCATAAAGAGGAACCCGAATATGACAGACTGGTTTTAAACAGATCAATTCCTGGAAATGGGATAGTGAGTTTATTTCAAAAATCCGGCAGTTTGACTACAAAGAAGAGAAGAAAGTTAAGGTGTGGCTGGGAGGATGGTTTGGGGGTGCATTAGCAAAAAAGGATCTTGTACATGAAAAATCCTTTATTTAATTTTAATCTGTTAAAATTTGCACCCAGATGAATGGGCGCTCCTCTTCCGTGGTCGGAAATTCTGAGCGGGTCATCAAGCAGTAGAAAAGTGGAGATCTGGAGATAAGGTTTATAGAAAGATCTTAACTGCTGTCAGCTCATGAATTAACACACGGATGCTGTCAGATAACTGCTCCACACAGTGGAAATTTCTGTGGTTTCACTGAAATATTCTTCAGAAGTAGTTTAATTTGTTTCTTTTATATTCCCACCCCAGTCAGGGGGAGCACATCATCCGTTTATGTTATCACTTCTCATTATTGCATGTTCGAGACACCTCATGCAGCATGTTTGAGGTTTAAGCTTCAGATTTGAAAACAAGTCCGACCTGTCGTTTTCAGCTAGCAAACTTAGCGTGCTGAAGGCTGATTTGTTGCTTTTTAAGTTTATTATTATGTCTGCCATTCTTTTCAAATTTTCGCTTTATTTGAAAATAATAAATAACAAAGCAGCAAACACACAAATGTGTGGAGTCTGTGTGAGTGTGCTTAAATGTGTGTGTGTGTTGTGTGTGTGTGTTGTATGTGTGTGTGGTGTGTGTGTGTGTGTTGTATGTGTGTGTGTTGTATATGTGTGTTTGTGTGTGTTTGCGTGCGTGCGTGCGAGCACACGATTCTGGAGCCAAGTTTTAAAAAAAACATGATGTGCAAAAACTAAATGCCCTATTAAAATTTTTGACAGCAGTCAAGTGTCCTATCCATGCTGACGAGCTCCGAACATTTGTTCTATATAGGCGTGAATTTGTAGCAACATCCCTGCAGCCATCTCTAGTCGCAACAAAGTACATGTAGTTCAGCGGTAGAACTCTCGCGTACTGAGCGGTAGAACTCTCGCTTACTGAGCGGTAGAACTCTCGCTTACTGTGCGGTAGGACCAAGGCTCGAACCACAATGGTGACGGGAACATTTTTTTTCTAAAGGAGTCGAGTCTTTAATGACACTTTATACGGTAGTTTTCCCCCACCCTCCCCTCGCACTGTCAAATCAACGACAAATTAAATAAACCGTTCACCGATCTGGACTTTAGATCCAATTGTACAGATCTGCATCCTAAAAAACGATAACTGAATTAATGACCAGTCACCTTCAATTAGATTTCTTTTTTTTTAATTATTTCTGCATGATCAGACGAATTGTATTAATGATTAGCCTTCAATGAGATCATAGTAATGTAGTGTTGGTGATTACTCTTCAGACTTCATGACTTCTTCAAGACTTTCTGAGTTTCTTTTCGTCATTCGCCAATGACATAAACGCAAAAGAAAAAGCCACTATTATTTGACCAAAAAAAATAATATTTTGGCGATGCGTGGATCGCAAGTCCCCTTGATGGGCGAATTCACAAAAACAAGCAGACGCATATATATTATGTCCACCTCATTTTCTTTCTTTCCCTTTGTAAACTTGCAATACACATAATCGATATGTCTCTCATCTGTTCAGTCTCCCGTGTGTCTATTCTCCCTTTGGTCTTTCTCCCGTTGGTCCATTCTCCCTTAAGTCCTAGAGCCGTTTCTAAAATAGTTCTCGAATGTTCATAACACTCTACAGCGATACACCACTTCAGGGCCGGACCTGGGAAAAGTTGAGGGGGGGGGGTTACATATTCAGCGAAGGCGCGAATGCGCCGAGCCTTCTAGGGGGGTCCGGGGGCATGCCCCCCCGGAATTTTTTTTTTTCAAGGATGCAAAATGGTGCAATCTGGTGCAATCTGAACCTTGAAAAAGCCATTTATGATGGTCTGGGACTTTGAGCTTTTTAAACAAATTGAACTGACAAACTCTGGGGTACAAAAATAATCATCTGCCCGTCCCTTAAAAAAACAACAAAAAAACACACACACACGAACATTTATTTATCAGCAGAGATGTTTTGTATACTATTATTATTCACTACATTTTGTTGATCGTTAACAGTATAAAGCTTTACCTTGTAATTTATGAACATCACCGCCCTGCTTTCACTTTCAGTCTTGCTGCACTAGGTTCCTCGGCATTAGTACCATTTGTGAATTGTATCTTCTGGCAAAACAGTTCACTGCCTCTTTGAAGTCAATATCAACATCCCTGTGCACTTTCAGTAAAGCAAGTCCATTGAGTCTATGTTGCCCCATTGTAGAGCGCAGGTAGTTTTTCAGGTTGCGCAACTGACTGTTTGAACGCTCACACTCGGCAGTAGTGACAGGCAGGGTGCAAAGGTTCTTTAGCATGTGTCACGAACTGGCTAGTATTAACTCTGCTTATTTTAGCTTGGTTAGTATATATAATATTAGAATTTCAAAGTTAGGAGCAGACGATGAAAGTAATCAAGCGTAGCGGTAGCATACTGCCGATCATACACACAGTGATAGTTGACGCTGGCTGAGGCCATGACATCATCGTAATTACGAGAGTCGTAAACATTTTAACCAATGGGAGCTTACGCAAAGCGGTTCGAGCCAGTTTGACTGGGTCCAAACCTAGCTTATCTTTGGTCAGTTGGGAGGAATACACCGAAGTGTGAACAGCTAGATAGCTAGAGAAATCTCTACACACTTAGACCAGGAAGCAGGACTTAGAAGCATAGAATTCTATCAAGTCACAACGGGCCTGAACTTGTCAAACAGGTAAATGAACACCCTTCTGTTTCATCGTGATATATTTATATTATTGTTGAAATTATGTTTGTGGAATTTGCTATGCATAAATGTGAATCATTAATCCGAATTTGCGTGACCATGTGGAAGAGCCGACCACGAGGCGAAACACGACCGGTTACGCCGCCATGTTGTATCCCGTACGGAACCACTGTTGTTTTATATGTATGTTTGCAGACCAGTGGCTGTACCACTGAATGTTTATATTATTATTAATTCTGTATGTGTATAGTTAGACACGATTGATATTCATGTATGAATAGGAATTTAGAGTGAGATTCCAGTGGAACCCGGAAGTAGCAGAATGTTCGTCGCTTATGTATAGAGATGTGGAGCTATCACTGAGGGCTACCTTGGCTTTCAGTGAGACGCTCTGCACAAACCGATTATTCAGGGTTGTGCAGAATTTCGTCTTTTATATTACAGACGAGCAGGCGAGCTACCCCGAGCTATCCTGGGCGCACCACTCCACAGAAACGACTAGTTGGCGGAGTATCCTCTACCGCACAAGACGGAAAGAGCGACCCGGAAAACTCCCTGTCAGACCCCACAGCGTGGCAAGGGAACCCAACTACACAACGACACAGGTGGACCAGAAGCTACCTCACAGAAGGACTTCGAACCCCCACTCATGAGTTAAGTGCATAACACGAAGGTGCACTTAAACTGATTATAACAGGACCACAGTAGTCCAACTCTTCAGAAACTGTAAAACGGACCACAGTAGTCCAAATCTACATGAATTCGAATAGAAAGTGCCCGATGAAGATATAACAGCTGCCTAGACTATCAGCGATCGAACTATTAGCAGTGACTGAGACATTTTAAGGTAGATTAGTACTTAGAGAATCTTGTATAGAGTAGAAGAAATAAATGTGTGATTTTAACTGTTATCAAGTGGCTGGACTACATATGATTCATAGCCGTGTGAAAGCTAGTGTGACAGTATTCTTTTACCATTTTTCTATCTATTTCTGTACCCCAACCTTAACACGGAACGAGCTAAACAAATAAATTTATTAAAGTAATTCATAGGGTGACTTACTAGCAGTTCCCACCGAATAAACGTGAGGGTCCATAATTCCATTGTGCAGAGCCCATAAACCCCACGTGACACTTTAATTGGCGAGCCTAGCTAGGATCTGTGTATAATAGGAATTGGGTATAACCGGACCTAAGTACAATAAAATTAGATAACAGTAGAAGTAGAATAACTTAGAATAGTGGTAACAAGGACTAATCAGTTTGGGTGCACTATTCTTTAGTTAAAAACTTTTTTGCTTCAAATATTTTTGTGCCTGTATGTTGCATTGTTCTTTTGCAGGTTTTGCTTAAATAACTGTTGTATGCCATTTGACTCTTGTTTTATTCTATTATTGATTACGAATTGTATGGTCTTTGCATTGTTTTTATTGAATTGCAATATTGCTAGTGTTTTGGTATTCCACGTGATTCAGAGGTTGTTCATAGACACGTTTGGCAATGTCGGACCCAGTGGCCTTGAGATTGCGCTTCAAGGAATTAGGGGAAGCTTTACACTTAGCAGGGGGAGACCTAATTGCGTATATCAATGCAGAGGTAGAGAAGCAGGAGGCTAAGGCAGAGAGAGCAGCAGAGAGAGAGGCGAAGAAACTCGAAGCGGCAGAGAGAGCTGCAGAGAGAGAACAGAAAAAAGCAGAACTAGAAGCAGAGCAAAAGAAACTAGCATTAGAAGCAGAGCAAAAGAAAGCAGAGTTAGAAGCAGCAAGAGAACAGAAAAAAGCAGAGTTAGAAGCAGCAAGAGAACAGAAGAAATTAGAATTAGAAGGAGAACAGAAGAAGGCAGCATTAGCAGCAGAGAGAGAAGCAGAAGTTAGGAAATGGGAGTATGAAAGGGCAGAAAAAGAAAAAGAGAGGGAAGAAAAGGAAAAAGAAAGACAGCATGAGTTAGAGCTAAGAAGATTGGGATCAGGAGCTTCAAGTTCTTCCTCAACCCCTCCCCACTCAGATCAGCTAGAGGTAGCATCCAACCCTGTACAAGGAATGTCATTTCCACTGGGAACATTCAATGAGAGAGAAGAAGGTCTAGATCTCTATCTGACTAGGTTTGAGCGTCTAGCAACAGAGTACAAACTAGATCCCACTCATTGGTCCTTTAAGCTTAGTCAAGGGCTTAGAGGAAAGGCTTATGACATCTACAGTAAGCTACCGACTGACAGAGTGACTGACTATCACAAAGTAAAAGAGGCACTCCTAACGGGATTCGAACTAACAGGAGAATGCTACCGGCAAAAGTTCCGCACCAATCGGAGAGTGAAAGGAGAGAGCTATGCGCAGTTCGCGGATCGGTTGTCCACAATGCTGGATAAGTGGATTAGCCAGTCAGCCACGGCTAAGACGTATGATGGACTGACAGAACTGTTAGTATGGGAACAGCTACGGGAAACCATGACCCCCGAGCTGAGGACATTCTCAGTAGAACAGGGCGCGGAAAGACTGGAAGATCTGGTCAAGGTCGCAGATAGGTACGTGGCCGCACACGGAGAAGCCAAGAGCTTCAGGCGAGACCTAAAGCCTAACGGGAAAGAGGCACAAAAACGAAGCCCTACCCGGGAAGAGCGCACCGCGAATAAGCCGAATAACCCCAGACCTGGGCAGAATAAAGGACCCACCACGGAATTCGGGAAAAGAGGTCCTGCAGAACAGAGACGGTATTGTTCGTTCTGCAACAGAAACAATCACTCCACCGCAGAATGTTTCAAGTTGGCCGCACAACGTAGGGAAGAGCGCGAAAGCCGGCCAGCGCACAGAGTTCTAACTCAAAGCAGCGGTAACAAGCCACACACAATCGGAGATCACCCATCGGTGACAGACACGGTCAAGGTCAACGGAAAAGAAGCGAACTGTCTGTATGACACAGGTCTATCATACGACGCGATAGTTAGCGAATCTCTTGTATCGCGCGCGGACTTGACGGACAAGACAGTCGACTTACAAGGAGCAGACTTGACGAAACCGACGACTACTTGCCCAATAGCATGGATCGAAGTAGAGAGTAGGTACGTCACAGGACGAATCCAAGCAGCTGTTTTACAGAAACCCCTGTATGATCTAGTGCTAGGTTGTAGGTATGTGTTCTTAGGCACGCCCCCTAAAACTGTAGAGATAGCTGCAGTGCAAACCAGGGCCCAAGCTAAAACCCAACCACCCCAGCCCGAGTTCGCTCCGAATCCAGGACTCGAAGAGATCAAAACAGCACAGAAAGAAGACACCTCGATAGCGAAGTGCTTCCAGAAGCTACCCAAGGCGCACACACCCCCGCACAAGGGAGACTTCTACATGGAAGAGGGAGTTCTACATCGACAAGGAGATGGAGATCACACCCAACTAGTACTACCAGCCACCCTTCGAGCCCAAGTACTAGAATTAGGCCACAGCATGCCACTCAGCGGACACATGGGAATTGGAGCCACAGTGCAGAGAATCAGCGCACACTACTATTGGCCAGGAATCACGGAGGATGTCAAGCGCTACGTGAAATCTTGCCACCAATGTCAACGATATTCCCCGCGACATCACACCGTACCAGTTACCTTAGGACCATCAGTAGTAGTCGGCGTGCCATTCCAGCAAGTCTCAGTAGACATAGTAGGACCACTGCCCATGACCAAGAAGAGGAACAGATTTCTACTCACACTCGTCGACGCATGTACGATGTGGTGCGAAGCAGTCCCGTTGCCAGCGATCGACACCAAGAAGATTGCAGATGCACTCATCGCCATCTTTACCAGAGTCGGATTCCCGGACAGCATTAGAACGGACAACGGATCTCAGTTCACCGGCCGCCTGATGCAAGACGTGTTCGAGTTGATACAAGTTCATCACATTCGCACACCACCATACCACCCCGCCAGCAACGGACAAGTAGAAAGACTGAATGGAACCCTTCTCACCATACTCAGGAAAGTCGCCGACGACAATCCAGAAGCGTGGGACACCTACGTGAATGCGGCACTGTTCGCATACAGAGAAACGCCCCATGCAGCCACAGGCTACACCCCGTCAACATTGCTATTCGGCAGACCTCTAGCAGGACCGCTAGAAGCCCTACGCAGAAGTTGGACGGAAGCCAAGATAGACGACACACCAAGAGGTGCCACCAAGTACGTCGCAGACCTGCAGGAAACCCTCAAAGCAACGTGGAAGAAAGCTGGTGAAGCACTGAAGAAGGCAAGAGCCCGTCAGGCGAAGTACTACAACCGCCACGCGAAGGACCGAGAACTGCAAGTCGGCGATCAAGTGCTACTCTTACTTCCAAGTGGAACCAACAAGCTGGACATCGCTTGGAGAGGACCGTACCGGGTGACTGCCAAGAAATCCAAGACAGTCTACCAAGTAGAGGTGAACGGGAGAGCCCGATACCACCACATCAATCTCCTCAAGAAGTATACCGACAGACCAGCGACCCCCGGCACACACACATGGATGGCCATCGCCATCGCGGAAGAAGTTCATCCCCAACTACCCCAGCATCGCCGTACCACTGACAAATGGAACCCGGAAAATCGCCCCGGACAAAGTAGTTTGGACAGCCGAATGCGAGACAGCATTCCAAACACTCAAGGACAGAATGACATCGGCGCCAGTACTCCACCTACCCGATTTGACTCAGCCATTCGTTCTTCGCACCGACGCAAGCGACTTAGGCCTCGGAGCAGTACTGCTACAGCGCGACCCCAAGAATGCAGAGACGCTATTCCCTGTCGCCTACGCCAGCAGGAAATTGAGACCCGCCGAGACCCACTACGCCACGTCGGAGAAAGAATGTCTTGGACTAGTCTGGGCCATACAGAAGTTCCAACTCTACCTGTATGGGACCCACTTCACAGTTCAGGTGGACCACCAACCACTATCGTTCCTGGCAGCCTCCAAGTCTTTGAACTCTCGCCTGATGCGATGGGCACTCACCCTTCAGGCATACTCATTCCAAATCGAGTACATCCCCGGCAAGGAAAACCACGGAGCCGACTACCTCAGTCGCCATCTCGTGGAGGACACAGCAGCTGTCGCCCACCCAACACAACTAAGGGCCACAGCACCAGAATTCGTCCCCGCCCAGTAATACCCTGTCACTAGTGTCCATAGCTACCTGGCACAGCATTGCAGCTCAGGTAGAGCAACTTACTTAGTTTGTAAATAGGACCCTAGGATAGTGCAGTGTTAAACTAGGCTCTGTAGTAGAAAAAGGTCGAATCCAGTAGTCATCGCCTTTTTTCAGTTGAGGGAGCCTGTCACGAACTGGCTAGTATTAACTCTGCTTATTTTAGCTTGGTTAGTATATATAATATTAGAATTTCAAAGTTAGGAGCAGACGATGAAAGTAATCAAGCGTAGCGGTAGCATACTGCCGATCATACACACAGTGATAGTTGACGCTGGCTGAGGCCATGACATCATCGTAATTACGAGAGTCGTAAACATTTTAACCAATGGGAGCTTACGCAAAGCGGTTCGAGCCAGTTTGACTGGGTCCAAACCTAGCTTATCTTTGGTCAGTTGGGAGGAATACACCGAAGTGTGAACAGCTAGATAGCTAGAGAAATCTCTACACACTTAGACCAGGAAGCAGGACTTAGAAGCATAGAATTCTATCAAGTCACAACGGGCCTGAACTTGTCAAACAGGTAAATGAACACCCTTCTGTTTCATCGTGATATATTTATATTATTGTTGAAATTATGTTTGTGGAATTTGCTATGCATAAATGTGAATCATTAATCCGAATTTGCGTGACCATGTGGAAGAGCCGACCACGAGGCGAAACACGACCGGTTACGCCGCCATGTTGTATCCCGTACGGAACCACTGTTGTTTAACTTATATGTATGTTTGCAGACCAGTGGCTGTACCACTGAATGTTTATATTATTATTAATTCTGTATGTGTATAGTTAGACACGATTGATATTCATGTATGAATAGGAATTTAGAGTGAGATTCCAGTGGAACCCGGAAGTAGCAGAATGTTCGTCGCTTATGTATAGAGATGTGGAGCTATCACTGAGGGCTACCTTGGCTTTCAGTGAGACGCTCTGCACAAACCGATTATTCAGGGTTGTGCAGAATTTCGTCTTTTATATTACAGACGAGCAGGCGAGCTACCCCGAGCTATCCTGGGCGCACCACTCCACAGAAACGACTAGTTGGCGGAGTATCCTCTACCGCACAAGACGGAAAGAGCGACCCGGAAAACTCCCTGTCAGACCCCACAGCGTGGCAAGGGAACCCAACTACACAACGACACAGGTGGACCAGAAGCTACCTCACAGAAGGACTTCGAACCCCCACTCATGAGTTAAGTGCATAACACGAAGGTGCACTTAAACTGATTATAACAGGACCACAGTAGTCCAACTCTTCAGAAACTGTAAAACGGACCACAGTAGTCCAAATCTACATGAATTCGAATAGAAAGTGCCCGATGAAGATATAACAGCTGCCTAGACTATCAGCGATCGAACTATTAGCAGTGACTGAGACATTTTAAGGTAGATTAGTACTTAGAGAATCTTGTATAGAGTAGAAGAAATAAATGTGTGATTTTAACTGTTATCAAGTGGCTGGACTACATATGATTCATAGCCGTGTGAAAGCTAGTGTGACAGTATTCTTTTACCATTTTTCTATCTATTTCTGTACCCCAACCTTAACACGGAACGAGCTAAACAAATAAATTTATTAAAGTAATTCATAGGGTGACTTACTAGCAGTTCCCACCGAATAAACGTGAGGGTCCATAATTCCATTGTGCAGAGCCCATAAACCCCACGTGACAGCATGATGAACAGGTTGGGATAAAAATCCCTGTCACAATGTTTCAGTGCTTCTGATGCCGTGGATGGGATGATAGCTGTCGCATTCTCAGCAGCACTTCGCCATTTGCAAACCCACCTTTGGTATTCTGCATCAAGGGTAGCATTGTCTGGTAGATCAGTCTCCCACAACATTGCCAGTGTCTTCACCCCTTCTGGAACCTGCATGAAACCATCCTGGTTGTCTATTAAAGTGCTTGGCACCAGACAGAGACCATCAACTGCTAGGTCAGCATTTTTGAACCTCGAGTCCAATTCGATTGACAGGTGTTCCAAGAAAGGAATGGCAATGCTAATCTTGAAATATTCTTCTGGAGTGGCCGCAGGTTGGTTGTCACGGAGAGTCTGTCGGGATGCTTGACGAGGAACAATAACATCAGTTGTCAAAGCATTCGCCATTTTGCTGACTTCACCGAACCAGGCAACGAACGCTGTGTCGACATCTCTTCTAATAGAAGACATGCAGTTACTGACCGCTTTGATTTCCCTGTAGGCATCGACAACATCTTTTGTCCTTTTCTGCAGCTTCACTGTCGAGGGTTTTAAGTAACGCAAACAATTGCGGACGACAACGAATGCAACGAGGAAAGCACTGCTGCTCAAGGTGTGGAGAAAGCCAGTTGCCTTGGTCAGTGTCTCACTGTCCCAATTGTCACTGTCTTCACACATTTGTCCCAAACAGTTGTGAACAACCAGAAAGAGATATGTATAAACCTCCAGTGCTTCATGTTTTTCTACCCATCTTGTTCTGCACAGATCAACAAGCTTTGTTTTTGTCGTGTCAGGCTGAGATGATTCGATGGTATCTTCAAGTTTTCTTTGTCTCTTTGGAGAGTTTGAGAAAAACAGTGACAGTTCCCTCAGTGCTCCCATCATGTTCTTCACTGCAGGCAAGCCGCATGCTTTTTCAAGCTATGGGAAGCACAGTGTCTCAGGTAACAGAATGTAGTTACTTGTGATAAAAGAATCAGTGGTTGAAATTGAGTAGAGTGGAAGAGGATTTATTTTTTTATAGTGCCTAGGGGAGAGGGTTGAAATTTCTCCCCGGATTTACTTATGATTGTAACGTACCCCCCCCCCTCCCCCCTTCCAAAAAAAAAAAGAAAAAAAAAGAAAAAAGAAAAAGAAAGAGGTACATAGTCAGGCCAGGGGGGGGGGGGTTACGTAACCCCTGTAACCCCCCCCCCCCCCTAGTCCGGGCCTGCACTTTACGATCATGGAGGACAGCTTTAGAGACAGCTCTTATTCACTAATTCACAACACTTTCATTTTGCTTTTCTTCCAACTACGTCCACATTGAACAACACTCATCATGCATAACAGCAAATTAACGAAGTACAAAAGTCTTCATCCTACCTTTTCAACAACTAGCACTATCCAAATCACAACACCTTATCAAACATTAGTACAACCCCTTTTTCATTTGTGAGGTTTCGCTAGGCTGAAAAACAAGGTGGAACAGAAAACAATAAAAGCCAGTTGTATACACTTCGCCAGGGTTTTATATGTATTTCAAAAAGTAAAAAAACCCACATAAATAAATAAGCAAATTTATAAGTAAATAAATTAATAACAACAACAACAACAATAACAACAGCAGCAGCAGCAGGAGTAGTAGTAGTAGTAGTAGTAGTAGTAGTAGTAGTAGTAGTAGTAGTAGGAGGAGGAGGAGGAGGAGTAGGAGGAGGAGGAGGAGGAGGAGGAAGAAGAAGAAGAAGAAGAAGAAGAAGAAGAAGAAGAAGAAGAAGAAGAAGAAGAAGAAGAAGAAGAAGAAGAAGAAGAATGGTATTTATTTAACGTGTTTTTCCTAATGACAGATCAGTTCAAATCGAAAAGTTATGCGGATTAGGGTTAACAGGTTGTTTTTTCTTCTTTTAGTTGAAGAAAATATGCCAGAGTAAAATAACCCATGCAGGGGCTTTGAACAGGCACAAAGACGCTGTACAATCACGGTAAAATAACCTAACCTTCCTCAATGTCACGCTCTGTCATTTGTCTTTGCCAAACAGCCATATTTATTTTTTTTTAAGCTCCTAAAATTTACGACGAATTGCGATTAACTAGGAACGACAATAATAACCATCTGTGATAGTATGTACTGCATAACTGAAACAGTGGAATGCGACATTAAGATATGATATATCCCGCTTTGAACCTCAGAGCAGGTCTCGGAGGGGGAGAAAGAGAGAGAGAGAGAGAGAGAGAGAGAGAGAGAGAGAGAGAGAGAGAGAGAGAGAGGGAGAGGGAGAGAGAGAGAGAGACGGACGGACGGACAGACAGACAGACTTACAGACAGACTGACTGACAGACAGAGACAGACACAAACGAGAACAGAGACAGACTAACACAGAGAGAGAGACAGAGAGACAGACAGACAGACGGACAGAAGAGACAGAGAAAGATTATGGTTATGATTTTGTATGTATGAACAGGAACAGATGAAGAAAGATGTTGTCATGTTTGATCTTTCACTTAGTCTAATCCCTGAGACACTCTACAGCTACTAGTTGACGTGTCAGATGCTAAGAATTAAAAAGTACTAAGATAGAAAACTACTGATGCCGAGTTTCCTATAGTAGAGAAAAGACGGAAGCAAGGATCAGAGCGTCCAGTTGACGTGACCCGAGGGGTAGGTAATACTTGACTAATTATACTGGGTATTATACCATGCTGAGTGGACATTGACGCAAGTATACCCGGCCGTAGCTTTTGCCTATCCACCGTAGAAGAAGATTAACAGTCAATTAATTGATGATAGGAGATCACTCCTGTAGCAACCACATATTCATAGATAACATATGTACTTCAGATTGATAGGGAGAGTTTACGTTATTGCAAGTTTAAGATGACCGCCTGATAGTCCATAGAACCAATGTTGTTTTCTTTGTTCGCATCTGCATAATCTTGAAAGTAGAAGGATAGGAACGATGATTTTTGAGATATGGTTAGTTAATAAGGTTGTTGGACCCTTTGACAAGTAGTTTTTTGGATCGATGTATGCTTCATGACTTTCTTTAGGAATTTACAGTTTAATTTGTGCTTTGAGTGTTTTGTTTATTATTTTGATTTAGTGTCTGCAAAATATGTATGTTGTTATGATTATGTGTGAGGAAAACAAACCTTTATAATATTATATTCAATGTACATATATGTGCTTGGTTTTATTCTGGATAACATTATGCAGCAGTATTAGGTTAGCACTGACGTTTAGGAAAAGGCTGTAGCAGGTGTGACACCTACGTGAATTAGCTAATAGACATTCTTGATGGGATCGATAAGTTGTCACTTAGTATGACACATTCCTGCTATTGTCCAGACTTTCTCTGAAGGAGATGGTATCACCAATTAGCGATGATTGTGAAGTGCCTTACAGAAGGACCCAGTCTTGAGTAAAGAGGCACGCTAAGACACTAAGTTGGAGGAGGAGCCTAAAGTGTCCTCGTCATGTAGAAATATTACCACGGATGGGCACTGAATAGAATAGACCCAACGTTTCCCGGCGTGTCGCAAGATGCGACTAACAGGGGTGATGTCAGCACGGCATCACTGGGCAAAAGTCTTCAACACAGAAGTCACCGGCCAGGACGGAGGAACATTACGTTATTTATAGGTTCAAACACCACGTGCTTCGAGGCCAAGGCGAGACATACTGTACTCGTGGGTTTCGGCTGTGTCCAAAAGCCTGGAGAGGATTGGGCCCCGCCAGGCCTTTCTTGCCCGAGACACGCAGTATGATAAAAACAACCACTCATTCCATACCAGATCGGTCGTCGCCAGGGTCACCAAAGACCACGCCTTCCGTTGGCCACCAGGACGGAGTGATAAATGTGTTACTGATGGACAACTTAGCACGATCCGCACGAGAGACATCATCATCATAGGAACCTGAAATGTCAGGACCTTAACTGCGGAAGGAAAATTAGAAGAACTGGCCCACGAGTTGGACCACTATCGATGGAACATTTTAGGTATCACCGAACTGCGCTGGAAAGGCCTAGAGGAAACAACGACTGACAAAGGCCACAACCTTTATTTCAGCGGGAGAGGTGACAGGCACGTTGGATTCTTGGTCCATAAAGACATTCTAGTCACTGTCATGGGTTGCCGCCCAGTCTCCAGTAGACTCATTACCATCCGTCTGAGAGCAGCCCATTTCAGCATTGCCATCATCCAGGCCTATGCCCCAACATCAGATTATGACGACAGCGAAATCGAGGATTTCTATGAACATATGCAGGCTGTCCTTTACCAAGTCCTGAGGAAGGACATAGTCATAGTGCAAGGCGATTGGAAAGCCAAGGTTGGCCAAGATGCGTATCACAACTGGGGAGACATATGTGGACCACACTGCAAAAACGATACAAATGACAGAGGTCTGAGACTTCTGGAGTTGCCAGCCTGATACTAGCAAACCCGCTTGGTATCCACAAAAAAAAACAGACGATGGACATGGCACAGTATCAACGGGAGCATCACAACCAGATTGACTACATCATGGTCAAGAAAAGCTTCTGATCAAGCGTCAACATTGGCAGAACACGAACTTTTCCAGAAGCAGACATCGGAAGCGAGCACGATCTTGTGATGTCTTTTCTGCTCCACTTGAAGAGAGTAAACACAGCAAAGTGCACCAGACTGAAGTTCGACCTGGACAAACTGCAAGATCCGGAGATGACAGACATGAGCCATCGGTGGCCTGAAGTCTGGGAAGGTCTCTGGGCTAGATGAGGTTATTGCTGATTTTTATTTTATAAGCTGAGCCTCTTGTAACTCCTTTTTTAACAAAGCTTTTTAATAAGCTTTATGATTGTGGCCACTTTCCAGATGTCTGGTGTCGGTCTGTCATTGTGCCTCATCCAACAAACCCAGACAATGACCGTAATATTTCCCTTTTAAGTATTACGAGCAAGATATGTACAAAAATTTTGAATACACGTTTGTATAAGTGGGCTGAAAGGGAAGGGAAGATTTGTGAAGAACAGGCTGGTTTTAGAAAACATTATTCCACTATTGACAGGGCTGAGATTTAGCAAGCCATGCTAAGGAGCCAGCCGGGCTCCTAACCTGGGAAGTTGCCAAAATATTTCTCAGGTTGCCAGACCCCTTGATTGAAAGCACGGTCATTTTTTTTAACTGTATAACTATTGCAGCTAATAAACAAGATAAATTTCAACAACAACACTGTTTCAAATTTTAAAACAAGCACTGTATCATTTATTCATCATCGACATCCTCCTCCTCAATGTTCCAAAACTTGAAGGAGCTTGGGTGTGCCTTCTTCAACTGGTTTTTTTCTTCTTCGGACTTCTTTTTTTTTTGCTGGAGGCTCCGAGACACCGCTTAAAAAGCGCCACATCGTTCGAGATTGACAAAAGACTGAGAATGGGGAATATCGAAAGTACGGCAAGTCTCGCGTGACTCATCAAGGAAGTCAGAGACTCGTTCCGATACACGCAAGGAAGCAAGAAGGCTATGAACTCGCAGGGCAGTAGCATTTCGCGGCGAGGGAAAGAAGAAAGTCTCGCGAGAAAAGGCTATTTTTACTTCACAAATCCCTCGCTTTGCTAGCGTTACCTAACTTCCTAGCATGCATCGGAACGGGTCTCCGGTGCTGACTGCAGAAGCGGTTGGCGCGTGTTTTGTTTTACATTGCAAGTCAAAAGTCCGTGTACAGGTACAGAATCTCTACCACTGGCGGTATTTTCAAGTCGCCAGCCGGGCGAATGGTACCCCAAATCGAGCTCGCCACACACTATTTTTAGGGGCCATTGGCGAGTTGGCGAACGTTAAAGCTCAGCCCTGTATTGACTATATTTTTTCTGTGTTCTCTATAAAAGGAAATATTCTATATTCTAAACAAAAAAAGAAAAGTATACGTTGCATTTATTGACTAAATGCGTGCCTTTGCTACTGTTGATAAAAATAGCTTGTGGAAAGTTTTGCAAAAAGTTCAAACATCAACCAAAATGCGGAGGATGCTCCAAGGAATGTACGCTTCTGTCCAGTCTTGTGTGAGATGGGGCGCAACTCTGCCAGACTTTTTTGATTGTCCCAATGGTCTGAGACAAGGATGTTTGTTGTCCCCCTTGATTTTTTCTTTGCTTGTGGGTGAGGTAGCTGATGCAGTTACGTCGAAGGGGCGACCTGGTTTCCAATTTCTGCGCAGATGATATTGTACTGTTGTCTTCTACGCCTGTCGCCCTTCAGAACCAGTTTGATAATCTTGCCGAAGCTTAATAAATTCAGACAGATTGGGTTTGAAAGTTAATTTGAATAAATCTAAAGTAATGATTTTCAGGAAATGGGGCTGATTATCGAAAAGGGAAAAATGGTTTTTGAAAGGCTCAGAACTTGAAATAGTGAAGGAGTATAAGTACTTAGGATTTGTCCTGACAAGTAGACTTGCCTGTTGTGGTCGCCCTAAATCAGGTTGTGAAGAAGGGTAAAGGCAAGATCGTCGAGATTTTGAGCACCATGTGGAGTCTTGGCAAGATGAATATGTCTTTTTTTCTTTAAGCTGTTTGATGCTCAGGTCAAGCCGATGCTTTTATATGCTTCGAAAGTCTGGGGGAGGGGGAGAGAGTGGGGGGCAACTCTGTCTAAAATAGTTGAATCAGTACACCTTTTTGCTTTAAAAAAAGACTGCTGATTGTTGGCTTCGGGACTCCAAATGCAATGGTATACGGTGAGACAGGACGCTATCCTTTATTTATAGATAATACTATCAATGTCCTGCGTTACTGGTTTTCAGTACAGAGAATAGAACTACATAGAATTCCACGTCAGGTATATGAAATGCTGTATATTTCTATGAATAACCCTCAGAAAAACTGGGCATATATGGTAAAAAGTATACTTGACAATTATGGATTGTCATTTGTTTGATCAAATGGAGACCCCCGTTGGGGTGCCGGGGGTTTCAGTATAAGTAGTATCCCCACTTTCTGGAAATTTAGTGCTTTAAATTCCCACTGTCGCTGTCTTTCTCATTTGCTCTTTCTCAGTCCTGCTCTGTTCTATCAATCTGCTATACTATCTTCTTCTTCGCTAGACCAGTCACCTACCTTTTTTCTTGAAAACTCTTCCGGGACAAGACTCCTTGTTTGTGTATGAGGTCTGTTGGATCAGCTTGGGACTATTGGACGCTTTCTGCCAGGTGGTCACTAGGGCTTCCTATGATGTTATTATTTAGCAATGTAGGCATTTTATATGTATATGTTTTGTTGATAATTTATAATGATGTTTGTATTCTATTTTGTTTTTGTAAACGGGGGTTCGATAAATTAGAGTGCAGCCTCAGCGTCCCCTGCTTGGGATGTCTTTATTGTAAAGTGACTGGCTGGTGGAGGGCATTTAGTTTTCCCACTAGGGTTGTTTCAGCAGATCTTTTATGCG
>CM072520.1:44680333-44770333 GCA_036898135.1 Oncomelania hupensis
TCTGCTACCACATCATCTCTGGAACTGCTCCTAGCTATCTTTCTGAACTTTTGACTGTCTATGTTCCTTCTCGGTCTCTCCGCTCCTCTGCAGATGAAAGGATGTTCCGTGTACCAGAATACCACAGGGTGAGACACGGTGGTAGAGCTTTCAGTTTCTTCTCCGTTCAGACCTGGAACTCGCTACCTCGGTCCGTCCGTCACAGTCCTTCACTAGCGTCTTTTAAAACGAACTTGAAGACGCATCTTTTTAGAGAGGCCTTTTCTTAGGCGCCATGAGTGAGTGTTGTTAGTTATTGTTTGGTGTTGAGATGTATATGTGGTTGCGTGTTATTGACCAATGTACGCATGTTGTGTTTACATTTGTTTGTGTAAAGCGCTTTGTGATTTTGGAAAGCGCTGTATAAATTGCCTGTTATTATTATTATTATTATATTAAAATATGGTCGATATACGTTTGCCTTTGACGCAATGCGTAGAAAACATAAAAGGCCAATTTGCGAATCTGCTCAGTGGATCCATTACGTAATACCGCCGTGTAATGTTCGCTAATGCCGAGTAAGTATTTCATCCTAATATCTTTGTACAAACGACAGTGATGAATAAAATGAGCTTCATCTTCAGTTTCAATACATGTGATGCACAAAATATTAACATTATTATAACTAGATCTCTTAAAAGATGACCCATTAATAGGTAATACACCGATGCGATGTTTTACAAGACCGTCTCTAAAGCATCTGATGTCCAAAAAATCAACAAAATTATTCACATATAAAATCTGACTTGAATCAACTGTATACTCTATATAAATATCTTTCTCTGTCACTGAGCACTTCCATTCTTGTACATACTGGTCCATCATTCTCTGTTTCAACATTGAAACAAAAGCAGATTCACATCCTACGCCCTGGTTAATCCACGCATATCCAAATCCTAATTTAAACAAAGTGTGTTTTACTAGTGTTTCCCAGCATGCTTTGCCTCTATTGTCCATACTTAACAGCATGTAATAAGCCTGTTTTGGTAGTCTTGATCCATCCATTTGCAGCAACTTTAACCAGTATTTGATGCATCAAACTGCACTATTGATATACAAGGGGTTCCCCATATGCAAATCTGTTTGGAACTTTCAGAGGTACTCGAAGAAAACGTTTGCAAGCTAATGTGTGGACTTTTTCAATGCTGTCCAGTCTATTCAGGCCCCACATTTCAGAGGCGTACATCAAAACTGGCTGCACCTACAAGTCAAAAATGTTGAAAAAGCAAATTTTAGTAATGTCATTTAATTTACCTATTAATTTTATGCATTCTACACAAGCCCTTCTGCACTTAACTGCCAGAGCGCTAACACTTCTGTTTAAGCTTATTTTCGTTGTGAACATGAATCCAAGATAAATGTATTCGTTTACCACTTCAAGTACGCTCCCATCCAGGGTCAATTTTTCGTTCTTACCTAAAAATCCCCCTTTTCGAAACACTATTACCTTTGTTTTATCAGAGTTAGTTTTTAAGAATAGCCGTTTACAAGAAGTATTTAAAATATTAATCTGATTTTGTAGCCCCTTGGCAAATAAAAGTAAAAATAATTCTACCAGGCTGGTTAACAACTGGATACAATGCAATCCGTTCTCATCTACTGCAGCTGCAATTTCATTAATAAATATATATAGAAAAAGAACAGGACTGAATATACAACCCTGTCTCAAACCAACTAAACATTCAAAAAAATCCGTTAATCTGTTCTTAACTTTAACACAAGACAACACAGTGCTATATATTGCCTTAACTGCCTTTATAAATTTACCGTTTATCCCGTATCTCAGTAAAACATCAAAAAGTGGTTCGTGCTGCACAGAGTCAAAGGCCTTTTATAGGTCCACAAAACGTATAATTTACCTCCCTTTTTGATAAACAATTTTCTACAATAGCATTTAGAGTAAATATGTGATCAAAAGTTGAGTAACCTTTCCGAAATCCGGCCTGTGATTCTGTCAGTTTCTCCTGCTCTTTAATCCAAGTTACAAGTCTTCGATTAAGTACTGACGTGTAACACTTACTAACTAAACTTAGTAATGAGACCCCTCTGTAGTTGTCAGTTAGTGAGTTATCACCTTTTTTAAAATTAGGCACAATAATTGATTTTGACCATTCGTCAGTGTCACGACCCACACTCATGCAAGAAGAAGACGATAGTCTTAAAAAAGTTCGAGCGTTGGCTGATGCCCAGAGCGAACTGAAGTCAGGAAATGCTACAGTAAAATTCACGCGAAAGAAAGGGTTACTATACAGGTTGCATCAGTTGCGAGGAGTGGAGACATCGCAGCTAGTAGTTCCCAAGAAACTACGAAAAGAAGTCATGAGGCTAGCTCATGATCCTCCCATGGCAGGACACCTAGGAGGAAAACGAACTCGCGAACGTATATGGAATACGTTTTTCTGGCCAGGTATGTGCGCAGATGTTCGCAGGTACTGTGCATCATGCATTGAATGCCAGAGAGTGACACCAAGGGGTCGAGTGAGTCAGCAAGGTACCCCTACAAAAGATGCCTTTGATGGACGAACCTTTCCAAAGAGTGGCTATCGACATTGTAGGTCCGATTGCACCAAAGTCGGAACAAGGTAACCAATACATTTTGGTAGTTGTCGACTACGCTACACGATACCCAGAAGCAGTTCCGTTGAAAAGAATTGACACTGAAAAAGTAGCAGAGGCTCTGTGGACCATATGGTCGAGGGTAGGCATCCCTCGTGAAATACTAACCGACAGGGGGACGCAGTTCATGTCAGCAGTCATGGATGAAATGAACAGATTGTTGGCCATCCATGGAAAAGCCACCACACCCTACCACCCTCAGTGTAACGGGATGACCATGCTGAGAAAACTGACTACAGAACAGCCACGGATGTGGGACCGGTACATACCAGCTCTTCTTTTCGCCTACCGAGAGGTACCTCAAGAGGCTACTGGATTTTCACCGTTTGAGCTACTATACGGAAAAACAGTCAGAGGACCGATGGCCGTGTTGAGAGAGCTATGGTCGAAGGAGATTGCTGCTGAAGAAGTGAAAGTAAGCAGTGAATACGTAGTCGATCTACGCAATCGCATCGAGGAGACGTGCCAGATAGCAAAAGAACATATGAAAGGTGTTGCAGAGCGCCAGAAACACTACTTTGACCGAAAAGCGAAACCCAGGGTCTTCAAAGCAGGCGACAGAGTGTTGCTGTTGCTACCCACTAAACATAATAAACTCCAAATGGCTTGGCAAGGACCCTATGAAGTCATAGAAAAAGTTGGCGAATGCGATTATCGCATATCAGTAGGACGGAAAACTAAACTCTTCCACGTCAATCTGCTGAAAGAATGCAGAGAAAGAGTGACAGTCGATGCAGTAGTGACAGAAGACGATCAATGGAAAGAAGAACAAGTGGGCAACGACATTCCAACGTGTCCGTTAGTGGCGACCGAGGGTCCGAAAGATGTACACGTTGACCCAGAATGTCCAGAAATTCATGAGGACATCCTAAACATAGTGTCAGACTATGCAGACATTTTCACTGATTTCCCTTTACGATGCACCTTGGATACGTGCGAGATAAAGATGATCAATGAAGAGCCAGTCCGTACAAGACAATACCCTTTACCTCATTCGCAAATGCAGGTGGTGAAGGATGAAGTAGAAACGATGATGAAATTACGGGTCATTGAGAGAGCAACGTCACCGTATAGCTCACCGATTGTGCTAGTGAAAAAAAAAGATGGACAAATACGATTTTGCGTTGATTTTCGCAAAATGAATCGTAACATCGTCTTCGACGCTGAGCCTCTACCTGATATCGATTTTTTGTTCGCGAAGCTCGCAAAAGCGAAATACCTGAGCAAAATAGATTTGTCAAAAGGGTATTGGCAAATCCCAATGAAAAAAGAGGACAAAGAAAAGACAGCGTTCACCACTCCTGAAGGTCAGTTCCAGTGGTGCGTGATGCCTTTTGGATTGAAGACTGCCGGAGCTATATTTTCCCGAATGATGCGGAAGTTATTGGCACCCCTTCACATGCCTGAAATAGACAACTTCATGGATGATTTGATGATAGCTACTCAAACAAAAGAAAGGCATTTGGAATGTCTAAGAGCGTTGTGTCAGAGACTCCGCGAAGTGCAGTTAGCTGCAAGACCGTCAAAATGTTTCCTAGGATTTCAGAGTTTGGAGTATCTGGGACACATGGTAGGGCGAGGTAAGATTCAACCAGACCGTCAGAAAATGGATCGCATCGGAGAAACGTCACAACCAACTACAAAGAAACAAGTGAGGTCGTTTTTGGGGTTAGCGAGCTACTACAGGAGGTTTGTACCTGTTACACTCAAGTTTGATGTTGGTGTTTTCTATCAGTATCTGATTCAGCCCCGATGCTTGAATTCCTGATAGGGTGTAACTCAGATTCGTTTATTCACACAGCCCGTCCAAACAGCATACAAGTCACAAAGTCCACGTATGAAGTTTTCCACTTTTATTCAGCACACATCAACAACTGCATACAATTCTCAATTCAACTCAACAACTTTCACAGCAACTTTCCAAATCACTATCAACAACTTTACTATCCCTCAACAGCAACTCTGCACACGATTAAATAACCTCTCTCTTTTCCGGAAAGATTTCGTACATGGTAGAAAATGACGTACTGCCACCAATCGAATAAAAGATCGTCATCACTGACTTACGTCAATACATATTTTCTCTACTTCCGGGAACATTCACGACCTTCGATATCCATCCGGAAATTTCTATCAAGAGTAAACACGCAGATCCAGAAACTTCGCAAATTATCAACGTTATACAAAGCCTCTCCTAACAACAATGCAAACTCAAATCAAAGGTAAATAAACTCCATTATTGAATACTTTGCAAATCGAAACGATTAGATCTATCGTGCGCGCTTTAGACACACTTTCGTTCGTTTCAACGTAACATAACCCCCCACTCAAGAAGAAATTTACTTAATTTCTTTCAACAACGTTGAAACGTAATGCACAAACAAAGTACAGAATTAAGACTTATTTCAGTCTGCCTGAGTACTGTCAGTGTTCACAGTTCATCCACACAGAATCCATGTTTTTCATCCGCAAGTCTTTCTGGATACTGTCAATGTTCACAATTTATTCACACAAGGTCAATGTTTCTCATCTGCAAGTCTGTTTAGATATTGCCAATGTTCTCCACACAGTCAATGTTCCTTCAACCGCAAGGAAACGTCGCCCTCGTCAGTTGCGGTCGTCATCGGCCCAGGGTCAAAGACAGTGATCTCGTGGGCTTTCCTGGAGTCAGTGCATCCTCCGTTGTCTTCCTCTCCCGCCGGATGTCCGACGCAGTCGACGTTGTCAGCTCCCAGAATGCATTCGCTGGGTCTCACGGTCAGGTTGGCTTCTGCGGGACGGTGGAACAGCTCCCTCAAGGTCTGGGTGTAGACTTCATGTTCGACCAAAGTCGTAGAGCCTGGGACATCGCTGAAGCTATGGGGAAATTCGCCCATAAGGTCCTTGAGCTCCAACTTTTGACCTTCCGTCAAGCCTGGTCCTAGCTTAACGTCATCGATGCCTTCCTTGCTGTGGAAGTCTCCCAGTTCCAACAGTTCTTCGCTGTCAAAGCTGTCGTCGGTCACAGCTGCTGTTGCTGCATGTACAGTCTCTGGCGGCCTCTCCACGTACAGCTTAAGGAGGTTGGCGTGGTATATTTTGGAATGCTGGCCGACCTTCACCTTATAGTCGTTGATCCCCACCACGGTCTCCACTTCGTACGGGCCTTTCCACTGCATCAGCAACTTATTATGATCGGTAGGTAGCAGCACCAGCACTTTGTTGCCAGGTTTGAACTTCCTGTTCACAGCCCTACGATCGTAGTAGTGCTTTCCACAGTCTTGGGACTTCTTCAGGTTTTCTCTGGCTATCTCGAGAGTCTGCTCCAGCTTCTCCCGTAGCTCAAACACGTACTGGTAGCTGTTCTTCACCTCTGGGGTGTCTACTTCTTTCGTCCACAGTTCTTTCAGGATGTGCATCGGCCCTCGGATGGTTCTTCCGTACAGCAGCTCGAACGGAGAAAAGCCGGTGGACTCCTGCGGTACTTCTCTGTAGGCGAAAAGTAAGGCGTTGATGTAGCGATGCCATTGTCTGGGCTGCTCGCTGCACAGTTTCTTCAGGGTGGACTTCAGCGTAGCATTGAACTTTTCGACGAGCCCGTTGCACATTGGATGGTAGGGTGTCGTAGTCAAATGCCGGATGCTCAGCAGTCTGTTGACCTCCTTCATGCAGTCAGAGACGAACTGCGTCCCGAGGTCTGTCAGAATTTCTTCGGGCACTCCAAGTCTACTGAACATGTCCACCAGTGCCTCTGCCACAGTTTCAGTGTCAATCTTCTTCAGTGGCACTGCTTCTGGGTACCGAGTCGCATAGTCCACTAAAGTCAGTACCCACCGATGACCTTCTTCACTCGGAGGTCTTATTTCGCCGATTAAGTCTAAGGCCACCCTCTTGAAAGGTCGGTCGATCAGAGGCATCCTCTGCATAGGCACTTTCGGGACCCTTCCTCGAGGTATGGTCTTCTGGCAAATGTCACATGATCGGCAGAAACGGCTGACGTCCGCATGAAGTCCTGGCCAGTAGAATACCGCCTGGATTCTATCCGACGTCTTCTTGATGCCTAGGTGACCTCCCATGATTGAGTCATGCGCTACTTCCATCACCTGGCGCCTTAAGGGTAATGGTACCAGTACTTGACGTAGTGGTTTACCTCCGTTGACCCTCGGGTGCTGGAAGATTCGGTACAGGATCTTGGCCTTCACCTCAAAATAGACCGTGCCACTGCGTTTGGTCACGTGATCTTGGCGGTTCCTGTACTTGTTTAAAGTGCTATCAGCTTCCTGGAGCTGAATCAGCTTATCTCTGTCCACGATGGCAGCTTTAGAGTTGTCGGCGACCTTCAGTGGCGTAGACGTCTTGTCTCTCTTGGCCTGGGCCCTGGTAGTAACAGCACCGACGATCTCTGGTCGGCAGGGCTGAGCCGGAGTAACCACATTGTCCCGTAGCAGCTCTGTAAGGTCTCCATCGGGAAATGGCAATGGATCCTCCTCCACAACTTCGACGTGTTGAGTTGAGGCAGGACTCCACTCTGGATCGGGGTCGTCGGGTCGTCTCGCGCCGTCGATATTCCCGATCATCAAATCATACAGCGGCTTCTTCAGGCAAACCGCTTCGACTTCGCCTATGTAGAAAGGGGTGTTGACATGAATCTTCGCAACTGGCGCTCTCACACATTTGCTGTCGGCCATAAGTGTCCATTTTGAATCGCCAGTGAACTGTTCTTTAGCGATTAGGTCTTCTCTGACGATGACCCCACTGCAGCCAGAGTCTCTTAAAACAGTCACTTCATGATTTCCGACGCGTCCCTTGGAAACAGGCATGTTCTGTACGGTCACCGCTGCGCTGGCGACGACGGGGATGGATTTCCCGTTGGCAAGGAGGAGTTGGCCATCAGTCATGCACTCTTGCACGTCCGCAAGGGTAGCTGTGCGCTCGGTCTCACTCGGAAGAATGACGCTCCCGCCGCACACCTGATGGTCAGATCTACTGGTTTGCCGTTGATTGGAAAACCGCCTCTGCCGGTTGCCCGCCGCTGCATTGTCTGTTGTGCTCCGCTGTCCGCTACTTTTGTTTTGAGGACAAATAGCCGCCCTGTGGTCTGTAGCGTTGCAGGTGAAACAGCCTCTTGAATGCCCTTCCCTGGGAGGAGGCGTGGAGTCTGTCTGTCTCTGGCTCGTCTGGCTTCCCTGGATCTGGTTCACATGGTTTCCAGTCTTCTGAAAATGTTTCGTCGCGCTGGGTGGCCCCAGGGTTTTCCCATGAGCGATGAGATATCTTTCAGCAGCCTCAGTCACATCTTTAAGCGTCTGCAGCTTTTGTTCTTCTAAGTGGGTCGCTAGGTTCTTGTGACAGGCATTGAGAAATTGTTCCTTCACGATCAGGTCATGGAGACTGTCGTAAGACTTCGTTTCGCCTGATAACTCCACCCACTTGTGTAGATATGACGACAGGCGCTCCACAAACTGCTTTGGCGTCTCGTCTGACTTAGGCCGGCATTCACGGAAGCGTTTACGGTAGCCCTTCTCTGTAAAGTTGTAGCACTGCAGTAGGGCCTCTTTCAAGACGTCATAGTTTTTGGCGTCATCGTTCGACAGTCTGGTGTAAACTTCGAGCGCTTGCCCTGTCAGAAGTGCACTTAGTCGAATCGCCCAGTCTCGAGGTTGCCAATTGGAGCTTTCGGCGAACCTTTCGAATCTCGCCAGATAGGTGTCGATCTGGTCCTTCCCGTCGACGAAAGCTGGCAATTTTGGAGCCGTATGGTCGTTGGTGGCTTGTGGCGCATGCTGATTGTTCTGGATACGCGCCAACTCTAGCTGGTACTGACGCTCACCTTCAAGACGCTTCAGCTCGAACTCTCTTTCTTCTCGGCGTCGTTGCTCTTCAATTTCTAGACGCTTCTCTTCTAATTCTCTTTCTTCGCGCCGTCGCTGTTCTTCTCTTTCTTCACGCAATATTCTCTCCTGGAATTTGACGTACTCCGTCAGCTGTTTGCCTTTTAGATTTAGTTCAACCCCTTTCTGCCAGAGGTCAGCCATCTTGATGCTTCTGGAAAGTTCTTTTCTAGAAAGTTCTTTTCTGGAAAGTTCTTTTCTGGAAGGTTCTTCTTCTAGAAAGTTCTTGACTGTGCTGTACCTTTCTAGACTGTTCTAGAACAGCACGCTTTCTGCAGTAGCGCTGATGCTTGTCACTAGTCGCCTTCGCTGACGCAGGCCCCGCTGTCCTCGTCGTCTGCGACGCTGCACCACGCTGGTGTTGATGTACACGCTCCTGTGCTGAAGTAGACGCGACGTCCGCTCGCCGCTCTCTGTAACACTGGCGATGTAGCTCCGAGACTGTCCCTCGACGTAGTCTTACGGTAGCCACGTAGTCCCGCTCTGTTGTTCGCTCACGAAGCAACTCTTCGGCGACTACACGCCCTTGCAGTCAACCCGAATCTATCGGATGTAGTCCCAGTATGTTGGCCCCTCTCGACGCAACTCGTTGGCGGCTACCCTCGATGACTGCCTCTCGTAACGTTGACTCGCTTGTTGTAGCGGTTGAACCCTTGGCTATGGCGTGAATCGCGGCTTGACCCCCAAAATGTTACACTCAAGTTTGATGTTGGTGTTTTCTATCAGTATCTGATTCAGCCCCGATGCTTGAATTCCTGATAGGGTGTAACTCAGATTCGTTTATTCACACAGCCCGTCCAAACAGCATACAAGTCACAAAGTCCACGTATGAAGTTTTCCACTTTTATTCAGCACACATCAACAACTGCATACAATTCTCAATTCAACTCAACAACTTTCACAGCAACTTTCCAAATCACTATCAACAACTTTACTATCCCTCAACAGCAACTCTGCACACGATTAAATAACCTCTCTCTTTTCCGGAAAGATTTCGTACATGGTAGAAAATGACGTACTGCCACCAATCGAATAAAAGATCGTCATCACTGACTTACGTCAATACATATTTTCTCTACTTCCGGGAACATTCACGACCTTCGATATCCATCCGGAAATTTCTATCAAGAGTAAACACGCAGATCCAGAAACTTCGCAAATTATCAACGTTATACAAAGCCTCTCCTAACAACAATGCAAACTCAAATCAAAGGTAAATAAACTCCATTATTGAATACTTTGCAAATCGAAACGATTAGATCTATCGTGCGCGCTTTAGACACACTTTCGTTCGTTTCAACGTAACAGTACCAAACTTTGCAGCCATAGCCGCACCTCTATCCGATCTGACGAAGGGAGGAAAAACAGGACCAGTCGCATGGACGGAAGCATGCGAAAGAGCTTTCAACACTTTGAAAGAAAGGTTGTGCTCTAGTCCTGTATGTTGTCTGCCAGATGGCGAAAAACCGTTTGTTTTGCAAACAGACGCGTCAGACACAGGTATTGGAGCAGTACTATGCCAAGATCAGGGTCACGGACTCCAACCAGTGGCTTGTGTCAGCCGGAAGTTAGTTGCCGCAGAAAAGAACTACTCAACGATTGAGAAGGAATGTTTAGCGTTGATTTGGGGACTTCAACGATTTCAGCAATATGTGTACGATCGGACAGTCATCGTACAAACTGATCACCAACCGCTGAAATACCTTCAGAAATCGAAAACTACCAGCAGCAGGTTGATGAGATGGGCGCTGTTGATGCAGTCGTTTCCACTGGTTATTGAAAGTATTCCTGGAAAGGAAAACGTCACTGCAGACTTTTTGAGCAGAAACGTGTAAGTCGTGAACTTTGAGTTTGAACAAAACCAAGGTTTTGTCTTGAGGGGGGGGGGGGTATGTCACGACCCACACTCAGTTTGAACTTTATATTGTTGTTTGTAGATAGGTGGTCTTCTCGCAAGTGCCTATGAATCATCGTTTTGTGTGCCTTTGAATAAGCCGGGACAAAAGTAAATGAAAAGTGTGACGTAACTTATTGTCGTAGAAAAGAGGAAATGACGAAAGAGAAAGAAGACAGGTATTTGGTCGTTACATGGAGGTCCCAGGAACAGTGAATCTAGGAGCAGTGTGTTGAATCGTTTTTCGTCCCTGCTAATCCTTTATCCGTCAACTGTACGCTTAAGGAAATACGTACGTGATATCCTCACGTAGCGGTGCCCTACGACAAGAACTTGAGTTTTCACCAGAAGTCGTTTGAGAACGATGAGGGAGAAAGAGTTCGACCTTGAAACTGGTGCAAGTTCGACTGTTTGTTTTAAGTCAATGAAGATCGAGACGACTAGTAGACCTGACCGTTGACCTACCTGTACCAAAAGGAATGCTGCGGATGAAGAGACGTATCCGACCTTAGCCGCATCACCGTATCCACGGGTAGTTGAGTAAGTGTGGACTTGGGTGTTTTCACTGGCTAGTCGGGTGTCTCTTTGTTGTCATTTATTTCTGTAGTCCGTATTTTGTCGTGTCATTGTTGGTTGTCATTATGTTGTGGGGCTAAAATATTATGGGGAAGTATTATACTCGAATAAGTGATACCATATTTATTACAATCATTATTCTTCCAAGCATACAACACATTCAAGGTTGCAGTCATTCATTCATACATGCGTTAGATTTACATTTGTGATTGTTACAATACAAGAGTTAGCGATTATTATTATTAAGGAAAATGGTTGAGTTTTCAATTGCATCAGGAAGCATGTATAAATTGTTACTCAAATTCTTAGAAGATTTTGTATGGGTTATGTTGCAGTGTACCCTTCGCTTTTTGCCTTTGGTTTCATCTTCAACTTCGATTTTACCTTCAACTTCAACTTTAACTTCGACTTTGTTTTTGGGTTTACCATCACTTTTCACCGATTGTATTATAATAGACTTTTTGCCAGTGAACTTTTTGCCTTCGCTTCTTCACCACAGACTTTGAAATATTGGATGACCACGGCGGATGCATCTAATCGTAGCAGCTACAGTCCCAGTGACATTCGAGGTGTATGCACTTATCGATTACATCTAGTGCATTGACAATTTTTAGTTTATTTGCCTACTGTGTTCCCGGGACATATATACATTTCACTCCTGCATTGAGCGAGTTCATGCTCTAGGGTCTTCGGGACGTTTTTGTTATTATGCAATTTCGTATTGCAAAGGTTTGATCGCAGGAGTGTGATATGTATTTGTAAAACGGGACTTGTGAACTGAAATCGTTATAACAGTAGTAGCAACAAATTTGTAAACAGTGCATAGGTTGTGTGCGAACAATGAGTGAACAGTAGAAAAGGAAAACAAAGAGACTGAACGAGAATACTGTGTAGAACCATTTAATTTATTTAAAACAAAGAACATTTCATTCTGTCGTTTGATTTTTATCACCTTTATAAATTTTAGTTATTCAATTACGACTCCATGTTATGTTCATGTAAATAAATTGTTGTTTTATTTTGCCAACGTAATACTTGTCTCTATCTGTTCATCCGTTGTTCACGTATGGTTGCATACACTGCTCAGAGTTCCCCTTTATGGTAAGAGAAACGAAGGACCGTAAGGGGGGGCTTTGACAGTCAGGATAAATTCCTTTATCAAACTAAGTAATAAATAGTTTTGTCAGGAAAACAACTGCAGTATTACCCATTTGTTTCAATATTTCAGGCATTATTTCATCAATTCCACATGCTTTCCCGTTCTTCGAATAGAATCAGCAACTTCACTTTCTGTAATAGGACTGTTTAGCTCATCCAAATTTACATCTAAGGTTTCCTCTTTATGAGGATCCCGAACAGTCTCATAACTTTGATTACCTACTTCACGTCAAAAATCTGCTGAAAGTGCACTAACCACATTTGGTCAGTAATATCTGGACAAACACCCACTTTTCTTTTTCCTGCAAACCTTCTTACTTCCTTCCAGAAAGTCTTGCTGTCATTGCCATAGGACGCGAGCTGCCTGGCTTTATCTCGTTTATAACTAGATTTTTTGCTTCGAATTAAAGCTATGTATTCTTTCCTGTCCCTTACGTATTGTCTCCTGTTCTCTTCATCTTTGGTTTGTCAGTGAACGCCTAGCTTGAAGTTTCGCTTGTTTGCAGTCTGCATCAAACCATAGTACATCATCCCTGACGTCACCTCCAATGAAAATACGTTTCACCATACACTGGCTGCAACGCAACAGTGCATTAGTGAATAAAGTAAGAGCTTTGTTTATATCAACTTCAGAAAGTCTCCTCTCTGAAAATCCTTACCGGGAAGAGAGGGGACTATAAACTGATTAAATAAATAAATAAAATATCAACTTCAATAATTAATTGATACAGCCTGAGAGAACATGCTGTAGGTATCATCCGAGCAGCTACTATCAATAAAGGTTTGCACAAAGTCGCTGTTCCAAATACGTTTGTCAATCCATTTTCCTTTTTCTGGGTTTGTTTTATTTTCGTCTGCACCCCTGTGGGGATCTTGTTAGTAACCATGGTAATAGAAACAGGTAAGTGAGGGGAATCAACCGATGACAAAACTCGTAATGACTTACTATAGCGCTGTATGCAAAGACTGCTGGAAACAATAAAATAGTCTATGGTGCTAACGCCGGTGTTAGTAACAAAGGTAAGTGTGCCATCAAATCCGAACTGGCTCAATCCATTGGCAATGACGCAATCAAACATCGCACATACATCAAGCAAGTCTTTACCAAAGGCTGACACTTCTTCATCACCAGATCGCCTTTCAAAAAATATTATCATCGTCACTTGTGACTCCGTAAAACTCAGCATCCCTTCCTGGCATAACATCAAAGTTATCATCTGATGTATTTTTCGAACCCGTCCGTGCATTTAGATCGCCACAGATGATGACGTATAGATCAGAAAACATTTCATGTAAATCAATTAGACACTGCTCAAGGATCTCTATCCCAACTCCATACTGCGACTGTCTCCAGAATTTACTATCGTAGGGGTGGATATATAAGCAGACCAAAATTAAACATTTTTCAGCAGACCAAAATTAAACATTTTTTTTTTCATATAAGTCTCCTCTCTGAAAATCCTTACCGGGAAGAGAGGGGACTATAAACTGATTAAAAAAAAAAAAAATTTTCTAACCCCAGCAGTGTTTTATCTATTTCCAAAACGATCATGATTATGTTCATACTTGGTTTCAATTTTTCTTACAAATTTTGACAGGGAATTCCGTACATATACCAAAACTCCTCCCGAAAATCTTCCCTGTTCTGACAACTTGTCAGCCTTAGACACAAACACATCGTAGTCTTTGAACATGAATAAGCGAGCTTGTCCGTGTATACAAACGTTTTATTTAGGCAGAATATGTCAAACTTTAGCAATGTACGAATAACCAGTTTTTGTAACCAACCTTCACAGTTCCATGTACAGATGTTTATACTTGTCGGGCTCTGGTCACATCCCTATCTATTATGACTATTGCCCCCTCCACCACGATCATTACATAATAATAATAATATTAATAATAATAATAATAATAATAATAATAATAATAATAATAATAATAATAATAATAATAATAATAATAATAATAAGAATAATAAGAATAAGAATAAGAATAAGAATAATAATAATAATAATAATAATAATAATGTTCGTCATTGGTAAGGCGCCTTAGCCTAAGGATCAAGGCGCTGGCCGATACAGGATCTAACTCAAACCGCCCGAGACGCTCACCCGCAGCCTTTGGGCGCATGGTCAGAGGCCCGGACAACTGGGCACAATCCTGTGCAGCCAGGGATGGGGGAGAAGGACCAAGTGCATGCTCGTGCATGCTGGGTGTGTTCTTGTTACCGGCACTCACCCGTCTAGGACATGAGAGTCAGGATCTTTAAAGTCCGTTATGATGGAAAGTAAGCTATGGATGGAATGCATGCGACACAGACTAGACCTCGGTTTATACTCTCATCCGAAGGAGTAGGAAAACAGGAGTAAAGTGTCTTTCCCAGGGACACAACACAATGGCCCGGCCAGGGCGTGAACCCGGGACCTTCAGATCCGCAAGCCGAAGCACTACCATTAGACCACAGTGCCTCCCCATGGTTATTTGCTTTAGGTCCAGCGGACTTCCACCACGATCATCTTCCCCAACACCACACTCATTATTCCGCCCACCACCAGCTCTCCTCCCACTGTTTAACACAGCGCCACTTCTACCTCCTCTTGTCTGTGACTGATTTTGTGTTGCATTGTCATGTCTAATCCAGTTAAGTAGTGTATTTGTCTCTGGAATGTTTTTGTCAGAAGGCCTACTCAATGAAACTGCACGTGCACTGTTACGCGTATTCACTGGCCTGGTTCTCGGAGAGAGAGAGAGAGAGAGAGAGAGAGAGAGAGAGAGAGAGAGAGAGAGAGAGAGAGAGAGAGAGAGAGAGAGAAAACTGTCTTTTTAGCATGACATTCCGCGCGGGGAAATCAAAAGCCAACATCACGAACAACGCCACAGCAAACTTCATCATAATAATGTCCGACAACAGCAGAATTTCCTAGCTAGGAGCGAAAACTGTTCCAAGATGGGTGCACGCACATCAGCAGAATGAAAAACCATCACCGTCAGGATAGACGCATCCATTGATTGTATCGTTCTTTTGTATAGCGCTTTTCCTTCTCAAAAGCTGCTCAAGGTGCCAGTTGATAAGAGACTAACTTCCAGCCTCCCTAGGGACCATGGCACTTGCTGACAGTAGAGATGGGTAATCATGTCCATGGGTGTGATGGGAGCAACGAAGTGTTGACTGATCAATCAATATCTCACACAGAGTAGAAATGACTTGCCAAGGCTTTCTGTTTGCCTCTAGCGAGATGTAAGCTTTAAGTCTCGACGAATCTCACGGTACTCTGTGTAATATCATCTTGGAGAAGATACGATTACCTTTAAATGGGATTAAGATTTATGGTTAGATGAGGCGTTTAGCTCGTTCTTTACCATGATTCCAATAAGCACACTAAGGTATCCGATTCTCAAGGCGAATCCATGTCGAATAATATGCAAAACATATCAGAAACAATAATCGGTGTCTGTATATAAAGACAACACGAACATAATAATACATGGCATTCCGTATAATATGTAAACATAAAAGTATCAGAAAACTACTATAGTGTTAACTTACTTCTAGTCTCTGAAAAACGTGTAGCGAACTCGAGTTTTTCACTACTTTGGTGGTGGCAGAGGGCTTTCACTCCAGTCTGCTCCTTGATCTCGTGGTACTATGCTTCGTGAGTGACTGAATATTTATTAATTGTAGATTATAGTCACACGACACGGGAGCATATAGGCGACTACTGGTCACATTATTCCGACACCAGCAAACCATTTGACGGTAAGCAGAACATAATATGATCACACGTTGACCAATCCTGGATTTGAACCAGGGATCTTTTTGTTAGTAGTAAGCCCATCTACCAAATGAGCTACCCGCCTCCTCTCTGAATATTTGTCACGGGATGCAGCGAATATATTGCTGAATCCAAGTCATCTTCACCGTCTCACCCCGAGGGTAAAGGGAGTGAGGAACGGTAGATTCATAAGAGATATGGCTCGAGTGGCTACTTTGCATTCCAGTGACTCCAGTCAGAAGTCTGAAGGGGGCTAAGTTAAATTCTTTATGGCGCGTTCTACGTGATACAATCAGGAGTTACTGTCTCAAGAAAGTTAATTTGATATCCGTGGATATTCCCTTAGAGATCTGGTGAATCAACATTTAGTTTTGTTCATTACTATCTGTTTATCTCTAAGCTAAGTTACAACATCTTTGTCAACATTCCTGTTATTACACTCTGTATGATCCAAACTCTTGCCACCAGACCTGCTCACCAGGACCGCTAGCAAAGCTGACTAGACCGGAAAAGAGAGGTTTCATCTACACGGTCACAGCGCATCTCCTGTTTCTTCTCTTCTTTTGTGGTGCCCCGAGAGATTACTGTGAAAGCTTTAAGGTGGTGCCAGATGTTGTGTTAGTCAGCGTAATTAATTGCCTTTCGTTATTCTAGAGAGACTTGTCCTTACCGTTACAAATTCCCTATGGCTCTGTATCAGCATTTGTTAAAAACTCTCCTTACGTGGCAAAGATGGTGCTGGTTACCCTATCACTATCAGCACAATTATACACCCAGGAAGCCGGACTATAAATAAAGGAAATCAGACACCTAGCTTTGACGTCTCCTATACGCGCCATGTGTCCGGAGACTTTAATCTAATTAACAAACAAACAACCTAGCTTTGGCATTATAGGTTAATGTTCACTCATCAAGATATCCTAATTAGTCTAGTGTCATCCACCAATCAAAACACACAGGAGATGAATATCCCGGTTTCTTACACGTTAAAAAAATTGTTAAAGAAAAAAAGAAAGTCATTTTAACAATTATCCTTACAAGAAAACAGTGCATTACTTATATAGCCTTTATGCAATGAGAAAAACTTCTGTGCGTTATGTTTCTCCGAATATTCTTAACTTTCGACTCGGGTAACGTCTCGGGGGTTTTCTCCGGGTACTCCGGTTTGCTCCCCCATCAAAATTTCAAAAACAGGACCACAATAAAACGATACAAGTTACCGGTTTCAGGTTTCATCAGTGCTACCGGTAGACTGACAAACCTGGAAGCGTCCGTGTCGTTAAAGGTGGTGGTAAAGGTGGTCCCATAGCCTGGTGGCCGTAGGGGAGCGTGATGTTGGAGATCACACTTATCTTGGGCCAGCGTAATGAGGGTGATGCCCATCTCTCTCCCTCGCTGCTTTACCTTCCCCACCCTTAAAAGAGTAGGTACTCAGTCACAGTTGAGTCAACTGGGGGCGTTGTTATTTGCCGCTTCACGTTTTGCGGTCACCCATCCAAGTGCTAACCGCACTGGACGGTGCTTAACTTGCGAAACAGTAGCGAGTGCTCCAACCACTGCGCTATCCGACACCCCAGCAGCAAATGAATCGATGTAAACCTACAGTGTGTATTTATAAATGTAGACAACAAACCCCTAGAGGATCGTCGCCTGTAACTGCGTGAGTGAGAAGGGTGGAGTGGGCTTATTTACTTTTAGTCCGTCGTGTGAGTATTTCTCCCTTTAGAATGAGTTATTCATTGTTGATAGGGTCCAGTGGACTGCAAAGAGCCAAATCAGGGCCACAACATGGTTGAAAGAGGACCCATCCTTGGTCCGCATAGATCTGCTCAAACAACTCTAATGGTAACACTAAAGGCACTTCCATGCATGTACTCTAAATTATTAATCGAACCCACGTTTACAAAAACAACATAAAATATAAACATAACATATTAACAAAACACATACCTAAAAATGCTCACATGGCTAAATAATATCATAGAAAGCCTTAGTGACCATTTAGCAGAAAGCGTACAATAGCCCCGAGCTGACCCAACAGACACTATACACAAATCAGGAAGTTAGGGAGAGTTTTCAAGAAAAATAGGTAAGTGACTTGTCTAGCGAAGAAGATAGTAGATTGATAGAACGGATTTGGAACGAGAAAGAACAGATGAGAATGACAGAAACTGTGGTAAATTTAAAGCACTCAATTTCCACAAAGTAGGGATACCATTTATATGGAAACGCCCGGCACCCCCAAGGAACATTGTTCCTTTAGAGAGCTAATTAGTTGGGATGTACTGCAGCCTACATCAGAACAACTACTGCCATTATACAAAGGAACTAACACACTAATCAGTATTACATAGCGTAAATTCAGAAGCCTGCAATATATTACAAAATAATATCTATACACAGCGAAAAAATGAAAGCTCTTCTTGCCTGTACAAAGACCAAACCTACATACTGCCGACCTTATCCAGGTTGCGCACAAAACTGTGAGAAATCAGACCAAGTTTTCAGCTTTTATTGCATGCGAGTGAGTAGATTTGTGTGTGCATATGTGTGTATGTGTGTGTGTGTCTGTCTGTCTTTGAGTGTGGTGTGTCTGTGTGTGGCGTGTCAGTCTGTGTGTGTGTGTGTGTGTGTGTGTGTGCGCGCGCGTCTAAGTGCCCAGATATGGGGTGAGGATGGGAATATTTTACAAACCACAATGCGCACGTGGAAAACAACGCCTCGGCTTTCAATAAAATTAATGAGAAATTGTCGAGCAAGCGTTGGTGATTTTTTTTTTTTTTAACAATTCAATACTCTACATAGAGCAAAATTCACGCGCCGCACGTGATATCATTCTGCTGACTATTACACTCATGACTATTAATTTGACCCCAATACGAATCCAATGGGCTAAATGAAATTACCCGTACGTAATAAATTAGTAATCAAATAAGTCAAGCACTGCAGCGGGGAGAGTGGGCAAGAAAAGGGGAGTCGAGAAAGGAGAGGTAGGCGTGCAAGTCATGTTTATCAAACAGTATATAGAGTTCACATTAAAAACAGCCACAACAACAAAAACGTATATCAAATTTTCAGTCTTTTTTTTTATATAATAAATAATTTGTAGCCTGTGCTTTGTATGCGCCCTTACGTCATGGATCGTTAGCAATCGCTAAACAGTCAAGATAAAAAGGAACGTTTCGATCAGATTTATTTTAAAATCCCATTATCAAAGAGGTAGGGGAAGGGTGGACATGGGTTGGGTTAGACAAAAGGTGGTGGGGAGTGGAGAGTGATGATTACGGGGAGGATAATGTTTTATAATAGTGGTAATGACGACGACGACTACAACGATGATGATGATGATGATGATGATGATGATGATGATGATGATGATGATGATGATGATGATGATGATGATGATGATGATGATGAACAAACCAGGTCTGGCATAGAATATAATCGTCCAAGGGTGGGAGGCCGGCGCAGCGCCGGATAAAAGGTTAAGAAGTTTACTGTATCGAGCAGCGTGTGGCAGTGCCACAGGCCCCCCCCCCCCCCCCCTCAGGTAGGACTATTTAAGATAAAAGATATATTAATAAAGGAAAAAGGGCCCATGGAAACCCATCCGGCCAATGTTAAAATAAGTCACAAATTGTAATATATTAAAATGTTTTAAAAGGTACCTCAGTTTATGTACGGCGACCAAGATTTATTGATCAAGTTAAATATCTATTAGAATCCAATAACTAGGCACCATCATCAATACCAATCCGAAGCCCCCGTAGGGGTTGAGGTAACAATAAAATGTATGCCATAAAATATATCGCAACATATACAAATATAATCTAACCTGGAAAGACCCAGGAAGCGGATATATATGCTTAAAATCTATCTAAACAGTTATTTCCATCTATGGAAACTGTTGACTCGGCGTTTGGCAGCATTCTTTTTCTTTGCCTTTTTGTCTTTTTTATCTTTTAGGCTCTCAGTCACTAAAGGCACGGGTGGTTCGTCCCAACAGGTATCGAGGCAGTCGGTAATCGTATACATGTACTTTTCAACAAGCTCCACGGCCTGTTTAAATTCCTTGCCAGCGGTAGGGGATAGCCAGCCATCCACGTACCCCCCATAATCGTGTAACTGGTCGACTAGAGTAGGGACATCCGGGAACTCCGGGACAAATCTGGAGTCCTCCTGACTATACTGAGATTCTGCATCTCGCACCGCCGGTTTGACAACCTGCGGCATAACAGGGTCCAGGACCCCGACTTCAGCACTCTCCTGAACGGGTGCAGTTGTCGATTTATCAGTCAGGCCACGAACCACCTCGACAAGGTCAGATACAGTTTGCATTAACTTTTCAACCACTTTTTCTAAATTTTGGACGGCCACTAAGGGATCACGTTTCGAATCAGTAGTTCAACCGGACGGGTCTCTGGCGGCCGGTGTTCAGTGCTTGAGGTTTGTTTGACGCGTGGCCGCGCTTCGGTCTCAGCCCTACTTGCCAGGCAAGGAGGCGAGCCGATCGGACCATTGCCATTGATCTGTGGAGGTACAGGCGCAGCCGTGGTAGTTACGGGAGCGCCCAACTTTTCACCTGATGGCCGACTTAGATCGGTTGCAAGTTGTTTTTAGCGGCGTGTAAGGCCTGGACTCTTGGCATGTATGTAGTCGCTCTTATCCGGTTCGCCAATAGGCGCTCCTGAAGAGCAGGACAACTAGTATTGGCAGCTGAGTGACTACCTTTGTAGTTTATACAGAACCGTTTGACGGCCCTACACTGGGCGCCGGCATGGCCGGCGACACCACATGAGGGGCAAGTTTGACCGAACTTACATTGCTTTTTGATATGACCACATTTTTGGCAATGGTAGCAGCGAGCCACTGTAGCTACATACGGCGTGACCGCATATTCCCGATGATTTATCAGAAGGGCAGACGGTAATGAATCTGCCTCTATAGTGACTCGCACCGAAGTAGACAGTTGACCGTCGGATCGGGCAAGCCGCCGAAAGCCCCGCACAGTGCATGACCGAACAATCCCATCAAGTCCGATGGCACCATCGCATTTCTCTAGAATCTCAGCCTCGGTGACCGAGGTGGGAATACCCAACACGACACCCTCCACTGTGGGAGTAGGAATGTTACATGTAATAGAAACTTGGCCTATCTGTGAGAGTTCCACCAGTTTATTCTGTTGAGCTTTGGTTTTGCAACCAACCAAGAAACCCTCTCTCTGTGGCCTGATTCGATCCACCGGTCCCACCGAGACCTTCAGCAAATCTGCCAATTTCCATGTTAGTGATTTTAGAGACAAGGAAGTTTTGTCTCCCACTTGTGTGATAATCACTGGATGCGGACATAACCCATATTTAGGAACTGTGGGCGGCAGTCGCGGCTCTCTAGTTTTGTTTTCACGCCTACCAGTGACGGTATTCCAAGTTTTTTCTTGCTCCATTGGCGGCTCAGCTGGCCCAGTCGGCGGCAGAGCCGCCAAGGGGTCAGTGTTCGGCGGAGGACTGCTACTCGCCAGGGCCGTGTTGCATTCGCGCGAGGAAACTCGCTTCATCCTTACTATAGAGAAACCTCGGGCAAGGACAGATTTGCAACGACACAGTGGGATTTTGGCTAGTTCAAAATGGCGGCGCTCAGTAAAGAAGCCAAAAAGTTAATTTTATTGGCGATATTAGATGAGGATGACGTTGCACTGTGTTCTTTCGCAGTCGAAGAAGATAGGGTTCAGTCGAGAAGAATTGTCTGAAAAAACAAACGATAACTTGATCTTCTTCACTGACGCCGCCATCTTGTTCTCGTTCGTAAGGTACCTTCAAAGGTCACTCGCTTCGCCTCGAGCCGCACTCGAGAAATCTCGCGCGAGATAAGAGATTTACAACGCTCCTTCCTTACTTTCCTCGTTTTTCTTGAGAGAAACTCGGTCTTTACAACGCGCCCCAGGCTCTCGGCACCAGGGCCAGGACCCGGGGAGCAACCATCCGCCTCAACCATGCTTTCAGCCGAGCCCTCAGAGGAAGAGGAGGAGTCCGACAATGTCTTTCTTTTACGGCAGGCATGAGCCAGTCCTATTTCAACACTAGCAACCAAGTTGCTAAGTAAAGTTGAGCTGGTTGTGCAACCCTCCAGGTCGCTCGAGTTGGCATCCATCAAATTTTCATCTATTTTATTTTTGACCACAGGGGAGCCTTTCCTATACCTATTTGCCATACAATGGCGTTTTGGAGAAAAACAGGGCCCAGACCGTGTCCTGTCCATAACAATGGTTTACATCAGGTAAAAACAAAAGAGGGGAAGAGGGGCCTATCACAAAGCCACGCACTGTACGAAATTTAAAAATCCAATTCAGGACCTAAAAGGGATAAAAGTAAAAATGATTACCACGTAAAAGCTAGCGTGTCGCTGGGAAGCGCCAATCGGCAGTCGGTGCGCTGCCCTCAAAGTACAACTGGCGGGAACAGGTTATGTGCCCTCCTTCAAAAAAATGTTCATTACATTACATTACATTACATAATTGTTGCTTTAGGTCCAGCGGACTCTTCCGAGCCAAATCAGGACCGGACAACCCCCAATCCGCATAAAAGATCTGCTGAAACAACCCTAGTGGGAAAACTGAATGCCCTCCACCAGCCAGTCACTTTACAATAAAGACATCCCACGCAGGGGACGGCTGAGGCTTTACCCCAACTAATCGAACGCCCGTTTACAAAAACAAAATAGAATACAAACATCATTATAAATTATCAACAAAACACATACATATAAAATGCCTACATTGCTAAATAATAACATCATAGGAAGCCCTAGTGACCACCCGGCAGAAAGCGTCCAACATTCCCAAGCTGATCCAACAGACCTCATACACAAACAAGGAGTCTTGTCCCGGAAGAGTTTTCAAGAAAAAAGGTAGATGACTGGTATAGCGAAGAAGACGATAGTATAGCAGAACAGAGCAGGAATGAGAAAGAGCAAATGAGAAAGACAGCGACAGTGGGAATTTAAAGCACTAAATTTCCAGAAAGTGGGGATACTATTTATACTGAAACCCCCGGCACCCCAACGGGGGTCAAAAAATGTTCAGCGAGGAAGTCGGGCATAACACAGCGGGACTATCACCAAAGTGCGATGAACGGCGGCAGGTTAGGTGCCACCAAACAGTAAAACACTGGAGAGTACAGCCTTCACATAAATATCCAGGTAAAACGAAGCACTCAGTAGTAATGTCCAATATCACAAGAAGTGAGAATTGAAATCGAAGACAGTATAAGTCCCACAAGTGTTCGAGCACAGACTGACCAAACACGAGTATACAAATCGTAGATTAGGAGTAAAAAATCCAACTAAGATGAAGCACAAGAGAAAAACACGTTTTCTTCACACGAATGTCACCAGTCGAATGATTGATTGACCACGGTATTAATATGTCACGATTGATGAATTCACACCTTACCTCGCTTACCGCCAAAGAGCTGAGTTTAGTTTAGTTTAATTTTATAGATTAACGTCCCCGGAACATAAGCGTATAGGGGACGAAACTATGAAAGAGCTTATATTGTACAAAGAGCTTATATACCAAGAGGGTTCACTCAGGCAAAATTACTTGGACATCCGGGAAGTGCGATAACTCGTGCTGAGAAAGAGTTATCTTACGTGTATTGCATTACATGTCCCCACGTATTAGATGACGGTAGATATCATAGTGAAGAAAGTAAGTAGGTCGCATTTTTGTTCTGGAGGAGGATGCAATAATATGCGGAACAGAGATGGTTCTGAAGTAAAATCTTCTCCCACCCCCCCCCCCCCCACCCCCCACCCCCCTCCTCTTCCCTCCCCCACTTTCCCCCTTTTTTCAGATATATAATAAACGGACAAAGTTCCAAACAAGTAATGTTAATTTTATCTCTTTTTTTATGCTGAGAGACAAATGTATACACATGTAAAACAGGGCAGTTTCTGTATAATTATGTAAATAGCGTTTGAAGTAATGTATAGAATGTTAATTTGATTGTTGTTTACGATGCTGAGAGGCAATGTAAATATATAGTGTCAGAGGTAGTTTAGATCTTATGATAATGATGATTTAGACATGTAAATAATGTCTGGAGTAATTTATATGTGATGATAGTATATAAACATGTACGACATACATGTACATAATGTCAGAAGTAAGTAATTAGGTTTGATGTTAATATGTATGAACATATCAATAGTACGTAAAGTTATGTACATTAGATTTTTTATACACTTGCAAATAAACATGTGAATAGTGCCTGAAGTCATTTAGTTGTGATTTGTGTGGAAAATGGCATGATATTATTAATGTTATTAGTTATTGTTTCCAATGTAAGTATCAGTATTATCACTGTCATATTTCTGTGTGCATTTTGAATGTTTGCTGAACCCCTTGGGGTCATGAGCAATCTTGCCACTGTAGATTGATCTAACCTATAAAGGGAAAAGGGAAAGCCCCAGTTGAAAACCTGTCTTGCCTTTGTAGGCATGACTGATTCACTGCGGCAACAGTACCCCCGTTGGAGTGCCGGGGGTTTCAGTATAAATAGTATCCCCACTTTCTGGAAATTTAGTGCTTTAAATTCCCACTGTCGCTGTCTTCCTCATTTGCTCTTTCCCATTCCTGATCTGTCCTATCACTCTGCTATACTGTCTTCTTCTTCGCTAGATCAATGACCTACCTTTTTTCTTGAAAACTCTTCCTGGACAAGACTCCTTGTTTGTGTATGAGGTCTGTTGGATCAGCTTGGGAGTGTTGGACGCTTTCTGCCGGGTGGTCACTAGGGCTTCCTATGATGTTATTATTTAGCACTATAGGCATTTTATATGTATGTGTTTTGTTGATGATTTATAATGATGTTTGTATTCTATTTAGTTTTTGTAACCGGGGGTTCGAATAGCTGGGGTAAAGCCTCAGCCGTCCCCTGCGTGGGATGTCTTTATTGTAAAGTGACTGGCCAGTGGAGGGCATTCAATTTTCTCACTAGGGTTGTTTCGGCAGATCTTTTATGCGGATTGGGGGTTGTCCAATTCTGAGTTGGCTCGGAAGAGTCCGCTGGACCTAAAGCAACAATCAATCAATCAATCAATCAATGTTTGCTGACAATTAAACTGAAATTGCTTGTCAACAGAATGGAGGTTTTACACAGTTTATATTGTTCCCTTCTTCTGTGTCATTCTGTCCACTTTGACAATCTTTTTGTCATAGTATTCCAACATCTGTCTCTGTCTGTGTTTGTGTCATAGTATTCTTTCATCCGTCTCCCTCTCTCCCTCTCTCTATTTCTCTCTCTCTCTCTCTCTCTCTCTCTCTCTCTCTCTGTGTTTGTGCAAGAATTTGCAAATTATTGTATAAATTAAATAAAATACAAATGTTGGAAATACATTAATGCATTTAACAATACCTGATCAAAGATAGTAATTAATTCGGTAAATAATAATATATTCACTGAATTAATTAGAATTATATTCAAACATAATTTGAGAGAATAAACAAAATGTCAATAAAATATATAGAATGAAATATATTGCTTTCATTCTATAAATTTAATTTTATTGATTTTATTGACATTACTTTTGTTTATTCTCTCAAATTATGTTTAATTTTTCAAAATATGTAATTCTAATTAATTCAGTGAATATATTATTTACTGAATTAAATAACCTTGAAAAACAAACAAGCAAACAAACAAATCAAAAATCAATTCATTTTAATGTATTTTATTTCAATTGCAATTAATGTAAATCTTAATAATTTCATTTCTACCAAGTATTATTCTAGTTAATTGTTTTTATTTGAATGCATTTCCTACACTTAATTATATTTTATTCCAAAAATACTTTAATACTCTTGAATGTAGTTGCTTGTTTTTATTTTACTGTATACATTGCTTTCATTCTATAAATTTAATTTCATTGACATTACTTTTGTTCATTCTCTCAAATTATGTTTCATTTTTCAATATAATTAAAAGATTGAAAACTATATAATTAAAAGATTGAAAACTATAAATTTGTTCCTCATGAAACAAGCTGCATGACAAATTAATTTTAAACATATATATTTTTTTAAAATGTTATAACTTTGTTTATATTTATAAATAATATGTACTTAATACCGCCAACATCTGGTGGTCCTAACACTGCATAATTCCTGCAATACTTAGCAATGTTTTAACAGACAGAATGAAGGTCTAATCAGTCTCGCGCGCTAACGGGAAATGGGGAGTAACTCGTTCCGACAAGAGTTGCTTCCCATAAACTGTCCAACTTTCGTTACACATGCGTATGAAAGAGTCGACTAACTTGGTATTGATAGTCTTTGGTGAAGCGAAGCAGTCCATAAGCGCATAGAAACCATATGGCGTACCAACCACATGCGCGCGCCCTTAAGCGCGCATTTTTGTAGCCTATATGCGCGCAATGTCATGTCCCATAAGCGCGCAATGACACGTCCAAAAAGCGCGCAATGTCACATCAAATAATCGCGCAGTGTGTTTGAGAGAGAGAAAGAAAATTGAATACAATACAAACAATTCAATACCTACCAAATGCCTTCACTCTCCTGTCGTCAAATTCCCCTCGATTTGCTAAATCGTCCAATTTCCACGTACAACGCACTTAAAATAGAAATCTAATTAGAAAGCATAAGGAGGGAGAAAATATTGATCAGAAAGTACTCTGCGCGTGAAAATACAACTGCTCATACATAATGTAATGAGATCCCATTGATTATACAATTAAATGCACATAGAAATAAAACTGCTCATTCAAGTTCACAACTTGATGTTCTGTGTGATAACCGATATCCTATCCTATCGATAGGATAGCATATGATAGGATATGAACCGATATAAATAGTGTCAAAAACATATCATAAACCAGATTTATTGCAAGATTTAATTTTAAAAGGTTTTTAAATTTATTACTTTAATATACCTATCGCTTTTCCTGCTCAGGGGCTGCTCAAGGCGATGGTCGATACATGATTTAACTCAAGCCTCCCGAGGCACCCATCTGCAACCGTTAGGCGCATAGTCTTACGCCCAAGGTGACTTGGAAGGCATTCCACCAGCCGGTCACTTTACAACAAATGCATCTCAAACATGGGACACTGAGGCTATACTCTAATTTATTGAATCCCCGTTTACAAAAAAAAAAATGGAATTTAAACATTATAATAACATATTAACAAAACACATACATCATATAAAATGTTTACATTGCTAAAAATATTAATACCATAGAAAGCCTTAGTGACCATTTGGCAGAAAGCGTCCAATATGCCCAATGTAATAACAGAAATGTTGAGGACAAAGATGTGGTAACTCAGCTTAGCGATAAACAGATAGTATTGAACACAACCTGACGTTAAGTTACCTGCTCTCTATAGGAATGTTGGCCGTTATTAAATTAACCTCCTTGAGACGGTCACTCCCAATACCATCAAGCAGAACTCACTAGGAAGAATGTAAGTTAAACTACTTGGACATCTGACCGATGTCACTTTACAGCTAAGTAGCCACGCGAATCATATCACTAAGATCTACCCTGCGTTTCTCCTCTGACACTCGAAGTTGAAACGTAACAGATAGTGTCCCAGAAGCAGGACAGGAGAACAATATTAGACCATCCAAATATAGGAATGCTTATCACGTGATGATGAAGTACTGCTAAAAAAACCGTTCCCAGCACAATGAACAGTTTATAGTTATTAATTTACATTTAATTAAAGACATGTTAGAATTTGTGTTGAATATATAAAATTTGAAATCACATACATACGACTGGTGTCATTCTGTTTGTATTTTTGTGTAGCTCTTTTTCTTTTGAGACCACTTAAACTAGTCATTTGACTAGCAAAAAGCATTTCTTAAAGTGAGCCAATGATACTTTAAAACCCAAGAACAAATATAAATTTTTATGTGACCAAGCACTGTGATTTGGTCTCTCACATCGCTTTGGAATCTTGGTAAAGAAGGTCTGATAGAGGTAGCTTAACGCCCCATCTATCTACAGGTCTTACCCCCCTTGTAAGATAAGCGTATCTTCTCCAGGATATCATCACACCCAAGCTGACCCAACAAACCCCAAACACAACTGAGGAGGTTTGGGAGAGTCTTCAAGAAAAAAAAGGTATGTGACTTGTCTAGCGAAGAAGTTAGTAGATTGATAAAACAGATTAGGAACTAGAAAGAACAAACGAGGAAGATCGAAACAGTGGTAATTTAAAGCTCTAAATTTCCACAAAATGGGGATACTATTTATACAGAAAAACACATCAAGTGGTGGTGGTTACCACCTGAGTACACACTCCTGGCCACCCGTCAATCGACGTCATAACTTAGTCGCCGTCATACGATGAGGCAAGCAAGGGTTCAATGTCGACGAAGCATGCAAACTTCAGCCGCTGCAGTCACGTCGCCTTCGTCAGACCCAGTAGGCGCAGAGGTGTGCACGAACTCCTCAGACGTCAACATCGTCTACCGCTTCAGCTTGAGCGGCCGCCCTCCTCTTTCAGGGTTTGGCAGCCCCAGGATTTTCCAGGATTATGCTAGCATGCGTCTTTATGGCCTTCCTTCTTTTAACAGTTATCCCTAGAGTGAGAACTAACTTCTTTTACCCATTGTCCTTAGAGTGAGAACCAACTTCTTTTACCAATTGTTCTTAGAGTGAGAACCAACTTCTTTTACCCATTGTCCTTAGAGTGAGAACTAACTTCTTTTACCAATTGTCCTTAGAGTGAGAACTTCTTTTACCAATTGTCCTTAGAGTGAGAACTAACTTCTTTTACCCATTGTCCTTAGAGTGAGAACCAACTTCTTTTACCAATTGTCCTTAGAGTGAGAACTAACTTCTTTTACCAATTGTCCTTAGAGTGAGAACTAACTTCTTTTACCAATTGTCCTTAGAGTGAGAACTAACTTCTTTTACCAACTGTCCTTAGAGTGAGAACTAAGTTCTTTTACCAACTGTCCTTAGAGTGAGAACTAACTTCTTTTACCATCTTTCCTTAGAGTTAGAACTAACTTCTTTTACCAATTGTTCTTAGAGTGAAAACCAACTTCTTTTACCAATTGTCCTTAGAGTGAGAACTAACTTCTTTTACCAATTGTCCTTAGAGTGAGAACCAACTTCTTTTACCAATTGTCCTTAGAGTGAGAACCAACATCTTTTACCCATTGTCCTTAGAGTGAGAACCAACTTCTTTTACCAGTTGTCCCTAGAGTGAGAACTAACTTCTTTTACCCATTGTCCCTAGAGTGAGAACTAACTTCTTTTATCAATTGTCCCTAGAGTGAGAATTAACTTTTTTTACCAATTTCTTTATGGCCTTCCTTCTTTTAACAATTATCTCTAGAGTGAGAACCAACTTCCTTTACCAATTGTCCCTAGAGTGAGAACCAACTTCTTTTACCAATTATCCCTAGAGTGAGAACTAACTTCTTTTACCAATTTCTTTATGGCCTTCTTTCTTTTACCAATTGTCCCTAGAGTGAGAACTAACTTCTTTTACCAATTGTCCCTAGAGTGAGAACTAACTTCTTTTACCAATGATCTCTAGAGTGAGAACTAACTTCTTTAACCAATGATCCCTTGAGTGAGAACTAACTCATCAACTGATTGTACTAATAATTTATTTTATTTTACGTCTATTCACATCTGTAGTTTTAGACAACATATTAAATTATAAACAGATTAACTTAAAATAAATGATTTAAAATGAACAAAAATTAATATAACAATATAATTATGTAACAAAAATCTATTGTTATTGCTTATTTATGATTTATGAATTAGTAAGAAAGTAAGATGACAAAATACAGGCTTACTACAATCATAGAGGAAAATGTATTTAAAATTAAATTAATTAAAAAAAATACTTACAGATTAATCTATGCAAAATAAATTTTTATTTGTAAATCTAACTATTTAACTTATTTTCTTGAACACAAGCTATTCTGATAAAACCTTTGTTAAAACCTAAATTTGAACTCTATGGATTGTTTTAAATAATCAGTATAGTTTAGGTTGACCATTAAACTCGTGACGTCACACAATCGCTTCTGAGTGGTCCTCGTAAGCCCGGCTTATGTATTGTTTGCAGAAGAAATCAAACATGCGCTTTCAGTGTGAAATTTTACGTACGCAAGGAAATACATCAGGAATTCACACAAGTGTGGCCGGGTACTTAACGCTAATATGGCTGGGCCTTGATTCCCGTAGGTTGCCCTGCTCCAAAAGAATCTTTTTCTGGTCATCAGCATTTAATAATTTTAAAAAAAATTAATTTGGCCCCTACGTCACTGATTCGATTATTCCTTATTACCTCCCTTTCACCTGCAGGAGGCAAGCTATTTCTAAAACGGAAAAAAAGCTTCCTACCTCGGCAGTGCGATACTGATACTGCTGCCGCATTCTAGTGTTAGGTACCCGCTGTCAGCAACCGATACCACCGAATCTGTTATTTCCCTTGCTCAGCATTATTGGGACCAACAACCAAAGGTTCCACTAAACTCTCCCTCCCGCGAACTTCTAGCTTCTAGATCTAATTTTGTTTGTTTCGATTTGCACAGCTTCAAACTGTAAGTCAAGTCGAGATTCGAATTTTGAAGCAGTTATTATTATTTTATGATGATTAATATACTGACACAATTAGTGATAAAGAGTAAAAATAATACATAACACACAGTGCACACATACAACGATATTTCACATCTATGATTGTTGCTTTAGGTCCAGCCGACTCTTCCGAGCCAAATCAGGACCGGACAACCCCTGATCCGCATAAAAGATCTGCTGAAACAACCCTAGTGGTAAAACTGAACGCTCTCCACCAGCCAGTCACTTTACAATAAAGACATCCCATGCACGCAGGGGACGCTGAGGCTATACTCTAATTTATCGAACTCCCGTTTACAAAAAACAAAACAGAATACAAACATCATTATAAAATATCAACAAAACACAGGTATATATAATGCCTACATTCCCTACATTGCTAAATAATAACATCATAGGAAGCCCTAGTGACCACCTGGCAGAAAGCGTCCAATATTCCCAAGCTGATCCAACAGACCTCACACACAAATAAGGATTCTTGTCCCGGAAGAGTTTTCAAGAAAAAAGGTAGGTGACTGGTCTAGCAAAGAAGAAGATAAAAGGTAAAAAGGTAGTCCCATAGCCTTGTGGCCGTAGGGGAGCGTGATGTTGGAGATCACACTTATCTTGGGCCAGCGTAATGAGGGTGATGCCCAACTCTCTCCCTCGCTGCTTTACCTTCCCCACCCTCAAGAGAGTAGGTACTCAATCACAGTTGAGTCAACTGGGGGCGTTGTTATTTGTCGCTTCACGCCTTAGCGGTCACCCATTCAAGTGCTAACCGCACCGGACGCAAACTTGTTTTTTCCAACTTAGTTCCAGTCATTCGCCCAAAAAGGCAATCACCGAAGTCGAACGAAGCTCTCCGATGTGTTACGAAATGATGCTTGCATGGCTACGACTAGCTGACATTAAAAATGATCGCTGTTGCTTCTAATTCTGTTCGATTTACACAGGTTTAGCATTTCGCAACGGTATACTTTGTTAATATGAGCATAATATGAGCACAGTTATTATCGACCATATTTAATAGTTGCGTTCCTTGATTTGCATTTTGTTAGTTCTCAGCAGTAAAGGCTAATAATAGCATTGCCCATTTCCTGCCTAGAACCAATTAGACACTGTTATACAGTATACATAGGCTTAATCTACATTATCATATTATAAGTGTCTCCGCGCAGCGAAGAAGCTCACTAGCTGAATATAATTATTAGACTTGTAATGTTTGTTTTATACGTAAATAAATGTATAAAGTAAATCTATTCTAATTAATAATATTTAGGCCTATACTTTACAATATTCGAATCTTGAAAATTCCGGAGAAGGACGAGTAGGCTAAATAACTCCAGATCAGAGTTAAATTAATAGTTAGTTATTCATTGCTTACAGGGTCCAGCGGACTGCAAAGAGCCGAATCAGAACCACAAAATCAAGACAACTCGAGATCAGAGTTAAATTAAAAGCTTAATAGTTATTCATTGCTTACAGAGTCCAGCGGACTGCAAAGAGCCGAATCAGGACCACAAAATCGAGACCACAACTTCGCAAGTAGTAGTAGTAGTAGTAGTAGTAGTAGTAGTAGTAGTAGTAGTAGTAGTAGTAGTAGTAGTAGCATAGTTATTTAGTTAAATCTTTAATTTATTTATTTATTTATTTATTTATTTATTATTATTATTATTATTATTATTATTATTATTCCTACTTTAAAAAAAAAAAAAAAAAAAAAAAAGAATAGTGTGCTGCTGTGCGTGCTCAATGGTGTAAATATGGTCAGTGACGTTTTGTTTGTTTTTGCTGAAGTTGGGTGTAACCCGAAATATTCAGATAGTGATACTGGTTATTTGTTCTTATAGATTTACCAAAGTTTTCAGATGATTTATAGAAATTTCCGCCCGCCACGCAACATGTTTTTAATACGTGTTTCTCATTAAAATACATATAATTGAGATACATATAACAAATGTACTGTATCAGTTAAAAATAATAATATTAGTTAAATAAATAATTGCTTTGGTGCTTGCAATAAAAATGTCACTGTTTTTTGAGACCATTATAAACTTGCTTTGCCTTGTTGTGCTGAAGTGACATCAACGTATCCATAGCGCTTTGAAGTTTTGTCATGGTTTTATTGTTGATATAGATGTGAAATCGTTGTATGTGTGCTTTATGTGTTATGTATTACTTTTACTTCTTATTACTAATTATGTCAGTATATTATTCATCATAAAATAATAATAATACTACTAACTGCTTCAAAATGCAAATCTCGACTTGAGCTTGAAGCTGTGCAGATCGAAATAGAATTAGATCTAGCAGCGGCTATTTTTATGCACGGATGTTTCACCACAGGCTCTGAAGTTTTTTCTTTTGTCTTTGTAAACTCCTAAATACGTACGTAGTATAGTATGTAATTGAGGCCTACGAAAGACAAGAATTCCCAGCCTGTGGTTTCACGTAGTCCTGCCAGCATTCGTTCGTAAAACATCGGATAGCTCCTCTCGACTCGGAGAGCTTCGTTCGACTTCGGTAATTGCCTTTTTCGGGAAAGTGACTGGAACTAGGTTGGAAAAAACAAGTTCGCGCACCGGACGGTGCTTCACTTTCGACACAGTAGCTATGGGGCGCCATGTGTCCATTTATTCTATGTGACTATTCTATACATAGAATAAATTCTATGCACATAGAAAGCATTCTATGCACACAAAAAGCATTCATTAGTTGAAATTCCATTTATAAAAAAGAAACCAATATTGTAAGTCATAGAATAAAATTCTTTGTATAGAATAACATTCTATAATATAGTGTAAAATTCTATGTCCATAATACAATTCTATGTATAGAATAAAATTTTATAATAGAGAATAAGATTCTATGTATGTAATACAATTCTATATTATAGAATGCACTTGTATGCATAGAATTGTATTCTATAACATAGAATGAATTCTATTACAAAGAATGAATTCTATAACATAGAATTTATTCTATGTGCATACAATTCATTCTATAACATAGAATGAATTCTTTAACATAAAATAAATTATATGACATAAAATGAATTCTATGTGCATAGAATAAATTGTATAACATAGAATGAATTCTATATAAAGAATGAATTCTATATGCATAGAATGAATTTTATAGCATAGAATAGAATTCTATGACATAGAATTCATTCTATGACATAGAATGAATTCTATAACATAGAATGAATTCTATAACATAGAATGAATTCTATGACATAGAATTTATTCTATAGCATAGAATGAATTCTATAACATAGAATGAATTCTAATAGCATAGAATGAATTCTATGACATATTATTCATTCTATGTTATACTATTCATTCTATGCTATAGAATTCATTCTATGTCATAGAATTCATTCTGTCATAGAATTCATTCTATGTCATAGACTTCATTCTATGTTATAGAATGAAATCAATATATACACTTTTTTTTTAAATAGTAAAAACTGGGGCACTGTCAAGGTATAGAGAACATTTTTTATGGCATGGGACTGTATTGCAGAGAGATATACACATTGCCACATCCCATCACCACACCACATCACTCTACATCACACTGCACCACAAATGTGATGGGTAGGTGTGGTGGAGTGATTAGGTTATGTGACGATGTGGTCTGATTCACTGCTTTTAAGGCATAATAGAACTGTATTGCAGATACATACATACACATTACCACATCACATCACCACACTACATCACTCTAAATCACACCACACTGCACCACAAATGAAATGTGATGGGTGGGAGGGGTGGGGTGATTAGATTATGTGATGTGATTCACTGATGCCATGATATGTGCTGTCTGCTGCAATGTGAAGATGTGCTGCTGCTGTGATGTCGGCTGATGTGATGTGATGATTTGTTGATATGATGTGATTTTATGTGGTGGTGCGTTTTCACGATGATGGTGATGAAGCAATGTGATGCAGTGATGTGATGTGATGATGTGATCGATGTGGTGATGATGCGATGTGGTGATGTGTCATACAATATCTTTTTTTAAATTCTAAATTTTGTTACAATTTATTAGTTGTGTTTTTTAATTTTATGTGAATGAAATGAATTATATGTATATAGAATTAATTGTATAACACAGCAAGAATTGTATGACATAAAATTCATTTTGTTAACATAAAATGGATTTTATTCGCAACACTGAATACATTCTATTTTCATAGAATTGTTTTTTAACATTTGGTGCACATAGAATGCATTCTATGTTATAGAATGTTCATTCTATAACATAGAATGTTCATTCTATAACATAGGATCCATTCTATAACATAGAATGTTCATTCTATAACATAGAATGGTCATTCTATAACATAAAATTCATTCTATAACATAGAATGTTCATTCTATAACATAGAATCCATTGTATAACTTAGAATGTTCATGCTATAACATAGAATCCATTCTATAACATAGAATGTTCATTCTATAACATAGAATGCTCATTCTATGCGCGACTAGGTCATTCTATGTGAAGCGAGGCTGTGACGTATAAAGGGACACGTGGAGCCTTGCACGCGCGAGAACTGAAGAAATGGCTGACGTACCAAGCGCTCTGCGGCTTTATCAGACATCATAATTTCGTGAACAAGCATTTAGGTTTCTTGATGCGGACGACTTCGACAGTATAATTAATGTGAGTAGATCGCTTAGCAATAAAAATAATTGACGTCACACCCTCCCCCCCCCCCCCCCCCACCGCCCCTGCGTGCTTGCTTTTTTTCATTACAATGTGCTGAGGTTCTGTAAGGGTTTATAGTGACAAAATCTAATTAAATAATCAGTTCTTTTCGCTCAATACCGAAGAAATAACCGTACTGTACACTCATAAAAAGCAATAATTAATATATTTAAAGGTCGAATATTGCTATACAACTCTGAGACATAATAAATGAAAGGTTCCTAAAGCTGAATATTGCAAAAAATCTATTTCACCCCAAGCGGCCCCCCCAGGGCGCTATGCACAAAGGCGTGGCGGCCACGTGCTGCGGGAATAACACAGCGTGATCGAGTTTGAAAATGGTGAAGTACTGTGCTGTGTTTGAATGCTCTAACTCCGACGTAAAACCTTTCTGCAAAGAAAAGAACATTTCCTTTCATCGATTTCCACTTCGAGCGCAAATGATGAAGCACTGCATGTCGTCAACTCTAAACTGAATGTCAGTGACAAATCGCTCTGTAATCATTATTGCACGAGTGTGCTATGTTCAAAACATCATATCCCGAAATGTTCTCTATACCTTGACAGTGCCCCAGTTTTTACTATTTAAAAAAAAGTTTCTATATTGATTTCATTGTATAACATAGAATGAATTCTATGACATAGAATGAATTCTATAGCATATAATGGATAGTATAACATAGAATGAATAAGATGACATAGAATGATTTCTATGACATAGAATGAATTCTATAATATAGAATGAATTATATAGCATAGAATGAATTCTATGACATAGAATTCATTCTGTAACATAAAATTCATTCTATGCTATAGAATAAATTCTATGTCATAGAATTCATTCTATGCTATATAATTCATTCTATGTTATAGAATTCATTCTATGTCATAGAATTCATTCTATGTCATAGAATTCATTCTATGTCATCTTATTCATTCTATGTTATACTATTCATTCTATGCCTATAGAATTCATTCTATGTCATAGAATGAATTCTATGTCATAGAATTCATTCTATGCTATAAAATTCATTCTATGCATATAGAATTCATTCTTTATTATAGAATTCATTCTATGTTATACAATTTATTCTATGCACATAGAATTCATTTTATGTCATATAATTTATTTTATGTTAAAGAATTCATTCTATGTTATAGAATGAATTCTATGCGTATAGAAATAATTCTATGTCATGCAATTTATTTTATTTTAAAGAATTCATTCTATGTTATAGAATTCATTCTTTGTAATAGAATTCATTCTATGTTATAGAATATAATTCTATGCATACAAGTGCATTCTATAATATAGAATTGTATTACATACATAGAATATTATTCTCTATTATAAAATGTCATTCTATACATAGAATTGTATTATGGACATAGAATTTTACACTATATTATAGAATGTTATTCTATACAAAGAATTTTATTCTATGACTTACAATATTGGTTTCTTTTTTATAAATGGAATTTCAACTAATGAATGCTTTTTGTGTGTATAGAATGCTTTCTATGTGCATAGAATTTATTCTATGTATAGAATGGTCACATAGAATAAATGGACACATGGCGCCCCATAGTAGCGAGTGCTCCAACCACTGCACTATCCGACACCCCACAAAGAAGAAGATAGTATAGCAGATTGATAGAACAGAGCAGGAATGAGAAAGAACAAATGAGAAAGACAGCAACAGTGGGAATTTAAAGCACTAAATTTCCAGAAAGTGGGGATACTATTTATACTGAAGCCCCCGGCACCCCAACGGGGGTATATCAACAATAAAACCATAACAAAATTTCAAAGCGCGATGGACACGGTGATGTCCCTTCAACACAACAAGGCAAAGCAAGTTTATTGGTCTCAGAAAACAGTGTCATTTTTATTGCAAACACCAAAACAATTATTTATTTAACAAAATTATTCTTTTTAACTGATGTTCCTGCACCCGTTTGACGGAAATGGGCTAAGGGGCGAGTCAAGGGGGTAAGGCCACGATTTCACATGCGCTCAATAAAGTTCAACGACACACGCAAATAGAAAGTAAAAAATAAAAATTTATTTTTTGCCTTAAAGGACAGTGTTAACTAACTAATTAAAATCCAAATTGACACAAGTTGAAAATACAGATTTTAACCTAATAGTGGGTGACAACAACTAACGAATTGAAGAAGGCGTGAAGTCGCGTAAAAGAGAGCGATGAAACTGTAAATACAAAAGGAACAACAAAAGCAAATTTACAATCACTCCACACTCAGAGAGGTTTAGCTCACTAATTTCTAGACAAAATTCATCAAAAAAACAAGAACGTTGGATAGTGCGCGTTATTCTCACTTGCACGCACTGTTATCAATACTGCATCATGCTTTGCAGATTCAAAAGGGACCATTGAAAAACAAGGCAAGCTCATTTTCAGAACACAAGCACCAACATTTTAAATAAAATTATCGACAAAAATACAAGCTTATCAGATAAAGGCACTGTGGTCTAATGGTAGTGCTTCGGCTTGCGGATCGGAAGGTCCCGGGTTCGAGCCCTGGCCGGGCCATTGTGTTGTGTCCCTGGGAAAGACACTTTACTCCTGTTTTCCTACTCCTTCGGATGAGAGTATAAACCGAGGTCTAGTCTGTGTCGCATACATTCCATCATAACGGACTTTAAAGATCCTGACGCTCATGTCCTAGACGGGTGAGTGCCGGTGACAAGAACACACCCAGCATGCACCTAGGTCCTTCTCCCCCATCCCTGGCTGCCCAGGATTGTGCTCAGTTGTCCGGGCGTCAGACCATGCGCCCAAAGGCTGCGCGTGGGCGTCTCGGGCGGCTTGAGTTAGATCCTGTATCGGCCAGCGCCTTGAGCAGCTCTTGAGCTGGAAAAGCGCTATATAAGAACTATTAAATAAAATAATAAATATAAATGTTTAACACCAGAAATCAGTAAGCATGACGTTTTTGAATTAACCTAACAACTTTCTCATTAGCTTCCCATAAATAAGCTCAAAGAAAATGCGATTATTGAAAACAATTAAAACAAAGCTCTCGAAACAAATTCTTTACCAGGTTGTAATATAACCTAGCCTTCCACTAATTTTGGAGACACAATCCAGAATAAAATCAGAATAAATCATTAGAACAATATTGAAATAAGCTTGACAAAAGACAACAAATTATTTATGAAAATCATAAGGCACAGAATAAAATGAATGACACAAAAAATAAAGTGTTCGATACAACAACATCAAAAAAAGGCACATTTACTAACCCTCTGGCCCAATCCCAAGAGATGATCAAAAAACCGCGCAGACTGGTTACAGGACTGAATCCACAAAACACATTATATCAAGAATACTAAAAACGATAGTGAATCGACGACACGCAGTGAACGTCTACAAAATGTTCGAACTTCCTGAATACAACACTCTGGTGAACACCCAAAACGGACGAGTAATCTCCTTTGTTACAATCCACCCAGCCTTATTTCCCCAATACTATCCTTTCTAACTGACTATCTATCTATCTATCCCGAGTCTTCCTTTCCTTCCTTAGTTAGATTTATGTCCCCGGACACATAGAGCGTATAGGGGACCCGAGTCGTTGTTGTTTGTAGATTATAGTCACACGACACTTTCGCATATAGGTGACTACTGGACCGATTTATACTGACACCAGCGGGCCAGTTGTTGGTAAAGGGGAAAATAATATGATCACACATTGACCAATCCGGGATTCGAACCAGCGACCTTTCGGTTACTAGCAAGACGCTCTTACCAACTGAGCTACCCGACCCCGTCCGAGTCTAGTTGTTGTTTGTAGATTATAGTCACACGACACTTTCGCATATAGGTGACTACTGGACCGATTTATACTGACACCAGCGGGCCAGTTGTTGGTAAAGGGGAAAATAATATGATCACACGTTGACCAATCCGGGATTCGAACCAGCGACCTTTCGGTTACTAGCAAGATGCTCTTACCAACTGAGCTACCCGGCCCCTCTGCAGATGACAAATCTGGCTTGTTGACCTCGTTGACCTCTGGCAGGCCAATTGCTCTTGAGTCTGGCACCCAGCAGACACAAACTCCTCCGCGGACATTCCCACCGTCTACCGTTTCTAGCCCGACCTTCCGTTATCCGTTATGACAGACCGGGGTTGACACCTAGCTTCATGTTTCACATACCCCACTACAACTCTCTTTTGCTGGCCGTCGTGATTAGTGGATCGTCTCAGTGCTTTGCCCTCTACCTGTCAGTCCCACTACATACTGCGCTCTATGACCTGTATGTAAGACCGATGGAAAACATTAAAATAATGAGCAGTGACACAAACACATACCCAAAACATCAGCACCCGAATTCAGACAGGGCACTCCCCTCTATATTCATTGTGGCAACAACAATCCAAACTAGCCATCACTATCAAACAACTTCTTTCGGATCTTGCTTCCACTTTGGAAGCAAGAACAACTGATACAGTAAATTTGTTATATGTATTTTAATGATATGTATTTTAAAGAGAAACGCGTATAAAAAACATGTTGCGTGGCAGGCGGACATTTCCATAAATCATCTGAAAACTTTGGTAAATCAATAAGAAAAAAAAAAAGTAACACCCTCTGAATATTTCGGGCTACACCCAACTTCAAAAACAAACAAAACGCCCCTGACCAAATTTACACCATTGAGCACGCACAGCAACACACTATTCTAAAAACAATAACATTTAAAAAAATAAAATAAATAAAATAAAATAATTAATAACTTAATAATAATAGTAATAATAATAATAATAATAATAATAATAATAATAATAATAATAATAATAATAATAATAATAATAACAAACAAAATAAATAAATAAATAAATTAAAGATTTTTTTAAAAAACTACTACTACTACTACTACTACTACTACTACTACTACTACTACTACTACTAATTTAACTCTGTTTTAAACGTTATCTTCACAAAGACGACCCTTGCCATCCTCCGCAGTTTTACATTGGCAAAAAAAGGCAAGAACAAATAATACACTGTCGAGTGATCTCAATCACGATCTGTTCACTCGGCATTTAACTAACAACCCCTCATTGCTCATGTGGCTTTCAAAATGAAACTGTCGAACATTTTCTCTTTCACTGTCCCCTCTATACTAACATCTGAATAACTACTATCGCTACCCTCAAGCAAGAACAAGTAACGTTGAATAACTTACTGCACGGAAACCAAACCTTTTCTCTACCTGATAATCAACTTATTTTCAGCGCCACTCAAGAGTTTATCAAACAGTCAAAGCGTTTTCGTTAAGTGAAATTCTCCGCCTCATCGCACGAGCGTCCCGGTGTTCAACTCAAACCATCTCTCTCTCTCTCTCTCTCTCTCTCTCTCTCTCTCTCTCTCTCTCTCTCTCTCTCTCTCTCTCTCATACACACACAGACACACACAAACACATACACACGTCTCCTTCTTCAATTATTGGTTTTAAAATGTATAATTCTTATTCATCTACGCATTTAATTTCTAACTAAATATTTGATTAAATCGTTTTTATTTGTTATTTTTATTTATTTATTTAAATATGTGTATGCGTGCATGTCAGTGTAATTATTTACTAAACCCTATTATCTTTAATTACTTTATTATATTAGGTTTTTAATTATTGTATTATTCTTTATTTATATGCAACTTTCAGTTGGCTGTCACTTAATTATTATGTAGAATTTTGTCATACAGGGTGGGCTTATAATTATAAGCTTGCTTGATGCCTATCATATAAATCATTGTTTATAATGATATGGTTTTTTTTTTCCTTAAATAAAACATTTGTGTTAAAAAACAAAAACAAACTCTGATCTCGAGTTATGAAAAAAAAAAGATTTCGCTTAGCCTACTCGTCCTTCTCCGGAAATTTAAAGATTAAAATATTATAAAGTATATATTATTAACTAGGATAGTTTATACATTTATTTACATATAAAACAAACAATACAGGCCTAATAATGATATTCAGCTAGTGACGCTTCTTCGCTGCGCGGAGACTGACTTATAATATAGAATGTAGATTAGGCCTATGTATATAACAGTGTCTACTTGATTCTAGGCAGGAAATGGGGAATGCTATTATTAACCTACTGCCGAAAACTATCAAAAGCAAAGCAAGGGACGCAACTATTAAATATGGTCGATAATAATTAGGCGAATTTTAACAAAGTACACCGCTGCGAAATACTAGTCTGTGTAAATCGAACAGAATTAGACGCAACAGTGACCATTTTTAAAGTTTAACTAGTAATAGTCATGCAAGCATAATTTCGTAACACATCGGAGAGCTTCGTTCGACTTCCGTGATTGACTTTTTCGGTGAATGACTGGAACTAGTTTGGAAAAAACAAGTTCGCCTCCCGGGCATCTCAGTTAAGTGCTTTTTACAGTGTGACGTTGGAGCCCAAATCAACAACACAGTGGAAGAAAGAAGAAGAAAAAGATGAAGAAGAACAAGGAGGAGGAGGAGGAAGAAGAAGAAGGAGAAGAAGAAGTAGTAGTAGTAGTAGTATATTTTATTAACCTCTGCTAAAACCAAAGGTCATTCATGTTATGAATATGTTGCGTGCAAGATTGCAGGAATGAGTTTTCATGATCTATATAATTGTGTTCATTGTGAGATATGTTTTCCCCTGATGCAATGTTTAAGTGATATTTGGAACGTATCGTAGTCAATAATGTTTGCTCCTAGTCACTATGTGTGTGTGTTAATGTGTGTGTGAAGGATGAGAAGGTATTTTTGGAACAAATGTTGTGATAACATGTAGTGAGGAAGGCAATCTAGTCAATAATGTTTGCTCCTAGTCACTAGGTGTGTGTGTGTGTGTATGTGTGTGTGTGTGGGTGGGTGGGTGGGTGTGTGGGTGTGTGGGGGTGTGTTTAAGGCTTGGGCATGCTAACAAAACAAAACGAACGTCCTTTTTTTCTTTTCTTTTACCTACCCCTACACTCCTACTCACGTGCTTGCTTGTTCTCTACGCTCTATCTTCTTTGCCTCGCCCCTCCTTCCCTCCCTCCCTCCCTCTTTACCTCGGCCGTTGCGACAGCGGCGTTAATTGCGTTAATTGCGGCGGCGACGTTAATATTAATGGAGGCGCAAAATTAAAAAAAAAAGGGTTTAGTTTAATTTCCTCTGACTCAAACCATGGTCATAAAATCTCTAGATATAACCAATATTTATTTGTTATACAGGTACATTTATCTACTTTTACAATTTTTTTTTATTTCACTATATAAATATCTATGTGTGTGTGCCTGTCTCATGCATGGGTATAGCCTACATGCGCGTGTTTTTGACACGGGCACGCGTGTGTAATCTATGAATGAGCGTGTGCGTTTAAGGCTTGCTCTTGTGTGTTTAAGGCTTGGTCGTGCGTTACCCACACACACAAAATTATAACAAGTTAATATATAAGCAGCCGAATAATTACTTTTGTTTACACTATTTATTCGTCTTTACTTTCGTTATATTCATTGTATTGTAAATACACCAATTTTTATCAGATTTAAAGTTGGCATTCTACCACTTTTATAATTATTATTATTATTATTATTATTATTATTATTATTATTATTATTATTATTATTATTATTATTGAAGATGTGTATAGCACACATATTTTGCCGTACTTCGGCGGCTTCATTTAGATCCTATATCGGCCAGCGCCTTAAGTCGCCAACTTGCAGCCTTTGGGCGCATCGTAATAACCCTCCAGACAACTGAGCACAATCCTGCGCAGCTAGGGGTAAAAAAAACAGGTCTACGTGCATGCTGGGTGTGTTTTTGTCACCGGCCATCACCCGTCTAGGACTTGAGCGTCAGGATCTTTAAAGTCCGTTATGATAAAATGTATGCAACACAGACTAAACCTCGGTTTATACTCTCATCCAAATAATTTTTGTTTAAAACCGAGAATAAAGTGTCTTTCCCCAAAACACAACATAATGCCCCAGTACCTTAAGATCCGCAAGCCAAAGCTCTTACCATTAGGCCACCGTGCCTCCCTGCCCTATAATCATTTTCTCCAGCATAAAAGTGTATATAAAATTCCAAATATGTTTTTGTGTACTTAGCCATATATATGTTCGGCTAGCAAACCAATAACCCAGGTTCAAATCCCGAGGTAGCAATTTTGTACTGCCCATTTTAGCAGTATAATTGTTCTCATAGTTTAGTGTTGATTAGGTCCTTTCCCCGTCTGCCATAAATAATTTAGCCACAAACTACAAAAAGTATACAGCTATATGCCGCCTTATAATCAGAGATTTAAAAAAACCTGCAAAAGTCATTAGCATCTACAAAATCATTTAGCCTTCTCTCTCAAAAAAAAGACCTTAAACGTTTACGCACCATCCTGATATCCGAAACACTTGTATGCCTCAGTCATTCAGATATTAAACAAAGCAATCTATCCAATCATTCATTTATACATTTCAACGCGCGATTGCATTTTCATCATAATCATACACTCTATATTCATTTATACTCACCACAACATTACAATCAATGTATTCATTACACCCCCTAAATACAAAGCGCCGCCTCATTAAAACTATTTTTTTTAAATAATAAAATACATAACACATAGTCACAAGTCTTATTCCCCTTGTAGAAAAAAACAACGTATCTTCTCCAGAATATCCTCTCTCTCTCTCTCTCTCTCTCTCTCTCTCTCTCTCTCTCTCTCTCTCTCTCTCTCGTAATGGACAGGCATAACGAGGCAAAATCAATGAAGGCGTTGAGTGCAAGAAATATATACAGATGCGGCTTTGTTGTATTACAGACAGACAGACCGATCGAGTCACAGACAGAGTATAACTTTGCTTCTGATATATGAATATGCAACATAGTAAAGCAAGAAAATAAAATTCAAAATTATAATAAATAATAATAATAAAGAAGAAACGATGACTGTGAATTTTCGACCATTCCCTGAAACACATTCTTCTAGCCCCTTAACGTCCCCGGACACTGGTGTGCATAGGCTTTCGTCCCTGCCGTTATATGACCTCATCCCTACCGCTACGAAACAAACAACCTATCTCATCGTAGCCAGCATTGTCTGGTTGTATGTCGTTTAACCTCCGTATGCACTGACTCAAGCGAATTAACACCTCCACCCTACCCCACACCTTCTCATACCCAACCGTTCTTTCGCATAGACTCCAACACAAACCTAGCTTTCAATTTCTCGTTTGAAAAGAAAAAAGAGCATTATTTTAGAAATAAGAACAAGTGTATACGGCTCTGGAACTAAAACAAACGTTGTACGCTGTCGATTCACGCACCGATCAAATAACATTACATTGCATGGTTATTGCTTTAGGTCCAGCGGACTCTTCCGAGCCAAATCAGGACCAGAGAGACGTTAGCGTAAAATATTATAAAATGTTTCAAATCTTAAAAAACAAGCCTGTTACTCTTAAATACTCAAACAAACATTCACATGACATCTCTTTATATTAAAAATATGTTCTCTTTCTTCAATCAAATCACTAAATTCAGTCCTATCAATAAAATCCAAACTAAACGAAACATGTCGATATGATTTATATGCGATAAAACAAACCAACATCATGTAAAAATTGAAACAGATGTTGACCATTACATACTTTAAAAATGTCTTTGAAAGGTATTGAACCAAAATATGTTTCTCTTTCCTCAATCAGATCAGCACACTCAGACATGAAATGGCGAACAGAAAAGGATTGATAACATGAAAAGCACCATGGTGGTTCTTCTCCTTTTAAAAGAAAACTGTGGGTGACATAAGTATGCCCAATATGAAGGCGAGACAAAACTGTTTTTTTTTTTTTTTTGCGAGTGGATGCAAAGTTAGGCAAAGAAGCGGACAAATCGGGAAAAATTTGAAATAATTTGTTGTTGATATGATTAGACCAGTCAGTCTGCCACAGTCGTTTACAATAAGATCCAGTCATACAACGTAGGTCAAAATATCAAATAGATTAATTACAATAATATTATAGAAGTAGAATAAATTCTACTTACCTCACGAATGTTAATTCAAGTCTTCGCTGGCCGTCGAAAAACGACTGACGATGGAATCACAAACTTCTTCACAATTGGAGCGATCTTGTGTAAAGTGACCGAGGGCAGCAACAAAGCGATCCTTAATAAACTAACAGCTTACAATGATCAGTACTCCTTTTCTGCCACAATTTCCCTGCCTTCTGCTCACTGAGGTCGGCAACCATTTGGAGTGACGGGGGTGAGGCAGGAGTGGTCCTAAATGGTCTGGATGGGGGCCTAGCAGAACACGGGATCTAGGCGTCAAAGACAATCACCGCCCTGAATACGTGACGATGCCGGTATGCCTCAAAAGAAACAACAACGTGAGGGGTTGGAAGTGGGTGAGTGAGGGGGTGGGGCATTGTGGGAACGAACTTTGGCAAAGTATTAAAGACAATTACCCGTTGCAAAATCAAACATATAATTATATTAAATCTACAAAAACAAACACTCGAAATTAAATCTACAGAAACAAACACTTTTACATCTCAAAACAGTATTTTCTGATTAAAGGGTGTCAACAGGGGGTGGGAGAGTCCTAAACACTGACAATGGTTCGCCGACCAGATCACTGTATTGTATTGTATTGTATTGTATTGTATTGTATTGTATATTAGATTTACTGTCCCCAAACACTTTAGCATATAGGGGACCAACCAGATCACATTTAGATGCAACAATTTAAATGCACTGAGCTCACTGCAAAGTCGGCAATGATTTCGATTATGCACTTGTTCCCAATGTTTTTCGTATTTATAACAACATGGAGAGTGTACTAATGTCGATTATTTACGATTATTGACGATTGTGGTGGTGTCCTTTTGTTTGATTTATTACGCATTTAGCAATCCTGCGCCCCCCTACCCCTTCGGATAAGAGTATAAACCGAGGTCTAGTCTGTGCAAGAACGCATTCCATTGCACGGGTGTTTTCCTGTCCTAGACGGCTAAGTGCTGGCTACACAAATACACCCAGCATGTCCTAGACGGCTAAGTGCTGGCTACACAAATGCACCCAGCATGTCCTAGACGGCTAAGTGCTGGCTACACAAATACACCCAGCATGTCCTAGACGGCCAAGTGCTGGCTACACAAATACACCCAGCATGTCCTAGACGGCTAAGTGCTGGCTACACAAATACACCCAGCATGTCCTAGACGGCTAAGTGCTGGCTACACAAATACACCCAGCATGTCCTAGACGGCTAAGTGCTGGCTACACAAATACACCCAGCATGTCCTAGACGGCAAAGTGCTGGCTACACAAATACACCCAGCATGTCCTAGACGGCTAAGTGCTGGCTACACAAACACACCCAGCATGTCCTAGACGGCTAAGTGCTGGCTACACAAATACACCCAGCATGTCCTAGACGGCTAAGTGCTGGCTACACAAATACACCCAGCAAGTCCTAGACGGCTAAGTGCTGGCTACACAAATACACCCAGCATGTCCTAGACGGCAAAGTGCTGGCTACACAAACACACCCAGCATGTCCTAGACGGCTAAGTGCTGGCTACACAAACACACCCAGCATGTCCTAGACGGCAAAGTGCTGGCTACACAAACACACCCAGCATGTCCTAGACGGCTAAGTGCTGGCTACACAAATACACCCAGCATGTCCTAGACGGCTAAGTGCTGGCTACACAAACACACCCAGCATGTCCTAGACGGCTAAGTGCTGGCTACACAAATACACCCAGCATGTCCTAGACGGCCAAGTGCTGGCTACACAAATACACCCAGCATGTCCTAGACGGCTAAGTGCTGGCTACACAAATACACCCAGCATGTCCTAGACGGCTAAGTGCTGGCTACACAAATACACCCAGCATGTCCTAGACGGCTAAGTGCTGGCTACACAAATACACCCAGCATGTCCTAGACGGCAAAGTGCTGGCTACACAAATACACCCAGCATGTCTAGACGGCTAAGTGCTGGCTACACAAATACACCCAGCATGTCCTAGACGGCTAAGTGCTGGCTACACAAATACACCCAGCATGTCCTAGACGGCAAAGTGCTGGCTACACAAATACACCCAGCATGTCCTAGACGGCAAAGTGCTGGCTACACAAATACACCCAGCATGTCCTAGACGGCAAAGTGCTGGCTACACAAATACACCCAGCATGTCCTAGACGGCTAAGTGCTGGCTACACAAATACACCCAGCATGTCCTAGACGGCTAAGTGCTGGCTACACAAATACACCCAGCATGTCCTAGACGGCTAAGTGCTGGCTACACCCAGCATGTCCTAGACGGCTAAGTGCTGGCTACACAAATGCACCCAGCATGTCCTAGACGGCTAAGTGCTGGCTACACAAATACACCCAGCATGTCCTAGACGGCTAAGTGCTGGCTACACAAATACACCCAGCATGTCCTAGACGGCTAAGTGCTGGCTACACAAATACACCCAGCATGTCCTAGACGGCTAAGTGCTGGCTACACCCAGCATGTCCTAGACGGCTAAGTGCTGGCTACACAAATACACCCAGCATGTCCTAGACGGCTAAGTGCTGGCTACACAAATACACCCAGCATGTCCTAGACGGCAAAGTGCTGGCTACACAAATACACCCAGCATGTCCTAGACGGCAAAGTGCTGGCTACACAAATACACCCAGCATGTCCTAGACGGCTAAGTGCTGGCTACACAAATACACCCAGCACGCACTAGGTGTCTTCTCCCCCAAACCCTGTGGCCCAGGATTGTGCTTAGTTGTCAGGGCGTTAGACTATGCGCCTAAAGGTTGCAAGTGGGCACTTCAGGGAGTTGAGTTAGATCCTATATCGGCCAGCACCGATCAGTAGCTTTTGAGCTGGAAAAACGGTACATTAGAAAGATAAAATAAAATGAAATTTAATTCAATTCAAGATTTATTCGCCAAGTGACATACATACAGTTATAGTATACATGACACAAAGAATGCTTTAGATCAGCGGCAGGCATGCACAAGATACATAACAGACAAATAAAGCATAGATCTAGTGCCACCTATGTAACCACCATTATACTAGACAGCAGAGCCTGACTAGAACACTCATGTAATACTGTATAAACATTGAGATTGATTTTGTGTTGTAACCATGTGATTGTTGTATGCTGCAACTACCACACCTTTTTTTTTTTTTAATCATGTTTGAAAAAAAACAATTCACAATGAGAGTCGCTAATGGAAATTCACGGTAGGAGTAATATGATCAGCTTATCATAATAAGTTTATCATATAATTTTTTTTTTGGGGGGTGGCTATTGCGTAAGGTTCATGTGGTGAACAAGACCGCGCCCTGTTGGCAGCAAGTTGTACTACTACTACTACTACTACTACTACTACTACTACTACTACTACTACTACTAATAATAATAATAATAATAATAATAATAATAATTATTATTATTATTATTATTATTATTATTATTATTATTATTATTATTATTATTATTATGGCTATTGACGCCTAATCTAGACAAAGCCCTAGGCGTTTATAAAGTCAAAAATTTACAACTAATCAAAAAGAAAACATACAAAGCAAGAAAAGAAGATAACAATTTCACTAATAACATCATCTGCAAAACACACAGACACAGACACACACGCACGCATGCACACGTAATCACTTCTATAATAAAGAAAACAAAAAATCTATTAAATTAGTCACTGCGAGAAGCTTAAGCACACCAAACATACTAAAAAAACAATCAAGATTAAAGACTATGATGGAAATAAATAAGTTTTGAGATTTTTTTGAAGGTTGGCAGGGAGGGTGAGTGACGGATGAAGTGGGGGAGCTGGTTCCAGGTAACAGGGGCTTGATAAGAGAAAGACCTTTGGCCAAAAGTTTTTGTCCTGACAGTGGGGATCATGAAGATACGAGAGCCTGCAGAAGAGCGAAGCTGACGAGATGGGGTATAGAGATGGAGTAGGTCAGATATATACTGTACAGGGTGTTCCAAAAGTCTTGGGCACATTTTGACATTGAATATTTCCGAAACTATTAAGGATATAAAAACGCATCTGGTAAATTCAGAAAGCTTGTAATCTCAATTTTTACATGGAATGTTCAAAGATGTTCAATGTGAGCACCATTGGTCACACGACACACATCAAGCCGATAGTCAAATTCTTGCGAAACACATCCCAGCATTTTCTGGTTGAGTGAACACCATTAATGGGTCTGAAAAGAAATAAAAAGAATCAACAGCTTTACAAAAAAATTAATTTAATTAGCTTTAAAATGGCACAACTTTTATCTTACTACCATTCATAGTAATTGAGATATGGGGACTTCAAATGTGCCCAAGACTTTTGGAACACCCTGTATTGTGGGCCAGAAGCATCAAGGGACTTATAGCAGAGTGTGGCGGTCTTGTGAGAAATTCTCTGTTGAACAGGAAGCCAGTGGAGAGAGTGTAGGAGAGGGGAGATGTGGTCAAATTTAGAAGAGCGAAAGACAAGCCTAGCAGCATGCATCTGGACCCTTTGGAGCTTAGAAATAAGATAGTTAGGACAGCCTGAAAGAATAGCATTGCAGTAATCTAATCGAGACAGTACAAAGGCACAGAGAAGAGTCTTAGTTGAATCTTCAGTAAGTAAATGACGGATGGATGAGATTCTACGAATTTCGTAGAAGCAGGTTTTACAAATATTAGCTACATGCATCTGAAAAGAGAGGGTTTGATCAAGGGTGACACCGAGATTGCGGACAGAGGTTGATAGAGAAATGTCGGTGTCGCAGAGTGAAACAGAACAAGGTAAGGAAGTAGATGAAAATATTTTTTGAGGAGCAACGATGATAAGTTCAGTTTTATCCTCGTTAAGTTTGAGCTTGTTCTGCGTCATCCAAACCTTAAGCTCAGAGACGCAGGCCTGAGTGCAAGAAATAAGAACACTCAGATTGGTGAGGGGTCCAGAAGCATACAGCTGGTTGTCATCCGAGAAACTGTGATGGGAGAAAGAATGACGTTGTACAATAGAAGCAATGGGTTGAGTATAGAGAACGAAAAGGATCGGCCCCAGTACAGAGCCTTGGTGCACACCAAAACATAGTGGAGAAGGATCAGAAGACAGGCCACAGGCCGAAACGGAGCAAGGGCGATCAAAGAGATAGGAGTGAAACCACATTATTATTATTGCGCCATCGGGCTGTGGAATGCGGTCAGTGCTGACGTCCGATGTACATGAAAGACAGTCCGCAGCATCACGGTCAGTGGCTATTGCGTAAAGTTCATGTGTTGTACAGGACCGCGCCCTGTTGGCAGCCAGTTGTTTTGAAGCAGAGACGGAAAGCGTGAATGGGGTTATGCAAAGGGGACACTGGATGTTCCTAAATGTTCTGGATGAGGGGCAGCGCGTAGGGTCTGACACCAAAACAAACATAACCTCTTAAAAAGTGACGGAAGAGGTGCATCAAAAGAAAGGTAAAAAAAGGTAAAGGTAGTCCCATAGCCTTGTGGCCGTAGGGGAGCGTGATGTTGGAGATCACACTTATTTTGGGCCAGCGTAATGAGGGTGATGCCCAACTCTCTCCCTCGCTGCTTTACCTTCCCCACCCTCAAGAGAGTAGGTACTCAATCACAGTTGAGTCAACTGGGGGCGTTGTTGTTTGTCGCTTCACACCTTAGCGGTCACCCATCCAAGTGCTAACCGCACCGGACGGTGCTTCACTTTCGACACAGTAGCGAGTGCTCCAACCACTGCACTATCCGACACCCCCTTCAAAAGAAAAACAAGAAAAAAAACAGCACATAAATATTGTTTTAGAAATACATTTTTATTTTAAACGAATTTATAATTTTTTTCTCTTTTTTTATATTTAAAACAAACAACATATTCCCGTCCTGCAAACACAACTAATAAACTAAGGAAGAACACACTGTGCAAAAAATTAAAATTGGCTACAAATTAGTTTTAAACACCAAAACTAGGTTGATTACTGGCTAATCCTGCGTCACGTTTTCACAAATATATAGATGATGAGAAGGCTGCAGTTTCTGAACATTGTGCTGTTTTTATCTGCAATCGTAGAATTCCAGTGAAAATGGCAATTGACAAAATACTGGCAGAGGAGACTATTCTGCCTGATCGTTCCTGGAAAAATGTAAAAGACTGCGTCCGTAATGAGATTTTGAAGCATGTTGTTTCGGTTTGGTTTTTTTTTTTTTTTAATGAAAATGACTTATGGCTGTATTTAAGTGTTCATGACAGCTTGCTCCATTTAAAAGGAATCTAGCCATCATGATTCCACTTGCGACTCTTGATGCACCTCCCTTGGTTTCCTGAAAGTACGAAAAAATTTTTTTAATTTTAATCTACAAAAACACGTGCATTATTGTAATGTTTATGACTGCAAGAACGGGTGGTGGTTATATTAAGTTAGAAGAGAGAGGAGTCAGTGTTAAACTGGTCCTCTTCAGATTCTGCGCACATGATGAAAACTTTGTATACTATGACGGCCTACTAGCGCCAAAACCGAGAGCTACCATTATTACGAGTTAATTACTTTTTTTTTTTTGGGGCGCCTCCAAAGCGTTTGTGAAAGTTATACATCTGTAAGCGAAAGGATGTATAGAAGGGGAGTGAGAGAGAGTGAGAGAGAGAGAGGGGAGGGCGGCAGCGAGGAGGGGCGATGCGACGATCGTCACGTTCACTGGGGAGGGTTTCCTACCAACTAAATCTTCATTAGATGTGTGGGTAAAAAGGAACGCGGGGTCATTATGACAACGGAAACCTGCACTATAATAGCACCAAAGGGAGGGAGTGTTGCGACGGTCTTTACATTCACTGGGAGGCGTTTCCTACTTGTCACCAAATCTTCCTTTGGGGAGGGGGGAGAGGTGGAGGAAACCTGGCACCCAATGGCACAAGTATTGTTGCAGAAGTGGGCCTACTTCTTTAAAAAAAATAAATTGTAAATAATTTATTTAGGTAATTTTGGAGAAAAAAATAAATAAATAAATTATATATGTATATTTTTCGATGTCCGGTCACTTCACTCCCCCCTATCATCCCCACCCGGTCTATTCCTCCCAGACATTTCCCCTTCTCCGGTCTTTCCCCTCCCTTCGCAGCCCACTTCCCCCAGCGGTCACTTCCTTTTTTGTATTCTTTTCCCCTGGTCATTCCCTATACAAAAAGGGACAATAAGGTAAATAACATTAAAAAACATATTTTAAAAAAAATTCCTCTACCCCCTAGAAAAGATATTTGTCATTATTTCATTTATTATAATGAAAATTAATAATAATAATAATAATAATAATAATAATAATAATAATAATAATAATAATAATAAGAAGAAGAAGAAGAAGAAGAAGAAGAAGAATCGGTTATCGCCGGCAGGGATAGCTGAGTCGTCAGAGCGCATGACTTGTGTACGTGCGTCTCGGGCGACGTGGGTTCGAATCCTGACTTCAGCAAACTATTTTGTGATTGCTGGATAGTAGTGGCCAGCGCTTTGAGAAGCTCTCTGAGCTTGTAAGTGCGCTATATAACAGTAATCTCTTTCTAATAATAATATATTTTTTCAATAATAATAATATACACGCTCACATATTTTACCATTAGATCGCCATTAGAATGGTCTTGGATGCAGTCTGTCTAAAAATTCCAAAAAAAAACCGGTTACCTTTCGCGCTTTTAATGGCGATCTCGCTGCATTTACACCACATATTTGAATAATAGCTGTATGTCTGTTGTGTGTGAGAGTGGGCTAAATATGTGAGCGTGTATATTATTATTATTATTATTATTATTATTATTATTATTATTATTATTATTATTATTATTATTATTATTATTATTCATTATAATAAAGGAAATAATCAAAAATATCTCTTCTGGGGGGTAAGGGAATGACCAGGGGAAAAGAATACAGGAAGGAAGTGACCGCTGGGGGAAGTGGGCTGGGAGAAGTGGGCTGAGGGGTGGGGACCACAGTTTTCTAATATCAAAGCAAAGTCTTTGTGAACCTGTGGATAGTATTGGCAGGGCCACATCAGTGGCAAGTGACCATTGGTTCAGTACAAAATAAAGCAGGTCTGGGCTATGTCAGTGTAAATAGAGCAGGCCTGGACTATCAGTGTAACATGTGTTCATTTGGATACCTTTTATAATAGTATATAATCTTTTGAGATTTCCGAATACATTGCCTGGGGAGGTGAGCCGCTGCAACCACCCAACCATCCATCCATCCATCCATCGCCAACACTGCAGCAGACCAGGCATCCCTCACACTTCCGACTTACCATACGGAGGTGCGGTACGGGAAACGGCCCGATAACTCCCAGCATACTTCCTTCACCATCTTCATCAAGGACGACCACTGCGCCTCAGCACACACTCACAGCTAAGTAGTCACAAACATTGCTGTTCAAAGCCAGTGGCGTAGCTCGGGATTTGGGGGTCCGGGGGCTTGGCTTCTTTGGGGGCCCCTGCATTTTGACACCGGATCGATCTCAGAGTGTCTGACCGACGATGGGAAGAATGGAAAGAGTGGCAAGTGATTGAATGGTGAAGCCCCAGGTTCTGGGCAAGAAAATAATTGTATAGTTTGACCCTCGGGTCGACCGTTTTTCAGGATGGCAATGCCGCAACCTGGTTCGTCTGCTGGCGCCACGAAACGGTCTCGGACCGAAGTTACATTAAGGAGTTAATTTTTAAAAAAAATAAAATTTTAAATACATGGATATGATATGTTTAATTCCTTTAGACATTGCTTATTTTACTTAAATTAGTTTTATTGGATCCAGGGTTTAGACATACTTTTCACGACCCTGTTTATCCTGTTCAACAAATTTTGTTCTTTCTTTCCCCTTGGGATGGGGCCCGGCCACAATACCACACGGCTCATAATTCCGTAACTTTTTAACTCCATTACGCTCGGCGCTGCGCCGGCCTTTTCATTTCCTTTTCCACCCTAGACGCCAGACCTCTGGTTTGGTATTATTTAAACGCAGGCCTTTTGGCCCAATTGATTGTCCTTAACATTTATTCATAGGACGTAAAGCTTCGCTATTCGTTTCGTTTCGACAGGCAATTATGCCTTTACCGTAAACTAGTCTCTGCGTGCCACACTGGCCTCAGTTCGTCTTTTTCACCTTAGTATTAAAGCATCGAACAGAGGGTATAGTTAAACCAGAACGACCTTGCTTCTTTGATTACAAGAAAAACGAAGCGAGGTGGTTTAGTGTAGGGCTCTGGGCGGAGGGACAAGTGTGTGGAAGAGGATTGGGGTATTCAGTGATACACTCTTTTGCCAGGTCAAATTTTACATTCATTTTCTTCGGGTCAGCAAAGAAAACGTTGGCCTCCTTCCAGTGAAAACAGTTCGGTGCCACGAGGGGTGGGAGAAAGGGTGGGTGGAGTGGGGGGAGAGGGGGAGGGGATGAAGAGAGAGGTTGATGACGGAGCCAGGAATGTGAGGTAGTCGGGTGTGTGTGAAGATGAAACATCAGTGTGCAGTCGCACAAGACTCGAGACTTAATTTTTAATGTTCATTGCTATTTTATTGAAATATTTACTTTTATCTTTTTACGTTTACCTTTTCTGTAAATGCATATTGTTATGAGGTCTTAAGCAAGTCATATTGCCCATCCTAAATAAGATTATTTTCCCTTGCTTAATTGGAGTTATAAAATAAATTTGTTTGCTTATACATTGTTTAACCTAAAATGCGTGTGTCCAGAGAAATGAGTAATTTGATATAACAGTATTTGTGTCGTAAAGTTCATCTTTGGGGGGTAACCAGTACATTTATTTTTCTTTAGACCTGACTAAGATGAATAAAGATTATTTTTTAGTACTGTACAGACCAATATTATATTTGTGGGCGACGTTCTCCTGTCTTTTCCGCGCTATCCGTGCTGTGGGAATGACGTTGCGGCGGCGCCTCCACCCCGATGACGGCGATGTTCATGGTTGACATACAAGTATCGCTCGCCGCTACAATAAATGAACTAATCTAGCTTATCTCTCACAGTACTAAATGAGGTTTTTGTATGAATTAATGTGCTTGGGTAGTGTGTGTGTGTGTGTGCGTGTGTGTTGGTGTGTGCGTGTGTGTGCGTGGGTGTGTGTTGGTGTGTGTGTGTGTGTGTGTTTAGTCGTACCCCTTGATGTCGTAAAGTGTACAGTTTGTAGCCTATGTTCACGACATTGTGGGTTTTTATTGCATTGTATTGGTATAATTTACTCCTCCATTTGGTTTTGTACTGTGGTGATTTATGTCTTGCCCTGTCATGTCACTATTTGTATTATTAGTGGTGTTGTTGTGGTTATTATTATTATTTTTATTATTATTATTATTATGTAATTACTGTTGTTATATTAGGTGTATATTCGTATGTTAATGTATGTATACATTTATAAATGTGTATTTAGATTTCTTTCTGTATATAAATGTATTATATAATTATGCTTTTTTTTCTTCATTACGCTTACTTTAAACTTTTATTACTTCCTAATATTTTCCTTTCTCTTGAGTGGCTGCTCAACGATGTGTCTTAAATGTAATTTTTCGGCATACTTCTATTTTTCTTGATCTTTTGTGTAGTATGTTGTATACTGTGTGGGTGTGGGTTTATTAGTGTGTGTGGGGGGGAGTGTTTTTTAAAAATAAATTTTATTTATCTTTTTAAAATTGTTTTACCATGTGAGCCTTGTGGCCATTTGAGATCCCGATACGCTACTCCATCTCAACCTTCACCCTACATCTTCTTACCAGTAGGGCTCCGCTGGCCCTGGCGCCGGTCGTGTTGCGTCGCAGGCGCCGCTTCGCTCGACTTCCGCCCGCCTAGCCATCGGTTGCCCTCCCCCTTTCACTACGACAGGGCAACGTGGGATTCCCTGTGGAGCCTGGCAAACTCCGGACAACAGGTGTCTACACCGCCTGTGGTTTCCCACTGTTTGCTCTCCCACCCTCCACGCGGCTTGCTTGGCCACCTTCATGCGGCTTCATCGACACCTTCCTTATGTGCCCCATCGGCACACTTCCTCACGAACGGACTTACAGCAACTTGGCATGCACCCATGCGTCTCTTCTCTCATCGGTCTTCTTACCACAGCGGTTCTTCTGATTCATCTTGACTTTTTACTCCGATTGTTGCAGCCGCCTTGTGCGCTCCATCTTCAAGCGATCTTTCTTCAGCAACATGACCTCTTCCTTCACCGTGCGTCATCTTCTTCAACACGCCTTCTTATCCATCGGCTATCATCTATCCAAGTCCCCTATACGCTTATGTGTCCGGGGACGGTAATCTACCCAACGAAACGATACTAGAACAGTTGAACTCTTCTTCTCATTCTTATTCTCCTCCTCTTCTTCGTTCCCCTCCCTCCCCCCCCCTCTCTCTCTCTCAGTTTTGTCCCCCATCCTTCATTACAAAAGAGAAAGAATGGTTTTGACTGGGGCATAATTGAAAATAGAATGCTGCATACAAAAGCATTCATGCAATGGGGTTTCCGCTGCCTTAATAATTTATAGACATTCAAAGGCAAGGTTTCAGTTCATTGCTCTAATTTATGTTTCATTTCCATTCGCTGAACTATACATGTATTTTATTTATTACTCTTTATTTTACCGAAGGACCAGCCCAGGGTTGGAGGAAAATGCTGGCTCTCCTTTTTTGAAGACCGTACCGGCATTTTCTGATTTAATCTCTATATATTAATGCATTGCTGCAATATAAATGTTATTTACTAGGCGTGGTGGGGTGCTAAAGGGTGGACTGTCAGTTGCTTTCAACAATAACGTGCGAGAGTAAGTATAGGGATAGGACTGAACGTAGGGCCATAACGGTGGTAAGGGTGGCGAGGCCTTAGAGGGAGGAGGACGAGAAGAAGAAGAAGAAGAAGAAGAAGAAGAAGAAGAAGAAGAAGAAGAAGAATGAGGAGGAGGAGAAGGAGACGGAGGAGGATAAGTAGAAAAGAAGAAGAAGAACAAGAAGAACAAGAACAAGAAGGAGAAGAAGAAGGACAAGAAGGAGAAGAAGGAGGAGAAGGAGACGGAGAAGAAGAAGAAGAAGAAGAAGAAGAAGAAGAAGAAGAAGAAGAAGGAGAAGAAGAAGAAGAAGAAGAAGAAGAAGGAGAAGAAGAAGAAGAAGAAGAAGAAGAAGAAGAAGAAGAAGAAGAAGAAGGAGACGGAGACGGAGGAGGAGAAGAAGAAGAAGAAGAAGAAGAATGAGAAGGAGAAGAAGAAGGAGGGGGAGAAGAAGGAGAAGAATAAGAAGAATTCAGTTAGTTATTCATTGCTTACAGGGTCCAGCGGACTGCAAAGAGCCGAATCAGGACCACAAAATCAAGACCACCTGGCAGTAAGCGTCCAATATTTCCAAGCTGATCCAACAGACCTCAAACACAAATGAGGAGTTTTGTCCCGGAAGTTTCCAAAGAAAAGGTAGGTGACTGGTCTAGCGAAGAAGAAGATAGTATAGTAGGTTGATAGAACAGAGTGGGAATGAGAAAAAACAAAGGAGAAAGACAGCGACAGTGGGAATTTAAAGCACTAAATGTCCAGAAAGTAGGGATACTATTTATACTGAAACCCCCGGCACCCCACGGGGGACACACACACACACACACACACACACACACACACACACACATTCTATAACACACTACGATACTGTCAGCAGAATTTGTGCAAATAATTTTTACAAAAATATATCAATAAATTTCTCTCCCACCAAACTATTTTGCACCCCCGTCTCCGTACCCTCAAACACCTTCAGACAGGGCTGTTATATTGTTTATAAAATATCTTACACATAACTTGTACAAACGTTATCTTGTAATTTGTAAAAACTTACATCAATTTGTAGTACGATGTTTGTAGGAGATATGCGAGATTGTGTTTGCAGACACACACCAGCGGGCAGACAACACTAAAGTTATGTAGTAGATTTAACATTGTGCAGCACTTTCACAATTAGCACGACCCCCAGAATATTAATAATGACAAAACATTTTAAATAATTTATATAAACACAGAATCCGCATCATTACAGACAGACCGATATTTGGCGCACTCTGATTCCGTCCGACAAAAAAAAAATTGAATCACTAGTATTGTGATCTATAGACTGGTCACTTACCTTGACTTGTTCAACTTGTACTCCAAAGTCGCGGTTGAATGATGGTTCATACTGGGTTCCAACATTACACAACTGTTTACTTAGACCTGCTGCAGGTTCTTGTAATTTAGTGAGGAGAGATTTTCCTTCAATTTCCTCAGGGCCCGACTCGACCTCAGTGGTCACAGCTGCTTTGGCAGGACAGCACCTCAACCATTTACACTCTAAGAAGACACGAATCGTCAAGTCTTTCAGCTTCCCTAGCCTGTGCACACACAGTGTACAGTATGTAATAGAATAATGAATGACAAATGAAGAAACCAAACATTTATGTTGTAACAACAGAATCAAAAACTAACTAAATAAATAAATACATTAATTAATTAATTAACTGAGTAATATATTAATTGATTAAAATAAATAAATAAATTAGTTAATTAATTAATAAACGTAAATAAGATACAGAAAATTTATAGCTATATAAATAACTAAGTAGATACATAGATAGACAATCAGATAATTAAACACATTACATTACATTACATTACATTACATTACATTATTATTGCTTTAGGTCCAGCGGACTCTTCCGAGCCAAATCAGGATCGGACAACCCCCGATCTGCATAAAAGATCTGCTGAAACAACCCTAGTGGTAAAACCGAAAGCTCTCCACCAGCCAGTCACTTTACAATAAAGACATCCCACGCAGGGAACGCTGAGGCTTCACCCCAACTTATCGAACCCCCGTTTACAAAAACAAAATAGAATACAAACATCATTATAAATTATCAACAAAACACATACATATAAAATGCCTACATCGCTAAATAATAACATCATAGGAAGCCCTAGTGACCACCTGGCAGAAAGCGTCCAATATTCCCAAGCTGATCCAACAGACCCCATACACAAACAAGGAGTCTTGTCCCGGAAGAGTTTTCCAGAAAAAAGGTAGGAGACTGGTTTAGCGAAGAAGACGGTAGTATAGCAGATTGATAGAAAATAGCAGGAATGAGAAAGAGCAAATGAGAAAGACAGCGACAGTGGGAATTTAAAGCACTAAATTTCCAGAAAGTGGGGATACTATTTATACTGAAACCCCCGGCACCCCAACGGGGGTAATTAAACACATAAATAGTATAATGAAGAGTATAATTACAAAAGAGTCTAATAGTCCAACTGTTTGCTGTGAACGTTCACGGGTAAACAGCTTCAATGAACATTGGGCGTCATGGTAATGTCTAGCAAAGAGTTAGTTAGTTAGTTATTCATTGCTTACAGGGTCCAGCAAACTGCACATAGCCGAATCAGGACCAAAAAATTAGGACCACAACTTGGGTGAAAGCGGTACTCGCCCCCGATCCGCACAAAAGATCTGCTGAAACAACCTCAGCGGCAACGCTGATGGCACTCCACCAGCCGGTCACCCCACAATAAAGGCTAAGCAAAGAGTACTCGATACAGTCATCAAGCGTCACCCGATAACAATGGCCCAACAAAATAATCACTGGGTTAATTCACAACGACATCTCGGAGTATGTTGGTTACACACCTCTGCGGTGGCTGTATTTTAAGGGAGGTAAGCTCATTACTGCTAAATCTACAGCAGACGAGGCGACGACCGTTTGAACGCTCGCAAACGACGTTTACATTCAAATTTCGCAAAGACTAGACAAAAACATAATGCTTGAAAATGTAAGAAAATATTCCAATATTTTTGTTTTCTCTCAATTTGGATCTCGACTTCGGATGCATGAATGGTACAAGAAATGGAAAGTAGCTTACCTGTGGAGGTAAAGTAGGAGATAACCTTGCACTACAATTATCACAACTTGCACTACAATTATCACAATGCAAACAGCAACGACGATGGCCAAAGCTATCACCCCTGAAAAACAATAACATACATGTATACATACATGTACATACATTTACATACGTACGAACACAAATATTTAAATACATACATACTACCATGCTTACATACATATTTACTTTTATAATGCATGCATGCATAATTATATAATATACATACATGCCTATACAAAATAAATCTATAAGCTTACTTCAAATAATCCAAACAGTAATTAATTATGTAATTTAATCATTCTTCCCCACTCTATTCCATTTATCCATTAAAAAATATTCGTTCTTTCATGTTTAAATTTATTCATTTAGTTTATTCATCAATCAAGTATTAATTCAAAAGTTAATTCAACCAAATAATCAATTTATTATCCATTTATTCAAACATGGGTTTACTTGACAGATGGCTAAAAATGAAAAGTTCGGTATTAACAAAGGTTTTGGTGGTTTTCATCTCTTCATTCCCTCCAGCAATTATTAATTCAGCCATGTAATCATTTATTCAATCAAATGTTACAAACCTGCCCGTGGACCATCATCACTAGTAACGGTTTGGGCTGCAGGAGTCACTGCAATGGGTTGCTGCGGGGTGGTTGGAGGAACTGAAAAATCGACCAATTAATAAATCAAATAAATTAACCAATCAAACAAACACATCAATTATCCATCCACCCTTTATTCAATCCTTCAGTCAACGGATCAATCGGCAACATAAATACACACACACACACACACACGTGAGCACGCACACGCTTGAACACACACGCACACATACACCTACAATCAAGTCTTCTATAAGTCTCTCTCTCTCCCTCCTTCTCTCTCTCTCTCCCACTCTCCCTCTCCCTCTCTCTATCTCTCTCTCTCTCTCTCTCTCTCACTTCCCACATGCTTGCATATCCTGACGTATACTCTGAAAAAACCGTCTGGAACCAGAGCGAGCCATAATGTCGGTAGGTCTGTCGATCGGTCTGTTGGAAGCCATATCTCAAGAACCACTGAACGGATTTTGACCACACTTCATGGATACATTACCTAGGTTAGTGGCCTGCCTCCCGTGCCATCACGTTTGAAAAAAATCAAGGTGACTGGAGTCATTGTGCTGCTAAACACTTTGGCTCATTATCTCCAAAACGGCTGAAACGATGTTGTTGAGACTATACAGGTAGACTCTATTTCAAATTATGGGCCATCCTTCAGCTACAGTCCGGTTGTCGGGCAGTCCCTCGCTCCGAATGTCACTTTTTCGTTCAAAACACACTTTGTGCCTCTCAAAAATAACTGAACCGAAATTAAATGTGTCATTTTTACTTTGAGAACATTAGATCATTCGTTTACTTAAAGGTCAAGTTCATTGTGCTTCACCATTATCTAAACATGTTTTGCGCCGCACCTAGAAATTGGATAAACTGATTTTAATAAATGTTTACTTGCAGATAGTTCAGAATGTGGTCAATAATTCCAAGTTTTAAGTCTGCTTCTTTAGGATAAAACCGTCGTAAGCACCGCTCAGAAAATAACTAGCACGTTTGAAAATGCTTATAATTATTTGTGTGACGTGAGTGTCTGAATATACGTTCCATCTAGTAACGTGTTTTTATTTCCAGACTTACTGGAAAAAGTCGGAACTCAGAACGAGCCAAATGTCGGTCAGTCCGTTCAGCGCCATATCTCATTAGTGGCCTCCCTCCCGTGCCATCCTATTTGCTCTAACGCAACGTTCAAGGTCACTGGAGTCATCATGTTGATGAACACGTTTTCCTCAATATCCCACAAACGGCTGTCGGCCATTCGGTCGGTTTCGTCCACTCCCATTTCCAAGTGTTTTGTTCACAACACACTTTTTTGCTGATCTACAGAATAATTGAACCAAATTTCATCATTGTTGCTTTGCGGATACTTTAATTACTGCTAAGCGTGTTAGATCATCCGTATTTGTACTTCATTTTGTAAACACGTTTTGTGCTGGATCAACACATTGCCCAGTCTGTGCACAGATTGTCTCCCCGTTTATACTCTCATCCGAAAAAGTACATGTAAATAATAACACAATTAAGTAATAACTAAAACAAACATAAAACTAGGCGTACCTTCAACGCCTAGGTCACAAGTCTGCACGGGAATGTTTTCGTTAGGGATGACCTGGCAGGCATACCTGCCGGCGTGTTTCTTGCTGACATGCGCGATCTCCACCGTCAGTCGATCGGACACACTATTGCTGTTGAAGCTGTAGCCTGACGCTGAATCCACCTTACATTCCAGCTCTTGGTTGCGCCAATTGCACAGAACGATGTGATTTCCTAGGGGTAAAACAAAACAAACACACTTATAGATGAAGACAATGACGATCTTATCGTATATATGGTGACGGGGATGTGATGGTGGTCGTAGCAGTAGAGGTGGTGGTGGCGGGGATGGATGGGTGTTGGTGTTAGAGATGTTGGTGTTGGTATTGTTGTTGTTATTGGTTGTGATGATGGCGTTGTTAGTAATGTTTGTATTGGCATTCGTGTTGTTATAAGTGGTGTGGTGATAGTGTTATTGTTGTTAGCAGTGTGGTGGTGATGGTGTTGTTAGTGGTGTTGTTTGTAGTGGTGGTGGAGGTGGTGGTGTTAGTGGTGGTGTGGCATTGTTAGTGTTGTTAGTGGTGGTGGCGTTAGTGTTGTTGTAAGTGGTGTGGTGTTATTATTGTTTGCAGTGGTGATGGTGGTGTTGTTAGTGGTGTTGTTTGTAGTGGTAGAGTTAGTGTTTGAGTTAGTGTTAGTGGCGTTAATGGTGATGGTGGTGGAGGTAGCTGTAGTGGTGGTACAGCTATTTTCGCTGGCGTTAATGGTGGTGGTAATAATGATGATGGTACTGATGTACATGTAGCTCTCCTCGCCATTCTTAGGTAATTGCTTGAGTCCTTTGGCAGGAGATATTTCTCTGCGTTTGCCCCAACTCTTTGGAACTCTCTGCCCTCCAACCTCCTGATTGTGATCCCAGTATAAAAAAGTGATCCCAGTATAAAAAAAATAAATTAATGTATTATTATTATTATTAAAGAAGAGGTGCTGAGGGTGTTGTTGGCTGTGTTGTTGATGTTGTTGTTGTTGTTGTCGTTCTTATTGTTGTGAAAGTTGTTGGTGTCGACATCACCGATACCAAGATGATGATGATAATGATGATGATGATGATGATGATGATGATGATGATGATGATGATGATGATGATGATGATGATGACGATGACGATAATAATGGCGATGGTATCATCATCATCATCATCATCAACGACGTCATTCCCATTCTTACCATCACAATCAACACTTCCTTCACGTAGTTCTCGCCCTCCTTCATCATCACCACCCCCGTGATCCTCCTCAACATCTCCTCCTCCACCTCCCTCTCATCATCATCATCATCATCATCATCATCATCATCATCATCATCATCATCATTATCATCATCATCATCATCGTCGTCGTCGTCGTCAAGCAATGGGTTTGAGTTCCTAGATCTATCACAGACCAACATTTTCATAGATCATCTAAAAACAACATTCGCACTTTTCTCCTAGAAGTCCATTATGTAAATTATTAACTCTGACATTTTTTCCAACCATTCACTGACTCAGTTTTCTAATAAATCAACAAATCAATCAATTAAATCAAACATTCATTACCTGCAGCATTTGGGTCATCTCTGTTGAGTTGAACAATGTTAAAGTTGTACTTGTCCACTGTGCCGTTGATGTTTCTGTTGAACAGGCACTGGACGAAGGCGCGGCTGCCACTTGTGAATGTGCCTGTGGTGAACAGATGACAAGCATAACAAAGATATTGTAGAAGAAGAAAAAACACAGCAACACCACTCATAACATACCTTATTGCTACAGCAAAGTAATTACTCTTACGTAGGACACAAACCTACCCAAAGATCTACTTAAAAGCGCTGGCCGAAAGTTAGGATCTGTAAAAACCCAAGTCGCCAATGATGTCACCGTGCAACATCACGCGCACTGTCAACCTCCCCAGACATTTAATCCCTCCCGACCGACCAGTACAGGCGACCGTATTTGGTCATGAGAACAGCGACGTTTAGCATCGCTCTCTTCTTATACTGGTAGTCTATATAAAGAACGACGCAAAAGGCTTTCACATTCAAATACGGGTGCCTATGGTACATGGGTTCGATCTTTTGTATGGTTACTTTAGCCTCTCTATCACTTCCCACCTCACGTTGTAGCCGGGTTCTATTACGTGTCTCTGAGGCGACACGAATAGAAGTGTCAGGTTACCATCACAACCAAACATTGACCCACACTGAACCCGCTACATCACATTTCCCCTTACACACTCCCGCCACTCATTTACCCACAATACACAACACTACTACTGCCTGTCCACACTCTGAGCCCGCCACTCATTTACCCACAACACACCACACTACTACTGCCTGTCCACACTCTGAGCCCGCCACTCATTTACCCACAATACACCACACTACTACTGCCTGTCCACACTCTGATCTCGCCACTCATTTACCCACAATACACCACACTACTACTGCCTGTCCACACTCTGATCTCGCCACTCATTTACCCACAATACACCACACTACTACTGCCTGTCCACACTCTGATCCCGCCACTCATTTACCCACAATACACCACACTATTACTGCCTGTCCACACTCTGAGCCCGCCACTCATTTACCCACAATACACCACACTACTACTGCCTGTCCACACTCTGATCTCGCCACTCATTTACCCACAATACACCACATTATTACTGCCTGTCCAAACTCTGATCCAGCCACACATTTACCCACAATAAACCACACTATTACTGCCTGTCCACACTCTGAGCCCGCCACTCATTTACCCACAATACACCACACTACTACTGCCTGTCCACACTCTGATCCCGCCACTCATTTACCCACAATACACCACACTATTACTGCCTGTCCACACTCTGAGCCCGTCACTCATTTACCCACAACTCTACTACTGCCTCTTCACACTCTGATCCCTCCACTCCACACCCACCCCTTAATATCCCCTCCACCCCACAATACAACACCTTCTCCACTCCCTTAACACACAAAGCACTTCATCCAAGAAAGATAATCACCGGTGGAACACATGATGGGTGGTGTCCCTTGTGACCAATTAGGTCGTAGCTGCAATAATAGAATGAAAGATGAAAATCCGATAACTCCGATACGCGAAATCCATGTTGCATGTTAGTTGCTGCTGATGTTGTTGTTAATGGAATTTTACCTGGAAAAATAACAACTTTATCTTAATAATTTCTTGATTGTACATTGTACTTATAGGCTTATTATTATTTAATCTCTATTATGTGAAATGTAAAATTTTTCAAATGAATGATACTTCGTGCAAGAAAGAAAAAAGAGAAAAAGGAAGGAGAGAATGAAATGGGGTCTGTCTCTGTCTCTCTCTGTCGTCTCTGTCTCTCGGGTGCGTGTAATAGGTAGTTGTAAGGGGTACATGAGGGTGAAGGGTGCGGAGGGGTGTCGATCTCTATATATGTCGGTCGGTCCGTAGATGATCTTTTAGTCAGTTCAGTTTAGCCGGGCAATCTGTTGTTGGGTAGGAGGAGTTTGTTTAGAGTTTTGTCTGTATGGGAGTGTTGTTGGAGCCTTATTTTTTGTCGTTGTGACGGTGGGTCTATTGTTGCTGGGCAATGCACAATGGAATGCATTACCCATTCGTCTATCGTCGATGGGATCGCTAGTAAATCTCCATGTGACTCAACTTAATACATTTATATGTTTAGCTCGGTCTGTGTTAGGCTGGGGTACAGAGATAGAAAGAAAAATGGTAAAAGATCACTGTCACACTAGCTCTCACACTGCTATGAAACATAGGTAGTCCAGCCACTTGATAACAGTAAATATCACACATTTATTTCCTCTACTCTCTACACGATCTGCTAAGTACGATACTAACTTAAAAGTTCAAAGGCAGAGGTGCCAACCCCCTAATCTTCTTGTCGGTATTTCCGAACCCTTTTCCCCCTTGGGGTCATGAGCAATCTTGCCACTGTAGATTGTTCTAACCTATAAAGGGAAAAGTGAAAGCCCCAGTTGAAACCAATTCACTGCGGTAACAGTACCCCCGATGGGGTGCCGGGGATTTCAGTATAAATAGTATCCCACTTTCTGGAAATTTAGTGCTTTAAATTCCCACTGTCGCTGTCTTCCTCATTTACTCTTTCCCATTCCTGCTCTGCCCTATCACTCTGCTATACTATCTTCTTCTTCGCTAGATCAATGACCTACCTTTTTTCTTGAAAACTCTTCCTGGACAAGACTCCTTGTTTGTGTTTGAGGTCTATTGGATCAGCTTGGGAGTGTTGGACGCTTTCTGCCGGGTGGTCACTAGGGCTTCCTATGATGTTATTATTTAGCAATATAGGCATTTTATATGTATATGTTTTGTTGATAATTTATAATGATGTTTGTAATTGTATTCTATTTTGTTTTTGTAACCAGGGGTTCGAGTAGTTGGGGTAAAGCCTCAGCCGTCCCCTGCGTGGGATGTCTTTATTGTAAAGTGACTGGCCGGTGGAGGGCATTCAATTTTCCCACTAGGGTTGTTTCAGCAGATCTTTTATGCGGATCGGGGGTTGTCCGGTCCTGATTTGGCTCGGAAGAGTCCGCTGGACCTAAAGCAACAATCAATCAATCAATCAATCAATCCGGACCCGTTTGTCAGTATGTTTTAACACTTGTCAGTATTTGTTTTCTCGCAAAACCCAGCCTACGACATTATAACGACAGTCTTACCTCTGAAATAGCACGCTATTTTCAGTCCTCTAAAATCACCATGAAAATCAGCTTGTTGAACACCACACTTGTTTACTCTAAAATCACCATGAAAATCAGCTTGTTGAACACTACACTTGTTTTACTTAAAATGAATGATACTGATAGTCTTTCCAATAAAAGCAATGTCAGCAACAAAACAGTTCCATTGTTTCAAGGACTTAGCAGTTGCCTTTTTCAGAAGTGTTGGAGAGAGTGATGTTTTGTAGCAGTCAGTATTTGAATTTTTTTTATTTCAACTGCAGTATTGCATTCAGTGTCTTACTTCCCATAGTCCCTCTAAAGTCAGTTTAATTTTTTTTTACCAGAGAAAAGACCCTTTCACATGAACAGTTGGACACAAAGATCAGGAGAATCCTCAGTATGATCTTGGACAGTAAGTAAGCTTTGTGTCTAGCAGATGCAACATGCCTGGCAACATCATCAAAGCCACCAGGACTTATAAAAAAAATCGAAGCCACAGACTGTATAGCGTGCGTACTTTGTTGACAGTTTCGACGCAATGGCGCATGGATGTGCTTATGTGTATGAATGCAGAAAATCTTGCAGTCGTTTAGCTGCAGGCTTTTTTTTTCTTTGATGAGGAATCGGCTTCGTCCTCAGACTTAGCAGCTTTTCCTTTTCTGGGTCTACCACGTCCTGCCGTTTTTGCGATTTTGAAACACTCTGAAAGGCGGTGAAGACTATTATGGAGGGAACTCGTACAGGTATATTGTTAGACTAGGGGTAAGGTATGGGTAGGGTAGGGTTGGGTTGGGTAGGGTAACCCGTACTTTTCTACTGACGCCTCCCTTCTCGCTCCACAACCTCCTACTGCCTACTCCCCCACACATACAACGTGTCTGAGCCTGCTGAGTCACACGACCTGTCTTTATTGAGCGACGGTAGCCCAGCGCTGTTGTTATTTGATGATCATACCTCCTTTTCCCCTCCCCCCCACCTACCCTATACCATAGATTCTAGAGGGGACAGGATTGGTATCTCTCTCTCTTCGCTTTGCGTCTAGTTCCGTCTGCCAGGGTTTTGCTTGCGGTGTGCAAGCGTCACTTCCGGTTCATCGCAAAAACATGGCTACAGAATTGAAATGTCCCGCATTGAGTGCCTGTTTAGAGGAAGTTTTTCGGGTATGTATGCAATTATTTACACCTGTGGTTGGCAATCAAAATAATACCATACTAAAATTATATAACTACTTTTCTGAAATCGAGTTTTAATTAATAATTTCTTGGAAAGGCAGCGAGAAGTCATGGTAGGTGGAACGAAAAGCAAGACTAAGTCGTAAGACTAATAATTAGTGTAATGAGTAATGTCTTTCAATCTTTGTGAGTTTGTCAACATTTTGTACCGGTGAAATGAAAATGTTCGATTGGATTGTATTATGAGTAGGAGGAGGGCATTAGCAAGAAAACTTGGTTGCTTTGGTTTTAAAAGAGGTATGTTTGTTAAGTAGGCCTAAGCTGAAAGTGTGTAATGATTTCAGTTCAGAACAAGAGGTATGGTAGACATATCTGGGTTGGGGTGAAAGGGTGTCGGTCTTATAATTATGTGCCTACTTCCTCATCAAACGATTTTGTAAATCTGCCCATAAAACCATTTTGCACCATGCACGCAATAGTATGCTACAGTATATTATATGCAGTCACATGAAAACAGTCACATGACAAGACAACAACAGAATAATAAAATACAATAAATATCAAATCAACAAAACTAACATAAAACATTAAACTATTAGACATAATAATAAAGGTAATAATGATAATAATAAATAAATATTAAACATAAAAATAAAGGTTATAATAAAATTTAAAATTAATTAATAAATATTGCAGACTCCTCCTTGCCATGTTTTACTTTTTTTCTTTACTTATTTATATATGTATTTATTTATTTTTAACAAGTGTCTTCCTAAAAATAAAATAATAATAAAAAAATAAATTCGGAACAATTATGTTCTGAGTGTAACCAAACTTCTTTTTTCTTCTTATGACTTTACCACCAACTTCTGTACCAAATTTCACAATAATCTATCATTAATTTTGGGGTGTTTTAGAAGAATTAATACTGATTATTAATTAGAAAGATAAATGTTGTGTTGGAAAGAAATTTTTTTTTATGCAGATAATTGTATGGTTTGTAAATGAGTATACATTTTTTATATGGTTATTTAATGTAAGTTGTTTGCTTGTTTGCTAGATCGGTAAATCTTTCAAAACTCTGCTCTAGTACGTAGGCGGAAGTACCTTTTGCACTCGCAAGCCTGAGCATGCGCAATGGAAGTGTGTTGTTTTGGTCGAATTGTCGAGAATCTATTGGTGTGGGTGTTTCTATTAATTGGGAGGATGTGATTTCTATTTTTTGAGTTTGTTGAAAGGTGAGTGTTTTGATATGAGGGGAGGTGGAGATAGAAGAGGGAGAAGGGGATGAGGGAAAGAGATATAATGACAATGAATAGAGAATTATTTAGAGTGTTAAATTTAGGTGTAAGTGTGTTACAAGACATGTTTTAAATACATGAATTATTAGTAAGATTGTTATTTGTGTTATCAAGTTACTATATATAACATAATACTTGAGCTATGTTATCTATTTTCAAGCTCACTGTATGGTAATTATCGCATAATTTTGTTTAATAGTAAAAGCAACATAATATTGATCGTTTTTTATGCATAATAAAGGCAATTAAAAACACTGTATCAGCCTTTCGATAGGCAAATGCAAGCTATCTTATTTTTCTTTCGAAGAGGAAAAAAGCAAGCTATCAATTCTCAATTAGGTCTATGTGTAGATAAAGCTCTGTTCTCATTGTAACTTTAAGGACTTTATTTAGTTGGCTTTTTAAAGCTACCATAAAAGTGAGTATCGATCGATTTGGTATGGATTATTTGTACGATATAGTTAGTGGGTTAAGTCTTAACACAAGAGGAGTTTAATACATTGAGGAATAAGATACATGAAGTTTTATGAAGTTATCTGACAAAAAAGATAGTATTAGATGTTATTATATACACGATAACCATGAATACACTGAAATCTACAATATTAATATTTCACAGATTTTATTGCAGGGGTTAGTTTGGTGAGGTGGGGTTAAAGTAATACAATAAAAATTAAATTAATAAATAGAAAAACATTGCGTTTGTGTTGCTTTAAGAGGAAACAATTAAAATAATGAAAATAAGCGTATATATGACTATATTAGTGTGAATATGCATTAACATTACAATAGTAGATATACAATGTGTACATATAAATAGATGCATTAAACATATGACTGCTATTTTCGTTTATCAATAGAGATATTTTTGGTTGGGTTTTCGCTTAATAAGCGAAGAGTATAGTTATTTTTTTTAAAAGAAATCGCAAGGTAAAGGGATAATGCAGGCAATACGCAATGAAATGTGATAGCTGCAGTATGCACTCTAAAAATAGGTCCACGCTTATATCCAGCACACAATTTCGAGAAATTGCGAGGGGCAACAGGACTATTGAGCATTGAGTTGGTGCATTTCTACTTTGTCTATACATACCTGGTGAAATCCATGGAACCCTTGCATTGATTGATATGCTCGGGCTCAGAAATGATGAGCGATATGTTACAGCTTTGCATGTTGTTGAGGAATCAAGACTAACATGAGTTATTTACATAGAACTTTGCTCGATCTTTAGACTTTTGCTTTTATTTTTATAACGATTATGTGCTCATTAATGTCATTGGCAATTAGCTGTCTATATCACAGTTTAACTAAGTACATGTAAGCTAAACGAGCAAGTGATATGTAGAGAAGTTGTCTACTATTGGTTCCTCTGATGCACGTTGAACTACACAACGTTCACTACGTCCATGTAGGAGAGTCTGTTTGAGTTAAATGTTGCTTTCATCATATTGTGTGTCTGGTCCATGCATATTTATTGTGCATTTCTACATTGTTGACATATATCTGATAAAGCAACATATTGTCGTTTTTTCTGCACATTAGGTCAAAGTGAACTGCACGTTTGCCATAAAGGATGAACTTCTCAACAGTCGAGCGTACGTTGCTTCGTGTGAAGACGGCTTTATCAATTGAGTGTTCATAGTAGGTCATATCTGTGTTATGTTTTGGTTAGTTGTAAAGAATTGTGTTGAGTGATATTCTGCGGTATCGTTATTTCACTGGTCAAGAGAGAACACTGAATCGATCGCTTTGAAGGTATGGATTATTTATTTATTAGTTAACGTATTTAAAAACAGCCCAACCGGAGAAATAATTAATTCTTTGGCTAAACCTACAGGTCACATGAAGCTAATTTTGCCCACAGGAGTTAAGGACTAAAAACTAGCAGGTAAAAAAAACCAAACACCTGCATGATTGCAATCAAATCTTAAGCTTATACATGACTCAGAAATGTTTGTGATCACATGAGCAATTTACGTTGCTGCAATACTTAGTTCTTACAGTATTCACAGTTATTATGTAGGCGTGGAATACAGAATGTATTATTTGTTTAATCGTTCTTATATAGCACTTTTCCAGCTTAAGTGCTGCTCAAGGCGCTGGCCGATGCATTTCTAACTCAAAAGGCCAGAGGCGCCCACTTGCAGACTTTGGGCGCATAGTCTGACGCCCAGACAACTGAGCGCAATCCTGGGCGACCATGTAGATGGAAGAAGGGACCTGGTTCGAGGAGCAGAATAATATCTACATGTCCAGTAACAATGTGAAGTGCCAACTGTGGACAGCTAATGCCGTGTTGTTTATTGATGGATGTTTTTGTGTAACTGCCTGCAAAGCATGTCCTAATTTCTCAGAATAAGATTATAAGGTTTTCTTGAATCTTTTGCTTGCTGGGTGTACGTGTGTAGCCGGCATTTATCCGTCTAGGACATGAGCGTCAAGATCTTTAAAGACCGTGCGATGAAATGCATGCAGGCACAGACTAGACCTCGGTTTATACTCTCATCGGAAGGAGTATTCAGTCAAATGTTAACATACATTGCATATGGAAATTGCCCTGATGTTGGTAAACACACACACACACACCCACACCTACACACACACACACACACACACACACACACACACCGTCTTCAACTTCTCTTTCATACTAACTCACATACATCCACATAACAAATGTATAGATAATTTTATTTGTCTGACAAAACTATTCCTATCAGGTGCAAACAATTAAAACCCATTTGCTACCACGATCCCATATAATAAGATCACGTGAATCCAATGTGCAGTCATCACAATGTTTGGGTTTCCCCACAGACTAGCCGAGAAATTCTAATGTAAATAAGGAGTGACTGGTGCAGCCCTCGCCGACCCCGCTCCAGTGTGCCTGTTGTGGCACGATGACGAAGCACAGATGCGGGAAATGTCGTGTTGGTGTACATGACAGGTGCATTGTCATGTTTCATTCTCAGTAATATGAAACAATTATGCTGATTACAGGGACCAGCGGACTGCAGAGAGGCGAATCAGAACCACAAAATCAAGACCACAACTTGGCTGAAAGAGGACTCACCCCTGATACGCATAAAATATTTACTGAAACAACCCCAGTGGTAACACAGATGGCACTCCACCAGCCGGTCACTTTACGATAAAGGCATCCCACGCATAAGACGCTGAGGCTATACTCTAATTTGTGGAACTTCCGTTTACAAAAACAAAATAGAATACAAACATCATCATAAAATATCAACAAAACACACACACACACACATATATATATATATATATATATATATATATATATATATATATATATATATATATATATATATATAATGCCTACAGTGCCAAATAACAACATCATAGGAAGCCCCAGTGACCATTTGGCAGAATGCGTCCAATATTCCCAATCTGATCCAACAGACCTCACACACAAATGAGGAGTTTTGCTCCGGAAGAGTTTTCAAGAAAAAAGGTAGGTGATTCGTCTAGCGAAGAAGAAGATATATAGATTGATAGAACAGAATAGGAAGGAGAAAGAACAAAGGAGAAAGACAGCGACAGTGGGAATGTAAAGCACTAAATGTCCAGACAGTCAGTCTGGTAAATTTAAAGTCCCCAAAACATAACATATAAATGCACAGAAAGTGGGGATATTATTTATACTGAAACCACCGTCACCACCACCACCCCCGGCACCCCCACGGGGGAATGGAGGGAAGGACTAGTGTTAGGACCAACAGCAGAGTTTGTACGGAACTGCCCCTGTGATGAGGAGAATAAGAACGGATGCAGGTAAAGGACTCGAGCGAGATAGAAATAGAAACAAGGAGAGATCGAAAGAGGGACAGATGAGATAGAGGGATAGAGACAGGAGGACTCGTAGAAAAGTCTAAGATGTGTAGATCAGTTAGCAAATGGGGCCGGGTAGCTCAGTTGGTAAGAGCGTCTTGCTAGTAACCGAAAGGTCGCTGGTTCGAATCCCGGATTGGTCAACGTGTGATCATATTATTTTCCCCTTTACCAACAACTGGCCCGCTGGGGTGTTATTTATGAGTGACGACTAAACGTATAGGCGGCGTGCAAACAGAGGTCGCCGACTACCGCGAGGTACACGGTATGCACGAGTGACGACTACACGCTTGTGCCGCGTAAACTGGCGACTAAATGTAGACGTCCTCCGGAGGTCGACTAAACGAGCCAGTCGCCGACTACAGGAAATGAAAATGGCCGTTTTCATTGCTTTTCGACACCATAATCGACAAGTTTTTCGTCGCCATCGAGTATTTCGAGACAGAACGCACTCTGGGATAAATACTAATACTTCTAACATTGCAAGTTTGTGAAAGTGACTGTCATTGAGGTGCGCTGTGTTGCTTATTTGTGATGTGACGCGGCTAAATAGGCCTAATGATATCAACACATAAGGGATTAATTTGAAACCCTATTTTTAATCAGCAAGACATACACTCAGTTGAAATAAAGTGGTGGGTGGGGGGTAATGGCGTAAACAGTTGTAACGCTTCAGCCCTTTTTCTCATGCAATTAATGCAGACAATGTAATCAAACAACAAGCAACTTACAGCTACAAGTTACACAAAACATACATTTGTCTTGTAGAGTTCTTCGAATTTATAATCATCATGATATTAAAAAGGTTTTAGGACAGCCTGTTAAATTTTCGTAAAAAAGGAAACAGATCGTAAAACCCACATTGGCACTGATCCAAACCTACAGCAGACGACACAGGCACCTACTGACATAGGCTCTATTATTACTCGCGATCGCTTCCGACACTGCCCGTTTTTTCTTCTAACACCGCTTTTGTGCTTGCTTTGGATTTAGTCCTTGCAGTGTTACCTCCCCCAGCAACACTGAACTCTCTCTCTCGTCGTAACATTGGGTTTTTTTCGAACTTTTAATCGCCATCACCATAAACCAAAAATCAAAGCATGCAATAGAGGAAAGAAGGTCACGGCCTTCGCGCATGCGTATTTGAAGCTATTCATCGGGAATTCCCCGTGATCTTGCTTTGCACGCCAACCTAAACGTCGGCGGTCAGGTCGTCACCCGTGCATACCGACTGAGCTCCTTGGGTTGTCGGCAACTTTCAAGTCATGACTTCGCTGTACACGGCGTGTACTTTACACGGTACTCATGAATAAGACCCCAGTAGTCACCTATAAGCGAAAGTGTCGTGTGACTATAATCTACAAACAACAACAACAACAACAACATCAGTTAGCAAGTCCCCTCCTATACGCTATTGTGTCACCGGGGACGGTAATCTACCCACTGAACTGAACTTCAGTTAGTGTTAGAATGGGGAAATAGACTAAGGGAACTAGGAGCTAGAGTAGTACAATGTCGTAGTCAGAATGTAGAGAGTTTGTGAACTGTAGAAGAGTTAACGATAGATTTGTGAAGACTGTCCATTCTGCTATGGACAATAATCTTTAGATGTGTTGATGTGTTCAGTACACTGATCTAAAAGAAATGGATATACCCTGGCTAGCTCTGTATGAAGCCAAAGTGCCGCCATATTGGTACTCGTAGTCTAGTTTACTTTCGATATTGTCGCTAGCAGGCATGAGGCAGTCTATGCTCTGTAATTCCTGGTCAATTACTGAATTATTCTTGCACTTTGAAAGAATTACGATAAAATATTATGCTACAACATAGGTTTAGAGAAGACTGTCAAGAACTAAATGATTTACGGATTTTGAGATCGTCACATTGGCACTACGATTTCATTTTCGATCATAAAAGTAGCTAGTAGGGCACAGCTTTTAAAAATTTTGTGTGGCTGTTTTTATCTAAACGTCATTTATAAAAGTATCCCTTGGACTATCCCAGTCAGCTCATTTGCATACTATATCAACTGCTGTTATCTTTATAAAAATACTGGGGTTAATTGTAGTGGATGCTTGTTATTGTTAATTTTATGTTTTGTTATTTTCTTTTAATTTTAGAACATGGGAGCTTTTTTCAAGATTTCTTATGTGCTATTTATCTGAAGTCCTTGTTTCTAATACACAGCTAATAATGATACATTTTTAGTTGAATATGTATGCAAAGTCAAGTGCTAAGAAAAAAAAAGCTTGTTCTGAGGAGCAAGTTTCAAAATAAGATCATCCAAACAACTATAGAACCATCAAGCCACATAGAGATGATAGAAGGAGTAGAGAATGAGGACAGCAAAGAGGAGATCGCCCAATTTAGGTTAGTTGTAATGTCATTGCTAATTGAAAATTGTATAGAGAAACACAATACCATGTGAACAAAGACACTACTTACAAACAAGTCTGAACAAAAATGAATGTGTGCAAGGTTAGAAAATTTTATTCATTGTAAAAACCCTGTACTCAAAAAATCCACCCCGCCAGTAAAGGTGTTCACAATAATTACATCTGTGTGCATGTCCCTATCTCCAAATACTGTTGCCTTTTTAACCAAGATAGCAAAATTCAACACAACTGTACAAAATACACAACAGCAGTACCTATTACAAATATTTATTTAACATCATTAACATGTCATTCAGAACTTTGCTAATTAAGTTTATAATTATAAATGCTGTTTAAAGAACAAATACTTTCTGTTTATAGGTATATAAGCTAAAAGGGCCACACTTTGAAGGCTTTGTTTATTTGGGGCGAAAACGGGGTTATTCAAAAATTTGAGCTGTCATTAAACAATGATAAAGCGAACCAACTGCTAAAAGTCTGAATTTTCTATTTCTTTTCTGACATGGAGTTATTTTCCCTATACCATACGCTCTTACAATTTACAAAGTGACAAGTGATCACACATGGAGTTATTTTCCCTATACCATACGCTCTTACAAGATACAAAGTGACAAGTGATCACACATGGAGTTATTTTCCCTATACCATATGCTCTTACAAGATACAAAGTGACAAGTGATCACAAGAAATGTATTTAATGTTGCAGCATCATAAAAGGAGTACAAATAAAACAGGGTGACAGTACATGCAATATAAGATTAAAATATTAACCATTACATATTATCTGTACAAGGCAATACAACATTAAACAATTAAAATTATATCTTTTTTTTGCAACAAGTTTTTATTTCAGCCTTTTTTATTCTTCCATTCCAGAGTTTCTTCAGACTCAACATAAAAAAAATCAACTATCTCATCCCTCAACATATCATACATTACAATAAAGCGATATCACTATGGCAGTATGATTATATTATGATAATGATTAACTGAGGATGATAATAAAATAAAATATCATATAAGAGGCTGTTGTTTTATATATTATTAGTGAACTTTCATAATACTACACTCACACCCACACAAATACAAAGTGGACACAACTGAAGTACTCCAAATGAAGATACATTCACACATTTGTAACAACCGATAAATCCCAACTAACATAAACAAGAACAGGCAAATCATAATTGGATAGAAAAGGTGAAAGATCCTCTCAGGGAAGTTACAACAAATAACTGGTGTTGCCATAATAAGTATATGACACAAATACAAAGAAATATTCAGCTATGACAATATCTCATTCAGTAAAGGGATAGAAAATAACAAATATGATGAAATTAATAATAATCAAACAATAATAAATAATAACATAACAAGGAAAATATAATAATTAGCATTATTACCAACACTGGTTCACTTAAATATTCTCAGATACAAATATTTAATTGAGATTAAAAAAAAACAAAATTACAAAACATAATAAAATAAAATTTACAAAAATAAAAAATAAAATAAATTAATAAAAAAAATATATAAATAAATAAATAAATTAAATAAAATTTAATAATAAATCTAGTAAGGGGAACACTTGAAAAAAAACATGACATACTTAAAAGTAAATTCAACAGCAAAAATACACAAATGATCATGTCAGTTATGATTCTTACTTTTCAATTCATCCTCTGCAACTACCTAGCCATGCAATGGAAACAAAATTGTCAGGAAAGTGTAAAAATAATTATAAGAAGTTAAAGCATTCATGCTTTTTTACATTTGCTCCCACATCATGAAAGTTATTATTTATTTAAAAAAATCAGGTATCATGACACAATGAAAACCTGTGCTGAGTTGCAGGAAATATAAACTATTAATATTCTAATAGTGGACATACTAGCTTAAAAACAGTGATATCAGCAAATTAAAAACTATCTTTATTTGTGTTCACTTTTGCTAGTGGACTATTTACTTACTATTCTTGAAACTAATGAGTTGATGGCATAACAAGCAGACAAATGTGGAAAATATATGAAGGAACACAAATAAATGGTGTTAAATTAAAATGTTGAACACCCTTAGACTTAGAGTGTCATTTTTTCATAAGTACCTTCTTATTCTTTGTTTGACTTTGAGACTGACATGTTGACATCCCAAGTGATCGAAGGAGTTCCAGTGGATGACAAAGGATCTGTCATAGGCTGCAAATGTTTTTAGAAAGTGTAATACTAACAGATAAGTTTTAAAAATTAATTATAAGAAGTTAAAGCATTAATTTTTTTACCTTTGTTCCTACAGCATGAAAGTTATTATTTATTAACAAAAAAATCAGGTATCATGACACCTGCTGTTGAGTTGCAGTAAATTTGAACAATTAATTATTCTAGTAGTGGACATACTTGCTTATAAACAGTGATATCAGCTAATAAAACAAAGTATATTTGTGTTTACTTTTGCATGAACATCCTTGTGTCATTTTTATGACCTTCTTTGTTTGGTGACAAAGGATCTGTCATAGGCTGCAAATGTTTTTAAAAAGTGTAACAGATAAGTGTAAAAATTAATTATAAGAAGTTAAAGCATTCATTATTTTTTACATTTGTGTACATTTGCTCCTACAGCATGAAAGTTATTATTTATACAAACAAAATCAGTGATCATGCCATATTCACACTTGCTATTGAGTTACAGGAAAAGTAAACTCTTCTGGTTAAAATGTATAATGTACAAAACTAGTGTATGTATTATTTTAAAAATAATATGCAACACAAAACCCACTGGACCAAAAATATTGTTTACGCTAGTTTTATTCAAATTAACAATATGAAATGTGCACATAATAAGCTCTAACATGAGTATAGCATTAAATGTTGCTTCTATTGATCTTTTTCAAACAATTGTTTGATATCACACCAATTGATGTTCATTTGATTTTGATAAATCCATGTATAACTAACGTTACTAAGAAAAAATCAAAATAAATTATAAGAAAATATCAAAATAAAGTAACATGTGTACTGAACCTAGCGTGCCACCTTATGCATAGAGAAAAGTACACACACCAAACACTTACCTTTAGATAATCAATGTTGGGATGGCTCCATCTTTCAGATGAATACACTGCCCAGTTGCATCAAAGCAACTCTTTTCAAAGTGTTGTGAACAGAATTTGAATTTGCCTTAAAACCTGAACGAAAACAATTTCTTTCCCATGCATTCCAGAGCCCAGGGTACTTGAAGGAAAACTGAAGAGAAAACAAAATTAAAAAATAAAGTTTGTCAAGAACAATGTTATCTAAGAACAATGAGTACATCTACCAGAAACTTCCCTTACCCCACCCCAATCTCTGACCCACCCAAACAATTTCCCTCTCCACTTTTGTTTTTTTTACTAATAGGTATTAGTGCACATTTGCACAGCAGAACTCAGGCTGTGAAGTCTCTTCTTTCGTAGGCCTCAATTACATAGGCCTACTATACTACGAGTTTACAAAAACGAAAGTAGAGACTTCACAGCTGTGAACAGAACCCCCACAAAATAACAGAATAATCGACACGACGATTGCAGAAACACACGATAAAACTCATTACTTATTCTAAACTCATCATTGCAAGAGTTTACAACCTAGCCGTGACAAATCTAAAACGCTGAAAATGTTACCAAGTGTAGGCCTACGTGACATTAATTAAATGTAAAAAAAAAAAGAAAAAAAAAGCTACTTACCGATGAAAGGTGATTCCTTTTTTTGCGTTCATCAGGGCAGTCTTGCCTTGAACAATTAATAACAGCGCACATAGGCATCGTTTATGCTTAAAAAGAGTTTGTCAAACACTGGACAATCCAGAGATAAAACATCGTAGCATACCACAGAATACGAGTACCAATATGGCGTCTTTGAAACTTCCGCCGGCTTCACTATTGGCTAGCGCTTTCTCATTTAGAGGGTACTTCCAGTTTATTTAGTTCAGTGGTTCAGTAAAGTTGCTACAACGCACACCTTCCAGCCTGCGTGTTTCAGTTATGTTTGTGAATATTTTGTAAATTATGTTTTGTGACTCCGGACGATGGTCAGAGGGCTGTGGAATGCGGTCAGCGCTGACGTCAGATGTACATCAAAGACAGCCCCCAGCGTCACGGTCATGTGGGGCCGGGTAGCTCAGTTGGTAAGAGCGTTTTGCTAGTAACCGAAAGGTCGCTGGTTCGAATCCCGGATTGGTCAACGTGTGATCATATTATTTTCCCCTTTACCAACAACTGGCCCGCTGGTGTCAGTATAAATCGGTCCAGTAGTCACCTATATGCGAAAGTGTCGTGTGACTATAATCTACAAACAACAACAACAACATCACGGTCAGTGGCTATTGCGTAATAAGGTTCATGTGGTGAACAGGACCGAGCCCTGTTGGCAGCCAGTTGTAATAATAATAATAATAATAATAATAATAATATTATTATTATTATTATTATTAATTGCGCCATCGGGCTGTGGAATGCGGTCAGTGCTGACGTCCGATGTACAGGAAAGACAGTCCGCAGCATCACGGTCAGTGGCTATTGCGTAAAGTTCATGTGTTGAACAGGACCGCGCCCTGTTGGCAGCCAGTTGTTTTGAAGTAGGGACGGAAAGCGTGAATGGGGTTATGCAAAGGGGACACTGGATGTTCCTAAATGTTCTGGATGAGGGGCAGCGCATAGGGTCTGACACCAAAAGAAATATAACCTCTAAAAAGTGACGGAAGCCGTGCATCACAAGAAAACCAGAATGAGAGAGAAAAAAAAACCGATAGAAGGGTAGGGGAAGGGTGGTGAAAGACTTTGGGAAAGTATTAGAGGGAAAAATATCGGAAAACAAACATTAATAATAATAATAATAATAATAATAATAATAATAATAATAATAATAATAATAATAATAATAAAGGCATATATGGACATACGCTAGCTCCTTTACCAAAATTGTTCTCACGTAATTTCCAAACCACCTTACCTCCTTCCATCCTCGCCACCTAACTGTGTGGAGTGTCACTCACACCACCCCAATGACTTGTGACGTGCCGGAGGTAAACCAAACACTCTTGCCACCTCTTTCCTTCAACGTTGACCAAAGTCGGTTCAGCTTTCCCACCAACTAATTTCACAAACCCAAAAACAAGGTTCTAAAACTTTCACCACAACTTTGACCCATCTCTCTCAGCAATTCATTTATCTTCCGTCTGCTTCAAGTCTGGATACACTCAGCGCTATTAATTACGTTTTGATTTTTATGGACTTTCTACTTTAGTCTTAAACACACGCGCATAAATGCAAAAATTCAGAACTGGGTTTATTTAAGAATGTAGGAATCGAAAAGTTTTGGCTTTTTTCGGCGCAAAATTCATCTAAAAATGTAACAATCTAATGCAAAATTGACTCTTTCCGTCTAAAAAGTTGACCTAGTTCGTCTCCTATAGGGGACGAAATAAGTGGAACTTCAAGATTTGCCGGAAAATTGACTGGATTTTCTCCGTCCCGGATAGAGCACTCCCTTGTACATAAAACACTCTCATGCACTACAACTGCACTCCCATGCACTAAAAGAGCACTCCCGCGCACATTTAAAAGAAAGCGGGTTCCTGGAAAAAAGTGGGTACCATGCAAATAAACCCATTTGTTACTAAGAAAGACAAGGTCGATTACCCATTTGTGCGTTTATTCAAGTGCACCCGCGCCCGCTCGATCACACACACACGCACACACACACGCACACACACACACACACACACACACACACACACACACAATCTCTTCCAGTTCTCTCTCACCACTAACTCACATATATCCGCATAACAAATGTGTTACACTCGATGTTGTTTTTTTATCAGTGGATTCAGCCCCGATGCTTGAAACCTGATAAAGTGTAAAGGTGCGGTCTGACGGGAAGTGCAACAAGAAGCAAAACAGCCAGTAAAACACCAAACATCGTAGTTTTGACTATGTTTATCGTGTGACTAGACCTAAAGCATAACAACAGCTAAGCGCCGAAGTGAAGCAAAGCCGATGCCTTCAGTTTAGAGCGTGCTCTAAAATTTTGCGTTGCTTCGCTGAAGCCAATCAGAAGAGCCGACGTACGAAAACTAGGTTATCATTTCAGCGATCATGATGGCATCAAAAGCTACTGGGCCATTAGCAAACCTGAAACAAGACGATACGTTTATTCTCCTCGATTTAATTCAAAGCCATGAGGCATTATGGAATGTTAGAAGTTAAAATTACAGAAACCAAACCCCGAAAAAGGCCTCATGGACTTCTTCTGTGAGGATCAATCTGACGGAAAGGGAGGTAACTGATAAAAACTTATTGCGCATTGCTTCCACGCAGACTGCTTATGCAAAACTTCTCATCCTGTGACTGCTTCACAAAGCAAAGCATTATAAACGCACTTGCTTTTAGCAGCAGATGCTTTGCTTTGTTTACCGCTTTGCGTCTGTTTCACTTCACGTCAGACCGCACTTTAACTCAGATTCGTTTATGCACGCAGCCTGCTCACTCAGCAACAAGGCAAAGTCATCGTATGTAGTTTTCCAACTTTATTCAGCGAACATCAACAACTGCAAACAATCTCATTTTCCACTCTCAACTTTTCACTTTCAACTTTACAATTCTCTCTCTACAACTTTCAACACTCCAATTTTGAAACAGTGGGCACTTATTTAGTTTTTCTCTACTCCAAAGAAATAAAGAACGTTTGGGCAAGACACAATTATAAAGGCAAAGGCAAGGCAAATTTATTCCAGACAAAACCCATTAAGGGCACATGGACATGGTTAAAATAATATACACAAACATGCACAATAATTAATTAACATTTTAGATTTTAAAAAATAAAATAAAAATTTTAAACTCTTTATTTATACAGCGGGATAGCGTGGAGGGGGGGGGGGAGGTGGTAGGGGGAGGTATTGAGTGGGGAAAAGAAGAAAAAGAACTTGATTGGGGACAACAACTATGAATCATAACTAACAATACAATTCAACCTAAACACATCAATGACAAACTACTGAAATAATTTGTATTACACATAACCTGTCAACATCAGAACTATATTAATTTTTGACATGGGATTAAAACGTTACATTTGTTTAATTATTAATTTCATTAGACTTACAAGCTTTAATAATTCTGACTTTTTGTTAGATGACAATAATTCTTGAAATTTGATGGCATTGGGATATCCATAATAATATGATTTTAATAAATCTCTTCTCGAGTTACAAAAATGTGAACACAAAAATAAATAATGAAACTCATCACCGAGATCGCCACTATTACATTTTTGACATACACGTTCGTGTCTAGGAATGTTAAAATATCGGCCTCTCTGCACTGGCATTCTGTGGTTAAGTGTCCTAAACTTTAGAACAGATATTGCAAGATTTGTTGGTAGAACATGCAAATATTTTTCAAATTAAAAATGTAGCTTAAACATTCGATAATTATAGTAAAATTCATTATTGTTTATAATTATAACCAATCAAAACACATTTCGTCATCACTGTCTCACTTCATACAACCATATTTAGGATGGAAGCGTCTCTAGTTACCACTAGAATTATCCACACGCTTCGATCGATAGTAAACAACCAACTCTAGAAATATCTCAAATAATATTGACCAACTAAAATTAACAACGTTATACAAAGCTTCTTCTAACAACAACACAAAATCAAATCAAAGGTAAATACACTCTATTATTGCATGCTTTGCAAAAATAAAACGATAAGATCTATCGTACGCGTTCCATTCGCACCGCCGCGCGAGTCTCAACGTAACATGCCCCCTACTCAAGAAGAAATTTACTTAATTTCTTTCAACAACGTTGAGACGCAATGCACAAACAAAGTCCAGAATTAAAACTTATTTCAGTCTGTCTGGATACTGTCAATATTCTCAATTCATACACACAGAGTCAATGTTCTTTCATCCGCAAGGAAACGATACCTTCGTCCGTTACGGTTGTCATCAGCCCAGGGTCAAAGACAGTGATCTCGTGGGCTTTCCTGGAGTCAGTGCATCCTCCGTTGTCTCCTTCTTCCATCGAATGTCCGACGAAGTCGACGTTGTCGGTTCACAGAATGCACTTGCTGGGTCTCACGGTCAGGTTGGCTTCTGTTAGACGGTGAAACAGCTCCCTCAAGGTCTGCAGATGCTCTTCCCAGGTGTGAGTGTGGACTAGCAGGTCTTCCCAGTAACACACGACGTTGTCCATCCCTTTGAGCATCTTCCTCATTCCTCTCTTCAGGGTAGCTCCGCTGTTGACCATGCCAAAGGGCATCCTTAGGCACTCGTACGTCCCATCAGGAGTTATAAAAGCAGTCTTAGGTATGTCCTGTTGACGCACGGGGACTTGCCAATAACCCTTGCTGAGGTCAATCTTTGAGAAGATTTTACTCCCCGATAATTGGCGGAAGAGGTCTGCTGCAGTAGGCATCGGCTCGGGGTCGAAGACGGTGATCTTATTAACCTTCCTGTAGTCGATGCATACTCTGTTGCTCCCGTCCTTCTTCTTCACGACCACGACAGGGGACGCGTATAGAGAACTGGGCTCCCTGATGATGCCCATCTTCAGCATCTCATCGATGTTTTTCTTCAAGGATTCGCGGGCCTTGAAAGGGATCGGAAAGGGTTTGGATCGAACGGGGATATCTGAAGTAAGGTGGACTTCATGTTCGACCAAAGTTGTGGAGCCTGGGACATCGCTGAAGTTACGGGGAAACTCACCCATAAGGTCCTTGAGCTCCATCTTCTGACCTTCCGTCAAGCTTGGTCCTAGCTTAACATCATCGATGCCTTCTTTGCTGTGGAAGTCTCCCAGTTCCAACAGTTCCTCGCTGTCAAAGCTGTCGTCGATCTCAGCTGCCGTTGCTGGGTGTACAGTCTCTGATGGCCTTTCCACGTACAGCTTAAGGAGGTTGGCGTGGTATATTTTGGAATCCTGGCGACCTTCACCTTGTAGTCGTTGATCCCCACCACGGTCTCCACTTCGTACGGGCCTTTCCACTGCATCAGCAACTTATTATGATCGGTAGGTAGCAGCACCAGCGCTTTGTTGCCAGGTTTGAACTTCCTGTTCACAGCCCTATGGTCATAGTAGTGCTTTCCACAGTCCTGGGACTTCTTCAGGTTTTCTCTGGCTATCTCCCGTAGCTCAAACACGTACTGGTAGCTGTTCTTCACCTCTGGGGTGTCTATTTCCTTCGGATACAGTTCTTTCAGGATGTGCATCGGCCCATCGGATGGTTCTTCCGTACAACAGCTCGAACGGAGAAAAGCCGGTGGACTCCTGCGGTACCTCTCTGTAGGCGAAAAGTAAGGCGTTGATGTAGCGATGCCATTGTCTGGGTTGCTCGCTGCACAGTTTCTTCAGGATGGACTTCAGCGTAGCATTGAACTTTTCGACGAGCACGTTGCACATTGGGTGGTAGGGTGTCGTAGTTAAATGCCGGATGCTCAGCAGTCTGTTGACCTCCTTCATGCAGTCAGAGACGAACTGCGTCCCGAGGTCTGTCAGGATTTCTTAAGACACTCCAAGTCTGCTGAACATGTCCACCAGTGCCTCTGCTACAGTCTCCGTGTCAATCTTCTTTAGAGGCACTGCTTCTGGGGACCGAGTCGCATGGTCCACTAAGGTCAATACCCATCGATGACCTTCTTCACTCGGAGGTCTTATTTCGCCGATTAAGTCTAAGGCCATCCTCTTGAAAGGTCGGTCGATAAGGGCATCCTTTGCATAGGCACTTTACGAACCCTTCCTCGAGGTATGGTCTTCTGGCAAATGTCACATGATCGGCAGAAACGGCTGACGTCCGCATGAAGTCCTGGCCAGTAGAACACCGCCTGGATTCTATCCGACGTCTTCTTGATGCCTAGGTGACCTCCCATGATGGAGTCGTGAGCTACTTCAATCACTTGGCTCCTTAGGGGTAACGGTACAAGGACTTGACGTAGTGGTTTCCCTCCGTTGATCCTCGGGTGCTGGAAGATCCGTACAGGATCTTGGCCTTCACATCGAAATAGACCGTGCCACTGCCCTTGGTCACGTGGTCTTGGCGGTTCCTGTACTTGTTTAAAGTGCTATCAGCTTCCTGGAGCTGGATCAGTTTATCTCTGTCCACGAAGGCAACTTTGGAGTTGTCGGCGACCTTCAGTGGCGTAGCCGTCTTGTCTCTCTTGGCCTGGGCCCTGGTAGTAACAGCACCGACGATCTCTGGTCGGCAGGGCTGAGCAGGAGTAGCCACATTGTCCCGTAGCAGCCCTGTAAGGTCTCCATCGGGAAATGGCAATGGATCCTCCTCCACAACATCGACACGTTTTCCATTTTATTAATACTCTCTCTTTCCCTCTGTTGTGATTACCTTGCTCACATTCATCATAATATTAACTGGAACTTGAGAAGCTCTTAAACTGGAAAAGGGCTATATAAGAACAATTCATTTAAGTCGTACTGATGAAAACTGACACAACCAACACCATACTAATTTGTACGTCATATCTTGACATGACTTTTATATTATTCTATAATTTTATCCTGAATCTTTATAACTAGCATGTAACATGTGGGAATACTACAAAATAAATAAATAGTTAAACAACAAAGCAAAACAAACAAAACACAGATGCTCCCACAATCTCCTGTCACAACGGCCTACACAAATATTTATTAATAAGGGGGAAACGGTGGTAGAGAGGGTGGGGATTAATTACACACACAAAGGTCTCAAAAGGAATAAACAACAACAAAAGTCTTTTATAGCACAGCTGAATGCTAAGTGACATTGTAGTTGATCTTGTTACGCATGGACCTACATTGGTTTGAACTGCATCTGTGTAGATAGATCTATGCTCTAGTGCAGTAGATTTTATTTTTCATTCATCCTCATCATTTTTAGTGCAACCCTAAAATAGCAACAGAAGTGGCGTTTGCACGTTTGCTACATTTCAATATGTTTCTTGTAATTAAGCTCTTACCACAAAAAAATCTTAGAATCCATCCCAAAAGCGAAAGTGACACGCTTGAATTCGTTCTTGAGAACCGATGGACATTGATAGTTTAAACCGAAACTCGTTTACTACAGACGGAAGTTTTAGTTTCGGTAAACAAAGGGCACTTCCGTGAACCGATTGTGAAAAAAGTCATTTTTTGACAATTTTATCGAAATGTAACGGATTTGAAAATAGACAGAGCATATTTATTATTTTGTATGTTTACGTGAATCACTGCTGAAATGAATGCGTTGCCTTCTTTGGGGAGAAATTTTGTAGTTTGTTCATATAGATTTGAAAACTGCGATGACCCATAAGTTTTGCTTGCTTCTGTTTGGGACTTGTATTATCGATAACCAAAGGGAGACGCGTCACAGGCATAGGCGCTCGCGTGTCCTGATACAAGCGCCTGTGTCCCAGTATGTTGGCCCCTCCCGACGCAACTCGTTGGCGGCTACCATCGATGACTGCCTCTCGTAACGTTGACTCGCTTGTTGTAGCAGTTGAACCCTTGGCTATGGCATAGATCGCGGCTTGGCCCCCAAAATGTTACACTCGATGCTGTTTTTTTATCAGTTGATTCAGCCCCGATGCTTGAAACCTGATAAAGTGTAACTCAGATTCGTTTATCCACGCAGCCTGCTCACTCAGCAACAAGGCAAAGTCGTCGTATGTAATCCAACTTTATTCAGCGAACATCAACAACTGCATACAATCTCTTTTTCCACTTTCAACTTTTCACTTTCAACTTTACAATTCTCTCTCTACAACTTTCAACACTCCAATTTTGAAACAGTGCGGCACTTATATAGTTTCTCTCTACTCCAGAGAAATAAAGAACGTTCGGGCAAGACACAATTATAACCAATCAAAACACATTTCGTCATCACTGTCTCACTTCATACAACCATATTTAGGATGGAAGCGTCTCTAGTTACCACTAGAATTATCCACACGCTTCGATCGATAGTAAACAACCAACTCGAGAAAATTCTCAAATAATATTGACCAACTAAAATTAACAACGTTATACAAAGCTTCTTCTAACAACAACGCAAAATCAAATCAAAGGTAAATACACTCTATTATTGCATGCTTTGCAAAAATAAAACGATCAGATCTATCGTACGCGTTCCATTCGCACCGCCGTGCGAGTCTCAACGTAACAAAATGTATAGGTAATTTCACTTGACTGACAGAACCATTCATATCCACAGGCGGCGGAAGCAGGGGGGGGCAGGGGGGCCATGCCCCCCCCCCCCCCCCCTAGAAAATGTTGGAGGGGGCAGCCTTATATATTGCCCCCTCCAATAATGAGTAGTATTTTTTTTTTTTTGCCAGGGCATCAAAGGATTTTTTTTTCTTCAAATGGAATCAAGCAATACAAGTGTTTATCATCATAATCATCATCATCACCCTCTGATCAGTGAGAGAAGTTCGTCCCTTCGTCATCATTTCCTGTCGACGCGTCATAATCGTTAGCCTTAGCGTAGATCAAAGTGACCGACAGTTTTCGACATAGTGCACGTCACAGTCGCGTTTTGAAAACTTTAATTTGCTGTCAGTTTTTACAGTCTACTGTTTTCAATATCAGCAATTTTCTCGACTACAAGTGAAGAAGTCAGCAAAATGGCAAATGCTTTGACAACTGGTGTTATTGTTCCTCGTCAAGCATCCCGACAGACTCTCCGTGACAACCAACCTGCGGCCACTCCAAAAGAATATTTCAAGATTAGCATTGCCATTCCTTTCTTGGAACACCTGTCAACCGAATTGGACTAGACGTTTAAAAATGCTGGTTTAGCAGTTGATGGTCTATGTCTGGTGCCAAGCACTTTAATAGACAACCAGGATGGTTTCATGCAGGTTCCAGAAGGGGTGATGCTGGCAATACTGTGGGAGTCTGACCTACCAGACAACGCTACCCTTGATGCAGAATACCAACGGTGGGTTTGCAAATGGCGAAGTGCTGCTGAGAATGCGACAGCTATCATCCCATCCACGGCATCAGAAGCACTGAAACATTGTGACAGGGATTTTTTATCCCAACCTGTTCATCATGCTTTAGAACCTTTGCACCCTACCTGTCACTACTGCCGAGTGTGAGCGTTCAAACAGTCAGTTGCGCAACCTGAAAAACTACCTGCGCTCTACAATGGGGCAACAGAGACTAAATGGACTTGCTTTACTGAAAGTGCACAGGGATGTTGATATTGACTTCAAAGAGGCAGTGAACTGTTTTGCCAGAAGATACAATTCACAAATGGTACTAATGCCGAGGAACCTAGTGCAGCAAGACTGAATTAAGTGAAAGCAGGGCGGTGATGTTCATAAACTACAAGGTAAAGCTTTATACCGTTAACGATCAACAAAAAGTAGTGAATAATAATAGTATACCAAACATCTCTGCTGATAAATAAATGTGTGTGTGTGTGGTTTTTTTTTAAGGGAGGGGCAGAGGATAATTTTTGTACCCCAGAGTTTGTCAGTTCAATTGTTCAAAAAGCTCAAAGTCCCAGACCATCACAGATGGCTTTTTCAAGGTTCAGATTGCACCAGATTGCACCATTTTGTATCCTTGAAAAAAAAAATTTCCGGGGAGCCATGCCCCCGGACCTCCCTAGAAGGATCGGCGCTTCGCGCCTTCGCTGAATCTGTAACCCCCACCCCCACCCCCACCCCCACCCTCAACTTTTCCCAGGTCTGGCCCTGATGTCAGTGAATATAATGTGTGTGTGTGTGCCCCCCCCCCCCCCCCCCAATCCTGAGCAGCTTCCGCCGCCTGTGATATTATAAACAATTTTCCATTCATTTTTCAGGGAATGAAATGGTATTAAATTACACACAGTAGAAGCTACATATAAAAAGGACGGTTTATGTTTGTAAGTTATACAAAAATAATTCTAACTCCTCATATCAAATAATAATAATAATAATAATAATAATAATAATAATAATAATAATAATAATAATAATAATAATAATAATAATAATAGTTGTTGTATAGCACACATATCTCAAACAAAAAAGAGTATTCAAGGTGCATTGTTACGCATTCACGCATGTATGTAATAGAAAATGGTACATGAAACATGATAAAACAATTGATGTCCAATCATTCGAGTAAAAAAAAGCTACATGAAAATATACAAAGGGCGGAGGAAGAAATAC
>CM072520.1:44772833-44782833 GCA_036898135.1 Oncomelania hupensis
TCTAGGGAAACAAAATTAGTAAGAATAATGATAATAACAAGAACAACAATACAGCCAAATTAACTAATTGATAAAGTCTCTGGTCAAAGTTGAGTAAGAAAAGAACACCACATTCTCATATAATTGTTTGCAGCAGATATAACGCACGAAAGCAAATTGCCTCCTTTATTACAAGAGTGAGCATTCTTATCGCTGGAGCGTGTCGTTTGCCAGTCGGATGGCTGTTGGAAGGTATGAATTCTTGAAGCGCGTCGTGCGACACTTCATAGAGAGGAAGCGCCCCTCGCTGCGCCGGGAGACACAGGCAGCGACTGCGTCATGCAAGGGATGCGCCTCGTTGTTGCGGATGCGACGCAGCTTGGTGATGGAAGCGCGTTCGTGGACGCCAGCCAGCGACTGCACATCCCTCACCATCAGCCGGGAGGCCTGGATGGCGATTTTCTCCAGACGATCCGTGTCGCCCTCATTGGCGGAGCTGAAATAGGACAGCTGGTTATAGAGGGCGACACTCTCGATGACTGACTGGTAGAAGAGGAACATGATGGTGTTGTTCACTCTGAACTGCCTCAGCTTCCGGAGGAAGAATAGTCGCTGGCTGGCCTTCTTGCAGATGATGTCGACGTTTGGTGACCAGTCCAGCTTGTCGTCGATGACGGTCCCCAAGTACTTGTAGCTGTGGACACGTCGCACAGGTTCGCCCTTGATGGTCAGTGGCTCGTGGTCACGTGGTTGTCGGCGGAAGTCGATGATCATTTCCTCTGTCTTAGTGACGTTGAGGTGCAGGAAGTTGCGGTCGCACCAGTCCACCAGCTCGCCGACCGCGCTCCTGTAGCACTGCTCGTCGCCGTCGGGGTTCACCAGCCCAGAGAGGGACGTATCATCGGCGAACTTCACCTGGATGTTGCGGCGTGGGTCAGTGGAGCGGCAGTCGGCGGTGTAGGTAGTGAAGAGAACTGGTGACAACACGCAGCCCTGCGGAGCACCGGTGTTGGTCACCAAGACAGAGGAGAGAGAGCTGCCAACCCTCACCCTTTGCGGACGCTCGGTCATAAAGGACTGGATCCATGTGATGAGGGTGGGGTTGACGTCCATGGTCAGAAGCTTGTCTGTGAGGAGGTGTGGCTGCAGGGGGCGCTGGAAAAATCTACAAACAACACCCGCGCGTACGTGCCGAGCTTGTCGAGGTGCTGCTGGAGGTGATGAAGCAGCGTCAGCACGGCGTCTTCTGTTCATGGCAGTAGGCGAACTGCAGCGAGTCTTGATGAATTGCTGTCTCGACTCTCAGCTGCTGAAGTGCCACTCGCTCTAAGCACTTCATGGGCACAGATGTGAGTGCCACAGGCCGGTAATCGTTCATCTCCTTCGGGGATTTTTTCTTTGGCATTGGGACGAGGGTCGACGTGCGCCACAGGAGTGGAACGTGGCCCTCATCGAAAGAGCGTTGGAAGAGAGTGGTGAAGACGGGGGAGAGAGAGTCGTGGCACTTTTTGAGGAGATTGCTGCTGATGTGGTCAGGCCCCGGGGCGCTACGGGCGTTCAGCCTCTTGAAAAGACCCCGGACCTCTTCATCTTTGACAGTGATAGGGATGGCCTCACGCTCCTGGGTCCTGTGTAGCTCCTGTTGCTGCTCAGCGTGGAAGTCGTGGCCATCGAAGCGGGCGTAAAATCTGTTGAGGTCATTGGCCAGTTGGTCCCCGTTGTTGGTAGGCAGCCCACTGCTCTTCGACTTGTAGCCGGTGATAGTGGTGATTTTCTGCCAGACGTTGCTCTGCCTGAGGTTGTCCTCTAACTTGGCGGTGTACTTCCGCTTGGCTTGTCTGATCTTATCGGGTGATTCGGTCGCAAGTCGATGGTAAAGCTGGTAAAGTTTGTCCAGTTGTTCGGGCGTCAGGCTAGGCGCCCAAAGGCTGCGGATGGACGTCTCAGGCGGTTTGAGTTAGATCCTGTAGTCTTGAGTCTTGTCAAGTACGGCGAGATAAGTGCGCTATAAAAATCCTCAATAATAATGATCATAATATTAATAATAATAATAATAATAATAATAATAATAATAATAATAATAATAATAATAATAATAATACAATACTATATAAATATATAATATATAAATAATACAATACTATATAAATATATAATATATAAATACATTATTATTATTATTATTATTATTATTATTATTATTATTATTATTATTATTATTATTAATATTGTTATACAACGACAAAGATCCACAGGCACACCAACACGCACAAACTAGACCTATTTCCTTAGCAACACAATCAAAAATTAAACTACACAATGTTTACAAGTTGGTTGGCTGTTAATTTGTCACTGTGAAATGCTTGTTGCTTAACAAACAGCAGCTAGCTAGTTTCAGCTCGTAGAGGAAGATCAGTGGATGCACAAATATTTCCGGATAGGGCATAAAAATGAAATTCATTGCTAAAAGGCCTCCAACCCTGCAGTTTGCAGATACACTGCCAACAGTCAGCATATTTGCACTGAAGAAGCCAGGCAGATCCCTCTGAAAGGGTTTTGCTGCTTTTGTAAGTTATTGTTTCTGAGTCAAAAAAGACAATGTATTAGCAGTAATTGTGGATCCAACATTTAATGCTTGTCCAGGTTTTCTTGTGACTTTCAGCTCTTCATCCGTCATTTTTAAAAAAAATTACATAGATATAAACTAGGATCTTGCCGTGGACTGTATTTGGATGAACTGACTTGTGCACTAAAAGTGACGAGAGGGATTCTCCCCAGGATATAACGTAGCTAGAGGAAATTGGGCTTTAGTGCTGAAGTGAAGTTTCTTTGTCGAATTTGTTTGGACCGTCTTAATTTCGGACATCTCTCAGCGAGCAGACGACAAGGATGGGGAGTAGCTTCACCAAGCGTGTGTTTGGGATCTTTCTGACAATGCTTTGTCTCGTACCTGGGTGGATCGGCGGAAAGTCCCCTTTTGTGAATGCTGCTCTACCATGTGAGTGGAATTTGTTTTAAATTTATATCTCCTATCATTTACGTTAATTTTGCTTCATCCTCCTTTTTCTTATCCCTGTTAGCTTTCTCTTCTTCTTCTTCTTCTTCTTCTTCTTCTCCTTCCCCATCTCCATCTTTTTCTTCTTCTTTATCTCCTATCCTTTACATTTGCTTCTCCTCCTCCTCCTCCTCTTCGTCCTCCACCTCCTTCTTCATCTTCTTCTTCATCTTCTTCTTGTTCTGCTTCTTCTTCTTCTTCTTCTTCTTCTTCTTCTTCTTCTTCTTAATAATAATAATAATAATAATAATAATAATAATAATAATAATAATAATAAATTAATTAATTAATTAATTAATCATAGGGGTATTCGTAGCGTTGTCTGCTAACGACATCAGTTCAAACCTCAGTTCTCACGCATTTATATTTAACATTAACATCGAATTACATGCGAAAAGAAGTGAACCAAAATCGATACACTAATAAATTATGCAAAGACATAATATCAACAGGAAAAAGAATATTTACAAGTAAATTATACAAGACGAGGGAGGGAAGGGGAGGAGGAGAGCAGCTAAGGAGTGAAGGGGATGGGGGGGGGGGGGGGCTGGGGCCTTCCTCTTCTTCTCCTCATTCTTCTTCTTATCAGCATTACACTTGCTTCACCAGGGGTCATCATCAACGTTGTTGTTGTGGTTGTTGTTGTCATCATCATCAACGTCATCACCACCACCACCCCCCATCATCATCATTATTAACATCATCATCGTCGTCATCGTCATCTGTCGTTGTGGCCGCGTGCTCTAAGGCGGGACTAATTTGCTTTGTCATCAAGCTAGAAACCAATGGCGCCTGACAGGTGTGGGATCGACCTCGCCTCGTTATGTTTCTTCTAATGTTATTTACTTTCGACTCGGGCAACGTCTCGGGAGTTTTCTCCGGGTACTCCGGTTTGCTCCCCCAGCAAAATTTCACAAACCACAGCTAATATTACGTATAAGTTGGGTTTGGGCGCGTCACAGACTGCGACTACGCCTTCCGTAGGGGAGGCGGCCCAGAATTTCCCGGTAAAAAGGAACAGTGTCAAAAATCCAGAAAAAAACACATCATCATTATCATTATTGTTATTATTATTATTATTATTATTATTATTATTATTATTATTATTATTATTATTATTATTATTATTATTATTATTTCCAGATCTAAATGTCAAGACTTACGTGGAAATACTTTGAAATAGTCGGGGGCAATCAGACCGAGCCAAATGTCTGTCTGTCCGTCCGTCTGTCGATCGGTCTGTTGGAAGTCATATCTCAAGAAACTCTAAACGGATTTTGACCAAACCTCATATGAACATTAGCAAGGTTAGTCGCCGGCTTCCCATGCCATCATATTTGATTTACCGTAAAGGTCAATGTCACTGGAGTCTTATCTGTTGCTAAACACGTTTTGCCAAGTATCTCAAAAACGGCTGAAGCGATTTGGTTGAGGTACAATTGGCAACCAGGTAACCAAGATCGTGGGGCATCCTTCAATATCAGTCCGGTTGTCGGTCAGTGGGTCGGAATTCGCTCACAATTGTATTTTTTTTTTTTTGGTTCAAAACGCGCTTTTGGCCTTATGTCAAGAGCAAATTCGTCGTTTTTACTATGTGCATTCGTTAACTTCAGCTTACTATGTTGGATCATTCGTATTTGTACTTCCTTAAAGGTCAAGGTCATGGTGCTTCATTATTTTCTAAACACGTTTTGCATTGTATCTCAAAATGGGCTGATCCAATGGTGATCATTTTTACCTTGCAAATACTCCAGATCGTGGTCTATCATTCTATGTTTTCCGTTTGCATCTTTAAAACAAAGCAAAGTCACAGAACCACCAACAAAATTAACGCTTTGGAAAATGCTTATTTTATCGGCCATGTATTTGAGTGTCTGGAAATGCATTTGAATGGCTTGCTATAGGGTATTTGTTTATTTATATTATTTTTGTTTGTTTCTGTCATTTTTGACAACGTCTATAACTATATACATGTGCCTGACAGTATTTTTGTTTCTGACATGTGTATTTGTAACTGAGAGTGATATTTTTAACTGTTTGGTGCGACAGGCGCCAAATTTGAGTTTCCAGACATTACGTCAGACAACAAGCTGATCGTCACAAGGGGAACCAACGTCACTGTGCGTTACAAACTCAACACAGAGAAATGTAAAGACAGCGTTAAGAAATCCAGTAAGCATTTGCAAAATTTGTCCCCTGACCCCCTATCCCCTTCCCTCCGCCCATTTGTGTTAAATAAGAAGAAACTAACCTATTGTAGTTATAGCTTTCGCAAACCATCACCTTCATTCTTAAGCGCACGACCACTGCTCTTGAGTGTGCGTGCGTGTGTGGGTGTGTGGGTGTGTGTGTGTGTGTGTGTGTGTGTATTTATGGCCATTGTAAGAAAATACTTTAAAATAATTTTCAATTATAGGAAAAGTCCTCATTTTGACTATTTTTTTTCGAACTCCAAGTATTTGCAAACGCACACAGGAGTGAGAGTCCGCTGTCAATCTGTCTCTGAAACTACCAAAATGTGTTAGAGATGGAAGATTTAGCATGCGCATTACAGAGTGCGAGTTGAACATGATTTCAAACACAGGCGCTTGTATCAGGACACGCGAGCGCCTATGCCTGTGACGCGTCTCCCTTTGGTTATCTATAATACAAGGTCCCAAACAGAACCAAGAGGAACTTGCGGGTCATCGCAGTTTTCAAATCTATATGAACAAACTAGAAGAGTTCTCCTCAAAGTAGGCAACTCATTCATTTCAGCAGTGATTCACGCAAACAAACAAAATAAGAAATCAGCTCTGTCTATTTTTAAACCCGTTCAACTTCGGTAAAATTGTCAAAAAAGTGACATTTATCATAATCGCTTCACGGAAATGCGAGTTCTGCCGAGACTAAAAGGGAAATTACTCCTGATTCGTTACAACCGCATGGCTTTCACTTCAGCATTGCAGTGTCAGAAAAATACCTTCGATCGGATAGTTTCTGGGCCAAAAGTGGCTGTTTTAGGTCAAGCAGGCAGGTGTCAAAAGATTTCTTGTGCGAGGAAGTGCAATGGTACTTGGTAAAATAAGAAAGAAAGTTGCTGTTACTGTTTCAAATGGGAATAGCAGCAACGCAGTTGAAATAACAAATGCCAATGCCAATGGCGAAACTTTGCATCGGTGGTCAGGGATGGAAGATACATTAAAGAGCAGGCTGTCTCGGATGTACGTTCAAAATGCAACAAATTATTAACAACCAACGTACTGATTGTTGAGGAAATCAGCATAATGAGCGCTAAAATATTTGATCAGTTAGTTTTTTTTAATTTTATTATTGTTATTCACTCCTTAATCATTAATTGTGCTAATCAATAATCACATGTTTTCACTAGTGTAAATTACAGCAGTAACCAGTAAAAGATACATTTATTACTAACATTGTGATGAACAGTGTGCGGCAATCGGATCATGCAGTATTCCAATATGGGTTTGTTTACCTGTACACTCAGTATTTTATGAGAGTTCTTCGTCATCAACAAGAATTGGTGAAAAGCTAAACATTCTTTTTTGTAAAATTTTCTTTGGCCATATGAAACACACAGCTTTGTCGTTGAATTTATTATCACAAGTCATGGTTTGATCTTCTATGGAGATGTGAATGCAGCTGCAAAAACAAAATATTGGTATGACTATGAATAAACATTTCAAATAAAATACTGCTTCAGTGTTGCTGTACTTTCCCAATGCTAGTATGAAGGGAAAGAAAATAAAAGTATAAAAATACATAAATAACTGATATTTATGAAAAACCAATAAATAACTGTAAATACATTAAGGGATTGATTGATTAATTTATTTCATTTATTTCTTCTTATATTCCCTTGTTATTTATTATTTGCACACACATTGAAAAGATCTGTGTAGTAATGTTGACAAATTACATAGATATTTTCTTAATTACTTGTTTTATTTGTAATTTTAAGCTAATAACACTAAAGCAGTGTACAGTTAGTGTATATTTGTATTTCCTCATCCGCTCAAGAAAAGGTGAACAGAGAGTGAAAGTACGTAAATAAATAAAATAAAAATGTACGTATAAGTGAAGAGTGGATTTGCATAGTGTTATGCTTTGATGTGATGACACTTTTGTCTTCCATTCTTTTTACATTCTCTGTCTCCGTTTCTTTTTGTTTGTCTGTCTCTCTTTTTTCATGTTTTCAATTTTATTAATACTCTCTCTTTCTCTCTGTTGTGATTACCTTGCTCACATTCATCATAATATTAACTGGAACTTGAGCAGCTCTTAAACTGGAAAAGGGCTATATAAGAACAATTCATTTAAGTCGTACTGATGAAAATTGACACAACCAACACCATACTAATGTGTACGTCATATCTTGACATGACTTTTATATTATTCTATAATTTTATCCTGAATCTTTATAACTAGCATGTAACATGTAAACGGTGGTAGAGAGGGTGGGGATTAATTACACACAAAGGTCTGAAAAGGAATAAACAACAACAAAAGTCTTTTATATCACAGCTGAATGCTTAGTGACATTGTCGTTGATCTTGTCACGCATGGACCTACATTGGTTTGAACTGCATATGTGTAGATAGATCTATGCTCTAGTACAGTAGATTTTATTTTTCATTCATCCTCATCATTTTTAGTGCATCCCTAAAATAGCAACAGAAGTGGCGTTTGCACGTTTGCTACATTTCAATATGTTTCTTGTAATTAAGCTCTTATCACAAAAAAAATCTTAGCACCCATCCCAAAAGCGAAAGTGACACGCTTGAATTCGTTCCTGAGAACCGATGGACATTGATAGTTTAAACCGAAACTCGTTTACTACAGACGGAAGTTATAGTTTCGGTAAACAAAGAGCACTTCTGTGAACCGATTGTGAAAAAAGTCATTTTTTTGAAAATGCTATCGAAATGTAACGGATTTGAAAATAGACAGAGCATATTTATTATTTTGTATGTTTGCGTGAATCACTGCCTAAATGAATGCGTTGCCTTCTTTGGAAAGAGATTTTGTAGTTTGTTCATATAGATTTGAAAACTGCGATGACCCATAAGTTTTGCTTGCTTCTGTTTTTGGACCTTGTATTATAGATAACCAAAGGGAGACGCGTCACAAGCATAGGCGCTCGCGTGTCCTGATACAAGCGCCTGTGATTTCAAAGGGGCAACAACCCAACCATTCTTAATCAGCTATTGAGCAAGCGTTTTCCAGGACCCCAATGTGGTAGGTTGAGGTACCTATATTGTCCAAAAGTATGCACGCTAGTGTGTGTGTGTGCGTGTGTCGGAGCTAGGACAGCACCTTACGCAGCTCTATGAGCTCGAGCTTTTTATACAACACAGCACATCTCTATTACCTTAAAAAAGGAATTACAGCAGGCGCAGGATCACATGCTAAATTGGTATACAGAACTATAAAGTGCTTACTATTCATTGCCTATGATTCCTTACTTCAATACATGATTGAAAGATTTACAGTATACTTGTCTTAATAAACTTGCCACTCTAAACAATGGGCATTCACGTTTGCACAGTGCATAGTAGGCCTAATGTGTATACAGATTAGTAAAACATTAAACGGCCATGGAAACAAGGATGTTTTATTTTTGTGTGACGTTGGCTTTACTTGGCAAATTTCATTTTTTTCACATTAAGATAAGATGAGGAAATCAAATCCATTAGACGTTTTCTTATATGTAAGGTCTGTGTATATAATGGGTGTGTTGTGTGTGTCGTGTGTGGTGTGTTTGTGTGTGGTGTGTTTGTCTGTGTGTGGTTTGTGTGCATTTGAATTATGCATTGTTTGATGTACACGAACGAGAACTTTTCATGGTCTGTTTAGTGTTTGTGTTTAAGCTGTATGTATGTGTGTGTGTGGTGTGTGTGTGTGAGAGAGAGAGAGAGAAAGGAATAGGGAGGGGAAGAGAGAGAGGGAAGTGGAAGAGGAAACCTTTAATAGCCTAATAGCATTAGGTCCCATGGATCTGCCTTACAGCTAGCCCTTAATAATCAATTCAGAACAAACTAAACAATTAATATAGCATTAATTCGAAACTAACACAAACCTTAACAATGATAAGAATTAAAGAAATAACTAAGGATATTAATGTACATAAATACACATGCTGCCCCTACCACCTCCCATCCGATACCCTTTCCCTCCTTCAGCTCCCACTCTCCTGAGAGAGAGAGAAAGAGAGAGAGAGAGAGACAGACAGACAGAGGCAGAGATAGAGAGAGGTGTTTACAGGCAGAACTTTTAAGTACATCTGCTGTGCATATTTCGCGCAGCTCTGTAAATAACAGACTGGTAGTAGTGTTCCTATAATATAGGCCTAGACTTGTTAAAATATTGACTTTCTACAAACAATATTTTCGACTAATTTTAATCCCGAATGGTGTATTGACTTGACATAATGAAATGTTTGAAAACGTCAATACAAGAACAATGTTTCCAGTTTAAGGAAAGAGGTTTGGGAAGCAGGGGGGGAGTGAATGGAGCGTGAAAGAGGGGGGTGGGGTGGTGGTGAAGTAGGGTAAAGCCTAAAGGGCCTTCTGACCCTCAATAATCTATGGACATGAAATAATGAATTTGTATTATTTAAAATAAAAAAAAATTAACGCAAGAAGACTTTTTTTTCTCCATTTTAGGGAGAGAGGGTTGGCAGTGTGGGGCGGGCTGAGTGAGTGGTGGGGGTGGAGTGGAGATCTCTTCTGATCATGAACAATCTAGTTAGTTTATTTTTAAATTAACGATTTTCTTTTGTTTAAAATTGTTTTGTTTCATTTCCATAGACTTCACCGTGACCATCGCTAAGCTAGTTGGAAACATAATATATAGCGACGTCTGCAAGCTGTTCCACCGGAATGGAGAATGCATGGTGTCCTTCCGGGCCGAGTGCGCATGCTCACATGACTCGGATCACTACTCTTTGACAGAAAGTGTTGACAT
>CM072520.1:44787833-45010333 GCA_036898135.1 Oncomelania hupensis
CTCCCCTCGACCTCCTTCCCTTATTTATTTATTTATTTATTTATTTACTTATTTATATTTTAAAGGGAATAGGATACAGTATCAGACGTGCGATGACAAAATGAAGCGGGTTCATGTTGTATCAAGTATGACCACTTTTACATTCTTATAAAAGACGCCAGTACCAGGTACATCTTTAGTGCAAGATCTAGATAAGTAAATCATCAAAAAGTGCAAAAATATACTGTTTAGGTCTAAGTCATTAAGACACAAATGTCGGATTTTTCCCCCTCAAAAAACTGTTCCTGGACCTGCTGTATTTTATCATCACATGGAATATATTGGCGACTAACGCAGAAAGGACTAAATTGAAGTAAGGAGCAAAACTAAACTAAATTAAATGAAAGTGAACTACGCTAAACCAAACTATAAACTAAACCAAACGAAATTATAAATTACATGAACTAACCTAAATTAAATTAAACTAATGTAAACTAGACTGTAATATAAACTAAATATGAACTAATCCATACTAAACTAACAAACTTAAACTAAACTAAATCAATCTAAACTAAAGTAACCCAAACTAAACTAACTTAACCTAAATTTAACTAACCTAAATTAAATTTAAACTAAATTCAACTTAAATAAATTTAAATTAACCTAAACGAACCTAAACTAAACTAAATTAAACGTAACTAAACTAACCTAACCTAAATTAAACAGAAAATAGGATCTTTTGTGCTGAGCAACCATGAAAAAAGAATAGACCTAACAGAAAATAAAACTGTAAAAAAAACAAAAAACAAAACAACAACAACAACAAAACTAAACCACAGACTATAACATAAATAAACTAAACTACAGTGGATTGAACTGAACTGAACGGAACTGAACTGATGAACTGATTTCACGTGATCTGAATACTACAACACACTGGATTATAGCTCAGTTCACCTCCACTCAATTGCGAATGACTTTAAAAAAAAAATAATGGTACCTGATTATTTACTGCTCTTTCAGATGAGAGTATAAACCGAGGTCTGGTCTGCGCACGCACGCATTCCATCGCCATCGTGACGCTGATGTCCTAGACGGATGAGCGCCAGCTACACCAACACACAGCAAGCACTAGGTCCATTCTGCCCCATCCCCGGTTGCTCGGGATTGCGCTCGGTTGTCTGGGGCGCCGGACGATGCCGCCCAAAGGCAGCAAGTGCGCGCTTCGGGCGGCTTGAGGTAGATCCTGTATTGGCCAGCGCCTTGAGTAGCTCTTGAGCTGGATAAGCGCTAATTCAAATAAATAAATAAGAAAAGAAATACATATTGCGCACTGAATATGGTTATTCTATGTACAGACGCCATACCAGGTCACGAAACTGATCATCGACCCGTGACCTCTCGACCTGAGGACGTAGACGCTGGGAAGAACAATTCCACGGCTGCTACTGGGGCCAAAGCTGGAGAGGACGACAGCGGCTGTGCTGTCGTCATCATCACTAGCACTGTAGTAGTCACCCTCGTCATCGTCGTGTCAGCCATCGTCGTCGTGAGGGTGGTGAGAAGAGGTCAGTTGGACAAAGATAAGGAGAATGGGGCGATGAAGAAGGAGGAAGACGAGGAGGAAACAGGAAATAGGGGGAGGGGAAGCAGGTGTAAGGGGGGTGGGGGGCGGGGGAAGGAACGGTGTTAGGCCGATGCCGGAACACTGAACTAAATAAACTGGAAGTACCCTCTAAATGAGAAAGCGCTAGCCAATAGTGAAGCCAGCGGAAGTTCCAAAGACGCCATATTGGTACTCGTATTCTGTGGCATGCAACGACGTTTTATCTCTTGATTATCCAGTGTTTCACAAACTATTTGTAAGCATAAACGATGCCAATGTGCGCTGTTTTTAATTGCTCAAGGCAAGACTGCCCTGATGAACGCAGAAAAGGAATCACCTTTCATCCGTAAGTAGCTTTAAAAAAAAATTAATTAATGTGCACCACCACCAGTCTGTTTTGTCGTCAGTTTGTTTTGGGGATAGTTCATCGACTCATTGAATCTTTTACTTGTCACGTACAATGTTCAGCGTGTTAGATTTGTCACGGCTAGGTTGTAAACTATAGAAATGATGAGTTTGGAATAAGTAACGAGTTTTAGTGTTATGCTTGAAGGCCTTTCAAACGTGTACTTCTGTAATCGTCGTATCGATTATTCTGTTATTTTGTGGGGGTTCACAGGCTGTGAAGTCTCTACTTTCGTCTTTGTAAACTCGTAGTATGTAGAGTATATAACTGAGGCCTAAGAAATAAGAGACTTCACAGCCTGTCTTCTGCTGTGCGAATGTGCCTCTAATAGTAATACCTATTGATAAAAAAATAAAATAAAAGAGGAGAGGGAAATTGTTTGGGTGGGTCAGAGATTGGGTTGGGGGTAAGGGAAGTTTGTGGTAGATGTACACATTGTTCTTAGATAACATTATTCTTGACAAACTTTATTTTTTAATTTATGTGTTTCTTTTTTCTCTTCAGTTTTCCTTCCAAGTACCCTGGGCTCTGGAATGCTTGGGAAAGAAATTGTTTTCGTTCAGATTTTAAGGCCAATTCAAAGACTGTGATCTGTTCTTCACTCTTTCAAAAGAGTTGCTTTGATACAACTGGGCAATGTATTCGTCTGAAAGATGGAGCCATCCCAACATTGATTGATGGAATACCTTCTTATCTAAAGGTAAGTGTTTGGTTTGTGTACATTTCTCTATGCATAGGGGGCACGCTAAGTTCAGTACAAATGTTAATTTATTTAGATTTTTTTCTTATAATTTAATGTGATTCTTCCTTTTTATTTATTTATACATGGTGTTTCAAAATCTAATGAACATCTAAATTGGTGTATTGTTTGAAGATCAATAGAAGCAACTGCAAAATGTAATGCTAGGCATGTTAGAGCTTATTATGATTTATGTGCACATTTCTTATTGTTAATTTGAATAAAACTAGCATAAACAATATTTTTGGTCCTGTGGGTTTAGTGCTGCATATTATTTTAAAATAATATTTACATTAGTTTTATAGTTATACATTATACATTTAACTTTTTAACCAAAAGAGTTCACTTTTCCTGCAATTCAACAGCAAGTGTGAATGTGGCATGATCCTATCCTATCCTGTCCCGTAACCCTGAGGTCGTAGGGGCACCACAGATGATCGTTTAACCAGCAAACTCCATCTTTCTCTGTCCTCAGCAGCCGTGGCATGATCACTGATTTATTTATAAATAATAAGATAATAACAAATCATGCTAAAAAAGCATGAATGCTTTAACTTCTAATAATTAATGTTTACACTTATCTGTTACACTTTTTAAAAATATTTGCAGCCTGTGACAGCACCTGTGTGGTTCACTGGAACTCCTTCACTTGGGAAATCAACATGTTGGTCTCAAAGAAAGAATACAAAAATGACACAAAGATGTTCGAAATTTTAATTTAACACCATTTATTTGTATTCCTTCATATATTTACCACATTTGTCTGCTTGTTATGCCATCAACTCATTAGCTACAAGAATAGTAAGTAAATAGGCCACTAACAAAAGTGAACACAAACTTACAAATATAGTTTTTAATATCACTGTTTGTAAGCAAGTATGTTAACTACTAGAATATTAATAGTTCACATTTCTTGCAACTCAGCAGCAAGTGTCATTGTGTCATGATACCTGATTCTATAAAAAATATATAATATAAAATAAATAATAACTTTCCTGCTGCAGATATGGGGCGCCATGTGTCCATTTATTCTATGTGACTATTCTATACATAGAATAAATTCTATGCACATAGAAAGCATTCTATGCACACAAAAAGAATTCATTAGTTGAAATTCCATTTATAAAAAAGAAACCAATATTGTAAGTCATAGAATAAAATTCTTTGTATAGAATAACATTCTATAATATAGTGTAAAATTTTATGTCCATAATAAAATAATATGTATATAATAACATTTTATAATAGAGAATAAGATTCTATGTATGTAATACAATTCTATATTAAAGAATGCACTTGTATGCATAGAATTATATTCTATAACATAGAATGAATTCTATTACAAAGAATGAATTCTATAACATAGAATTTATTCTATGTGCATACAATTCATTCTATAACATAGAATGAATTCTTTAACATAAAATAAATTATATGACATAAAATGAATTCTATAGTATGTGCATAGAATAAATTGTATAACATAGAATGAATTCTATAATAAAGAATAAATTCTATATGCATAGAATGAATTTTATAGCATAGAATGAATTCTATGACATAGAATTCATTCTATGACATAGAATGAATTTTATAGGCATAGAATGAATAGTATAACATAGAATAAATAAGATGACATAGAATGAATTCTATGACATAGAATGAATTCTATAACATAGAATGAATTCTATAGCATAGAATGAATTCTATGTTACAGAATGAATTCTATGTCGTAGAATTCATTCTATGCTATAGAATTCATTCTATGCTATAGAATAAATTCTTTGTCGTAGAATTCATTCTTTGCTATAGAATTCATTCTATGTTATAGAATTCATTCTATGTCATAGAATTCATTCTATGTCATCTTATTCATTCTATGTTATACTATTTATTCTATGCTATAGAATTCATTCTATGTCATAGAATTCATTCTATGTCATATAATTCATTCTATGTCATAGACTTCATTCTATGTTATAGAATGAAATCAATACATACACTTTTTTTTAACATAGTAAAAACTGGGGCACTGTCGAGGTATAGAGAACATTTTTTTATGGCATGGGACTGTATTGCAGAGAGATATACACATTGCCACATCCCATCACCACACCACATCACTCTACATCACACTGCACCACAAATGTGATGGGTAGGTGTGGTGGAGTGATTAGGTTATGTGATGATGTGGTCTGATTCACTCGCTTTTAAGGCATAATAGAACTGTATTGCAGATACATACATACACATTACCACATCACATCACATCACCACACTACATCACTCTAAATCAACCACACTGCACCACAAATGTGATGGGTTGGAGGGGTGGGGTGATTAGATTATGTGATGTGATTCACTGATGCCATAATATGTGCTGTCTGCTGCAATGTGAAGATGTGCTGCTGCTGTGATGTCGGCTGATGTGATGTGATGATTTGTTGATGTGATGTGATTTTATGTGGTGGTGCATTTTCACGATGATGGTGATGAAGCAATGTGATGCAGTGATGTAATGTGATGATGTGATCGATGTGGTGATGATGCGATGTGGTGGTGTGTCATACAATATCTTTTTTTAATTCTAAATTTCGTTACAATTTATTAGTTGTGTTTTTTTAATTTTATGTGAGTGAAATGAATTATATGTATATAGAATTAATTGTATAACAAGCAAGAATTGTATGACATAAAATACCTTTTTTTAAACATAAAATGGATTTTATTCGCAACACTGAATACATTCTATTTTTATATAATTATTTTTTTAACATTTGGTGCACATAGAATGCATTCTATGTTATAGAATGTTCATTCTATAACATAGAATGTTCATTCTATAACATAGGATCCATTCTATAACATAGAATGTTCATTCTATAACATAGAATGGTCATTCTATAACGTAGAATTCATTCTATAACATAGAATACATTCTATAACATAGAATGTTCATTCTATAACATAGAATCCATTCTATAACTTAGAATGTTCATTCTATAACATAGAATCCATTCTATAACATAGAATGTGCATTCTTTAACATAGAATGCATTCTATAATATAGAATGTTCATTCTATAACATAGAATCCATTCTATAACATAGAATGTGCATTTAACATAGAATGCATTCTATAATATAGAATGTTCATTCTATAACATAGAATCCATTCTATAACATAGAATGTGCATTCTTTAACATAGAATGCATTCTATATTATAGAATGTTCATTCTATGTGCAACTAGGTCATTCTTTGTGAAACGAGGCTTTGACGAATAAAGGGACATGTGCACGCGCGCGAGAACTGAAGAAATGGCTGACGTGCCAAGCGTTCTGCGGGCTTTATCAGACATTAGAACAGGCTCTAATCGCAAGATACCGAGCCGATTGCAAATCGGACCGCAGGCAAGCAGTAGTTCTGACGTCATCACGCAGCAATCGGGATCGGATCGCAAACAAAATCGTTGCACAATCGGCATGTGTGGCGGGGCCTTTAGGTTTCTTGATGCAGACGACTTCGATGGTAGTGTGAGTAGATCGCTTAGCAATAAAAATAATTGACGTCACACCCTCCCCTCCCCCACCTCCGCCCCTGCGTGCTTACTTTTTCATTACAATGTGCTGAGGTTCTGTAAGGGTTTAGATTTACAACATCTAATGAAATAATCAGGTTTTTTTTCTCAATACCGAAGAAATAACCGTACTGTACACTCATAAAAAGCAATAAATAATATAATTAAAGGTCGAATATTGCGATACAACTCTGAGACATAATAATTATTGCAAAAAAAAAACTATTTCACCCCAGGCGTCCCCCCATAAACTATTTTCAGCTAAATAGCTCTGTTGCGAATTTGGCCCCCCTTTGTGAGAACACCCACATTTATGTATAGTTCCTTCCGTTAATAAAATGGATAGCATAATAGCATTAGGAACGTACATCAGCCATTGATGTAGAGTGATGTGGTGTGATGATGGGATGTGGCAATATGTATCTCTCTGCAATACAGTCCCATGCCATACAAAATGTTCTCTATACCTTGACAGTGCCCCAGTTTTTACTATTTAAAAAAAGGTTTTTATATTGATTTCATTCTATGACATAGAATGAATTCTATGACATAGAATGAATTCTATGACATAGAATGAATTCTATAGCATAGAATGAATAGTATAACATAGAATGAATAAGATGAAATAGAAGGAATTCTATGACATAGAATGAATTCTATAACATAGAATGAATTCTATGACATAGAATGAATTCTATTACATAGAATTTATTCTATAGCATAGAATGAATTCTATAACATAGAATGAATTCTATAGCTTAGAATAAATTCTATGACATAGAATTAATTCTGTAACATAGAATTCAATCTATGCTATAGAATAAATTCTATGTCATAGAATTCATTCTATGCTATAGAATTCATTCTATGTTATAGAATTCATTCTATTTCATAGAATTCATTCTATGTAATCTTATTCATTCTATGTTATACTATTCATTCTTTGCCTATAGAATTCATTCTATGTCATAGAATGAATTCTATGTCATAGAATGAATTCTATGTCATAGAATGAATTCTATGTCATAGAATTCATTCTATGCTATAACATTCATTCTATGCATATAGAATTCATTATTTATTATAGAATTCATTCTATTTTATACAATTTATTCTATGCACATAGAATTAATTCTATGTCATGCAATTTATTTTATGTTAAAGAATTCATTCTATGTTATAGAATTCATTCTTTGTAATAGAATTCTTTCTATGTTATAGAATATAGTTCTATGCATACAAGTGCATTCTATAATATAGAATTGTATTACATACATAGAATCTTATTCTCTATTATAAAATGTTATTCTATAAATAGAATTTTATTATGGACCTAGAATTTTACACTATATTATAGAATGTTATTCTATACAAAGAATTTTTATTCTATGACTTACAATATTGGGGTTTTTTTTATAAATGGAATTTCAACTAATTAATGCTTTTTGTGTGCATAGAATGCTTTCTATGTGCATAGAATTTATTCTATGTATAGAATAGTCACATAGAATAAATGGACACATGGCGCCCCATAGTAGAAGCAAATGTAAAAAAGCATGAATGCTTTTAACTTCTTATAATTAATGTTTACACTTATCTGTTACACTGTTAAAAATATTTGCAGGCCATGAAAGATCCTTTGTTGTCCACTGGAACTCCTTCACTTGGGATGTCAACATGTCGATCTCAAACAAAGAAGGTACTTATGAAAAAAAGACACAAGGATGTTCGAAATTTTAATGTAACGCCATTTATTTTTGTGTTTTTTAAATATATTTACCACATTTGTCTGCTTGTTATGCCATCACCTCATTAGCTACAAGAATAGTAAGCAAATGGGCCGCTAACAAAAGCGAACACAAATAAAGACAGTTTTTCATTAGCTGATATCACTGTTTTGAAACAAGTATGTCCACTACTAGAAGTGATCCTTTTCCAGAAAACTTGCTCTCAAGATGCAGCTCCACCTCTACCGCATGACCATGCAATTCTACCTGAGTGGATGCCAAAATGCAAACACTTGTGCTATGATAATGAAAAAAATTGAAAGAAAAACTCAAGTTATGTGTTCTGTTTGCAGCAAACCATCGTGTTTCACAAAGACTAGAAATTGCCTTGTTGCTGCTCCCCAGCATAACTTGTAAAACCGAAACTCCCTGACAATTTTGTTTCCATTGCATGGCTAGGTAAATGCAGAGGATGAAATGAAGGGTAGGAATCATAACTGACATGATCATTTGTGTATTTTTGCTGTTGAATTTACTTTCAAATATGTTATGATTTGTTTCAAGTGTCTGCCTTGCACTTTAGCTGTCATGAGCTTTTGGCCGCTTTTGTCACCCTTACTAGATTTAGCCGGAGACATATTTTTAGCATATTGTGTTCAATTTTAGTTCTTTTTATGGGGCATTAAAGAAACAATTTGATTAATTACAGAATTAGAATGATAAAATTACTAAGTAAAAAATAATCTTTTCTCAATGTTGTCTGTTTTTAACTAATAAATTGTAATGGAAATTGAATATTTTTAAAAATAGTGTTCATTTGTGGAATATTAACTTTTAAAATGATTTTTATGAAGCTCCTTTTATTTCCATATAAATTTAAATGTAATTTAGCAACAACACTTTAACACATAATGAACCAAAATTATTTATGAAATTATGCCTCTTACAATTGCAGCAATTTGAACGCGTTGTTGCGCTTTACTAAATGTACAAGGGTACAAACGTTTAAGAATTAAGGTCTTTCTAACATCTTTATTTATTTATGTATTTATTTATTTTCAGGTTGATGTTCTGTCCTCACCTAAGCAGGACCATGTGTGTACGGCTGATATTGAAAACTCATATGCCACAGTGCTGTCACCAAAGAAAATAAAAAGAAAACTTGACAAAACCCACGTCGCCCATGAAGCAGCACGGAAGAAATTAAAAACTGTACAACAGTTTAATCGTCGGCTAAAAGAAAAAATTAATTCGCTAGAGGAAATGTTGTCTGTGTTACGCAAACAAAATCTTGTTTCCACACAGTGTTGTGAAATGATGAACTCCTTTTCCGCTGTGCAAACTCAAATATTTCACAGATGCGCAGGAGAGAAGGGATCTTATTCAGATGAGATGAAGGCGTTTGCAGCCACTCTACATTTTTACTCTCCAAAAGCCTACAAGTATGTGCGTGAAACATTCGGGCTTGCACTTCCACATCCAACCAAGATCAAACAGTGGTACGGGAAAGTTGCGGCAGATCCAGGTTTTACTAAGTGTGCATTTGATGCTTTACAACTGCGGGCCACTGAGGCCAAGGAAAAGAACAGACAAGTTGTCGTCTCCATCATGGTTGACGAAATGTCCATTCGTCGTCACATAGAATGGACTGGCAGCAAATACAGCGGCTATGTGGATGTTGGCAGTGATGCTCCTTGCAATGATGACACCCGTGTTGCTATAGAGGCATTTGTTATCATGGCTGTGGCAATAAATGATAATTGGAAAGTGCCTTTAGGCTACTTTCTCATTGATGGGCTTAGCGGGGAGGAGAGAGCAAATATCATTAGAGCCTGCTTCGAACGTGTCCATGCTTGTGGAGTGACAGTGTGCGCACTTACCTGTGATGGCCCAGCCAGCAACTTCGCCATATTCAGAGAATTGGGAGCCAACCTCAACCCAGATTCTCTCCTGTTCAAACCTTCCTTCAGACACCCAGTAACAAATTGTAAAGTACATGTCATATTTGATCCATGTCACATGCTCAAGCTGGTGAGAAACTGCTTAGGTGACTGTCACACATTGTTGTCCCCCCAGTGGCATGCTGATCGAATGGGCCAAGATCGAAGCACTTCACCACCTCCAAGAAGATGAAGGTTTGAGATTGGGAAACAAGTTGAGGGCTGTTCATGTTCAGTACAAAGAGCAGAAGATGAAGGTTAATCTTGCAGCACAGATTCTGAGTCGCAGTGTTGCCGATGCGTTGGAGTATTTATGCTGCAAGTTGAAGCTGGCTCCATTCCTTGGTTCTGAGGGCACTGTTGAGTTCATCCGAATGTTCAATGACCTTTTTGATATAATGAACACCAGAAACCCTGTTGCAAAAGGCACCAAAGCACCTCTTCGAGTAGTCAATGAAGTGCAATGGCAATCCAGACTTCGGTTCTTCATACTCAAAGCACTGACATATGTAATGAACTGGACAAGTTGCCGGCAATAAATGACTGCTTATCAGACTTCAAAGATGCAGCAGTTTCGTACATTGCTGAATTTGTTTGCAAAATGGTTTCAAAGAAGCTTGCCTGTCAAACTTGCAAAGATGCATTGGAGAATCCGAAAACGGCCAAAGACAATGTGCATGCTTTCATATCTTTGAAAAATAGAGGAGGGCTTATAAATCCTTCAGTGAGTGTACAGAGCGTGTGTAAACAGACTGAGAAATATCTTGACAGATTGGTCAAGACCAATAAAGCTCTCCCTAGGGTTGCTGATTTGCGCCTGTTGGTCACCACTGCTGTGCTGGGAGATTTGGGAAATTCAGTCTTTCAGGAGCTTTCTGAACATGTACTTGAATCTAGCATTGAAGACAACCATGTGCACACACTTGTGAAAATGCTATCAGAGAACTTTGCCAAAACCCGCCTGTATCAGCTTGGCAAGCAGTACACAGAAATCATTACTGGTAACAAAGTGAGAAAAACCCTGTCCAAACTGATTCTTTTCCAACACCAATGAAAAGGTGTCACTCCCTAATACTTTGCTTTGTTGTTTTTTTACTTCATTGTTTCACCGATTTTTCACAACAAATGCATTTGAACCAACTGTGAATGTTACCCCACTTCCAATAAAAAGATTTTTGACACACACACACACACACACACACACACACACACACACACCCTCTCTCCCTCTCCTCCCCTCTTCTCCCACTACCATCAGTCTTAAAAATTGTTTTGATGATACTTTTTATGTTTATTTTTTTAAATCAGTAAATTCCGTAATTTTGTTTTGATGCACTCTCTTGCTGAAAATAGTGTTCCCATGATGACAAATATCTTCTAGCACAATAAAATCTCTCTGCTGTGATCTCCTCACCAATGACTCTTGTCACATACAACCAGTATTTTTCTGACCGTTGCATTTTGCTATCTCTCTCTCATGATTGCAGATTGGTTATGAAATGCACTTTGACCTTAGCTGGATATTGTTTTAGGACACAAAAAGTTCAATATTAGAAAAATAGATACATAATTATGTGAATATTGACTATTTACACTAGCTTAATACATTTCTCTCTCTTTTCCCCACCCCTCCCCCTCTCTCTCTCTTTCTTTAAGCACCTTCCTCTAAGCATTGGGAATTGAAAAAAATATTTGAAAATAATTTTAAACCATGACCTTGCTAATTTGTTTGTGCGAGTTCATTTGTTGTTGGAGAGGTTGGGTTGGCTGGGTTTGGGGGAGGGGAGTTGTTAATGTTTACTTTAGGCATGGATGTGGTACTAATGTGATTGGGTTTGGGATGCATTTTTCTGGGATCAGGCTATGTTTGTGGTGTAATCATTGGATCAAGTCAATCCTTTTAATCCGTTATTTTCTAATCATGTAATTGTTGGAAATAGTATGGCAGTCATGCCTTTTGTTGTTGCAGTTTATTATCCCTTTCTATCGGGAAATTCTGGGCCGCCTCCCCTGGGAAAGGCGTAGTCGCAGCCTGTGGCGCGCCCAAACCCAACCTACCTAATATTATTTTGTGATTTTTAAAATTTTGCTGGGGGAGCAAACCGGAGTACCTGGAGAAAACCCCCGAGACGTTGCCAGAGTCGAAAATAAATAATATTCTGAGAAACATAACGACCAGATGCTGGATCGAACCTACACCTGTCAGGCGCCATTGGTTTCTGGCTTGTGGACAAGGAAAGTTAGTCCCACCTTAGCCCATTTGGCCACAACACTCAACTTTGATAAATGATTTGAAAATGAAGTGAATGTATTTGCTTCATTGGGTATGGATATATATGTGTTGACATTAATGGTTTTAAACTGTTCTATGAGAATCAGTTTTGTCATGATTTATGTTTCTTGTTTTTCCATTATTGGATACAGACGTACTCATTATATCATAATATAATTAACAAATTGATGTTGAGCATTCACATTTTTTTTGGGATGACAAGCCTGACATTTGTTAATTAAAACAAAAAATATTATAGATTGGTCTATTTATTTAAAGTTTTTTTTCCTACATTTTTTAAAATCTATCTTTTTAAAAAAAAAAGTATTATTTACATTTATTACTTATTTTAATTTGTTTTTATTATTATTACTATTTTTTAATTGTATTTATTTATTTTGTGTGTGTGGTGTGTTTAAGTTGATTTTTTGATAGTAAATATTGCTAATTATTATTCTTTATTAAAATTAGTTTGTATTGATTTGTGGTTTTTGTTTATACAAGCATGGGATACGCCGAGTTACTGTATAACTAGTTGTCATTGAACGTTTAGATTTCTTTTTTTATGACAGGCTAAGTCTACGTCATTTGTTTATTGAAAAAAATATTTATGGATTGTATATTTATGTAATTTAAAAAAAAATTATTTATTTATTTATTTTATTGTTAATATTATTTTTTAAAAAATTAAATACATTTTTTAATTGTTTATTCAATTTTTTTCATTTAGTGATTTTTAAATTTTTTAAAATTTATTAAATGTTATTTTTTTTTTATTATTTTTTTATTTACAATTTTGTTTAATATTTATTTTATTGTATTTAAATATATATTTATTTTATTGCTAATATTATTTTTTATTGCATTAAATTTTTTTAAAATATATTTTTTTTAAATTTATTTTCTTTATTTCTTTATTTAGTATGCTTTAAATATTGTTTTTATTACATTTTATTTTATGTATTTATTATTTTTTATATATTTATTTATTTTATTATTTTAGTTTTCTTATGTTATTATTTATTTTTGTTTAATCATTGTTATTATTTGGAATTGCTTCATATTTGTTTTTTGTATCTCTTTACTGAATGAGATATTGTCATAGCTGAGTATTTCTTTGTATTTGTGTCTTATACTTATTTGGGCAACACCAGTTATTTGTTGTAAATTACCTCGGCGGATCTTTCACATTTTCTTTCCAATGATGATTTGCCTTTTCTTGTTTATGTTAGTTGGGATTGATCGGTTGTTACAAAAGTGTGTTTATCTTCAGTTGGAGTACTTCAGTTGCGTCCATTTTGTATTTGTGTGGGTGTGAATGTAATATTATGAACGTTCACTCATAATATGTATAAAAATAGCTTCTTACATCATATTTTATTTTATTATCATCCTCAGTTAATCATTATCATCATATAATCGTACTGCCATAGTAATATTGCTTTATTGTAATGTATGATAACTAATTCAAAGGAATTAGCAAAGGTCTGAATGACATGTTGATGATGTTAAATAAATATTTGTGATAGGAACTGCTGTTGTGTATTTTGTTTTGTTGTGTTGAATTTTGCTATCTTGGTTAAAAAGGCAACAGTATTTGGAAATAGGGACATGCACACAGATGTAATTGTTGTGAACACATTTGCAAGCGGATTGGGATTGTCGAGTACAGGGTTCTTACAATGAATAAATTTTCTAACCTTACACACATTCATTTTTATTCAGACTTGTTTGTAAGTAGTGTCTTTTTTCACATGGCATTGTGTTTGCCATACAATTAGCAGTGAGATTACAACCAACTTTAATTGGGCGATCTTCTCTTTGCTGTCCTCATTCTGTACTCCCTTCTATCCTCTACATGTGGCTTGATTGTTCTATAATTCGGATTATCTTATGTTCAAACCTGCTTCTCAAAACAAGCTTTCGCCTCTCTATTTTTTTTCCTTAGCACTTTACAACACACACATACATATTTAACCAAAAATGTATCATTATTAGCTGTGTATTAGAAACAAGGACTTGAGATAAATAACACATAAGAAATCTTGAAAAAAGCTCTATGTTCCAAAATTTACAGAAAATAACAAAACATAAAATTAACAAACACAAGCATCCACTACAGTTAACCCTAATATTTTATTCAGATAACAGCAGTTGATATATGATGCAAATGAGCTGACTGGAATAGTCCAAGGGCTACTTTTATAAATGATGATTAGATTAAAAAAACAAACAACAGCCACACACACACACATTTTAAAAAGCTGCCTGTACCCTAATTTTAGCTTCATCATGTAGTGCCAATCCCCAATATGACGATCTCAAAATCCGTAAATCATTTAGTTCTTAATAGTCTACTCTAAATCTATGTTGTTGCATGATATTTTGTCGTAATTCTTTAAAAATGCTAGAATAATTCAGTAATTGTGAGTAAGTACAGAGCATAGACTGCCTCATGCCTACTAGCGACAATAGCGAAAGTAAACTAGAATACGAGTACCAATATGGCGGCACTTTGGCTTCATACAGAGCTAGCCAGGGTATATCCATTTCTTTTAGATCCGTGTGCCGGAAGCAGTGGACAACGTGGACCATACTGAAGACACGCGGAACCGCAACTCCAGCTGAAAGCGATGACTCCAAAGCTAAAACAACGGGCAAATACTATCAGCAATGCAACAGCACTAAGAGAATCTATTACAGAACAGTAAATCTGAACAAAAGCTTTAACTGACAAAAAATGGCGACTATAGAAATCAACGGATAGTAGAGTTCCCTTAGGTCACACAGTTTAGCGACACAGATCATGTGTACATTCACAGTGTGTGTTGCCGCACTTGAAAAAAAAAAGAAGAAAAAAAAGATGAAGCCTACTCAATAACCTAGTTCAAATATACGGTTTGGATATACATCGGAAAATGCATTTGTTGATGTGCCTGTTACATTGTTAGTATTAATTACATTACATTATTGCTTTAGGTCCAGGGGACTCTTCCGAACCAAATCAAGACCATATAGTATCAAGGTTGTTCTATAAATAAAAAAAAGAACTGCTGCGAAAGTGTGTACAGTAAGCACAGTTGTTTGTTTACACATCAAGGAAGAGATGCCTTAACTTCAAAGCTTGGCTGTCGGTTTGAGCAGCAATGATCCGTTATATGAAGTTTTGAGTGGACAACGCAATTTTATAAGTAAACTCACTCTCTCTTTCTCTCTCTCTCTCTCTCTCTCTCTCTCTCTCTCTCTCTCTCTCTCTCTCTCTCACACACACACACACACACACACAAACACACACACCAAACAGGAAAACGAAACAAGCATCCTTGGAACCCTGTTCTTTTTAACTAAATCACCTGTGACGGTGGGTCTATTGTTGCTGGGCTCTGCACAATGGAATGCTATTTCCCCAGTCGTCTTTCGTCTGTGGAGATCGGCTAGTGTAATCACCCGGTGACTACTCTTAATACATTTAGAAGTTTAGCTGGGTCTGTGTTAGGCTGGGGTTACAGAGATAGGGAGAAACGTGTAAAGATTCACTGACACACTAGCTCTCACACGGCTATGAAACATAGCCACAAGTCCAGCCACTTGTTAACAGTAATTATCACACATTTATTTCCTCTACTCTATACAAAATCGTCTAATCTCTACACTAACTTAAAGGTCCAAATTTCACTTCGAGTAGTTCGCTCCTTGATGGGTCTATGCTGTTACAGTTCTTGATAATTTCTACTGTCTCATCATTGGGCTATGAGTTCTTTCTGTCCTATTATTTGTTTGTCTGGACGAGTAGACTATCGTAGATCAGTGTTTGTGCTTGGTTTCGGAGGACTTAGCTTTTATCGGCGATGTGCGGTGTTGTTGTCGCTCCTTCTTGGGGGTTGACCCTGGAGCTAGTGGAGCACAATGCTTCCGCTGCTCAAGGGTGCAGGCCACGTGTCAGGGGTGCCTCTCTGGGGAGTTTGTTCCCTACCGTGGACTAAGATGCCTGCTCGTCTGCAAAATATAAGACGAACTTCTGCAACGCCTTGTTTAAAAAGGTTGTGCAGAGCGTCTCACTGTTGGCAGAAACAGCCCTCAGTGAGATCATCTCCACTTATATAGTTAAGAAACGAACAGTTTTCTAAGTCCGAGGTCCACTGGAATCTCCAGCATAATTCCTATACATATATCATGGCTAGAATAAACACAGGGAGAAGTAATTAATAATATACACATTCTCCGGTACAGCCACTGGTCTGCAATAATACACATAGGAGAAACAACAGTTGGACAGTGGAGGCTATCTCGTGGTGCCGAACACGGTCGCGTGTCCGCCACGTGGTCAGCAAAGTTTTACTAACAATCACGACTCTAAAACATGGCAAAACTTCACAAACATAATCCAATAATAATATCATATAATCGCAATGAAACAAACGATTGATCATTTACCTTCTTGACAAAGTCAGGCTCTGGCTATACTGTCGATGAATAATTTTCACCCGTCACCTGCCGAGTCTTCCGCTAGAGAGATCTATCAACGTGCGTCTTGCTACGATGATGTTCGGACCAAGACTAACTAGCGTCACGCTCAGGTCAGCTATCGTGCGAAACTACGAGATACGGAACGCCTCCAGCGGGGGTGGCAGGTGATTGGTCAGCTGGATGACCTCACGGCTTATCTTGTGAAGCTGTAGTCTACGTATGCTGAGAACAATCTTACCCCTTTCGTCTGCTGGGCAGCGACTTAACTTACATAGGCCAAAGCAGACTGAACGTGTAGGCATGAAGCTTTAGTGCTGTGTTGAACAGCTGTAACTCTACCGGAACACTATTTTGAAGTCAAAATAACGGGACCGTCCAAAAAAGTCAAAAGAAAGTATGTAGAGTTTCAAGTGTATGTCAGAGTAACGTCGTTTCTGCATGCCCACACACACACACACACACACACGCACGCAAATAAACACACACACGCACACACCCACACACCCACACACACACACACACATACACACTGAACGATTGAAACATAAGCAGTTCTAATATAGCTCGTTACTTGTTAGTAGATTTGAGTAAAATGGACTGTTTTTGCACACATTTTTGTTATGAAATGTTTGTTTTTTTACTTATGTTTTCCAAATTAACATAACCTAACCTAAACTAGCCTAATTAAACTAAATTAAACTGATCTAAGCTAAACTAAAACATAAACTAAACAAAACTTTGAGCTACATTGAACTTACCTAAATTAAATTAAACTAATTTAAACTAAACTATCATATACACTAAACTAAAATAGTAACTAACCTATACTACACTAACAAACCTAAACTAAACTAAAATAATCTAAACTAAAGTAACTTAAACTAAAATAAGCTAACCTAAACTAAACTAACCTAAACTAAAATTAGCTTAAACTAAACTAATATAACTAACCTAACCTAACTTAAACAGAAAATGAAAAAAAGAATAGACCTATCAGAAAATAAAACTAAACTGAAATGAACTGAACTACAAAGGACTGAACTGAGCTGAATTGAACAGAACTGGACTGGACTGAACTGAACAGGACTGGACTAAGCTGGACTGAACTGAACTGGGGTAAAATAGACCTAGATTTGGGGGAATGTAGAGCTAAGGAAACACAGACCTGGTGGACCATTGGTCTAGCCTCCTTCGTTACCACCCCCTTTACTCTCCCCCACATGCACACCCCCCTCACTCACCTCCTCCCCCCACCCTTTCAGTTTTAAGAATTCAAATGTGTCACCTATAATTATTGTATGTTTTATGTTTTGGTTCAGGTGCCCCAGAATTCTTTAAAACAAATGAAAGAGTCGTGTTGAACTTGCCTATCGCGACATCACCAAAAACATCTTTTTACTAGTAAATAAAAACAAACAATAAATAACCTCTGTGTGTGTGGGGGGGGGGGGGGGGGGGGGGGGTGTGACGGCATTTTGTCTTCTTGTCTTTCTGTTGTTTCTTGGGCGCTGGAAGCCATTTTTCCATTTTGTGAAGATTTGGACAATAAAGTTTACTGTTTACTGTTTTACTTTACTTTGGGCACTTGAACCGATTTAATTATTAATTTGTGGAGTCTGCTATATTGTGTTATTCCTCCATGTAGGTACATTATTACCAGTGTGTTCCGTGCATCAGATATAGAATATAATTATCTTATTGTCGTAAAACAGCGTTTCAAAGGCTTACAAAACTCTACTTCTTTCGATGTTGTTGGATTGGATTTGTTTCAATGTTATTTTATTTGTAGTTCATACATTTTATTATATTTTATTACACATAAGACGTATTGTGTTTAGACCACTTTACTGTATTGTATTGTATTTTATTTTTATTGTATTTATGTTTAAGATGATGGAAAGGGGAAGATAGAGCTAATAATTTTGATGCTAAATTTGTCCCAACCTCCAAAGCAGTGCATCTTCTCTCTTGAAATAAACATCATCACTATAACTAATTCACTTCCTAATAAATGACCAGACCCTTGAGTCCTATCACGTTGTTATTGTAATTTAACGTGGCCAGCTCATCAGGTTAAAAACAAAAAACACAAACAAAAACAGATTTCCTTAAACGCAACCTCACAATCCGGAAAACTGGAAGTAGTGAAAGTATGAATGTGTTGTGATTGTGTGTTTGGGGAAATATTTTATTTTGGGTTATTTGGCGATACTGTTTATAGAAACATTTGTTTCTGATGATATAACTTGTAATTAACAAGCTAGATCTGTAATGCCGCTGTACAAGTGGCCAATATTATTGAAATTCAATTAATCTGTATTACCTATACAGGAATTATACACAGGCTACAGCGATAAATGTAAATGAACTGAAATTAGCTATTTTAAAACACAACGACAATAGCAACAAACAAACAAATAAACAATTCCTTTTATTCTTCAACATTATCAACCTCTCTGTATGTGTTAAACCCACCCCTTCCCCGCACTGTTTTGCTACCACCGACCCATTTCCACCACTTACCCCTTCCGAGAGTGCTCATTCGCGTAACCTCTTCCACCTGCTAGGAACTTATTTGTTGTAATGGATCCTTCATGTAATGTGTGACGTGGGGTTATATTGTTGCTGGGCTCTGCACAATGGACTGTTATAACCCTCTCGTCTTCTTCTATGGGGATCGCTAGTGAATCACCCTGTGAAATACCTTAATACATTTATTTGTTTAGCTCGGTCTGTGTTTAGGCTGGGGTACAGAGATAGATAGAACAAAATGGTAAAAGATCACTGTCACTCTAGCTTTCACGCGGCTATGAAACATATGTAGTCCAGCCACTTGATAACAATAAAAATCACACATTTATTTCCTCTATTCTATACACGATCTTCGAAGTACGAAACTAACTTAAATGTTGAAATGTCACTGCGAATGATTCGCTCGCTGATAAGTCTAGGCAGCTACTTTATCATCATGGGGCACTGGATACTTTCTGCCCTAATAGTCAGAGTTCTTGAAGAGTGGACTACTGTGGTCCTGTTTATACCGAGTTTTAGTGCACTGTTTCTTGTGCCACTTAACTGCGTGGTTGAAGCACTGCGTTGAGGTCGCTTCTGGGACAAACTGTGTTGTCGTGGAGTCTTTGACTTTGTGGTTCTTCGCACAATGCTGGAGATGCCTCGGCAGCCAACTTTAAGCATCGACTTGGTTTTGTCTTTTGCTGAGTTGGGCTCACGATATAACGCCTGCTCGTCTGTAACATATGAGACGAAATTCTGCACAACCCTGTATAATAGGTCTGTGCAGAGCGTCTCACTGAAGGCCAAAGTAGCCCTCAGTGATAGCTCCACATCTCTATACATAAGCGACGAACATTCTGCTAAGTCTGTGGTCCACTGGAATCTCCACTCTAATTTCCTGTACATGTATAAATATAAATCGTGGCTAACTATACACATAAAGAAATAATAATATTATAAACATTCTCGGGTACAGCCACTGGTCTGCAAGCATACATATAGGTTAAACAACAGTGGATCCGTACATAATACAACATGGCGTCGGCCTGTCGTACTCGCATCGTGGTCGGATTCTCCACGTGGTCAGGCAAAGTCGGACTAACAATTCAATTCTATGCATAGCAAATTCCACAAACATAATTCAACAATAATATAAATACATCACGATAAAACAGAAGTATGTTCATTTACCTGTTTGACAATGTCAGGCCGTGGCTACTTGATTGAATTCGAATATTCAACAAGTACTGCTGTCTAATCTTCTCAGGAGAGAAATTTCACCTTGAGTGTACTGTGTACTGCTCAGCGTTTCAACGAAGACTGACGTTCTATCTCTTTGCTTGAATCACCCAGAACCGGTTCTATCTAACTTAGCTGTGTTCTCATTGGATGAAAAATCTAAGTGGCTGTAAAATTCGAAACTCCATCGTAGGCTGCGATGATGTCACCAACTGTGCTTGCATCAAGCTACAACTGTGTTACGCATGATCACTTCTGTCGTCTGCTTTAGACTAACAGTAACCTTCTAAGTCTACACTGACTAAACAAGCAAATGCTCAAAGGCAGTGGAAACGGGGCTCTTGTTACAGGCTCCCTCAACTGAAAAAAGGCGATGACTACTGGAGTCGACCTTTTTCTTCTACAGAGCCTAGTTTAATACTGCACTATCCTAGGGTCCTATTTACAAACTAATTAAGTTGCTCTACCTGCGCTACAATGCTATGCCAGGTAGCTATGGACAATAGTGACAGGGTTTTACTGGACGGGGACGAATTCTGGTGCTGTGGCCCTTAGTTGTGCTGGGTGGGCGACAGCGGATGTGTCCTCCACGAGATGACGACTCAGGTAGTCGGCTCCGTGGTTCTCTTTGCCGGGGATGTACTCTATTTGGAAAGAGTATGCCTGAAGGGTGAGTGCCCATCGCATCAGGCGCGAGTTCAAGGATTTGGAGGCTGCATAGAACAAAACGAATTTATGTACAATTTGACCCCGCAAACTTGACTTTCTGATAGAAAAGATAGGATGGGATGGGGAGGATGGCCTGTAACCTAAGTAATGTTCATTTGAAGTTTGGCCAAAATCACTTCAGTGGTTTTGATACTTGGCTCTCGATATATACTGCTAAGCATACTGGATCATTCTTATTTCCTCAAAGCTCATTCCTTTGTTGTTTGATACCCGATTGTGTAATTCTTTTTGCATTTAGTTGTTCGATGGATTTGTTAGTTATATAATTAGTTAGTTATTTTGCTAATTAATTAGTTACTTGAACATAAGATAAACGGTTAGAAAGACATCTTGTTTGTGTTGAAGGACCTGGCAATATCCCAGACAACTATGAACATCCCAACTCACATCACTACGATCGCTTCATGCCTCAGCTGCAGCCTTCAGCTCTCCAAGCTCTCAATGCTAACGTCAACAGGGAATCGGTGTTGGACCCGCACTACACCATCATTGATGATGACCTGGAGCTGAACGCTCTATCCCCTCCGCCAGAAAGTTTATAAACTGTTTCTCTGTCTGTCTGTCTGTCTGTCTCTGTCTCTGTCTCTGTCTCTCTCTCGCTCTCTTAAAATGTGTCTTCTTGTTTCATTATTCGGAAACAATCATTAACAAAGCTGTACAGTTTCTCAATGTTTTCTGTATCAGAATCACATACAATATTACTGGGTTTTGTATTTAGTAATATTTTTTTAAAATAAATTATTTGTCGTCTTTCATCTCTATAAATCTGACATTCGTTTAGAAAATGTAATACAGTTTCAAGTAGTTTGCATTTGTTACACAAGCTTTGATCCTGTGGTACGTTATTATTATGAACTTCTTTCAATTTGTAGTTCAGCGTTTAGTCATGATAATTCCTGTCCATGCTTGATGTTATTTTGTATCAAAAGATATGTTTATGTTGTATATAATTTAATAAACATGTCATAACATTTGAGTTTTTTAGATTTAATTTTCTTGTTTACGCACAATTTAAAAATAAATAAATTTTGTAGTTTGGTGTAACAACATTTTAGCCCTTTAAGGACCAAGATTGGTCTATACTATTCTGCCATACATGATCTAATCCTAAACTTGATAATATCTTTTGGATAAAGAGTCCTAGGAAAAGCTGACTTGATGTGTACGCAGTTTTTAATAATGAAAAATCTATATCTTTACATTTAAAAGAACACGTTCAGAAATGTATAATGATTGTAAGATATGTAAAGCTGCCTGTACTTTCTATAATAGTTTCCCCACATAATAATAATAATAATAATAATAATAATAATAATAATAATAATAATAATAATAATAATATAATAATAATAATAATAATAATAATAATAATAATAATAATAATAATAATAATAATAAACGCCCTCCCCCAGAACTTCAGAGTGGTTGAGACACTAGACTCTTTCAAGAGGCGCCTGAAGAGGTATCTCTTTTGATTCTTTTGACTGTGTCCATAGAGCAGTTAGATCAGTGTACATAGTCCTTGATGAGAGACTGTTCGCAGGACTCTTTTTCTTTTCCCACCCATTTTCCCCCAGGCCCCATGAGCCCAGAGCATGCTGCCACAAGGATATGTGCGCCATACAAGTGAACATTATCATCATAAGACACGAGAGGGAAAAGACTACGTACGATACGAACGCAAAGAAACGTCTGATTGGATTCAGTGCTGGCTGTGAGCTTGGGGTAAGTAACTGTTATGCACGCTCAGCACTTGTAGATAAGGAGGGATGGGAAATAACTCGTGAATTGTTTTCTTCTTTCAACTTCCGTTGTGAGGGCAATGGGCCAAAATATTAAAATTTATTTTTATTTATTTATTTATTTAATTTAACGTCTATTCACATCTGTGATATTAGACAACATATTAAATTAGAAACAGATTAACTTAAAATTAAAATAAAGAAGTTAATATGAACAACAATTAATATAACGACATAATTATATAAAAGAAATCTATTGTTATTGCTTGTTTATGATGTACGAATGAATAAGAAAGCAATATGGCAACATATATGCTTATTGCAATCTTCGCGGAGAATGCATTTTAAAATATATTAATTGCGAAATACTTACAGATTAATCTATGAATAAAACATAAGTAATGAAAAATATAACTATTTAACCTAATTCTTTGAGCATAAACTTTTTTGATGAAACCTCTGTTAAAACTTAAATTTGAACTCTATGGATCGTTTCAAATAATCAGTATATTTTATAAATTTAATTTCAATGATAAATGGAAAACATGTGAATGAATACCATCTTGAAAATGACATCTTCATTATAACTTATGCCTTTTTTTGATTGACGTATAAGTTGTCCTTTGTAATCAAATTTTTTTTTTTACCTCATACTTTGCATACAATTGTCAATCATGCCTTGTTTGGTTGTTTGGTGATGATAGGCGCATGATTCCATTATTATTATTATTATTATTATTATTATTATTATTATTATTATTATTATTATTATTATTATTATTATTATTATTATTATTTTATTATACGAATTGACCAATTGGAGAATAAATTAGTGCTTTAGATATATTTACATATGATTTTAAGTCTAAGTCTTGAGTGCTATTTAATTTATCATAACTGCTAGGTAAATATTTCTTTATATCTTTACAATGTAATATTAAGTGTGGGATGGTTATATTTTCATTACAAATGCAAGTAATATTTTTACAAAATTTTGTTTTCCAAGAATTTAAATATAATCTAAATGCTAAACTAGAAATATGTCTAGGGACTCCTGATATACTAATTAAACAGGAATCTGAAATTTCTTTTTTAGTAATATTATTAATTATACAGTACATTTCTTTAACTGATAATCTAATATGAATTTTCATAGCATTAATATTTTTTGCTCCCTGTTTTGCTGCTCTATCTGCTTCATCATTATGTATTATTCCGCAATGTGATGGCAGCCAACAAAAATTTATATTTATTCCTGTGCTTTTCAAAGAGTGAATGAGATGTTTTATTTCAAATATTATATCATATCTGTCATGATTTTTATTAGAATTTAATGCATATAACACCGATTGTGAATCAACACATATGAGAATACCATACAAAGCAAGTGGTGTATTAATTAATGTATGAAGAGACATTAATATAGCCACCATCTCTGCAGTGAATACTGAATGATTTTTACCCAAGTAAAAAGATTTTATAATTTTAAGGTCTGGAATTACAAATCCTGCTCCTGCATCTCCTGAAGAAATTACAGACCCATCTATATAAACTTTTAAATGTCTATAATAATGTTCATTTATATGTTCTCGGGCCTCTGTAGCTATTAAATAAGGATGTTCATGTTTTTTAAAATTAGTATAATTAATATTATATTGTGCGCTTTCCATTTCCCATATGGGATATGGAGCATTAATGAGTTTTGGCGCAACTTGTTGTGGTAAAATATTTGCATCATTAAAAATATCCTGAGTATATGTTAAAATTGTTTGTAATGAAATTACATCTTTTGTTCTCTTTGGAAAATCAATATCAGATCTAGTATTTAGATCCTCTTGCATATTATTTTCTACTGCATGACTTCTAATTAAATATTTTGCGCATGCAAGTTTTCTATAATCTCCTAAAGATAAAACACCTGCTGCTGCATACGCATCTGTAGTTTTAGTATGAATCGGTACACCAAGTGCTATTTTTATAATCTTACTATCTAAACTTTGTAATTTGTTCAAGTACGTTTTATGTGCAGAAAAGAATGCTTCTTGACCAAAGGATAGTTGAGATCTCACAAGTGTACAAGCTAAATTAATTAACATTTTTGTATCTTGACCCCATGATTTTTTACTTATTACTCTAATAAGATAAAAACTTTTCATCGCCTTTTGTATTAAATAATTGATGTGTCTTTTCCAATTTAATTTTCGTGTGAAATATACACCTAAAAATTTTACTTCTTCTACATATTTAAGTTCTTGTGTTTCAATATAAAATTTAGGAAATATTTTTGGATTTTGACCATTATTAAACAGTAACATGTTTGTCTTTTCACTAGATAGTTCAAGGCCATTATTATTCATAAAAAGGCAAATGTTATTTAGTTCTAATTGATATACATTTTGTATGTGTTTAATTTCATATAAAGAAGATCTTTTCCTCAAAGATACATTAGTCCATATTGCGATATCATCTGCATACTGAACAATGTGTATATTAAAATTATTTCCCTTGAATATGCAAATGTTCAGCCGATAGGTGCGCCAATAGTCGCGTACTTCCATGTTCAGGTCGTGGATCAAAATCTACAGTTTTATGTCTTTTTTGATGTCGGTATATATCTTCAGCTTTCATAGGCGACCCCAAATGTTTTTTGCTTGGTGAAATGTTTGGAGTGATTATGTACATGTTGTCAGTACTACAAACGATTTATTTTGTGAAAAGTCTGTCAGGCCGAGCAAGACACATCTTACATGCTTACAGTGTGCAGAAGGCCCCATGCCTGCAGCGCATTCACACTGACATTCCAAAACTGTTCCTTTTTCTGTCAAAGAAATGTCAACTTTGTACATAAGACCAGTTTTCATTTCAGCCCGAACTTCAGCATGAATGTAAGTAACTGATGACTGGATGCAAGCTCTAACATAATTGACATATTTGTTCTGGTACAAATCTTTAGCTTTTTTGTCTATATCTTTGCTCATGGGATTCAAAAAGGCTGCAACCTGCTCTGTGCTGATGTTAGGTATATGTACTTCTATATGCAAGTCTTTGTAGTTAGTGATAGGTGGTAACTCCATTTTGAACTCCGGTGTTGCTATGTCTCCTTTGCCAAAGTTGTCATTTCGATCATACATAATATTTTTTTAATAGTCTAGTCATATAATATATATTAATAATAACAAATTTTTATAGAGTTCGGTACTCCAGCAGATGGCGTGACGTTGTTGTTGTTTGTAGATTATAGTCACACGACACTGTCGCATATAGGTGACTACTGGACCGATTTATACTGACACCAGCGGGCCAGTTGTTGGTAAAGGGGAAAATAATATTATCACACGTTGACCAATCCGGGATTCGAACCAGCGACTTTTCGGTTACTAGCAAGACGCTCTTACCAACTGAGCTACCCGGCCCCACATGGCGTGACGCAACACGGTGTACAGTTATTACAAGGGGCTCGATCACGTAGGCCTATTTACTACCGGAAGTACGCTACCCTAGGCGCACTCTATCGGATTGTCTTCCCCGAAGGTGGAGTTTTTTGGCTCATTGTTAGGCAACGTTAGGTTAGTTGCATTAGTGAGTCAGGGTTTAGTATGGGAAATTAATCATTGCTTATAGGGTCCAGCGATGAAGAAATGGAAACTCCGATGGTATGGCCATGTCACCAGAGCATCAGGTCTTGCAAAGACCATCCTGCAAGGCATGGTACAAAGAGGCAGAAGAAGAGGTAGGCAGAAGAAGAGGTAGACTGAAAAAGAGGTGAAAAAACAACATCCGAGAATGGACTGGCTTGACACCTGAGTGAAACCATGAGGGCTGCTGAGGATAGATAAAGATGGAGTAGTACTACACTGGTTAAACAATCATTTGTAGTGCCCGAACGATTTCCAAGTTACAGGATAGGATAGGATAATGGTGGGCGTGGCCGTTAAACTTCAAAGTTCACTTCCCTTTTTTGAGTTTTTGGAGAGAGCTTATATGCAGTTGTTGATGCTGCTTGCTGAATAAACTTGGAAAAACCTCATAATAACGATTCCTGCCTTGTTGCTGGGAGAACGGGTTACATACGTGCATAACGAATTCGAGTTACACAAGATTCAAGCATCAGGGCTGAATCGGCTAATGCAATGTAACGCTGTGTGACAAAGTATTTAAAGATAAGAAAAATAAAAGGTTGCAAGATCAGTATGCACAAAACTGGCACTCTGAAATTGACTCAAATATCATGTTATTTATTTAAAGAATGTTTACAGATAATTTTGCTTTTGAAGAGTATTTGACCGTTCTTCCCTCCTAACTAGCCGCAATGTAACAACATTTAGAACATCACATCGTAAACTACCAGTTCAAAAGGGACGCTTGTTGAAATTTAAAAATGTGACAGAGCTTGTAATAAATGTAGTCTTATTAATCTGGGAAGTTTCACTGTATTTTTAATTGTCCAATTTCCTGAGGTCAGAAAAGAATTGCACAAAAGGTTCTATTATGCTCGTCCAAATGCAATGAAATTTTGTACTTTGTTAGTCTACTGTGAAATTTGACTTCAAGGAAAATATTTTCATAATTTTGCCATACTACATGTTCTGAAAAAAAAAGTATTTCTCTTGACTTGTTGTTTTTGTTCTTTGAAGAAAGAAATCCTTTATGAAATTAAACACACTCCAGGCACTACCAAAGAAACAGAAGACAAAACAAATTCTAAGTTAAACCTTTGTTTTGCAAACAGCTGCATCAATCGAACAGACAAAAAACATATTCAGCAGCAAAAATAAATTCTGAGTTTATTATTATTTAGAAGAACAAAATGGTTCTGCTGCTCCTAATTCCGTTGATAATGAGAAAAAAAGAACCAGGAGAAGATTTTTAAAAATGAAAAGATGAAAGAACAAGATGAAGAAAAAAGCAACAACAAAGTAAAAAAATGAAGCAGAAGAAATAGAAAAAAACTTCAAAGATGAAGGGAATGGTGGTGGGCGATCAGCAAATTCATTATCACTTTATTCACTCTCACTTGAATTCATATGGGCAGTGAAGTCGATATCTAGGTCACTATCATTAAGCAATAAAATAAATATAACAAATACAACTGGGCGTTCGTTTCGTTTCGTTTGGTAGATTAACGTCCCAGGGCCGGATCACTTACTCTTGGAGGGGGGGGTTCCAAAAATTTTTTAAGGGGTTAGGGGTGACAAAAACGTGTCCGCTCGAGGAACTTGAGTAGAATGAGGAACGTTTTACTTACCAACAGTGTCAACTAAATTAAGAGCTTTAAAAAAAACTCCATATATATTTTTTTTCTGACTGAGTGAGGTACATCGAATGGCCAGGGGGGGGGGGTTCCGGAACCCAGGAACCCCCCCCCCCAGATCCGGCCCTGACCGTCCCCGGACACATTCGCAAATGGGGAACTTACTACTGGGCTCTAATATCAAGAAGCAAAGGCAAAATGAACACTTGTGAGGATATCCTATGCATGCTTAATGTGTAGTCCACTTGCAGGTGGGATGCAGCTATCCAGAAAGAAAAAGAAAGAAAGATATTACTCTTATATAGAGCCCTTATAAGCTCAGAGAGCTTCTCAAAGCGCTGGCCACTACTATCCAGCAATCATAAAATAGTTTGCTGAAGGTATAAACTAGCACAATAAAATGTTTACAGACACTTTTGAATGTTTGGTTTAAACAAAAATTGTATTCATTTGAACACATATATTTATCGTGCATACAGATATTTAGTTAATCATTGCTTATAGGGTCCAGGGGACTGCAAAGAGCCGAATCAGGACCACAAAATCAAGACCACAAATTGGTTGAAAGAGGATGGTTAGTTAGTTATACATTGCTGACAGGGTCCTGCAGGGACTGCAAAGAGCCGACATTACATTACATGGTTGTTGCTTTAGGTCCAGCGGACTCTTCGGAGTCAAATCAGGAACCACAAAATCAAGACCACAACTTCGCTGAAAGAGGACTCACCCTGATCCGCATAAAAGATCTGCCGAAACAGCCCTAGTGGTTACACTGAATGCACTCCACAAGCCAGTCACTTTACAATAAAGACATCCCACGCAGAGTATACTCTAATTTATCGAACCCCCGTTTACAAAAACAAAATAGAATACAAAGATCATTATAAAATATCAACAAAACACATACATATAAAATACCTACATTGCCAAATAATAACATCATAGGAAGCCCCAGTGACCACCTGGCAGAAAGCATCCAATATTCCCAAGCTGATCCAACAGACCTCACACACAAATGAGGAGTTTTGTCCCAGAAGAGTTGTCAAGAAAAAAAGGTAGGTGACTGGTCTAGCGAAGAAGAGATAGTATAGTAGATTGATAGAACAGAGTAGGAATGAGAAAGAACAAAGGAGAAAGACAGCGACAGTGGGAATTTAAAACACTAAATTTCCAGAAAGTGGGGATACTATTTATACTGAAACCCTTGGCACCCCCACGGGGGGGTGCAAAGAGCCGAATCAAGACCACAAAATCAAGACCATAACTTGGCTGAAAGAGGACTCGGCCCTCATCCGCATAAAAGATCTGCCTAAACAACCCTAGTGGTAACACTTAAGGCACTCCACCTGCCAGTCACTTTGCAATAAAGGCATCCCACGCAGGGGACGCTGAGGCTATACTCTAATTTATCGAACCTCCGTTTACAAAAACAAAATAGGATACAAACGTCATTATAAAATATCAACAAAACATACATACAAAATGCCTACATTGCCAAAAATTAATATCATAGGAAGCCCCAGTGACCATTTGGCAGAAAGCGTCCAATATTCCCAAGCTGATCCAACAGACCTCACACACAAATGTGGATTTTTGTCCCAGAAGAGTTTTCAAGAAAAAAGGTAGGTGACTGGTCTACCGAAGAAGAAGATAGAATAGTAGATTGATAGAACAAAGTAGGAATGAGAAAGAACAAAGGAGAAAGACAGAGACAGTGGGAATTTAAAGCACTAAATTTCCAAAAAGTGGGGATACTATTTATACTGAAACCCCCGGCACCCCCAAAGGGGGCCCTAGCAAGGGACGCTGAGGCTATACTCTAATTTTTCAAACCTCCGTTTACAAAAACAAAATAGATTACAAAATGACTACATTGCCAAATAATAATATCACAGGAAGCCCCAATGACCATTTGGCAGAAAGCATCCAATATTCCCAAGCTGATCACACACAAATGAGGAGTTTTTTCACGAAAGGGTTTTCAAGAAAAATGGTAGGTGACTGGTCTAGCGAAGATGAAGATATTATAGTAGAGTGATAGAACAGAGTAGGAATGAGAAATAGAGCGACAGTGGGAATTTAAAGCACTAAATTTCCAGAAAGTGGGGATACTATTTATACTGAAACGCCCGGCGCCCTCACGGGGGAGTTGAAAGAGGACTTACCCCTGATCCGTATAAAAGATCTGCTGAAACAACCTTAGTGATAACCAGCCAGTCACTTTACAATAAAGGAATCTCACGCAGAGGATGCTGAGGCTATACTCTAATTTATTGAACCACCGTTTACAAAAACAGAATATAAACATCCAGTGATGTTGCTAGACATTTTCAGCATAGGCCATTTGGCCGATTCAGTCACAAACCTTTAGGACATTTTGAAACTCTTTCGGCCATCATTTTGACTTCTTACCAACACAAACGATAGGCCACTGACAAGTTTCGGTGTCGTTTTCGGCGGCATTTCGAAAACAAAAAGTATTATTCCGGAAGCACGCCGTTCGCAACAAGGGGAGTTACTCTAACTCTCTCTGCTGATTCATGTGTCGTCTCCTTGGCTCTTCCGACACGCGATGTTCAACAATAACTCATAACACCTTTATTTATCCGATATGAAATTAATATGGCCAGAAGCAATAACGACGAAACAGACATGAGACAAGCAAATAACGGCCTATTGAGGCATAAAACCTTAGGACAGCGGGCCGATAAGAACATGACTTTTTCCGACATTTTAGAATTTTATCGGTGAATGGCCGATTTGCTGACGAAAACGACATCACTGAACATAACTATAAAATTGAAACAAAACACATAGAAAATGTCTACATTGCTAAATAACATCACCATAGGAAGCCCTAGTCACCATTTTGATTATGAACGTACATTGTCTTAGATTATGAGGCACATTACCCTAGACAATGAACATATGCCAAATTCACAATGGTCGCAATTAAAGCTAGAGCGATGGAAAGGGAATAACTCGTACCATCTTCCCATGTTTTTTGGGAACAAGAGTTAAATCGCTTTGTTGTGTTGAACACATATTCCTACAAATAAACCTCACATTGGATGTGGGAACATGGGCATGTCCCCAGATCCCGACGAAGTTCCCAGATCCACAGTGTAAAAACATGTGGTTGTCCCCAGAAACAAGGGTTTATATATATATACTAGTGGTTTTGTACCCTGGCAAGCCGAAACCTCAATTTGATTTTTAATGGAAGCGCGCGGAATAAGGCTATTGCAGTTTGTGGACATTTTGTTTATTTATTTATCTCAGAAACGGTTAAACGTTCGGTAAGGAAATGTCGGCTATAACGATTTCGCTGGTTTTGAGCGTACAGCAGGCCGATCCGCAGGGCCAAGCACCTGCCCAAATCAGCGTCCATACCGGACAAACTTTATAGTAGAGGCGAAGAAGGACTTCCGGCTAAGCAATTTATATCTAGAGAGAGAGAGAGAGAGAGAGAGAGAGAGAGAGAGAGAGAGAGAGAGAGAGAGAGAGAGAGATTGTAATAAGACATTTTAATATAGCGATGTCATCACATCTAAAAATAAACATAGCTATTGCGCCACTGTGCGCGTAGTTGAAATAGGCAAAGTATCGCAGAGGCTTGCTGGGAACAGCTTAGCTACGAGGGTACTTCGTATACAAACGTTTCTTCTGCTCGGAAAAAAGTTGTTGACAAAACATTGAACCCTCCGGCGCAATCTGTTCTTTTTTGGCTTGTTTGTTTAAAATTAAAATAAAGAATTTGTTGTACATTTATCCTTAATAATTTATAATTGTAATAAAACAATTATGAGAATACAAAAAATTGCTATGTGATTTATGGTGGACAATACATGCACGTGTATCTTGAATCTTGAAAAGACTGTGTGCATTTAAATTTTATTTCATGATTGATTTAATCATTATGTTGTTGTTATTATTATTATTATTATTATTATTATTATTATTATTATTATTATTATTATTATTATTATTATTATTATTATTATTTCTTCTTCTTCTTCTTCTTCTTCTTCTTCTTCTTATTATTATTATTATTATTATTATTATTATTATTATTATTACTTTTTTTTTTTAATTGAAGGGGGAGGGTAGGGATGGAGGAACAAGGATTATTGTTTGATTTTTTTCTTTAGTTATTTCTTACTAGTGGTTTTTGTACCCTGGCAAGCCAGTGTACACAGGTTGCTGTTTAAAATGTAGACAGAGAGACAACTGTTGTCTGCGAGTTTCATTTGGACGATGATACCTCCCCATATCCCCCTTGATACCTCCCCATACCTCCACCTGATATCTCCCCGTCCCCCCCCCCATGATGCCTCACCATACCCCCTTGATACCTCCCCGAACCCACTTGATACCTCCCCATACCCCCTTGATACCTTCCGTACCCCCCCCCCACCCCCTTGTAACCTACCTGTACCCTCCTTGATACTTCCCCGTTGATCGTTTCGCAGGTATGGATGAAAGGAATCGACCATCACCATACACCCTTATATATACCCGTATCCCCGTTATGCCTACCCATGCCCCTTTAAACCTACCCGTAGCCCCCTTTCACCTACACGTACCACCCCATCCCGATCCTTAGTAATAATAATAATAATAATAATAATAATAATAATAATAATAATAATAATAATAATAATAATAAGGGTGGGCTTCTATAAGCTTGCTTGTTGCCTATCCTGTAAATCATTGTTTGAAATTATATGTTTTTTTCCTTGAATAAAAATATTTGTTTAAACCAATAAAAATAATAATATTACTAATAATACTAATACTACTACTACTAATAATAATAATATTGAATATAGAATAATACAAATAGAAATCATAAAAAACACCAAGGTTTTAAAAGAAAATTTGATATAAGATATAATAATAATAATAATAATAATAATAATAATAATAATAATAATAATCATAATAATAATTATTATTATTATTATTATTATTATTATTATTATTATTATTATTATTATTATTATTAATAAACTAATAATAATAATAATAAATAATAATAATAATAATAATAATAATAATAATAATAATAATAATAATAATAATAAATTAAAGGTAAAAAGCCTAAATGAAAAAGAAAAATATCCATATTGTAGTGTAAAAAAAAAAAAGTGGCCCGCGTGAGATTTGAACTTGGGTCGCCCTGCACGGTATTATTATTATTATTATTATTATTATTATTATTATTATTATTATTATTAATAAACTAATAATAATAATAATAATAATAATAATAATAATAGTAATAATAATAATAATAATAAATTAAAGGTAAAAAGCCTAAATGAAAAAGAAAAATATCCATATTGTAGTGTAAAAAAAAAAAAGTGGCCCGCGTGAGATTTGAACTTGGGTCGCCCTGCACGGTAGGTGAATATCCATATTGTAGTGTAAAAAAAAAATGTGGCCCGCCTGAGATTTGAACTTGGGTCGCCCTGCACGGTAGGTGAATATTTTACTAAGTAAGCTACGAAGGCTCTCTAGACAGACCATCAATTTTTTGGTCTATATGGGAAAACATGCTGAACCCTCAATTTGATTTTTAATGGAAGCGCGCGGAATGAGGCTATTGCAGTTTGTGGATGTTTTATTTATTTACTTATTTATTTATTATTTCAAATAAAATAAAATTGAAAGAATAAAAAAAAAAAAGGGCAGGATGGCGTCAGTGGATCCGCGGGGATCGAACTGGGATCCGATCCCCGGCCGACGAAACATTGACGTGGTCCCGCTGATGTAGTTTGTAGTGACTCGAACAACAGGTAAGCACATTTCTGAAAAAATCGAAGTATCCACTCGACTGAAGCCTGCCCGATAGCTCAGTCCTGTTATTTACGATTTATTACTGTTGAGCTCTGCGTGGTGCAACAATTGGGAAAACCCGTAACTAAACTTGATCGGCCGCACGCGTTTGTGTGTGTACTGCTTACAGTGGTGAAGAAACGGAAACTCTGATGATATGGCCATATCACCAGATCATCAGGCCTTGCAAAGACCATCCTTCAAGGCACGATGCAAGGAGGTAGAAGAAGAGGGATACCCAAAAAGAGGTGGGAGGACAACATTCCAGAGCGGATTGGTTTGACACTGAGCGAAGCCATGAGGGTTGCTGAGGACATAGAAAGGTGGAGTACGCTGGTTAGACGAGTTACGGGGATAGGATAGGATTTATTTATCACCCTCTCTCTCTCTCTTTCTCTCTCTCTCTCTCTCTCTCTCTCTCTCTCTCTCTCTCTCTCTCTCTCTCTCTCTCTCTCTCTCTGGGAGTGTATTGTGGAGGGCAGAAGGGGTGGTTAGAAGAAGCCGGAGGTCTATGAATAAATTAAGATAACTTCCATTCAAAGATTCAAAGAAAAACTGATGGTGGGCCTACAGCTTAGCAAAGGAATTTCTCCCTGACTGTACACATCCATAATGTATAAGGCAAAGGCGGTCTACGCATCTTAAAACTATTAGGTCCTCTCCTAAAACCCGTCTCTTTCAGTTGGGGGAGGGAAGCGTTTGGGACCTATCTTTTCTGTAGGCCAGCTTAATGAGGGTGGTTCCTGTCTGCTCTCCCTCGCTGCTTTACCTTTTGTCGGATCTAAAGAGGTCCAGATACCCATTCACAGCCTGGGTGGACTGGGGTGTGTCACGCGCTTGTTTCCTGCTTTGTGTCGTTTGGCGGTTGCCTTCTGCGCCTGGTCCCCCATCCAAGTGCTACTATAAACCTTAACACCAAACAGTGCTAGCGCCTGGTCCCCCATCCAAGTGCTACTATAAACCTTAACACCAAACAGTGCTAGCGCCTGGTCCCCCATCCAAGTGCTACTATAAACCTTAACACCAAACAGTGCTAGCGCCTGGTCCCCCATCCAAGTGCTACTATAAACCTTAACACCAAACAGTGCTAGCGCCTGGTCCCCCATCCAAGTGCTACTATAAACCTTAACACCAAACAGTGCTAGCGCCTGGTCCCCCATCCAAGTGCTACTATAAACCTTAACACCAAAAGTGCTAGCGCCTGGTCCCCCATCCAAGTGCTACTATAAACCTTAACACCAAACAGTGCTAGCGCCTGGTCCCCCATCCAAGTGCTACTATAAACCTTAACACCAAAAGTGCTAGCGCCTGGTCCCCCATCCAAGTGCTACTATAAATCTTAACACCAAAAGTGCTAGCGCCTGGTCCCCCATCCAAGTGCTACTATAAACCTTAACACCAAACAGTGCTAGCGCCTGGTCCCCCATCCAAGTGCTACTATAAACCTTAACACCAAATAGTGCTAACGCCTGGTCCCCCATCCAAGTGCTACTATAAACCTTAACACCAAACAGTGCTAGCGCCTGGTCCCCCATCCAAGTGCTACTATAAACCTTAACACCAAACAGTGCTAGCGCCTGGTCCCCCATCCAAGTGCTACTATAAACCTTAACACCAAACAGTGCTAGCGCCTGGTCCCCCATCCAAGTGCTACTATAAACCTTAACACCAAATAGTGCTAGCGCGCGCCCACACCGGCCCACTCTACTCTCCTGCCTCACCCTCGGTATTATACAAGTACCGAGAGGGGCGTTTTGTATAGAGAGGATGCTACGATCGCCTGTAGTGTAGTGGAAGTGTGTTTAGTGTAGGGTTGTGTAGGTTAGGGTAGTGTAGGATAGGGAAGGTAGAGTAGTGTAGGATAGGGTAGGAAAGGTAGGGTAGTGTAGGGTAAGGTAGGGTACAATACAATACAATACAAGATTATTGCTTTAGGTCCAGCGGACTCTTCCGAGCCAAATCAGGACCAAACTAAGGGTAGGGTAGTGTAGGATAAGGTAGGGTAGGGAAGGTAGGGTAGGGTAGTGTAGGATAAGGTAGGGTAGTGTAGGGTAAGGTAGGGTAGGAAAGGTAGGGTAGGGTAGAGTAGGATAAGGTAGGGTAGGGTAGTATAGGATAGGGCAGGGTAGGGAAGGTAGGATATTATAGGGTAGGGTAGAGAAGGTAGGGTAGTGTAGTGTAGGATAGGGTAGGGTAGAGTGTAGTGTAGAGTAGTGTAATGTAGAGTAGTTTAGTGTAGAGTAGTGTAGTGTAGTGTAGAGTAGTGTAGTGTAGAGTAGAGTAGTGTAGAGTAGTGTAGTGTAGCGTAGTGTAGTGCAGTGTAGTGTAGTGTAGTGCAGTGTATTGTAGTGTAGCGTAGTGTAGTGTAGTGTGGTGTAGTGCAGTGCAGTGTAGTGCAGTGTAGTGTAGTGTAGTGTAGTGTAGTGCAGTGTAGCGTAGTGTAGTGTAGTGCAGTGCAGTGCAGTGTAGTGCAGTGTAGTGTAGCGTAGTATAGTGTAGAGTAGTGTAGTATAGTGTAGAATAGTGTAGTGTAGTGTAGTGTAGAGTAGTGTAGTGTAGTATAGAATAGTGTAGTGTAATGTAGTGTAGTGTAGTGTAGAGTAGTGTAATGTAATGTAGTGTAGTGTAGAATAGTGTAATGTAATGTAGTGTAGTGTAGAATAGTGTAATGTAATGTAGTGTAGTGTAGTGTAGTGTAGTGTAGAATAGTGTAATGTAATGTAGTGTAGTGTAGAGTAGTGTAGTGTAGTGTAGAGTATTGAGATGTAGTGTAGTGTAGTGTAGAATAGTGTAATGTAATGTAGTGTAGTGTAGAATAGTGTAATGTAATTTAGTGTAGTGTAGTGTAGAATAGTGTAATGTAATGTAGTGTAGTGTAGTGTAGTGTAGAATAATGTAATGTAGTGTAGTGTAGTGTAGTGTAGTGTAGAATAGTGTAATGTAATGTAGTGTAGAATAGTGTAATGTAATGTAATGTAGTGTAGTGTAGTGTAGTGTAGTGTAGAATAGTGTAATGTAATGTAGTGTAGAGTAGTGTAGTGTAGTGTAGAGTAGTGTAATGTAGTGCAGTGTAGTGTAGTGTAGAATATTGTAGTGTAGTGTAGTGTAGTGTAGTGTAGTGTAATGTAATGTAATGTAGTGTAGTGTAGTATAGAATAGTGTAGTGTAGAGTAGTGTAATGTAGTGTAGTGTAGAGTAGTGTAATGTAGTGTAGTGTAGTGTAGAATAGTGTAATACAATGTAGTGTAGTGTAGAATAGTGTAATGTAGTGTAGTGTAGTGTAGTGTAGAATAGTGTAATGTAGTGTAGTGTAGTGTAGAGTAGTGTAGTGTAATGTAATGTAGTGTAGTGTAGTGTAGAGTAGAGTAGTGTAATGTAATGTAGTGTAGTGTAGTGTAGAATAGTGTAATGTAATGTAGTGTAGTGTAGAGTAGTGTAATGTAATGTAATGTAGTGTAGTGTAGTGTAGAATAGTGTAATGTAATGTAGTGTAGTGTAGTGTAGTGTAGAGTAGTGCAGTGCAGCGTATTGCAGTGTGTTTTAATAGTTGGATTGGAGGTGGAGGGAAGATGATGGAGGGAGGAGGGAGGAGGAAGAAGGAGGTCAAGCGGGCATGTCCAACAACGGACAGTAACATTACCCTTTCAGTAGGTGGAACAGGTCATCCAAAAGAAAGTCACAACAAAACAAGATGGTAAGACATTCAAATGTATTTTATGCATACACATATATAAAAACGATTAAATGTTTTCCTTTCTTCTTTTTTTTTTTTTAAAGAATTCCCAGCCGCTCGCACACATAGCTGAAAATCAGCACTATCCAAAAGTGTTCATTTAGAGCGAGATGTCGTGATTCGATTTTATTCTAAAGAAGCAAACTGACAGCATGGAATGAAGGGCCGCTATCCGAACTACCTATAGAGACATATATATTTACAAAAATCCATCACTGTAGATTGTTCTAACCTATAGGGGGAACAGTGAAAGCCCCAGTTGAAAACTTGTCTTGCCTTTGTAGGCATGACTAATTCACTGCGGCAACAGTTCCCCCCGTTGGAGTGCCGGGGGTTTCAGTATAAATAGTATCCCCACTTTCTGGAAATTTAGTGCTTTAAATTCCCACTGTCGCTGTCTTCATCATTTGCTCTTTCCCATTCCTGATCTGTCCTATCACTCTGCTATACTTTCTTCTTCTTCGCTAGATCAATGACCTACCTTTTTTCTTGAAAACTCTTCCTGGACAAGACTCCTTGTTTGTGTATGAGGTCTGTTGGATCAGCTTGGGAGTGTTGGACGCTTTCTGCCGGGTGGTCACTAGGGCTTCCTATGATTGTATTATTTCGCACTATAGGCATTTTATATGGATGTATTTTGTTGATGATTTATAATGATGGTTGTATTCTATTTTGTTTTTGTAACCGGGGTGTTCGCGTAGTTGAGGTCAACCCTCAGCCGTCCCCCGCGTGGGATGTCTTTATTGTAAAGTGACTGGCCGGTGGAGGGCATTCAATTTTCCCACTAGGGTTGTTTCGGCAGATCTTTTATGCGGATCGGGGGTTGTCCGGTCCTGATTTGGCTCGGAAGAGTCCGCTGGACCTAAAGCAACAATAAATCAATCAATCAATCAACAAAAATCCATTCAGGCAATTTTGAGATAAAGCGCAAAACGTTTATATAATACAAATGATCTCAACGACCTTGACCTTTGAAAATGAAACAAAGGGGGACACAAAAGGGCCGAGTGGTGGTTAAAATATCTCCTTAGTCAAAATGACCAAAATCCACAGTTATTCTTGCGAGAGAGAGAGAGAGAGAGAGAGAGAGAGAGAGAGAGAGAGAGAGAGAGAGAGCGTGTGTATGTGTGTGTGTGTGCGTGCGCTTAAAGCAAGATTTGAGTTTGGTTTTGCTCTATAAGAAAGAAATCATTATTAACATTAGTAGTAGTAATAGAAGTAGTAGTAGTAGTAGTAGTAGTAGTAGTAGTAGTAGTAGTAGTAGTAGTAGTAGTAGTAGTTACTTACTTACTTACATGTACTTACTTACTGAAATATTTTATGTATGTATTTTTAATGTTTCATTTATTAATTCATTATATTATTTCTTTGTTTTTAAAAATTATTTATTTATTTATTTATTTATTTTTCTATCTATTCGTTAATTAATTAATTATATTTTAATTAATTCATTTATTTATTTATTCGTTAATTAACAAATGTATTCATTATTTGTTTATTCGTTCATGCGTTGTTGTTGTTTTTTTATTATTTATTTATTATTTATTTATTTATTCATTTACTCACTTTTGACGGATTCTATAGGGGGAAAAACGGTCTCGGCAACAATGTCTATTCCTTTCTGGCGACGTCATCACAGTGATTTTTTTGTTTGTTTTGCGGATGACATTGATGGGTATTAATTAATGAGTGGATTGATTGATTTGGCAATATTTTGTGTTTAGTATCCGAAGGGAGTACGATAAGAGACCACCCCTGCTCTGACCCACACAAGTGTCCCAGATAACAGGACGGTGAAAAGTAAGTCACAGGACACTACTCGACACATGCGCGGCACGAAAATTCGATGCCACGGCATCAAAAACAGGGCCTCAACACTGCGCATAAAAATCTGGTCAGAATTTGAACACAAGTATCTTGTGTCGAGGCATCTCGGCGCTGATTGGCTGATTGTCGCTGGCATGGAAACATGGCGGACGAAGCATCGTGGTGTTTGCAAAATGACTCTCTGTGTGAACGTTTGTGTGAAAAAGGATCGTCAGAGGAGATGATCTCCTGATCTAGGCCTTCTTTGAGGTGAAAGGTTAATTGATGTTGCAGATGTGGAAACCAGAAAGAGGAATTTAAAGCGAGGGTAAGAAACGTTAGTAGGCTCGGCCTACTTGACATGTATGCGATAAAGATGATTATTTATGCCCCCCCCCCCCCCCCCCCAAAAAAAAAAAAAAAAAAAAAGGTTAATACCAAAAACAGGGGCGGACTACAATAAGTGCAAGGGCGGGGGTGGAAGCTGGGGACTGAGGATGAGGAGAGTGGGGGAGGGGAGGTGCACTCACACTTTTTATATGCTAATTTCCGGTTTCCGGGATGGCCAAACAACCGGGGGAAGGGAGGTAGGGTGGAGGTGCAAGTAGCAACAAACTCTGCTTGACGCAGGTTCAAATCCCGAGGTGGACAAAGATATAAAAAAAAGTGGCCATTTTAACAGTATGATTGCTCCGGTGGTTCAGTGTTGATTTAGGTCCCTACTCCTTGTTAACTAGGGTGGTTATTCCCGTCTGCCATATCGCCAATGGTGGGTGAAGACGTTCAACAATGTTTACACGCTCGTACACACTTATCTACTAAATGTTCTTCTTTAATTTACTTGACTCTATAACTATATATGTGTATGTATGCGTGTCTCCTGCACGGGCATGCATATTGATGGCACAGTCTTCTGGTTTCTTATCTGTCTGTCTGTCTCAATCTTTTTTTTTTTTTAAATTAATCTGAACCTGCTCGAAAAAGCAGGTTCTTCTTCTTCTTATAAGCTTAATTCTCATAGAATTAATTAGAAGTCGTGAATTATTCAATTTCTTCTCATTTTTGTTTTTACTTCTAACAATTAGTCTAGAAGGTAGGTAGGGTAGGTAGGTAGGTAAAGTCCCCGGACACAGAGCGTATAGGGGACTAACTGTAGTCTAGAATTTTTTTTAAAAGTTCTTTGTACTTAATTTATTTCATTATGCATCGTTAGTTTCAATAAATATTTCTTATTTCTTTCTTTCTCTATTTTTGGATGGGAGGGGGATGGGTGGAGGAAATTATTTATTAATTTGTTTTGATTTTGATTGATTATTTTATCATTTTTATTTGAGGTTTTTATAGGGAGGGGGGAAGAATGGAGGGTGTAAAGGCCTGGAGGTCCAACTTCAACTTTCTGTAAGACGCAAAATGACATTTATTGGTACTTCGTTGTTCACAGGTGAAGATGAAAGGTTCTTTTGTTTTCTTTTGTTTGTTTCTTAATGTGAACTAATTGTTACAAAGGAATGTATGTTGTTAAAAGTGTATGTGTATGTCAGTAGTATGATGATTTATATGGTTTGATTAATTGACTTAATTTGGAAAATATGTATGATGTGCGCATGGAAGATTTTGTAAATTGTTTCTGTTACATCAGTACATCTTAAGTTAATCTGATAAATGTTCCCCTTTCCCCCCTCTTCCCAGTCCCCTATTCGCTAATGTGACGTGGGACTATAATCTATATAACTAAACTAACTAAACTAATCTGATAAATAAAAATGGATACAACATCTTCTTCTTCTTCTTCTTCTTCTTCTTCTTCTTCTTCTTCTTCTTCTTCTTCTTCTTCTTTTCTCTTCTCTTGTCCTCCTCTCGTTCCTCTTTATTTGGGGGCCACACCATCCCGGTTGTTATTTTTGGTATTGGTTTTCTCTAGATAAATTATATATTATTTCATTTTTTTAAAGTTAAAAACTCATGCTATATACTCACGCAATGTATTTAATATCTTTTGTTTGGCATAGGAAAAAACACAATTAAGTGAAATAAAGTGACTGATGTTATGTACATGTATGTATACTTTTTTTTTATCACCCTGAAACCTCTTTGCTGTTTATCCATGTTCGTGTTTTGAGTCTAAATAATTTAGTCACAAACTACAAAAATATAGCTAGAGGCTGCCTTGTGGTCAGCGATACAAAAATCTGCAAACACATATTAATCAACGTATTGTGTGTGTATGTGTGGGCACACGTACACCGTGTTATCTGGACAAATCAGTGAACATCTACATAACTTGTATTGACATGCCTATTTGTTTTGACGTCAGAACAATGATCCGTTAGGGTTAGGGCTGGTTAAGGGTTAGGGTTAGGGTTCGAACACTGCAAAGTACTTAAAAATGGGGACGAAATATGACCCATTTTCAGCACAACGTAGGTGGCGTTTCGGGAAAGTCACGATAATACTGTGTAACCTCGGCTGGGTGTGCGTGTGTGTATTCATTTATACTAAACACAAACACATATTAATCAACTTATTGTTTGTGTGTGTGTGTGTGTGTGGAGAGGGGGGGTGCGTGTTTATGTGTGTGCTTGTGTGTGTGGATGGGTGTGTGTGTGAGTGTGGGTCTTTTTGCGTGTGTTTCTGATTTTTGTTTTGTTCATGTTTTGCTTTATTTAATTATTTTATTTTTATTTATTTTATTATTCTTTCTTTTTGTAAAGCGCTATGAGCTCTAGTGAAGAAGGGCACTGTACAAATGTTAATTACTATTATTAAATCAACAAAACACAGTTTTATGCATGGTCATAATTAATCTTCATTTTCACGTATATGCCAAGTACTTAATTCTCGCCCCATTGCTTTAAAGGTCTTTTTTTCATTTTCTAATAGCTCGTTTACTGGTACTATCATTTTTTGTGATCCTAAATGATCATCTTTTTCACATATATGTCAGGTACTAACATTTACCCCTTTGCTTTCAAATACTTTTTTGGACGGTCCACACTTTAAAATCAATTAGCTTTCTCAAAGACGGTCATCTTCATCATTATCCTATGCTATCCTATCCCGTAACTTGAAAGTGGTTTGGGCATTGAAAAATTACAAATATGTTCGTGTGATCATGTTTAATTTTTAGTTTTGTCTCTATCAATCCGCTTGGAAATGCGCCCAAACTGAAAATTGTAATTATCACATAATAAATAAAATTTTCACTTAATAATTATAATTTTCACGTGATCATGCTTATTTCTGGTAAGGCGGCTTACTAGCGTCAAAACCTGCAAAACTTACATTGTATCAGTGATAATTGTAATTAACACGTGTTCTGTGTAATTGACAGAGATACCGGTAAACGGGTAATTCACAGTGTTAATTACTAATTTTCAGCTTTGGCGCCACGCTTTACTAAGGCCAAAATCCCAGGCCTGCTGGGAACATTGCCGCTGCCGCGCATGCGCATCACGCATCGGGCCGCGCATGCTCGTCTTGATATTTATAACTTTCAGTGATAATTGTAATTATCGCTTGATAATTGTAATTATGTCTTGATAATTGTAATTATCTGATGATATTTGTAATTATCAGGTTTTGGCGCGAGAGAAGCGTGGCAAATACTGATAATTATTAATTAACACTGCGGATTACCGATATCTCTGTAAATTACACAGAACACGTGATCAAACACGCTTAAGCCGAACTCGCCCGGGGAATGAAAAATAGTTTAGCTTATCAGAGTTTGTGCATATCCGAGTTCGGATAAGCCAACCTTTTCCCGAGAAATTACCCTAGAATTCGGCTTAAGCGAGTTTTTGTTCAGGATAAGTTGTAAAATCACTTGGAATGTCTCTCTCTCACGTTCTTTCTTTCTCTCTCTCTTTCTTTCTCTCTCTGTCTCTCTCTGTCTGTGTGTCTGTCTGTCTGTCTCTCTCTCTCTCTCTCTCTGTGCGTGGTGTGTGTGGGTGTGTGTGTGTGTGTGTTTAAATGAATAAGATCAAAACAGTGACAACTTACAAGTGTTTTTTCAGTGGGGCTTTATTAATACCTCAAAGCCAACTAAAAAAAAAAATAATGGTGAAAACAGTGACAAATCTCAGAAACAAAGCAAAGATTCCCTTTCAAAGGCCTAAGCAAAGAACAACTGCTAGTTAGAACAAAAAGATAAACGTTTGAAAACGAAACCTTTAGACGGCCCAAAAAGACAACAAAATTCGGCTGAGGTCACTTACCCAGACACGAAAACGTTAAGCTTACAGTATTCGTTAAACTTTAATACTACATGCTAGGCTAGACACACACTAGCAATCTGAGCACTCCAAAAAAAACCTGGTCCCTGGACCCTGGGGAGGCATGGTGGCCGAATGGTTAGAGCATTGGCTTGCGGATCGGAGGGTCCCGGGTTCGAGCTCTGTCCGGGCCATTGTGTTGTGTCCCTGGGAAAGACACTTTACTCCCGTTTCCTACTCCTTCGGATGAGAGTATAAACCGAGGTCTAGTCTGTGTGTCGCATACATTCCATCATAACGGACTTTAAAGATCCTGACTCTCATGTTCTAGACGGGTGAGTGCCGGTAACAAGAACACACCCAGCATGCACCTTGGTAAAAAGTGCCATAATGACCAACACGATTGATTATGGGCATATACGGCACGACAAGACAAGACAAGACAACACAACACACCACACGCTAGGTGATATGCTGCAAATCGCGAGACGCCCGCCATCATCCTCCGCAGCCACTAATCTTCTGGCTTAATCTTTCAACGCTGAAAGTTTTTTTAAAAAAATCCGAACGGCGTGCACATTACCTTTCGACCTGCCCCTCCCCTGTGCCCCTCCCTCGGCCATCCTCTCACTAACCTTGAAACCACCACCTAATTCACGCAAGCAAACTTACCACTCATTCTGTCTAAACAATGGCGCCTACAAAACATGTGGCACAAGTCGTCAGTTTCCCCGCATAAACAGGTGATGTGTTCCTTTCCGTATGATAATTATAGTCGTGACGAAATATGTCTTTCCCCCCCCCTCCCCCGAAGTGTTCTTTAAAGAAAAAAAAACCAGTGTTCAGAGTTTGGCTTATCTGTCAAAATCACGTTTGAGATGTCCGTGTTTGAGTTAGCTATATTTTGACAGAGTGTGGCTTATCCGAATTAGAAATAGTCTTACAAAGAGGGGGGTCTGGCGGGGAATTGGTTTTGGTTTCAGATATCCGAGTTTTTTGCTTAAGCGTGTTTCGTTTAGGCGAGTGCGGCTGTATCTCGTGATAATGGTAACTCTCGGTTTTGGCTCTAGTAGGTCGTCATAACTTAGCGCCGGCAACGGAGACAGCTGATCCAGCTCCGCTCGAATTGCAGCAACTTTACCCACAAAGTAAGCACCAACTATTTCTGGCAGTTGAGAGGAGGGGTACACAGTGGGAAGGAAAGAAGTCTTGACTCGGCCACTTAAGCGGCCATACACGGAAAACGGTTCCCTACTGTTCTCACTGCTGGCGATCTTTGCGGTGGTATCTATATGCGCTCTTTGCATCATGCACAATCTTGACATTACATTACATGATTATTGCTTTAGGTCCAGCGACAACAATTTTGACGACCAAACGCTTGGCAAGGTAAGTGGGGAAAAGAATTTTTTTTTTTTTAAATCTTATTTATTTTGGATGGATACATGCGTGGTACCGTTCGACATCATCATCATCATCATCATCATCATCATCATCATCATCATCATCATCATCATCATCATCATCATTATCATCATCATCATCATCATCATCACCACCACCATAGGCCACATCTTAAATGTTAACATATAGGGTATCTGAAAGTTGACGATGCCTACTCCTTTTAATTATAGAAGAGCGGGAGAATGCCTCGTCTGGTTACAGCTGCGCTGCATGCATTTTGACTGTAGGCTACAAACTGAAAAAAAAGTTAATTTTGTGGTAAGCTTATGAGGGAGGGGTGGGTGGGTGGAGGAGAGGTGGGGTAGGGAGGAGGGGGGGGGCACGTCCGTACGCGATGGGATTTCCAAGCCCCGGCTATTTCACTTTCGGTTTCCATCATTTGGCCAAAAATGACTGAGGAGGATGATGACGACGACGGCGATGATGATGATGATGATGATGATGATGATGATGATGCAAATTTCCCATGAAGTTACTACTCCCCATCCCTCTTCTCTCTCTCTCTCTCTCTCTCTCTCTCTCTCTCTCTCTCTCCCCCCCCCCTACATAGGCCTAGTCCGCATCGGAAACTAACCTAAAACGCACTTCTTCAATAAGCGAACATGCCTCTTTCCATAAAAATCTCGCAACACCACCCTCACCCCGTCTCTCTCTCTCTCTCTCTCTCTCTCTCTCTCTCTCTCTCTCTCTCTCTCTCTCGCTCGCTCGCTCGCTCTCTCTCCTGTCAAACCTATACTAGCTGTTTATTCTTACCGCAGCCAGTGATTTACCGCCAGTTAGTAGTTACGTTCTATGTGTAAAGAATCAAGAGAGGACGAAGTGCATTCTGTATTACGCTGTCCATTTTTTTAATTTACATTTGAAAAAACAATTCATAACTGCTAAGTTTATTAGAAACCCAAACGCATTTAGCTTTAATATTTTGCTATTACCGACAAGCAAAGAAACTGTCAAAAAGTTATGTTTATTTCTGTACAAAGCGTTTAAAATGAGGGAGATCGCAATTTCGTAAGATTTACTGATTTGTTTCTTCTGATTGAGTGTGCTATATATGTTTATCCTGTTTGTAAATTCACTGTACACACCCCTTCAATATGGTGCGAAGGCCTTATACTGAATAAAACATTGGTTTTCCTCCCCTGTTACGCCACGGGGTTGGTCCGCTCGCCATAAAACCGTGCTTCCATGCCTAAAGTCACTTCCTGTCACCGTAGATTATCTTTGCTGTCATCACAGATGCTGCGTTGGATTATAATGAGAGAGATTGGTTGATTGATTGATTGATTGGATAAATTAACGTCCCCGGGCGTATAGGGTTAGGGAGAATGCAAGCGGGCTTATAACACGTGCTCTTAGTGGTAGGCCACAGCCGTTTGTTTGTGGACAAGCAAGCGCCTACGACGCGTCCCCTTCTATGTATTCATACATATATAGATATACATATGTAGATATGCATATATAAATAAATAAATAAATAAATACATTTTTAGAAGGGAGAAGCGTACGTCATAGGGGCTCACGTATCCAGATACAAGCTCCTGCGTGGTTGGACTACATTCTAAGCCATATGGAGGCGTACGTGCACTCAATATTATTTATTATTTAATCACTTTCAGGGACGCATCAATTAGTTTGTTTGTTTGTTGTTGTTGTTTTTTGGTTTTTTGTTTGTTTGTTTGTTTGTTGTTGTTGTTGTTGTTTTTTTTTTTGGGGGGGGGGAGGGTCCAAAATTCTATTAAAGGGACTTACTCGGTAAATGTTAATGATGGTAAAGAAATGCTTCAGATCAAGCATCAACATTGGCAGGACACGCACTTTTCCAGGAGCAGACATCGGAAGTGACCACAATCTTGTGATGATGTCTTTCCGGCTTCACTTGAAGAGAGTAAACACAGCAAAGTGCACTAGACTGAAGTTCGACCAGGACAAACTGCAAGACCCGGAGATGGCAGAAATATTTCAGGACACATTTGGAGGGAAATTTGCACCACTGTTCATTTGGAGCTTGTGAAGTAGATTCAACACCATGACCACCACCTTCAACTTAGCTGTGACAGATGCCGCCACGGAGATCCCTGGAAAGCACCGGTCAAAGAAGAAGCTGTGGATCACACCTGAACTTTTGGACCTGTGTGATAAACGAAGAGAGATGAAAAAGAAAAAGAACACCTCACAGGGAGCTGATGCCTACCGAAAAATCAACAATGACATCCGAAAAGTCATGCGCACAGCAAAGGAGAACTGGATAGAATATCAATGCCAGGAAAAAAGAGAACAGTCTGAACAAAAACAACAGTAAGAAGGCCTACCAGACTGTGAAGCGGCTGACAAGTGTTAAACAACCCAAGGTCTCCACGATCCAAAGCAAGTCTGACTTATGCCTTACAGAAGAACAAGAAGTCTTGGACAGATGGACAGAGTACTGCTCTGACCTTTACAACCACAAACCAAACGGAGACCCATCAATTCTAGCATGTCCAGAGAACAGAGAAGAAGAAGAAATCCTCTCAATTCTCCGAGAAGAAGTTGAGGCAGCAGTGCAATCGCTGAAGAAGGGGAGGTCAGCGAGAGTGGTCAGCATACCCGCGGAACTGCTTCAAGCAGGAGGAGAAGCGACTTTTTATTTTTGAAATTTTTTATATTGACTGCGTCCTGTACCATTATTGAATGGAGGGAGGAAACCGGAGTGCCCGGAGAAAACCCTCGGTGACCTCAATAGTCTCGTATCTAGGTCAAATACGTTCGCCCTTTGCGTGAATCGAACCCGCGACCTTCGGCATAGGAAACCGGCGACTTATCCACTGCGCCACGAGGCCACCCCTATAGCTATTTACCATCTCAGGAGCCGCTCAAGGCGCTAACCGAGACAGGATCTAACTCAAGCAGCCCGAGGCGCCCACTTGCAGCTTTTGGGGCGCACAGTGTGGCGCCCAGACGACTGAGCACAATCCTGGGGGACCGAGGACGGGGAGATGGGACCTAGCGCGTGCTGGGTGTATTTGTGTGGCCGGCACTCACCCGGCCGTGTAGGACGTGAGCGTCAGGATCTTTAAAGTCCATGCGATGGACTGCGTACGTGCACGGACAAGACCTCGGTTTATACTCTCACCCGAAGGAGTAAATAAATAGGGCATAGAAGAGAAAATAAATAAACGAGTAAATAAAATAAAACATAAAGAAGAAATAGAGGGTGGGGACGGGGAGGGAATAATATTTTTTTATGCAGAATAGATAAAACATTAATTAATTACCTAAGAAGTTATAAAAAAAAAATATAAACACAACATACACAAAAATACAATAATAAAATAAAATAATTTTCATCAATAAATAAAAAATAACTAAAGAAAAAATCAAACAATGATCCTTCTTCCTCCACCCGTACCCCTCCCCCTTCCCCCCCCCCCCCCCAAAAAAAAAGAGAAATAATAATAATAATAATAATAATAATAATAATATAATAATAATAATAATAATAATAATAACATAATGATTAAATCAACCACTAAATAAAATTTAAATGCACGCATTCTATTCAAGATTCAAGATACACGTGCATGTATTGTCCACCATAAATCACGTAGCAATTTATTGTATTCTCATATATTGTTTTATTACAATTAAATATTATTAAGAATAAATAGACAACAAACTATATTTTAATTTTAAACAAACAAGCCAAAAAAAAAGAACAGACTGCGCCGGAGGGTTCAGTGTTTTATTTACAACTTTTTTCCGAGCAAAAGAACGTTTGTATACGAAGTACCCTCGTAGCTAAGCTGTTCCCAGCAAGCCTCTGCGATACTTTGCCTATTTCAACTACGTGCACGGTGGTGCAATAGCTATGTTTATTTTTAGATGTGATGACATCGCTAGTTTTAAATGTCTTATTACGATGTTAGAAGACAACACTTGTTATAAACCAAGTACTATTTAAATGCTGAATATGGGTGGCTGGATCGTTAATGTGTGTGTGTTTGTGTGTGTGTGGGTGTGTGTGTGTGTGTGGGTGTGTGTGTGTGTGTAAGTGTGTGTATGTGTGTGTTACGCATTTATTGTCTATTAAAAACCTCAGTGATTTAGACATTGAAAATAAGAAAACGAGCACATTACTGAACAAATGTAAATAATTAACTAGATCAAAACATCAACTCATTAACAAGAACAGCTAAGAAAAAATAAAATTAACTGAAATACACCTCTCTCTCTCTCTCTCTCTCTCTCTCTCTCTCTCTCTCTCTCTCTCTCTCCATGCCTCTATGATTTAATTTACACATACTATATAGTCACTGGGAAAAAAAAAGTCTACATAAATCTTCCAACAGATAAATAAATATGAATAGGGATCCTATCCTATCCTGTCCCGTAACCCGGAGTTCGTAGGGGCACCACAGATGATCGTTTAACGAACATACTCCATCTTTCCATAGGGATCGTTAATATTTAATACAATATTGTATAATTTTCTTTATTATTGTTATTTTTGTTTGGTCACACCTGCTTTTAATTTAGTATGGAAGGGAGACAAGTCTCTTAAGCAGACGCAGCTGTTTGACTTTGTTTCGTTATTTTATTTTATTTTATTTAGGTCAGCTGTCTGTTCAATACGGTGTGAATAAATGAATTAATATATAAATTTAAAAAATATGTTGGCTCCACCTATAGCTGTCAGTGAAATGTATCAGGGGCGTCGCACACGGGGGGGCAGGGGGGGCACCTGCCCCCCCAATAATTTGGCAAAAAAAAAAAAAGAAAGAGAGAGAGAAAGAAGAAAAGAAGAAGAAGAAGAAGAAGAAGATTTCAAACGATAGAGGAAGGCAGGAAGAATCAATAATTTAAAAAAAATCACCATATTTTTAAACCGTAGTGTAAAGGGCTAACGTACGAAATAATATTACAATAATCTATTAGCATGTGCCTGTGTTTCACAACAGCCCAGGAGATTGCCAAGATGACCAGGGAGACTTTGTGCAGCATCAGAAGTGATGAGGCATTTCACCTTTTTTGGGAGAAAACCTGCCGCCAAGCAAAAGTCTCACAGGTGAACGATCCATGTTTACCAAGACAACAAAGAAGACCGGCAAGGTTAGAGGAAGGATGCAGTGCTCCAGAATTCCCAAGCACTGTTGAAGACCACTACCGGGGAATTTATTTTGAGGCCCTGGACAGTCTTACAACGTGCCTGACTGATCGTTTTGATCAACAGGATTTTGAAACTTACTCCAAATGTGAACAGCTCCTTTTGAATGCAGTGAACGGCCAGGACTATGACAAGCAGCTACAAGATGTCTGCGACTTCTATGGGCAAGACCTTGACCAGTCAAGGCTCTCAGTTCAGCTTCAGATTCCTGCACAAGAAATGTCTGGTGGAAACAAGAAATTGTCAGCCGTTGTTCAGCATTTCAAGTCACTGTCTGTCTCAAAGCTAGCTCTCATGTCTGAGGTTGGGCTTTTACTGAAGCTCATTTTGGTCATGCCTGCCACCAATGCCGTGAGCGAAAGAACTTTCAGTGCCATGAGGAGGGTCAAGAACTACCTCAGGTCAAGCTCAACAGAAGAGCGTCTGAACCACTTGATGCTGCTCCACGTCCACAAACAAAGGACGGATTCTTGGATTTGGTTAAGCTTGCCAATACTTTTGCATCTTCTCAGCACCGCAGAGAAGTGTTTGGAACTTTCAGCGTCCTGGACAACTGCAAGCTGGGTGTGATCACCAAGACAAAAGGCACTCAGACAGACAGTATTTTGCTTTAGAGAAACTGCGAGTAATATACGCCTTAGTAAAACAAATTGATCAATTGACTGATTTTCTGAAACTGCTAGTGGAAGTGTTTGGTCATTATATGTATGCAATATGCAAAACGAGTTGTGATTTATAGAGAAGACACAATTTGATCTTGCGGCAGGTAATTAATGTTCGTGTTTCCTGGTTTTAATCATTATCACATATCGCTAATCATGTATTTGTAGTTTCTGGAAATGAATCTTGTATTTTCAGTAAAGAAGAACATAAATAACTAAATGTTTTTACTCTCAGTCTTTCAGTTGGATGAAGGTACGAGGATATATTACAGGGTGCGTCCCTGTCGACAGGGTTGCCCCCCCAATATTTTGGACCGTGCGACGCCCCTGTGTATACATGTAAGAAGTTGTGTTACAACTGAGCATGGAACTTACTGTGTATTGAGCATGTATCAGGGGCGAATGAAGAGGGAGTGGGGGTGAGGGGGAAGGTGTGCACTGGGTACACGTGCATCTGCCCTCCCTCCATCCAAACACACCCAAAAAAGAAAAAAATATAGGAAAAAAAAAGCAAAAGAGTATTTACTTTTTTGTTGTTGTTGTTTTTTAAACAATGTTTTAACGGCTGTCAAAGCTCAGTAGTTTGATCATACCCCAAACCGGAAATTACGTATAAAAAGTGTTGGTGCACTCTCCTCTCCCCTTTGCCCTGACCGTGGTCCGCCCCTGCTGTGTTGTGTAGCCTTTTGGGCCAGGTTCAGGAGAAAACGCATCCATAACATTGATTAGTTCCAGAGCTTCAAGCTCAGCTCGGAAGCTATTGTTTTTGGCACTGTCCGTCCGTCCGGCTGTAATTAAGCGTCCGGATGTGACATTTGCGCACATTTCTATCAAACTCATTGACGGATTTCTTTGAAATTTGCTATTTAGTTACTAAATAGTGAATCCTACCTGATGACTTAAAAGTATGCATATCGGATGAAGTCATCATGGTAATATCATAATTTATTGTGTTAACACGTGTTCTGTGTACCTTACCGGTAACCCACAGTGTTCATTAATAATGATCAGTATTTGCCACGCCTTCCTAGGGCCAAAACCTGATAAATACAAATATCATGAGATATATACAAGTATCTTAGAAAAATTACAAATTATCAAGGGATAATTACAATTATCATTGAAACATTACGCGTGATCATGTTTAATTTTCAGTTTTGGCTCTAACAATCGTCTGGAAATGTGCCAAAACCAAAAATTGTAATTTTCACTTGATAATTACAATGTTTACATGTTAATTGTAAATATGTCATTGATATTTGTAATTATTAAATGATATTTGTAATTATTAAATGATATTTGTAATTATCAGGTTTTGGCGCTAGTAGACCGTCATAATGTGAATTACCCAAAACATGTGTTAATTACTATTACCACTGATACCTGTAAATGCACGTTTTACCGCTAGTAAATCGCCTTAGTCAGATTTAAGCATGATCACGTAAAAAAATTTAACTATGAAGTGAAAATTGCAATTTTTATGTGATAATTAAAATTTTCGGTTTTGGTGCATTTCCAGGCGGATTGTAGAGCCAATACTGAAAATGAAACATGATCACTCGAAGATATTCATAATTTTTGAATGATAATTGTAATTATCCCTTGATGATTGTAATTATCCCATGATACTTGTAATTATCTCATAATATTGGTAATTATCAGGTTTTGGCGCTAGTAGGCCGTCATATTGAACTACGGCAGTGGGACCTAGAGTATGCTTCGATCACAGGTGCAGATAACCAACCAAAGGGAGACCTGTCAAAGGCATAGGCGCTCGCGTGCCAAGATACAACCTACAGAACCAACAACATCTGTATCAGATGTTTGTAGACTTCAAGAAAGCTTGCGAATCATGGACCCTCACAGCAGATCTACAACGAAGAATACAAAAGCATGAAGATGATGTGCTACAGAAGACTTCGGGGCATTTCCTATATTCAGCACATCACCAATGGCGAAATCCGACAGACCATCACACAAGCCATCAATTTGACAACATTGTGAAGAAACGGAAACTCCGATGGTATGGCAACGTCACCAGAGTATCAGTACGCTGGTTAAACGATCCATCTGTGGTGCCCCAACGACCTTCGAGTTACGGTATAGGATAGGATAGGTGTCCCTTCGATTGAACTGGATAGAGGCAGAGTCGCTAGTGTCGGTTAGTAGAGGCCACAATGTAAGTAATTACCCGATTACCCGACTAGGCTTGTTAAAATGAGGTGAGGGGAAGGGGTGAAGAGGCGGGAGAACGGCGGTCAGTTTGAGCACCGTACAGGTTTGCAGCTCCGGGAAGAAGTTGAGGCAGCAGTGCAATCGCTAAAGAAAGGGAAGTCAGCGGGAGTGGACAACATACCCGCGGAACTGCTACAAGCAGGAGGAGAAGCGATGATTGATGCCCTCACCATTATCTGTAACAAGATCTGGCAGAGTGGGGAGTGGCCTATACCATGGACCCAGTCGCTTGTCATCACTCTTCCCTAAAAAGGTAACCTTCAGGAGTGTGAAAATTACCGCACCATCAGCCTCATCAGCCATCCCAGCGAGGTCCTCCTGAAAATAATACTCAACAGGTTGCAACCCCAAGCTGAGCAAATCATAGCTGAAGAACAAGCAGGATTCAGGGCAGGGCGAAGTACCACTTAACAGATTTTCAACCTCAGAATAATCTGTGAGAAATACCTGCAGCACCAACAACATCTATATCATGTGTTCATAGACTTCAAGAAGGCGTTTGACCGAGTCTGGCATGCAGCTCTATGGGCAACAATCAAAGTGTACAACATCAGCCCTAAAATTATTGAAGTCATCAAAAACCTGTATGACAAGGCTACCAGTGCAGTCCTCCACAACAGCGCCATCGGGAACTGGTTCAGAACAACAATCGGTCTGCGTCAAGGATGCCTACTCTCTCCAACACTCTTCAACATCTTCCTAGAGCACATCATGTCAGATGCTCTTGCAGATCACGAAGGCACAGTCAGCTTAGGGGGTAGAGGAATCTCCAATCTTCGTTTTGCGGATGACATTGATGGATTGGCTGGAGAGGAACAAGAACTTGAACAGCTGGTACAGAGGCTTGAAACCACCTCTAGAGCTTATGGAATGGAAATAAGTGCAGAGAAGACCAAAATGATGACCAACGGCATCAACACGGACATCAAAGTCCAAGGCCAATCCCTCAACACAGTGCATAGCTTCAAATATTTAGGAGCCATTGTATCAGACAATGGGTCCCGACAGGAAGTCCTCTCCAGGATAGCGCAAACAACTGCTGCCCTGACAAGGTTGAAGCCCATTTGGAAAGACGTGACCCTCATTCTACATTCCAAAGTAAGACTGCTGCGCTCCCTTGTCATCTCCATCTTCCTATATGCTTGCGAAGCATGGACCCTCACAGCAGATCTCCAACGAAGAATACAAAGCATGGAGATGAGGTGCTACAGAACACTTCTGGGCATTTCCTATACCCAACACATCACCAACGACGAAGTCCGACAGACCATCACACAAGCCATTGGACAACACGATGACCTGCTCACAGTGGTGGAGAAACGGAAACTCCGATGGTATGGCCACGTCACCAGGTCATCAGGTCTTGCAAAGACCATCCTGTAAGGCACAGTGCAAGGAGGTAGAAGAAGAGTGAGACCGAAAAAGAGTTGGGAGGACAACATTCGAGAATGGACTGGTTTGACACTGAGCGAAACCATCAGGGTTGCTGAGGACAGGGAAAGATGGAGTACGCTGGTTAAACGATCATCTGTAGTGCCCCTGCGACCTCCAAGTTACGGGATAGGATAGGATAGGATTATTATTATTATTATTATTATTATTATTATTATTATTATTATTATTATTATTATTATTATTATTATTATTATTATGTCTATTTATTCATGCACTATGTATTTTAATTAACCTTTAATTTTAAAAAAAGTAGAATATCATCATCATCATCATTATCATCATCATCACCTCCACCACCACCACCACCACCGCTACTACCAATACGAGCTCCATAATTGCATGTTGTCGTCATCATCATCATTATCATCATCATTTTCCCAACGCACTTTAATTATTTATTTATTTTTGATAAAGTAAATATAAATAAATAAATAAATAACAAAATATTTTTTATGACACAATTTTTAAAAAATAATTTAAAAATTTAAAAAAAATTGTAAGTTAAAAAAATTAAAAAGAGAACAGGTTGCGCCGGAGGGTGCTGTGGTATTTGAACAACCTTTTCCTATGCTACAGAAATGTTTGTTTACGAAGAACCCTCGTAGCTAAGCTGTTCCCAAGACTGATCGTGAACATAATCCAATATAAACTACAACGCAAGCTTGTGCAATACAGTGGAGATGGATTGGTAATACGGTTATCTTAACCAGTGAATGAATGAACATGAACATTGAGGTTTAACGTCTACATTGGCGATATGGCAGACGGGGATAACCATCCCATGGAAAGAGGGGTAGGTACCTGAATCAACACTGAACCACCAAAGCAATCATACTGCTAAAATGGACAGTAAAAACGGCCACATTTTATATCGCCCACCACGGGATTCGAACCTGGGTCATCGGTGTGCCAGGCGAACGCTCTACCAATTGAGCTACGGCGGTGGGCGATGTCATCTCTATTTTGTCAGTGACGTCATCGCTATGCCTGAATAGGCATAAGTTGTCTTCCTTTAAAAATAAAAATAGCGATGACATCTTAATCAGTGATGTCTTCTTCTTCTTCTTCCATTTGTCGACCACGATCAATAATGATCACTATTGTCGCAATAGGGCGATATATTGTCACTGGGGGTAAGAAACGGTTTGATAAGGGGCAGGGCTGTTGGGTAAGAGAGGGGAGAGGGTGGAGAGGGGGGAGGTGCATGGGATTGTGGAGGTGTGGGCTACAGCACCGCCAGCGCCCTTGTAATGAAGGCGCTGACTGACGGTGCCTGCACCACCTCAGCGGGCAGGAGGTTCCAGTCGCGGACGGTCCGGGGGAAGAAGGCTGACTGGCGGTGGTCTGTACGGCAGGGGATGCGGGTGTACTGTAGGCTGTGGCCACGCCGGGATCTGGATGGCAGTGGTTTCAGGTGGGAGCATCTGACTTGGATGGTTTTGTGGTGGATTTTAAAGAAGGTGGATAGTCGGGCTATTGTTCGGCGTTTTTGAAGGGAGGGCCATTTCAGCTGCTCTAGCATTGCTGACACACTGGAGGTCGCCTTGTAGTCATTCATGACAAAGCGGGCTGCTCGTCGTTGGACTGCTTCCAGGTCATCTGTCAGGTTCTGCTGAGAAGGGTCCCATACGGTTGAGGCATATTCGAGGTGGGGGCGCACCAGGGCTTTGAACGCTAGTTCCTTTACTTGACGTTGGCGGGTTTTCAGGTTCCTCCGCACGAAGCCAAGAACGGAGTTTGCTTTGTTGGTGACCCTTTGGATGTGCTCATCCCACTTGCCATTGGCCTGTATGGTGACACCCAGGTACTTGGTGGAGGTAACGTTTTGGAGGGTGAGGCCATGTAAGGTGTACTGGGTTGCTTGGTCAGCCATCCTTCTGGCGATGTTGAGGGTGACACACTTGCTGGGATGGAAACTCCATATTCCAGGCTTCCTCCCACTTCTCCAAGGCAGCAAGGTCGGCCTGGAGGATTTGTTGGTCGTGGTCATTCGCTCTGGCGCGGTAGAGCATGGTGTCGTCCGCGAGCAGTCTGGAGGTAGAGGCAACCCTGTCTGGTAGATCGTTGATGTATACGAGGAACAGACAAGGGCCAAGGACGCTGCCTTGAGGTACTCCGGACTTCACACATACTGGGTCAGACCGGGCTCCCTCAACGACAACGGATTGGGTACGTCCTTCCAGAAAGTTTGCTATCCATGTGTTCGTCTGCCCCCTGACACCATAGTGGTCCAGCTTGTGCACTAGTAGGCTGTGGTTCACTTTGTCGAAAGCCTTCGCAAAGTCCATCACTACGACGTCAGTGGGCAGGCCGCGCTCCATGTTGTCTGACAGCTCCTCTGTGGATTCAAGCAGCTGCGTCTCGCAGGACCTGCCTCTGCGGAAGCCATGCTGCTGTGGGGTGAGGATGCTGTTGGACTCCAGGTGTGTCATGATGGAGCTGACCAGGATGTGTTCAAACACTTTACAAGGGACACTAGTGAGGGAGATTGGGCGGTAGTTGCCAGGATCGTATTGTTGTCCCTTTTTGAAGACAGGGGCAACGTTGGCAGTCTTCCATTCCAGTGGGACGGTGCTTGAATCAAGGGATGTAGAGTAGATCCGCGTTAGTATGGGCGCGATCTCAGGAGCCAGCTCTTTTAGCACTCGAGGTGATATCCCATCTGGTCCTGGGGCCTTATACGGGTTGAGTGACGTCAAGAGTTTCAGCACCCCTACTTCGGACACAGTGATCTTGTCCATTTCTGGGTAGTCGTCTCTTGAGTTTGGCATTTGGCACTTGTCCTTGAACTCTTCGAAGCTGTAGGTATCGCCGGCGCTGAAAGCTTTGTAGAACTGGTTGTTTAGGAGTTTTGCTTTCTCCTTGGGGTCCGTGATGAGCTGACCGCTTTGTTTCAGTGCTGGTATGCCAGTGGAGGTTGCCCTTTGGTGTTTCATGTAGGTCCAAAAGCGTTTGGCGGATGGGGCAGTGTCAGTCTCTGTGGATGTTGGTACAAAGAGTCCGCCAACGTATTCCCAGTAGTCTTGCCGCAATTTGCGCTGGACGTCACGCCTCAGGTACAGGAATTCGGTGCGTAGGTCGTGCGTGCCGAATTTTCTCCACAGCTTGTATTTCCTGTCCCTCTTCTTGATGAGCCTACGTAGTTCTGGGGAGATCCAAGGTTGACTTGCTCGTTGACGCGATGTTTTGTGAGGGATGTTACTCTTCATGTCATCGCTATTTTTATTTTAAAAGGGAGACAACTTATGCCTATTCAGGCAGACTTTGCCGATTTATTTTGCTTTAAAAGTTTCCTAGCTTATGTATATTGCATGTAGTGAACAAGACAGTAACTTGCGTGAGTGAATGAATAAATAAATGAATAAATTATAGTTATGAATGGCACACGATGTTGTGTAATTATTATAAAGTTTCCCAGAACCTTATCATAGTGTTTTCAAAGTCAAAGACTAGAATCATATCAAGTGATTTTTTTGTAGAAGACTTGGAGGAGGGTGTGGTGTACATTGCAGGTGGGAGGGTGGGGGGGGGAGAAGACGACGAGGGCACGGTATGTGTTGGTATGTATCATAGATCTTTGTTCATCATTTGTGTACCTTTTCTTTTTTGCGATAATGAATACTTTATGATAATGCCAGTGGGAAATGTGAATGTCTTTGATCATGGTTCACACGAATGTAGTATTTGAATACACCAGCAAGAGAGAAAGAGAGCGAGAGGTAGGTAGATAGGTAGGTAGGCAAGCGTGTGGCTATGCAACACAGATGTATTTATTGAAACAAAAGAAAGAAGAGACAATATGAAGTACATCACTAAACACAGTAAACAAGATGAATACCTCTTTATTGTTTAAAACCTCAGTATAGAACCCTCCATGAGGACTGTACACAAAATGTCAAAATCCGTTAACATGGCAACGTTTGCATAGCACAATCTAACAAACCTGTTTCAACACGAGAACCCACTTTGAAACACACATTTATGTAAATCTATGCATTTCTACAAAACTCATTAAATTGATCAAAACAAAAAAGAAGAACAAGTTCACAGGAATAAAAATAAAACTGGCATGATTCAAATAAAGAACTAATAAAACTGTAAACGCTCACAAAAATGCGTGTTTGAACACACACACATTTACGTTCGCTTGAACACAAACACACAAGAGTCACGACAGCCATTTTCATGTCAAAATAAACAAGTCCTCTCTCTTTCACATATAGTTATACACATGCACAGAATTGAAAAGACTGATCTTGATTTCAGTCTACTCTATTTCAATCTCCATTTTACACACAACATACGCACACGCATGGATACACACATACTAGTACAAAGGCCTTTAGGCCAAACAACACATATATATTACCCTCCAGAAGAAACAGTGCTGCAATTCGTTGCATACATCATAGCAAGCTGTTACGAGCCTTATTTTTTGGGCAGCAATTTTTACAACAGGGCCTAGTTAACAAAACGTGTCCAAGGTGAACTCTTGGATTACTAAATTTCTTACGTCTTATGATATGCGCTACCAAACATTGTGGACACAATAAAATCGATAATTTATCATCAATGTTAAATAAATTGTAGTTAGTTTGTAGGTAATTGTTTATGGTCCAGCGGACTGCAAAGACCCAAATCATGACCACAATTTAGTTGAAAGAGGACTCATCCCCAATCTGTACAAAAGATCTGCTGAAACAACCTTAATGGAACCCCATTTTACAAAAACAAAATAGAATATAAATATCATTATAAAATATTAACAAAACAAATACATATAAAATGCCTAAATTGCTAAATAATAATACCATAGAAGCCCTAGTGACCATTTGGCAGAAAACTACCAAAAACCCCAAGCCGACCCAATACACAAATGGGGAGTTTTGTGAGTCTAGTTTTCAAGAAAAAAGGTAGGTGACTGGTCTAGCGAAGAAGATAGCAGATTGATAGAAAAGATTAAGAACGAGAAAGGACAAACGAGAATGACAAACCGTGTTAATTTAAAGCACCAAATTTCCACAGTGGGGATATTATTTATGCATAAAACTCCAACACCCCAAAGGGGAGTTAAATAATTCGTAAACTAACATCGCTCAATCAAGCAGCATTGTACAAGGCCCCACTGCCACCCGAAAATAAGCAAGAATAAAGTTAGTAGTATTCCCTGGCATTAATATACCTGTAACCATAACATAATGTACTATTGTACATAACATTTGCACAATTATTTAGTCAGCACCTTTCGAGGGGCCGGGTAGCTCAGTTGGTAAGAGCGTCTTGCTAGTAACCGAAAGGTCGCTGGTTCGAATCCCGGATTGGTCAGCGTGTGATCATATTATTTTCCCCTTTACCAACAACTGGCCCGCTGGTGTCAGTATAAATCGGTCCTGTAGTCACCTATATGCGAAAGTGTCGTGTGACCATAATCTACAAACAACAACAAAAGCACCTTTTTCAAATTATCCCACGTGTGTTTATATTGGATATTGACATATAAACTCCTGTTGTGCGGCTGTGTAGAATATTCATTGATTGAGAAATCCATTGCATCAGATAGAAAACTTTAAAATATATATATATATATATATATATATATATATATATATATATATATATATATATATATATATATATATATATATATATATATATATATATATATATATATATAGATATATAGTCTCATATTTACCGGAATGTGTCAACCTGCACAACCGTTAGTACAACGGCAGTTGTGATACGGCCTCCCGGAAAGTGTCAACATCGCAAGTTGCCGCATTACGGGAGGCCGCGAAGTACTTAAAGAATCTTGAGAAAAAAGGAACTTTCGTCCCCTCTAGGCGACGAATTAGGTCACGCTTAGTTGTATCTAGGTCAGGAGACTTTTGCCAACCGTTTGGGAATACTTTCGAACCGTTTATTGACGCCGGATAGCGTCCTCACTTGGTTTCATACAATTTAAGAATCCAAGAAGGCAGATGGGTTTTTGGGACGGAAAGAGCGGAAAGGGTTAGGGCAAGGGCTAGTGAAGTGATAGAACTGCAACTAACCCTTATCCGAACACTTCCCCTTAAATAGCGCTCTTTCCGTCACAAAGTAAAATGTTGACACATTCCGGTGCGTATAAGAGTATATAAATATATATATATATATATATATATATATATATATATATATATATATATATATATATATATATATAATTAAAACATTGGCAGAAAGTGTCTTGCAAAGAAGAGTTCCTTCCCTTCTTCCCAGTTCTACAATTGGAGCTGTACATACTGATTCAGACTGAAATTTGACTAGGATAAAGTTATTATGGCTCAAACTTCCATAGGATACAGGTTATTCCAGCTCCAAAAAAGTTATTGCTGCTCAAACTTCCTTAGGATGAAGTGACTTTTACAGAATGCATCTTGCTGATTCTGTGATGTCATAACGTTCTGATCTTTTTTTTTTCTTCTTTTTTTTCACAACTGAACCATTAAAACCAGTCTGGATCAGAGGTTTATTACGTCTTCCTGTTGGTATTACACAGAAGCTTGAGAGACATGTTTGAAAATGTACATGCTCCTTTCAGTTGAAATCCATGGCGGGCATTCTTCAGGTACATGCATAGATCAGTTTGTGTACTCGCTGTATAAAATATGCGCAAGGGTGTCTTACTTCATTGGAAAATTTCTTCCCCATGCAGCACGGTGGTGTATTGGCAGTGCTTTAGCTTGCAGATCTGAATGCCCCGGATTCGAGCCCTGTCTGGGCCATTGTGTTGTGTCCCTGGGAAAGACACTTTACTCCTGTTTCCTACTCCTTCGGATGAGAGTATAAACCGAGGTCTAGTCTGTGTCACATACATTTCATCATAACGGACTTTAAAGATCCTGACGCTCATGTCCTAGACGGGTGAGTGCCGGTAACAAGAACACACCCAGCATGCACTTGGTCATTCTCCCCCATCCATGGCTGGCCAGGATAGTGCTCAGTTGTCCGGGTGTCAGAACATGCGCCCAAAGGCTGCGGGTGGGCGTCTCAGGCGGTTTGAGTAAGATCCTGTATCGGCCAGCACCTAGAGTCTGGCCAAATACGGTGAGATAGGTGTGCTATAAAAATCCTCAATAATAAATAAATAAATAAAAATAAAAGCTCCAGAAAGAGGACCAGAGAGTGGACTGCACAAAAGGAGTCAAGAGCTACCACCGAAATTAAATAGAACTAATGACCACCGAAATTACGACAGCAAAACAGAACTAATTACATTACATTACATTATTATTGCTTTAGGTCCAGCGGACTCTTCCGAGCCAAATCAGGACCGGACAACCCCCGATCTGCATAAAAGATCTGCTGAAACAACCCTAGTGGTAAAACCGAAAGCTCTCCACCAGCCAGTCACTTTACAATAAAGACATCCCACACAGTGGACGGCTGAGGCTTCACCCCAACTTATCAAACCCCCGTTTACAAAAACAAAATAGAATACAAACATCATTATAAATTATCAACAAAACACATACATATAAAATGCCTACATTGCTAAATAATAACATCATAGGCAGCCCTAGTGACCACCCGGCAGAAAGCGTCCAATATTCCCAAGCTGATCCAACAGACCTCAAATACATATAAGTAGTCTTGTCCCGGAAGAGTTTTCAAGAAAAAAGGTAGGAGACTGGTCTAGCGAAGAAGACGATAGTGTAGCAGATTGATAGAACAGAGCAGGAATGAGAAAGAGCAAATGAGAAAGACAGCGACAGTGGGAATTTAAAGCACTAAATTTCCAGAAAGTGGGGATACTATTTATACTGAAACCCCCGGCACCCCAACGGGGGTTCCATGAAAATTAGGCAATGGAAGTTTGTAACAATAAATAAACAATAACCTAAGCCATTATAAAACTAAATATAACAATAAACCATAATTGAATAAATAAAACAAATACTACGACTAAAATATAAATTACAACTATATAAATAAATACATATACGATACATAACGCAGCAAAAGGTAGGCACAGCATATATATATAAACGTTCAATTTTATAACCGTGATCACCCAACCTTCAAAGTCAACACACTGCCACTAACAAAAACACAATAACATCACGCACAAAACAAAGTTCCATGTTCAAAGTGCATAAATTCTCCTCAAGCATTCAAAACTCCTCTACTCAACCCATGTCCACAAACATAGCTACAGCGTATAGAGGCAAGTTCCAACGGTCATATGTTGGACGGGGATATGGTGAAATAATCACAACTCATTTTTCATTTTAAAGTCGTGAATCACAGTGGCTCAACATTAAAGAAAGGGATTTCTCTTATATAGCGCACTTACAAGCTCAAAGAGCTTCTTAAGGCGCTGGCCCGTAATATCCAGCAATCGCACAATAGTTTGCTGAAGCACATTTCTTAACATAGCAGAACGCATTGATTATTTGGAATGTACAAACATGTTCAACAACAATAGCACATCACTTGCAAAAAACAAAAGAACAAGGTCTGAGGGGTGAGGGTTGAGGTGGGGGCAGTGATGGAATGTGGAAAAGGGGAAGAAGGGGGAGGGGGGAGGGGAGAAGTGCTGACTGCATACCTTTCTTCTATCTTGTGGAAGATGATGATGATGAGGATGACAATAATGACAATAATAGTGATGATCATAATAATGACGATAATAATAATGGTGATCATGATGACGATGATGATGATGATAATGGCGGTGATGACATTTGCATACTTGTTGATCAAATGTAAGTACAACACCCTCGATAAATCCAATACACACATTTCCCAAATTGTTTTTTCTCTCATGCCAATAACAGTAAAATACCAGCACAACATATAAATTAGTAAAAATAAAAGGCCAATAAATCATTACTTATACAATATTTTTTCATACAATTTTAAAACTAGAAGGGCAAAGCCCATATGACTCATGTTCCTTATAAAACTTCAAAATGAATGCCCCCCCCCCCCCCCCCCCCCCCCCAAAAAAAAAAAAAATGAAATGGTGGAATTAAAATGCAAATACCGACTTTGAAATTTCTATACTCTTCACCTTGAGATGAGCTTGACCTCTGGCTCTAAATACACTCACTATCAAATAAAGTAAAGCAAACGTTTTTTTTGGTTTTTTTATGGTGACCTTGGGATGACCTTGACCTTCATAGGCCTAGACCTTGACTCTCAAGTGATCTATCATGTGTGTCTGATCAAATAGCCCAATGTTGTTGGTTAAATAAACAGGTGGTCCTGATTTGGCTCGGAAGAGTCTGCTGGACCTAAAACAATATTCATGTAATGTAAATAAACAGCAATTCCACTGTACTAAGACCTATTTTTAAAAAAGGTTTTTGCAAGGCAACAAGATCAGTGCAAAAATGGAAAACAAATAAAAGATCAATCATTACATTACATTACATTATTATTGCTTTAGGTCCAGCGGACTCTTCCGAGCCAAATCAGGACCGGACAACCCCTGATCCGCATAAAAGATCTGCTGAAACAACCCTAGTGGGAAAACTGAAAGCTCTCCACCAGCCAGTCACTTTACAATAAAGACATCCCACGCAGGGGACGGCTGAGGCTTCACCCCAATTTATCGAACCCCCGTTTACAAAAACAAAATAGAATACAAACATCATTATAAATTATCAACAAAACACATACATATAAAATGCCTACATTGCTAAACAGTAACATCATAGGAAGCCCTAGTGACCACCTGGCAGAAAGCGTCCAATATTTCCAAGCTGATCTAACAGACCTCATACACAAATAAGGAGTCTTGTCCCGGAAGAGTTTTCAAGAAAAAAGGTAGGAGACTGGTCTAGCGAAGAGGACGATACAGACCTGCCAACCCCATTAAGGACTCGATAGTACTCAAATAAAATTTTGATAGTATTTTTAATAAAACAATAGTATTTTGAAAACGACGAAAAACATAATTACAAAGCGGCGTCGGTTTTACGTCATTTACACCTTGAGTGTAAGTAAACCTTTATTTTTAATAATAAAAAGTCTTCACATGGTATCTCTTAAATGCTGCAGTATCTCAATTCATGTCTATTTCCAGACCTGCCTACTCTCCCGCTTTTGGCGGGAGACTCACGCTTTTGACGGTCTGGCTAATCTTAAGTTGTAACAGTGACAAATAAATATTCATTATAAATGTGTACAAAAAACTTGTGTTCATGCTTTTTGATCCCCTGTCTCCCGCTTTTACTTTGAGGGGGGTAGGCAGGTCTGCTATTTCCAGTACTTAGTGCTCTTCACACTAGTTCCACAAAAAATCAATGTATAAAGCTTTTCAACTGCTAGAAGGACAAGTGGGGGTGGAGCATGTTGCTGAAGTAGCAGCTGCACTCTGCTGCATTTTGGTAGCCGACTTGCATTTTTTCAGAAACTGTTCTGAAAATTCTCTCTCATAGCATGGCCCTTCCTTTTTCCAACTGCACATTCGTTAATTATAGCAGTTGTCTTGGTTCTAGCTGAACCATAGCTCTTTGCAATTTCACTGTCGGGACATTTTTTTTGAAAAGTTGTCCAGCATGGTCCGATGCCAAAATAGGCACATTATGCTTCACCAGAAATGCAGTAAAATATGCCTCACTTCGAATTGTTTTCAAGTCTGCATCTTTCGTTGAGACATAGCTAGCGATTGACGAAGCATTTTTCAATGCCGAAGCCTTTGCAATATGCCTCTTTGACTGGACATGTTTTTTCACATCATCGAAACCGCCATGCGCGACTGAAAAATCAAACTCACAGACACGGCATCGAGTGTATTTGCTGTTGACTTTTGATGCGACGATGCAAGGATAATCCTTAGAGTAAGAAGGAAGAAAGTTTTGCTGCCTCCTCTGTTTTTTAGAAGCGATTTCAGCAGTAGCAGGGGGAGATTTACTAGTGCGTTTCCGCGGCCTACCTCTGCCCGCCATGTTTTTCTTTGCTTTAGAAAGAACGTATACCTTTGGTGGTTCAGGAAATCAATGCGACCATTGATTGGACAAAACTGTATGCAAATAGGTTTATTCTTTTTCCGGTCTTCTGATAGTATTATAGCCATCGCACACGATGCAGCCAGTGCGCGACCAATCAGAAGGGTTCGTTTTTATTTTTTATTGTCAAAACGCGCGACTTGGCCTACCTTATCGCTGGCTGCGTCATGTGCGATGGCTGTTAACAGTGCTGTAACTGTTGTACCGATAAACCAGATTTAGGGTTCACAAAGACCTATGATATTTTTTTGAAACTCATCGTATTATTTTCTAAATCGTCGTAATTTCGTATTTTTTCAATTTCATCGTAAAATAATACGGTCAAATCGTACTGGTTGGCAGGTCTGAGTCGATAGTATAGCAGATTGATAGAACAGAGCAGGAATGAGAAAGAGCAAATGAGAAAGACAGCGACAGTGGGAATTTAAAGCACTAAATTTCCAGAAAGTGGGGATACTATTTATACTGAAACCCCCGGCACCCCAACGGGGGAAAAAAAAGATCAATCAATCATCTCTAAATGTAACAAGTTTGGACTTTATACCTCTCATAGTTTAGGGTTAAGGTCACTTCAAAAAACCTATACCAAATGACTTTGGACAGCTCCAGTGACCTTGACCTTGGAGTGAGGTTGACCAAATGTGCACAGTATGTGTGTCTCATCAATACCCATTATGCACCAAAGAATCATAAGTTCAATATTAATAACCTAGAAAAAACATTTGATGACACTGGGACTTGAGCTGGAAATGAAGTCATTAATTCACTGATCATTTTTGAGGTCTCATGTGTATATACCACCTTACCAAGTTTCGTTGTGATTTACCCTGAGTACTTAGCCACTTTTAAAAGTTTTTGCACAGACAGTCGGCGGACAGACAGAGGGACGGATGGACATTTTCTTTCAATATCATTTTTGGGCTATTTAGGACTCATCTTGCACAGATTTGCGAAAATCTTTTTTTTTCTTTATTTTGTTTTTTTTTTAGGGGAGGAAAGGGGTGGGGGTGGGGTTGGAAAAGGGGGGGTGAGGAGGGGGGAGGGGGGGGAAATGGAGGATGAGTACATAGACTCACATTGCTCTGAATGCGAGTCAGAAAAACACACCCAAGCAGACGAATCACAATTGGTCCTGCAATGGGAATCAATATACGACAAACAAAAGAAGCTGCCCTTCTTTACATTTAATACACTACAGCCATCTGGTTGGAGGGACCACATTCTGTAACCTTCGCCATCTTGACCCAAAATTAATATTTTTAATCTACAAAAACTTTGAGTGCTTTCAAAATCCTGTCTATCTGATCCAAACAGTGGGAACTTTACATTTACCAAAATGTACGTGTCCAAAGTAATTTGTTATAAAGCTAGAGAGGAAAAGCATTTTCTATCCCCAAACGGGATGCATAACGAAGGTTCAATGATCACAAAATATAATGATCCCCCAAATGGTTATCAATATCTGTCTAAATATACCAGTATTATTATTATCCTCATTATTATATCTAACTTTATAATGATCACTGTATCAGCAAATAACAGTCAGTCAACTGTGTGTTAACATTTCACTCAATGCGGTGAAAATGTAATGCATTCAGAAAGGGAGGTAAGCATTTTATAACCCTTTCAGATCTATGTTTTCTTCTATTTCTTTTGTTCTTATTTTCTTATTCTTTTTTCTTTTGTGTACCCTTACATATTTTTGCTGCTTGTTAATTTTTTTTTTTTTTTAATTTTTTACCCAGAATCTTGTTTGCTTGTGGCAGAAAAAAATGAACAAAGCAAAAAGTACGAAATAAATAAATAATATGTCAATACAGAATTGATGGTCAAATGCTAAATCTACCCAAGCTGCTGGCATAGCAAAGTAAAAGAAATTTTAAAAACCATTTAAAACAAGCAAAAAAACTTTCTCAATGAAGATCAACGGCAATCAAGAACTTTTTTGCCCCTTAATATAAAAAAAAAAGAAAAAAAAAAGATTTAAACAAAAAGGCACCCTTTAGTCTTTATCACAGTGAACATGTGTGTTTTGTTTTACTACAAAGTTTTGTTCCAAAGAAATCACACTGTTGCTTCTTTTTCTCATTGTTCTTCTTATAACATAGCACTTCTTAGTGTTGACCAGGAGTGCAGCCACAATCGATTACACTGTAAGCTTCTTCATCTTCTTCTGCCTAGTAACACAGCACTACACTGAATGTTACTGTTGTGTTAATCTTAAAATTCCTTACAGCACAGAACACTTCTCAGTGTTGTTCAGGAGAGCAACCGCAATCAATACATTGAATGTTACTGTTGTGGTAAGCTTCTTCTTCCTTCCTTGTAGCACAGCACTTCTTAGTGTTCTTCCACAGAGCAGCCATAGTCAATTTGTGAAGGTCATCTTTGAACAGTTGAGGTATCCACAGTATCCAGAAGAAGAAGAAGAAAGAGCACAGCACTTCTTAGTGTTCTTCCACAAAGCAGCCATAGTCAATGTGTGAAGGTCATCTTTGAACAGTTGAGGTATCCACAGTATCCAGAAGAAGAAGAAAGAAAAAGAAAACACAGAATTCTGCTGCTGTAGTAAGATGTTACTGAGGATTTCCATGGTTGGAACTGTTAATTGTCAAAGTCAGCACAATGCTTTCTGACCTATGGCTCTAATCCACCACTTGAATGAGCCATTACTGAAGACACCATACTGGATCACTCCCATAACCCGGACAATCAAACCACAGATGTCAATCTTGCATCCAATTAGCAGAAGGCATCACACAAATGGATAAGAGATGAAGCAATACCTCAACTATCCTCAACCGAGGTGGGGCTCTGCTTCAAAGTGAATGAACTCCCCAGCTTCATGTTCTTCAAACACCAACACCTAAAATTAGAAATTAAGATTATAATATCACATTTTTCAACATTTCTTTTAGTAGTAGTAATAGTAGTAGTAGTAAAAGTAGTAGTAATTTGGAGAGGAAACAGGCAGTGAAGCCTTTCTAAACGTCACTTCGTAAGAGAACTCAGAGCTGCCAACCCCTAAAAAAAATTTCAGTAGCAAACAAAGAAAAATATCAGTAGTTTCAGCTCAATTTCAGTAGCAAATGTACGAACAAGAATTTTCACATGATAAAATGAGCATTATTTAAAATGTTGATATTAGCTTAAATAAAAACCAAACACCAACACAAAAAGCATTAACTTTCAAATATTTATTTTTAAAATGATAGAAATGTTCCTGAAAAAAACAAAACAGTTTTAACATTTTGTTCGGAAAAGCTAACCCAATGGCTCACTACACGTACTAATGGCATGAATACTGCATTGGTTTAAAACCAAATTGTTAAAGCTGCTATTTATATTTAAAAAAAAACAAAAACATTGTCAGTTATAGGTTCACAGGCATAGACATGTTAGGGCTTTTCTTCTGCTAGGGCAGAAACAGTTGCCCTCTTGCATATTTGTAGCAGCTCTACTGGCAAATCTGCCTGGTAGCAAGGGCGTCCCTGGAACTTTGACTTGAGGATTAGCAAGGCTTCAGTCTGCTCTGCGCCAAGGGATGGTCTGAACACTGTTCTGTTCTTTCGAACCTGGCTAAAGATCCTTTCACAGGCTGCATTACTGACAGGAATCAAAAGGATGCTCAGCATCAGTCTTGGTAGGTGGGGAAACCTAAAACACGGGGATCACAGGACATGACTGTGGTCTCTCTCTCTCTCTCTCTCTCTCTCTCTCTCTCTCTCTCAGTCTACCGCGCAGTGGCTGCTGAGCTAAAAATAGCGCACACACAAAGCGCTATACGAAAGTCTATGATATTGACGAAAGCCTAGTAGGCCTACGTCTCTCGCGGCTTTGTTTCGATACTTGTAAAAAAATAGGCATGCTTTGAAATTTTTCTTCCGTAGTATTTCTTGAAATGGCGTAGTTGCGGAATTAAAGAACATTTTCCGGAGAAACTACGGACGTTCCGTAGGGGTTGGCAGCTCTGAGAACTAGAAGGGCAAAACCCATATGACTCTAAAGCTCCTTATGGAACTCAAAATTGAGTGCCCATAAAAAAACAAAATGAAATGGTGGCATTAAAATGACTGACTTTCGTCTTTCTTTGCTCTTGACCTTGAAATGACATTGACCTCCAGCTCCAAATACACTCATGTACTATGAAATAAAATACAGCAAACGTTGTATTATGCCAAAACTAGAATGGCAAAGCTCATATGACTCACATGCTTCTTATTTAACATGAAAATGAGTGCCCAGAATAAAACAAAATGAAATGGTGGCTTTAAAGTGCAAAGTAAAATTGACTTTTGTAACGAAAAGGGAGTATTTCAGAATGTGTTGATCATGTATGCGTGAATCTGTGCGTTCTCTCAACTTCACTAACTCGTAACAAAAAACTAAGCTTTCACACCCTCTATTAAACCATAAACATACATCAACAAAATAGCACAAGTACAGAATCAACAGGAATCAAAATGGGATAAATACAATTGTTTCTACTCACGTCATGTCGCAGAATAGATCCGATGAAAGAATACATAAGTATATAGGTGTATGTATATATTTATATATATATGTATATGTTTGTATATATATATATATGTGTATGTATATGTATGTATATTTATGTGTGTGTGGGTGTTGTGTGTGTGAATATTATGTGTGTGATGACCGTGTTGTTTATATGTGTGTTGTATGTGCGATATATATATGTGTATGTGTAGTGTGTGTGTGGTATATTATGTGTGTATGTGTTGTGTGTGGTATATTATGTGTGTGTGTTGTATTATGTGTGGGTTGTTGGTTGTGGTGTATAGATATTATGTATGTGTGTGTGGAGGTTGTTATAATAGAGTTGTATTCATGTTCACTTATTATATATGTGTGGTTTGTGAATTATAGTCATGAATTCTAATAGGTAAAACGCTTGTACATTATCACACTGACATTGTAATGCCCTGAAGAAGGTTATTAAAAACTGAAAATTTGGCAATTCAAATTGAATGGATAACATGTTGTCGTTTTCAAAGTGTTTTATGTTATATATCTATCTATCTATCTATCTATATACACCGCTCACAAATAACACACACTTCCCAGTCCACCGTCGCCAGAGGGGAAAAGGAAAGTTGTAAATAGTCACACTGTACTTATGTTCAATTATGTAGTCTGTTCTCTGCCTACGCTATATTCTTTCTCCGCTTCCCAATCTCACTCACTTTCACCTCTCTCCTTTTTTGTCTCCCCTCCTCTTCTCCGCTGCTCCTCTTCTTTCCCCTCCTTGTCACCTCTTCTTTCTCCACCTCGTCCGCCGCTCCTGTCTTCTTCTCTCCCTCTCATTCTGCCTTCCTTCCACTTCTCCTTCTTAGTTCTTTTCTTCTTACTCTTGTGCTTTTCGGCTTCTTATTCTTCAGCTTTATCTTCTTCGACGTCCTTTTCTTCTTTCTTCCTTATGCTGTTCTTCTTCTTTTCCTTCTCCTTCTTCTGCTGCTTCCTCCTCTTCTTCTTCCTCCTCGTTTCTTCTTCTCTCTTAGACTTCTTCCTCTCTATTCCTCATCTTCTGCTTCTTGGCCTTTTCTTGAGACCCCTGCAGCAAGAGACTTCTGCAGACAAAGGAGTTAACAACAACTAAGTTTCCAGATACATAAACTTTCTTTGGACCATTACATATGGTGACGGGACCAGTTCAGCATTACAAATTCCAATTTCATCCATATTAAATTCAGTTCACAACATAAACACACAAATTCTACAACTAATTATCACAACTGATTATTACGTCAATGACACCAATTAATTTCATTCATATAAATAATCATACTTTACACTGCAATTGTATAGTTTCAAAATCAATTCAAATAATTATCCGAATTTTAATTCGTTATTCAAAAATTTCAGTGAACCACCATGTTCGTCTCCTCCCCAATCCATCCTTCACATTACTATCAAAATTATTTAATATTAATTTTATTACATAACAATACAATATCATCATTTAATAATACTATTACATTTATAATACAACATTCAAAATAATAAAAAATCTATACCTGCAGACACAGCTGAGAGAAGTCCAGGACAACCAATCTCTATTATAGTCAAGGAAAGAATGAATAGATTTTTGAATGTACATCGGTGAACTGTCATGTGACCAGCTGAACGAATCAGAATTTAGCTCTCATAAAAAATTACCAATATCTTCTCACAAGAAACAGACTAACAATAATATAAAGTCATCTGCCCCAAATAACTATAAAACCGGTCTGTGACAACTTTGATCTTTCTATGCTCTTGACCTTGAGGTGACACTGACCTCTGGCTCCAATTACTTATCAAATAAAGTATACCAAAAGTTGTATTATGCTAAAAAAAACAGTGACCTGAGTGGATGACCATGAACTTCAGTGACCTTGACCTTGGTATGACCTCGAACCCATGTGATCTGTCATGCATGTCTGATTAAATAACCCAATGTTGTTGAATACTATGAATTTAAAAAACAGCAATTCCACTGTATGATGACCTTTTATCGTATGTTTTTGCAAAACCTAAACTGCCCTTGACTTTCAAGTTCAACGCAAAATAACAAAACCAATCAAACTCCATGAATCCACATTCTTAACCCTCTAACGCGCGGAGCGACCTAGAGCGACCGATATTTTTGCTATGTGCATATGCGCGGAGCGACCGGTAGCGGCCGGTAATGACGTGGTCTGATCAGAGCCTGCCATGTGGAAATCTATTTACAGCAAACGTGCGAGATTCTCGCACACGTGATCGTGACTTCCTGCTGTTTCCGGCGGTGTTTTCACGGCAATTTTAGAGTGTGTAGAATGCACACAGTGAATTTTCAAAGTTTGATTAAAGTTTGAAGTTTGAGAGGCGGAGAATTATGGCGTCAGATTCTTGCAGAATCTGATGAAGAAAATGACCCATTTGAAGGATTTTAGGAGGCCGATTTGGTACAGGTTAATGATGGAGAGGATAGTGATTTGGACTTTCACTTTGACGATCTTTTTCTGTCGGATTTGAATAACAAAAACGATGAACAATCGATGCTTTATTATTTGAGTCAGTGATCGTATTGCTGCATGTTGTGCAGTATGCAATGTTGACATTCAGATTTTTTTTTCCAGTTGCAAAACATTGTAAAAATTTAGGTGTAACATTTCATTTTGAAGAAAAATATGTGGTTGATTTATTAATAATGATAAGTGGAACATAATTTTGGGTGGTGCATTTTTAATTAATTTTTGTATGTGCATGGTGTAGCATTTTGACGGAGTTACTTGCCTTGACCTGGGAAATAGAAGCAGATAAGGCTTAGACTCCTGTGGGGTTTAGAGGGTTAAGGTGGGAAGCATTACTCTTTACACAAAGGGAGAGAAAATGGCACACAAAATTAATATCCACCAGAAAAATAAAATTAAAAAAAAACAAATTTTTTTAAAAATTGTATTGTATTTTATTTTACTTTTAAAACCATTTGTTTTTGTTTATTTTGGCCGTTGTTACCTCATTCTTTCCTATCTTGAGGAAGGGTGCAGGTAAGTAAAGCGTTTCCTGTGGCCCAATCTCCCAGTAACGTCCAAGGTTTTTACGGTTCACAATCACTATGCCTTTCCTCCAACCCTGCAAAAAGTCAACAAAAATAGTTATTTTTATAAATAACAAAAAAAAACAACACAAAATTTCAGTAGGGGGGAAGGAAGAGGGAGGGGAGGAAGGGGAGGTTGCGGGGAGGGGTTGGAGGTGTGTGTGTAAATGATGTACTATGCATGCCAGTCTATAAAATAATTTACATCCATAAACAAAATGTACATGCATGTAACGCATGTAATTCCAAGTCTTACAAATAACTGCAATACATAACTAAAACATTCAATGTCAATTTATTTTTGGTTAACAATGGGTCGCAGCTCCTGGTAATGTTTAATTGTGTACAGTATTATTTGTTACAAAGGCATCAATATTTAATAATAATAATAATAATAATACAGCATGCTATAACACGTTGGTTTTCATTAGAACCTAATTAAAGAGAGCACTATTACAGAAGTGGGAAGAGAAATCAATTTAATTTTAAAACAAATTTATTTATGGGAAAATAAGAACACTCAGAAAACTTTTCTTGATTTTTTTGTTTTTGCAAGTCTCTAGTTGGACTTGGACTAAAACTACTATGAAAATGACAAAATTCAATATAAATTTAAAAGTGATTAAAAAAAATAAATAACAAGAACAAGGGAGATAATTTAGTGAGATTCGAAATTAACGAAATGTGTTATGCACAAACAGTCCAAAATCTCTTGAAATTAATCACAGGTTCTTTTTTTAACATAAAATATGCTGTTGTTATTTCTTTCTATTGACTTTGTACAAATGTTCTGAACAACTCAATGCATCAAACTCCCAATAGTTTTTCACCCATCAGCATATTTTCAAACTTCCAATCTTTTGAATATCACGTACTTATCTATTATAATTATTATTATTACAGACCTGTTCACCCCTACCAATGCCAGTCAGGAGTAAGCAGACTGTCTGTCAGGAGTTTCATCTGTCTGTCAGGAGTACAGTACTGGAATACATTTTTTGAGAGATTGAGAAAACAGAAAACAGACAGGTAAATTTACTACAAAACACACCAAAAAGTACATTTGAAAAAGCATTCCCTTATTTATTGCTTTAGCAATAAACGAGCTTATTGTGCGTTGGTTAGCCTGCTCTTGTTGCAAATGCTTGTGTCTGCGTATGAAGGATCTTCTTTTTGGGTGGTGTTTGTCCACCATCTTCTGTGTTTTTTCTTTTCGGCATCGCGAACAGACTGGTCACTTCGAAAACATGCACAAATGCTCGATCACACACGAAACAAAGTGCGAGAGCCGGAAATCGAAACTTGTACAGGAAATTCCAGTTTTTGTCTTATTACGGAAAACTTACAAAACGGAAAAAAGAGCGTCTTACTAAAAAAAAATATTTTTTTTTTTCATCGCTCGCGTTTGAAACCGGAGTTTTTGTTTTCAAAACGGATAAGCGGATTTTTACGGTCAAACCGGAGAAAATACGGTCAAACCGGAGGAGTGAACAGCTCTGTTATTATTAATGCCTCTTCCACTTGCCTCTTTTTCTAAATATAATTTCTTTTCTATCTTTCTTGAGGTTCTGTTGAGAAGCACTTTATTGTTCTCTTGTGCGTTTTGTCTTGCCTAAAGAGCTTAGCTGGAAAATGTGCACATAGTTTTTGTCAATTTGAAGGGAAGGGAGAGGGTGCTTGCAAAACATGGACCCTCACAGCAGATCTACAACGAACAATTACGAAGCATGGAGATGAGGTGCTACTGAAGACTTCTGGGCATTTCCTATATCCAGCACATTACCAACAACGAAGTCCGACAAACCATCACAGAAGACATTGGACAACACGATGAAATGCTCAAAGAGGTGAAGAAACGGAAACTCCGATGGTATGGCCACGTCACAAGAGCATCAGGCCTCGCAAAGATCATCCTGCAAGGCACAGTGCAAGGAGGCAGAAGAAGATGGAGACAGAAAAAGAGGTGGGTGAACACCATTTGAGAATGGACTGGTCTGACACTGAGCAAAGCCATGAGGGTTGCTGAGGAAAAGAAAGATGGAGTATTCTGGTTAAACGATAATCTGTAGTGCCCCAACAACCTTCGAGTAACGGGATTGGATAGAAAAGGTGTGTAAATGAGAAACATTGACCCAATTATAAAAGCAAGTTTACACGACGTGTTTATTGCACTCTTACATATTGTGTTCACTTACCTTCATTCTAATGAAAGTGTCCTTGGGTTTATCGACGATGTTAAGATAGGCTCGGTACAGAGTGGGGGAATTCTTCTGTGGCACGTAAGACTTCCACTCCCTAGCATTGGACACTCTGCATAAAGCACAACATCAATCAAGTAATCACCCAACCAACCAATCATGTATGATTACACAGTAATGGTTTACAAGACTACCACTTCCCAACTTCACAAACTGAACACTGAATTTTTTTTTTTTTAAACCAAAAGATTTTCTTATATAAAAAAAATTATAAAACGGTCATTATCATCAACAAATAATCATAATAATTATAATAAAAGGCCTTTGGATAACATATTTCACAAACAAGACTCAATGCTCTTTTATTCTATTATTCAGTAGGATCCATTTTTTTAAAAAAATCCTTTCTAAGGACAACTAGCGACATTTGTCATCATACCCAACACGAAAATACTATGATGACATACTTTGACAGAAATTCTTCGTCGAAGTCCAAAGCCAGGGCTTCCCAATTGGTCACAAATTTTCCATCAATTTTCACATCCCCAGACAGTCCTGAAAACATAGAAGTTAACAAAACTGATGCAAATCTAAACACAAACCACTTTAATTAATGCCATTCACTAAACACTATTCGCTGAACACTACTCATTGAAAAGTACACCCTGAAAATTACTCACTGAACACAGTTCACCGAACATTGCTCACTGAACACTGCCCACTGAACACCACTCAAAGCTCACTGAACACAACTCACTGAGCACGATTAACTAAACACTATTCACTAACACCCTGAAAAACAGTTTAAAATCAAAACTATGCAAAAGAACAGCAGTAAAGTCACACACACAAAACATTTTTGGCCAAAGAAAAAGACACTGTTGGAGAAGTGCGTGATGCGGCACCAACCTTTGCGCTGCTTGTTGAGAAGATTGGTGTCCGGAGCCTTGGTGTTGATAAAGTTGACCCGGCCCAAATTTTCCACTATGATGTCCAGCTGGTTACTGGGCTGTCAAAAACAAACACACCATTAACACATAAACTTTAAACACACAATTAACCCTTTCCCTGCGCAGAGGACTAAGTCCTCTCTGACTGCCTTGCACGTCCAATTGCAATGCTATGTTACTTTCGGTTCGCTTAGCAAAGAACAAGTAAAAGAGTAATTCAGTTACTTCCCTTGAAGCGCTTTCCTCTCACGGGAAGCTTAGTCCTATGTTTCCAACTGACAGGCCGGGTTTTATGGTTGCAAAAATCACATTCATGATCGTGTTCTCCGGCATAGCATGGCTGTTCGAAACCGTGTGCCTCTCAAAGATGTTCTTGTTGAAATATTGCAAGGCAGTGATAGTGGTAAAACAGATTTTGATGGAGATGGAAACTATTATTCTGATTTGTAACCTGTAAAATGTAGACGCTACATCTCTAGATCTAGTAACAGTGATTCAATTACCGACTAAGAGATGCTTTTGGTAGAATTACTAATATGGTCGGTTTCTTTCTTTTCTTTTTGTTTTGTTTTGTTTGATGTCCAATGACGTTATTCATCTAGTGTTAAAACATTGTAACAATGCTGAGTTTGTAAAGCAACTAAACATGCACAATTGCAATTATGTATTTTGTTTTGCCATTGAGGATTTTTACAAAATGATTTAGCAAAAACTGAATTTCACTTTGTTTTACAGACAAAAAAATCTTTACTTATTTACTCCTTTATCTTTAGCAGAAAGGTAATCTGTATTCAATTTATTTTTCCATCGATACATACTTTTACTGGTTTATTTTGAATAAAGTAAGAGCTATATCAAAAACAAGAACAGTGGTGATGGAAATGCTTTTTTTTTCTAACATACAGCATGCAAAACAATCTAGAAACGAAGGGGTTACCTAATAATCAAACCACAGGAAATTGAAAACAAAACAACATACACGGTTACACCTGGTGTTCAATCCCCACAAATAAACGAGAATATTTTTTTCCTACTTGTATCAACTTCTAAAATTACTTTCTTACACACCACTTATATATCCATGTTTCTCTCATCTATCTCTATCTCTGATCTATCTTCAGACATGTTAATGTCTATGAAACATCACTCATAATTGTTGTTTACCCACACAAGCAAACTACAGAACGTAAAGTACATGTAACATGCCAAGGGGCTACATTATTTACAGCTGCATGTTATGTACATAGACATCGGCATTGTCTGCTACTGTAACACTAGGCCTCCCTACACCTCCCCCCTCCTCCAAAAAAATAAAAATTGCACTCACAGGAATCCGAATGCATCTATACTGACCCATACTCAAAACCACATTCTCTCTCTCTCACTCTCTCACTACACTCGCACACACAAACAGTGGGCGCAACGGGCGGCTTGAGTTAGATCTTGATTCGGCCAGCGCCTTGCCTTGAGCAGCTCAAGCGGAAAAAGCGATATAATTATATCCTATCCTATAAATTCTGTGCATTACTTATTAAATTAAGATGAGAAGACTGACCGCACTAACCTGAACAGCTTGGAAATCTATTTCAAACTTTGGTTCTTCAAAAAATGTTGTCACCGACCATGTGTTTAACAGGACCTGAAACATACAAACATCTTAACAATACAAACAAAAATTACCAATAATATGTAATGTCTTGGTTAACATTATGCAATACTAGTACAGGTTATGTGCCCAGCTATAGCGATGCAGATTCATTCTTCTTCTGCTCGTTTCCCTTTCTCGCTCTCTCTCTCTCCACATGCAAAGTAGTTTTGACTTTTAAACATGGATAGTTCACAAAAGAGAGCAAAAAAATGCACCCAATTTCTCAACAAAAACCAATTATTATTTAATTGTTATTATGTAGCACTTTTCTAGCTGCAGAGCTGTTCAAGGCGCTGCCCAATACAGGATCTAACTCAAACCGCCCAAGGCACCCACTAGCAACTTTTGGGTGTATAGTCTGACGATCACACGACTTAGCACAATCCCGGCCGAGGATGGGTAGAAAGGACTTGGTGTGTGCTGGGTGTTTTTGTTTAACCAACACTCACCCATCTAGGACATGAGCATCAGGATCTGTACAGTTTGTGCAATGGAATGCGCACGTGCACAGACTAGACCTTGGTTTATACTCCCATCCGATTTAGTAATAAGAACCAATAAGAAAGCCAAAGCAAGGAAACAGGGAAGAAGGATCTGACAACCAACTCTTGTATGAACTAGTGTGTATCCATACAGTTCTTCACACTAAAGTGAGAAAAACAAAATCAATGAATAACAAATTAACAAATAAATTCAATAGTAAACACAATTTAAAAAAAAAATTAATTTAAGAACAAAATAAATAAATAAAATAATAAATAAACAAAGAACTGAAATACAAAATAAAATAAAATGAAGACTAATAACCTGTGCTCTATCGTGCATTTGTTCCAGCACTAGCTTGACACCAGATCCTATCTGCTTGCGGTAGATGATGTAACCATATGACTGCCCCACTTTGTTGGCAAAAGTGTACAATTCCATCGGCTGCACTTTCTCTGACTGCTGTTTTTTCTGCACCAAAGGACAGAAAACATTAGTATGATCATAATAATAATAATAATAATAATAATAATAATAATAATAATAATAATAATAATAATAATGGACGACATGCAGGAGCTCATGCATTTTTCCGCAGCAGGCAAGAGCACAAAGCTCGATCAACACTACGTACAGCGCTGTAATTTATTTATTTTATGTAATTGTTCTTATATAGCGCGTTTCCAGCTCAAGAGCTGCTCAAGGCACTGGCTGATACAGTATCTAACTCAAGCCACCTCAGACTCCCACTTGCAGCCTTTGGGCATATAATCTGACGCCATGATGACTGAGCACAATCCTGGGTGACCGGGTACAGTGGGAGAAAGGACCTAGTGCTTGCTGGGTGTATATGTGTAGCCGGAACTCACCCGTCTGGGACATAAGCATCAGGATCTTTAAAGGCAGTGAGATGGAATGCGTGCTTGCACAGACTAGACCTCGATTTATACTCTCATCCAAAGGTTGGTCCCTACTGTCATGTTATCCGCTTCTTGGAAATATTTATGCACTCTATACATTTTTGTTCATTCCATCGTGAGCTTTTCCTCAAAACAACTCCAAAGTGCAGCTATATATCTGTACCAACATACGCGCTCATATATTGCACTCTTCCAGACTGATTGTGTACAATTACATAACAACAAACGTCCATCATCTACAAACGCATGATGTACAGGAAGGAAGAATCTGAATCAGAAGACAGAAAGGTAATCTATTTTAAATTTTAAAAATTTGTTGTAGGGACTGCACCCATCACCATAATTGAAGGGAGGGAAAAAAAAACGGAGTATTCGGAGAAAACCTTTAGTGAAAAGTCTCAAACCTAAGTCATATAAGTCTGTAGGTGTCCAGTTGATGAGTTGATAGAGAGCTGGCTCCTACGCCGACGGTTGCAAGTTTGAACTCTGCGTGGGTCGAACTTACATGACTGAGGTACGAGACTTTTCAGGACTCCGAGGGTTTTCTACGGGTACTCCGGGTTCCTCCATCCCTTCAATAATGGTATTGGATGCAGTCAATCTAAAATTTCCAAAATAAAAATTGATTTCTATTCTAACTTCGTTAATAGTGATCTCTTCATATCACAGTGCTTTGAGTTCCATTGAAGAAACAGTGAGTGATAGCATCCTGTATTATTATTATTACTGTCAACCTTCCCCAGCACTCTAAATGGGGAGATACCAAGCCATTACTACTACCACTACTATTACTACTACTACTATTGTTACTACCCCTACTGCTAACAATAATCTATATTATTTACTACAAGCTAATGGCATGCTGAAAGTGTTCCTAATGCTATTCCATAGAATGAATGAAAATGTAATAAGCGGAAAAATATGTCCAAATCAAGCATGATCAAAGCTCTGTGCATAGCATCTCTGGCTTTATCCACTCACTGCTTCTTGCCTGCTATTGAGAAATGCAATAATAGAACATGTGGGAACATTTAATCTTCAATGACCAGTACTGAATGTTAAAACTTGGGAGTTGCATTTTATCAATGGATCTTTTTGTTCTTCTTTCTTTCTTTCTCCCTGGGTACAAATCCGGCAGTCAACTTTTGCAACAACATTTAACAAAACTCCACTGGCCCATTTTCAGTTGAACATAAACATTTATTTAACGAATATACCAGCTAGTTATATATATATATATATAAAAACAAAAACTAATAAAACCACTGACCACAATATGTGATGTAAGGTCATTCCAGGTCATCATTTCTTCTACCTTGATTGTATCTGCACAAATAATGAGGAGGATGTTAAGATCAGAGCTGCCAACCCCTAAAAAAAATTTCAGTAGCAAACAAAGAAAAATATCAGTAGTTTCAGCTCAATTTCAGTAGCAAATGTACGAACAAGAATTTTCACATGATAAAATGAGCATTATTTAAAATGTTGATATTAGCTTAAATAAAAACCAAACACCAACACAAAAAGCATTAACTTTCAAATATTTATTTTTAAAATGATAGAAATGTTCCTGAAAAAAAACAACACAGTTTTAACATTTTGTTCGGAAAAGCTAACCCAATGGCTCACTACATGTACTAATGGCATGGATACTGCATTGGTTTAAAACCAAATTGTTAAAGCTGCTATTTATATTTTAAAAAAAAAAAATTTAATAAGTGCGCGAGGAAACACCATACGCGGCGAGGAATCGCGAATAATCGCGAGTCCTCGCGTGTAATCGCCTGAAGGAAACACGGGGATCACAGGACATGACTGTGGTCTCTCTCTCTCTCTCTCTCTCTCTCTCAGTCTACTGCGCAGTGGCTGCTGAGCTAAAAATAGCGCACACGCAAAGCGCTATACGAAAGTCTATGATATTGACGAAAGCCTAGTAGGCCTACGTCTCTCGCGGCTTTGTTTCGATACTTGTAAAAAAATAGGTATGCTTTGAAATTTTTCTTCCATAGTATTTATTGAAATGGCGTAGTTGCGGAATTAAAGAACATTTTCCGGAGAAACTACGGACGTTCTGTAGGGGTTGGCAGCTCTGTAAGATGATGATGATTATGATGATGATGATGATGCTCATGATGATGATAATCATGATGATGATGATCATGAAGATTGATGGAAACAACAAACAGTACAATATACAAGCAACAATCGATATTAAAACAGAAAACAAATGATTAGTCTAAATTCACATAGCTAAAAAAAACAGATGTTAAAAGTAAATGAATGTAAATAAGTGAGGTAGTACTGATCTACCACCACTAAATAACATGTAAAAAAATATATTCCTCTTCTTCAGAAAACATTAACAAATTAAAAGGTCAACCAGCACAAACTACATGTTCAAGCAATCAAGTTATTTTGTTTGTTTGTTTGATTGATTGATTGATTCTTGCTTTAGGTCCAGCGGACTCCTCCGAGCCAAATCAGGACCGGACAACCCCCAATACGCATAAAAGATCTGCCGAAACAACCCTAGTGGGAAAATTGAATGCCCTCCACCGGCCAGTCACTTTACAATAAAGACATCCCACGCGGGGGACGGCTGAGGGTTGACCTCAACTACGCGAACACCCCGGTTACAAAAACAAAATAGAATACAAACATCATTATAAATCATCAATGAAACACATACATATAAAATGCCTATAGTGCTAAATAGTACAATCATAGGAAGCCCTAGTGACCACCCGGCAGAAAGCGTCCAACACTCCCAAGCTGATCCAACAGACCTCATACACAAACAAGGAGTCTTGTCCAGGAAGAGTTTTCAAGAAAAAAGGTAGGTCATTGATCTAGCGAAGAAGAAGATAGTATAGCAGAGTGAAGGACAGAGCAGGAATAGGAAAGAGTAAATGAGGAAGACAGCGACAGTGGGAATTTAAAGCACTAAATTTCCATAAAGTGGGGATACTATTTATACTGAAAAACCCCGGCACTCCAACGGGGGTACTGTTGCCGCAGTGAATCTGTCTTGCCTATAAAGGAAAGACAGGTTTTCAACTGTGGCTTTCACTGTTCCCTTTATAGGTTTGAACAATCTACAGTGGCAAGATTGCTCATGACCCCAAGGGGTGTTTGTTTGTTTAAAGTAGCACATATCTGGGGTTGAAGGATAATTTATGATTAGTCATGGGTGCTAAAAGAACTCTCCCTGTCTGTTACGCTGAAACGCGCATGATGGTACGCGCACGATAGATCCAATTGTTTTATTTTGCAAAGCATTCAATAACAGAGTGTATTTACCTTTGATTTAATTTTGCGTTGTTGTTAGAAGAAGCTTGGTATAATGTTGATAATTTTCGTTGGTCGATATTATTGGAGAATTCTCTAGATTGGCTTGCTTACTATCATTGAAGAATCTAGATAGATCCACCATAAGCTGAGAAAATTCTTGGACTGTGAAGAAAGATGTATGACGTAATACAGTGATGACGAAATTTAGTTTGATTGCTTGTAAGGCGTCACTCGGGAACGTTCTGAAGTTATCTGGAATCGATAAAAACTATATAATTGATGCACTGTGTTGTGTTGAAGAGTTGAAAAGTTGAGAAAGTGAAAAGTGATTGAGCGATTGTATGCAGTTAAGGTCGCTGGTTCGAATCCCGGATTGGTCAACGTGTGATCATATTATTTTCCCCTTTACCAACAACTGGCCCGCTGGTGTCAGTATAAATCGGTCCAGTAGTCACCTATATGCGAAAGTGTCGTGTGACTATAATCTACAAACAACAACGATGACTCCGTGCCTTGTTGCCGAGTGAACGAGTTGCGTGGATAAACGAATCCGAGTTACACTTATCAGGAGGATTCAAGCATTGGAGCTGAATCAACTACTGATAAAAATCAACATCGAGTGTAACACTGTCATCAAATGACTACAAAATTTTCCTCTCATGCCTGCCGCCTAAACCTTGTAGTTTACTCGCCTGACTGGCCACAATTTTCAATAATAATAATAATAATAATAATGGATGCTATATGCGCCTCATTCCTAAATCAGACTCAAAGCGCGGCGATCTGTAACCAACATACACACACGCGCTCACATGTTACAAACACTCCCACATACACAACAAACACACATTCATCACTCAAACATGTGGTGTTAAGGAAAGTCGCTGTTTGAAGACAGAAAGGAAATCAAATTTGTATTTGTGAAATTTTAGATTGACTGCATCCAATACCATTATTGAAGGGAGGGAGGAAAGCGGAGTACCTTTTGTGTTTTGTTATTGCTTGTTTGGTTTGCTGTTTTCTCCCTTTCAAATCCACCTTGTGTGCTGTTCTTGGATTACCGATGTATGACAAGGATACCAGTGAAATGTGGTGTACAGAAGTGGCCTTCAGGTAGGCTTTGTATGTTTTATTCAAACGCAGCTAACAATTTCTATGAACATGTACTATAAGACCCCCCCCCCCCCCCCCCCCCCCCTTTTTTTTTTTATATTACTGACATTAAATGCACCATTTTGAAGTATTTAAAATGCAAAACAAATTTCACATGCATACCATACGCATGCCTATAATATGTAAGTAAATATGACTATATATTCTGTTGTTTTTATATATATATTGTAAAGTATTGTACCTAGTGATTACCTTGGTCTTTTTCTTTTATTATTTTGTGTTTTATTGTGGCACATTAGGATGTTTTGTTTACTGTGTTCTCTTCTGCCGTCATTAAGATTGTGCCGTGCTTTGAGATAATTTATTAGTGCCTCATTTCTATTTCACTTCTTTTCCTATATATTTCGGTGTTAATGTTAACCCTTTAAAACATGAAGCGACCTAGAGCGACCGAAATTTTAGCTATGTGCACACTCGCAGAGCGACCGTCAGCGGCCGGTAATGACACGGTCTGCTCAGAGGCTGTCATGTGGACATCTATTTATAGCAAACGTGCGAGAGTTCTCGCACATGTGGTCGTGATTTCCTGCGGTTTCCGGCGGAGTTTTCACTGCATTTTTAGAGTGTGTAGAACGCACACAGTGAATTTGAAAGTTTGATTAAAGTTTGAAGTTTGAGAGGCAGAGAATTATGGCGTCAGATTCTTGCAGACTTTGAAGACCTGTTTCCATCAGATTTGAATAACAGCAACGATAAACAATAGGTGCTTTATTATTTGTGGCAGTGATCGTATTGCTGCATGTTGTGCAGTATGCCATGTTAACATTAAGATTTTTTTCCCCAGTTGCAACACGTTGTAAAAATGTATGTGTAACATTTAATTTTGAAGAAAAATATGTGGTTGATTTATTAATAATGATGAGTGGAACATAATTTTGGGTGGTGCATTTTTAACAAATTTTTTATGTCCATAGTGTAGCATTTTGATGGAGTTACTGGCCTTGACCTAGGAAATAGAAGCAGATAAGGCTTAGGCTCCTGTGGGGGTTAGAGGGTTAAGTATAAATGCCTGAGAACCGAACTTTGGACTGATGTCATTAGGAAAAAGAGCTATATAAATATCTTTATTATTATTATTATTATTATTATGATGTCCAGTTTCCTGTTTATTTAAATGCAGCATGAATGTGTTTTTCAGATCTGAAAAGCGTTGTATAATTATATACTTGGGGAGGGGGGGGGGGGGGGGGGGGACAAACACCTTTTTGGAGTTCTATCATTTATCCTTTCTTCTGTCTTGTAAAATAGCAAGCCTTGTGGCCATGTGGACTAAGGCGGGACTAACTTGCCTTGTCCACAGGCCAGACATCAATGGCGCCTGACAGGTGTGGTTTCGATCCACATCAGGGCGTTATGTTACTCCGAATATTATTTACTTTCGACTCAGGAAACGTCTCGGGGGTTTTCTCTGGGAACTCCAGTTTGCTCCCTCAACAAAATTTCAAAAACACAACTGATGTTAGGTAGGTTGGGTTTGGGCATGCCCAGGCTGCGACTACACCTTCCCTAGGGGAGGCGGCCCAGAATTTCCCGATAAAAAGGGACAAGAAAGAGTTACCCAAAAACAAAAAAACAAAAATTGTGGCATGCTTTGTTTGATATTACTGACATGTATTATCATCTGTGTTGTCGGCAACTGATTACACAGCGAGCCAGCGTCAGCTCATTGGTGTGTGTGCTATGCGATAGGCCTACAGCTAGCTAGTTAGCAGAAGCAGATGTATCCCTTCAGGCGCCAGTTTTTAAGGATGTAAGGAAAAAAGGAAAGGTGAAAGTGGGTGAAGAAGGTGGATGAGCGTGGTGGTGGTGGTAGCTCTGGCAAGTTATCTTGAGCTCCAGCTGACAGTACCTGGCAAGAAACACAGTGCTGTCATTATTTTTCAAGTTTTACCCAATTGCAAGCTGTGTTCTGTTACTCTTCGTTGTTGCTAGATTCGTTAATAGACCAGTGAGAAATGCTGTGGGCGAACAACTTGGGTTGGTTACTTAGCCCAGCGGGCAAGGTGAGGTGTCTTGGTTTTCTGTTAGTAAATAAATAGTATGACAAAGATTACGCACCATAAGCACTCTTGCGGTTATCTGGAGTAGCAAGGGGAATCTCTAGTATCCCTGAAACAGAAAAAGTAGGACTTTAAAAGATTGTGTTCTTTTAATTTTTTTTTTTTTATATTCAATGTTTAAATAATTAAACCATTGCTGAATTAAGTCAATTCAATAAATCTGTATTCACCAAAAAAATTGGTAAAAAATTGGTGTCGTTTAATATAAAATATTATAATAGCCACACACACATTCTTTACCTGTGCACACACACATTCAACAAGCACACAAACAATGAGCATGGGCATGGTTAAACAAATAAAATATGCACTCACCTAAAGGTTTGTAGACCAGGTTATAAATTAACTCCTTTGTCTTCAGGAACTTTTCAGTTATGTCCCCCGACTCTGAAAGGGGGGCGTCATAATCTGGAACACGCAAGAGTGAATAATTAAAAGATTATCATAAAATACAGTGAAAGAATGGTCGGGCTTAGCTGCAATTATCCATCATGGTGGCACTCGCGACATTAAGTTTCCAACGTTCACCAGATTATCTCCTGTCCAAACGTCGCTTATAAAAATGTAATCTACAAAATTGTGATGTGACTAAAACCAAATCTAACTTCTAAGTCTGATTTTAATCTGGTTATCTGGACATATATGCAATAATATTTTCGGCATGAGAAATTACTACAACAAATTTTGTATCTGATTCTCAGAATGAGAAGTTGTTCAAATAAATAAACAAATAATTAAATAAAGTTTGAAATCTGTTAGCAGCTGCAACATTATATTTTTATATGCAGCAGAAGAGGAAAATGGTGAGGGTGGGGAAACAGTCTTCCTCCATATTATAGTAATAGGCATCTATCGTTGTCGGGGGACCATGGTATTGCGCTTTAAAGTATTTTTCCTGGTACAGCTTTCATATTACAAACGTATAAAGACAGGTGCAAAGATGCTCAGACATACACAGACACACGTTCATTCATTCTCTCTCTCTATCCTCTCTCTTTCTTGGGCAGGTTGTAAGATTAGGACTTGTGGCACCACAGATGATCGTTTAACCAGCGTACTCCATCTTTCTTCAGTCCTCAGCAACCCTCATGGCTTCGCTCAGTGTCAAGCCAGTCCATTCTTGAATGTTGTCTTTCCACCTCTTTTCTGTCTCCATCTTCTTCTGCCTCCTTGCACCGTGCCTAGCAAGATGGTCTTTGCAAGGCCTTATGCTCTGGTGACGTGGCCATATCATCGGAGTTTCAGTTTCTCCACCACTGTGAGCATGTCATTGTGTTTGTCCAATGGCTTGTGTGAAGGTCTGTTGGACTTCATCGTTGGTGATGTGTTGAGTATAGGAAATGCCCAGAAGTCTTCTATAGCACCTCATCTCCAAAATTTGTATTCTTCGTTGTAGATCTGCTGTGAGGGTCCATGTTTCGCAAGCTTATAGAAAGATGGAGATGCATTAAAATCTTTATACTGTTAAACGATCCCAATCAACTTCAATTCTCTCTCTCTTCCTGTCTCTCTCTCTTCCTCTGTCCCTCTCTCTTTTGTTGTCTCTCTCTTTCTTTTCATCTATCTCTCTCTCTTCCTCTGTCTCTCTCTCTCTCTCTGACAACATACACCAACACATTCTAAGCACTAGATACCATAGCTGGTGACGTCAGGTTTATATTTCTGAAATTCGTTAGCTCCAGCCATGAAGCCGAAGTTTGTCCCACCGTGAAACATGTAGAAATTGACGGAGGCTCCAGCCCTCAGGATCGCCTCCAGCCTCTCAGCATACTCTGCAAAAGCGAAACCAGTAAATCACATGCGGCAAACTGATTCATCAAGCAATTACCGAACGCAAAACAATACTCATCCACACAAACTGAGGGTCTAGAACAATTGAGACAAAATAACAATTTATGAACAGAGCAATGCAGCATTTATTTCACTGAAGGGAGTCTGATGTTATGTTTTCAAACTTCTAAACCCGATTGCATGATCATAGAACTGTTAATTAGTTAGTCAATTATGTTATGTTTTCAAACTTCTACACCAGATAGGCATGATCACAGAACTGTTAATTAGTTAGTTAATTAGTTAGATTATTATTAAACTACCGTATTGGGATAAAAGCTTTCAAATAAGAGTGTACGCAGCTTAAAAAGACAGTTGGTCCCTCGATAATGTCACCTTGCAAGTCTAGCAAAGGGCTCCTTCTATAGTCATTGCAAGTAACCAGGCCTACAAACAGTTGTAAAGAAACAACCACAACAAACACCACCCAAACCCCACACGCCTCTCACATGCTGGTAGCGTTGATTCACTCACTGTAGCTCCACATTGTATTGGCACCTGTATAGGCAGTCTAAGGGAGATAAGTCAACCAGGTGACCTTTTGTTCAGTTCCGATTCAATTTTTGCACAATATTAGACATGCACACATAAAAAGTACGAATAAAGCAAACGTAGTCATCTCTAAGCGTGAATTAAAACTTTTCATTAGTTTTTTGCACAATTCTGATCTTGAACCTTGGACGCACTTTACTAGAAATTAATCAAAGGACCCTTGTCGAATACTGTCATAGACGGCTTCAAAAAAAATTTGCAGTTGACTTCACAACCACAAACGCACAATGTCAATTATACAATACAGGCAATGTCAGGGATTGACAAAGATGCACATGTGGTATTCCAAAGGAAGCACAATAAATACAAAAACAAATGTAGCAATAAATAAATATAGAAGTGCATAAATAAATAAAATAAAAAGTCAACAGATATGTTATCCATGCTGTGTGGCCATACCCAATGGTCGAAACCTTCTGGACCACCCCCCGGGTTTACCGTTAGGCCAGCCTCAGAGATTGACAATGAGGCAAGCAGCAAATAAAATAAGCTACCAAACCACCAAACAAAAAAATAAATAAATAAATTACCAGATAGTTTATCAGAGTTATGGGTGCTGCCCCAGTGGTCGAACCATCCAGACCAAAACTCCATCACCATCAGAGGAAAGTCAGGGTTGGCCTGCTGGATGATTTCAAAAATGGCTCGCCCCTTCTCAAAGTCTTTGAAGTTGGCGGTGGGCAAAGCCTCTGTATGGAAAGGGGCGTACACCGAACCTTCCGCTCCATCGGATGTCACCAGCATCTCGGTGATTCCGTTGAACCGCAGCAGCTGCAACAACAATGCCAGCCAAACTAAATGTGGTTCACACTGACTCAACCAAAGCTTTTAGGTTTTGAAGTTAGTTCAGCAAGGCTAGCTATAAACAGCTTCGCCGGTGCTCTTCTTTCCTTTCCTTTCACTGAAAGGGAAGGTGTAGGCAAGCTATAAATAGCCCGCAGCCAGCAAAATGTGGGAGAACCTAAGAGTGCTGCTCACATAGGCATTGAGCAGGTGTGGGTTCTTCCACACAGTCCGCTTTTCCACTTAAAAGAGCTGCTTGAGACACTGGCTACCTAGCTACCATCTTTCAAAGCATGCACAAGAAACATGAACTGTGAACTTCCAATCAAAAGTCACCATTACCTTCCTCTATGAATGACTTCAATCAATCCACTTCTATGGTATTGAATGCACCATAAAAGCTTCATTATTATCCGTGCTGAGCCTTGCAGCTCGTTTCAATCATTTTTGCGTCCCTTTAGGTTTCCAAACATTTACAAACACTTTTTTCCCCCAAATTACATATATGTTGCTGCTTCGCCGTTTCTAAGGGCCGATACTCAAACACGAAAATCTTCACTCGTTGGGAGATTTTTCTCACTAAAAAAACACCTTTTCTTTTTTTTAATTTTAAAACTTATCTGAAACAGTTTTGGAATCCGGAATGAGCAAATACCAGGCTCTACCCCAAAGGTCAAGGTCATTGGAGTTATTTTGTTGTTAAACACGTTTTGCTTAATATCTCAAAACTGGCTAAAGCAATTTTGATGTATACAGGTACTTCAAATCATGGACCATCCTTCAGTAGCAGTCAGATTGTCAGTTTGTTTGTCTGTCACTCCAAATTTAAATTTTTGTGTGAGTGACAGCAACAGAAATATTCTGTTGCACATCGCATTCTTATTTTTTCAATTCGCATTTGGTTGCAATGGGTCTGGAATAGTCTCCCTTTATGCATGAAAGAGGAGCTTTCTTATTGGCCAGTAATTTATTCAATGACCAATCAGTTCAGTGCAGTATGTTTTTGATTTGTACAAGCAATTTCTAAATTGGTTTTCTTTTTAGTTCTGCATTTCTTTTCTAAGCGTAGCCGATCTTGATACTTTTTTGCTTGCAGATAGTAATGAATGAACATTGAGGTTTAACGTCTACACCCACCATTGGCGATATGGCAGACGGGGACAATCATCCCAGGGAACAAGAGGTAGGGACCTAAATCAACATTGAACCACCAAAGCAATCATACAGCTAAAATGGACAGTAAAAAAGGCCACATTTTTTATCGCCCACCACGGGATTCGAACCTGGGTCATTGGTGTGCCAGGCGAACGCTCTACCAATTGAGCTACGGCGGTGGGCTGTCAAGATAGTTCAGATAGTGGCCTATTAATATCATTCCATGTTTTTTATTTGCTTTGTTAGGATAACGCAGTCACCATACCACCCCAAAATTAACACATTTAAAAAAATGCTTGTTTTTCAGCAATGTGTATATCTGAAAATACATTTGAATAGATTGCCATCCTGTTATTTTTTATTAATAACTTTTTTTTTGCCGAAAACAACATGAGTTTTTGACAGAAGATAGGAAACAAAATCAAAGAATACAAGCACAACAAAAAGTGAAAATCATGAAAATTGTCAAAACTGCTGCTGCAATGTCGTGCCCCGCCAGAAACGACAATCTTTCAAATATGAAGAAGAAAAAGAAGAAGAAGAAAATAGAAAGAAAGAAAGAAAGAATAAAGAAGAAGAAGAAGAAGAAGAAGAAGAAGAAGAAGAAGAAGAAGAAGAAGAAGAAGAAGAAGAAGAAGTAGAAGAAAATGTGATGATAAAACGCTTCAACATAATCTTACCCCTTTGAGAAAATGGAGATGTTCCACCTCATTACTGTAGGAGCCAAATTCATTCTCTACTTGCACTGCAATGATGGGCCCACCTACAGTAAACTGAAACAGAAAAAACTATTACACTCACTGTGCCACAAAATGATTCTGCACAACGCCCATTTAACTCTATTGTGACTGAAGATCAAAGCTATCAGGGTGGTTTGGATCGGCAGAAGTAGAATTTCCCTCAACCACTCACCCCTAACTCACTCCCTACCAACCATTGTGATCGCCCATCGCTTCCCCACGGCCACAAAACACTGCGATCACAGTTTTCAATGTGACATTTTTGTTGCTTCAATAATGTACATATCTGTACAAAACTAAAGTTCTAGCTTTCAAATTTGTTCTATTGCCAGCTATTTCATAGTGTTCTTCAGCTGTAGAATGATGCAGCAGAGTTTAATTTCAAAATCACCGGTTTTGAGTGATCTTGGCCAACCAAAATGGCGTCATCTACTTTGACAAAAACTAGGGTCATTTATACCTCCCTCTAAATCAGTTTTATTTCTATTTGAAACAATTCCCAACTTTGCACTATAGTGTACCAATATGACAACGATAACTCCTAAAATCTTCATGTTCCTTAGTGGAGTACTTTATTTTTTAATGAAATTTTAACTAACTAGTACCAATGGCCGGCATACAGAGAAAAGTGTAGAACAAAAACGCCCGGTAGGGAGTGAGTTAAAGGGACCCGCTTTGACCATGCCCCCTTGACAGATCCTTTTACCATCCACAGTGAGTACTGCCCCACTGAAACAAAATGCTTACAACAAACAAAAAAAACTGTTTCGAAAGTATATTTGTTTTTTTACGAATAAATTACGTAGTTTTTGTGACTATTAATAGCAAAGGCAGAATGTCTTTGTGGACCAAGAATCTAATGCCGTGTTCATGCCTGTCATCTGTTCCCTTAAAATAAAGCTTGTGGCCTTTGTCGGTCATTGTTTTACCTAGGCCTTTCTAGGGCAGTTCATCGATACCTAAAATGTTCTATCGATAGTGGTTCAGCTTGTGGGCCAGATCTTCTAATTTTCCATCCCCAGTTAGGGTCCTAACATTCCAGGTTCCTATGACGATTTTGTCTTCAAACTGGGGCCTTTTAAAATAACAAGACATCAAGCAAGACTACGATGAGTCACCTTCATTCCAGAAATACTGTTTGTTCTTTCTTTTTTTTCTTCATTATTTTTGATTAATTTTTACTTATAATTAAAAAAAAATTTAAGAAAAATAAATAATACTTTAAGCTATATACATGTTTGTCCCCCAAGTTGCCAATCAGGCTCAAAGCACTGCAATCTCTCATGTTTCATCCACTGTCACACACACAACAGACACACATGTATCACTGAAACAGTGGTGGAAAGGCAGCAAGATTGGTATTAGAAGGCAGGAAGGAAATCAAATTGTTATTTTTATGACTTTTAGATCAACTGCATCCAATGCCATTATTGAAGGGAAGGAGGAATGGGAGTACCCGGACAAAACAGGTTTGAACCTAAGTCACATAAGCTCACCCCTTTACTTCAGAACAAGATGGTAAAAAATACAGATACATATACAGATCTGTAACTGTACATTAACCTTAACCCACACTGTATTTTTACCCCATTCCTCCTCCCCCTTCCCCATGTCCCTGCATTCTTTTCACGGGCAGTAACCTACTGCCAACTCTATAAAATCTAAATAAAAACTTCAAGCCAACAGTCAAAAATGAAGCGTATCAAACCTGTAAATCAACAATCTGGGAAAGAAGGCTGCTGAAGAAGTTGGTGACGGCAGTCTGATAGCCTGGGTAGTTGGAGCGAACTTTCATGTGTGGATCTGCTAGCAGCCAACTGTAGAGAGCCCAAATTAAAAAAATGCATGGAATTTGGAAACAATAAACTATACATGTTACGTCAAAACAGTTCAGCTTTTTAAGGATAAAAAAGAAAAAGATGCTAACCTGAATTTCTACATTCAACACAAAAGGTTATCTGGGGCTAACTTCCCTGAGATTTTGTACTATACCAAAAAAAAAAATTCTATTCTTTTAGAAATGACAGCAGCAAAACCTTCTACAACGGAGACAACATACTAACAAGGTGCAGGAACATAAACCTTCACATTTGCTCCTTTGCCCACTGCCCTCCACCGCATTCTCTTCCTTCCCATCATCATCATCTAAAATGTTGAACAATAATGCACACTTTTCTTGTCGTTACAAACCCTGCCACAAAAATAAGCATCTCTTCATATCAACAACATCGTATCTTCGTTTCTGCTTCTTGATATTTATAAAAACAATGTTTAGCGGGACCTTTAAATCTTCAATCTATAGAATTTCATAGTCTGCGATTTTGACCTCTTCATTTGATACGTCACAGATCGATCGAGTCATATAGAGATTGTATGATTTGTTTCTATGACCATCATACTTTGGAAGCGAAACAGTAAATCTTCACTACATTACATGATTGTTGCTTTAGGTCCAGCGGACTCTTCCGAGCCAAATCAGGACCAGACTTCGCTGAAAGAGGACTCACCCCTGATCCACATAAAAGATCTGCCGAAACAACCACTGAAGGTACTGCACCAGCCAGTCACTTACAATAAAGACATCCCATGCACGGGACGCTGAGGCTATACTCTAATTTATCGAACCCTTGTTTACAAAAACAAACTAGAATACAAACATCATGATAAAATATCAACAAAACACATACATATAAAATGCCTACATTGCCAAATAATAACATCATAGGAAGCCCCAGTGACCACCTGGCAGAAAGCTGATCCAACAGACCTCACACGGAAATGAGGAGTTTTGTCCAAGAAGAGTTTTCAAGAAAAAAGGTAGGTGACTTTTTTAGCTAAGAAGAAGATAGTATAGTAGATTGATAGAATAGAGTAGGAATGAGACAGAACAAAGGAGAAAGAGAGCGAGAGTGGGAAATTTAAAGCACTAAATTTCCAGAAAGTGGGGATACTATTTATACTGAAACCCCCGGCACCCCCACAGGGGAAAATCTTCAGTGAGAAGTGAAGTGAGATTTTGACCAAGGAGGACGTCACCTCATCAGTCCGCCAACACAGCTAAACGGTTGCAAGGCAAGCCGATAAGAAACTATCCAGGAGGATACAGAGACGTTTGCGGAGGTGCACCGGTATTTGAATCGGCTAAAGGCGCACGATTGCGGAGTGACCATCTGCTGCGCTTCTCACCGATTCGGAGAGATAGTGGCCGAAGGTCGTCGACCGGCCATTGCAGAGGTTTGAAGGCATTCTTCACGAACCGTTGGGTTCAAATCTTCAAGCACCATCTTGGGCGCAATTGCACAGAGGCCGCAACAGCACAGAAGAGCAACAGCACAAAGGCAGCAATAGCACAGAGGCCGCAAGAGCACAGAAACATCAACAGCATAGAGGTAGCAACAGCACTGGGACAGAAACAACACAGAGGCAGCAACAGCACAGAAGCAGCAACAGCACAGAGGCTGCAAGAGCACAGCAACAGCAACAGCAGAGGTAGCAACAGCACTGGGACAGAAACAACACAAAGGCAGCAGCAGCACAGAGGTAGAAAGAGAGAGAGACAGAGACAATGAAGTGAGATTCTCAGCGTAATCGACTACAGTTCAGCGCAGAGAGACCGCAGCACTGGCGAGTACGTAAGATCGCCAGTGACATCACCGTTGGGGACGAGACCAAGGCGGTTTAAAGACAGTACGAGGGACAACTCAACACTGATGATGAGGTCATCTACTGACCTTTCCCTTTTAATAGTTTTATCTCCGCTTCGATACGAAAACTTAAGATTTTATATTATCATCAAAGACATACCTCGGCTTAACTCACACAGTCTATGTGTCAGCAACAAAAGACTAATACAATATGAATGGAGAAAAAAAGTGAGATCAAATAAACACTAAAACATGAATAATAATTTGAACAACCAATGAGCAAGGCGGCAACATACTTGATCATTTAATTGTCTCATCTCATCAATCATTATCATTGGAGTGAATAGCAAACCTTGTCATCATCATTAACGTGTTCAAGTGTAGAGTGCAAGTGTGAGCGTGTTCCTGTCTTTGGTGCTATATTTCCTCTCCAATTACACACATTACCAGTTTTAAGAACTACGGAAGAAACCGCGGCAGGTTGTGCAGCACTCCCCTAAAATCAATATGTATTTTGGGAAATGGTTGCACGAGTATCCTCCCGTGCATTCACAAGCACAAATCATCATCATTATAATAATTATTATCATCATCATCATCATCATCATCATCATCCCTGCATTACTTTTAGGCCATTACCTAGGCAATCCACCAAAGTCCCATTCAGAGCAGATGTAGGGGCCAGGCCTTAGTATAACATAGAATCCCAGCCTATGAGCTTTCTCTATGTATTTCCTGCAAACACAAAACATCACCACCAAGAGACTTAGGGCACGTTTCAAATTCAATACATGGAGTTCCTTAGTAAACATCAAGACAGAAAACTATTACTGTTTGTCAAATGAACATTGAACTTTTGAAGCGTAACGTCCACACCCACCTTTGACGATATGGCAAATGGTGATAACCATTCCAGGGAAGAGGTGTTGGGGGATTAAATCAACACTGAACCACCAAGGCAATCATACTGCTGAGGATGGAAAACAAAAAACGGACACTTGTATTTTGCCTACCATGGGATTTGAACTTGGGAGATCGGTGTGAGAAGCCAATGCAACAAGGTGAATTCATTGTTTGACAGTATCACATTGTATTATACATAAGTGGTGTAGGTCCTCATAACAAACTCTTTTAGGCCCCCATAACAATCGTTTCTTATTTACATATCTTCATTTATTAGAGAGCATACATCCTAAATATTTCTCTAGCTGAGTGTTGATCAATAGTTTTTGTAGAACATTCTTATAATGGCGCTTTTCTAGCTCAAGAGCTGCTCAAGGCGCTGGCCAATACAGGATCTAACTCAAGCTGCCCGAGACACTCATTTGCTGCCTAAGGTGCTTCCTACATTAAAAGGTAAAGGTATCTCTGTAACGTTCGGCCATTCTGTAGGAAAGCGTTTGGGACCTCCCTTTTCTCTAGGACAGCCTAATGAGGGCAGTGTCTATTTCCTCTCCCTCGCTGCTCACAGCAGCTCAGTGCCTATGTGAGCAGCACTCTTAGGTTCTCCCACATTTTGCTGGCTGCGGGCTATTTATAGCTTGCCTACACCCTCCCTTTCAGTGAAAGGAAAGAAAAGAAGAGCACTGGCAAAGCTATTTATAGCTAGCCTGGCTGAACTAGCTTAAAAACCTAAAAGCTTTGGTTGAGTCGGTGTGGCTGCTCCACTTTTCCTGCTTCTAAGCACATCCAGCTACCCATTCTCAGCTTGGTGGATGGGGGGTGTCATGCTGCTTATTTTAATAATTATTTTGGTGTCGTTTGGTGGTTGCCTTCCAAGCATTTGTCACCCATCCAGGTACTAACCCGTCCCAACGTTGCTTAACAGGAAACATTGCTAGTGTGTGCCCCAAAGCCACTATGCTATTGTGCCACCTCGTACAGTGTTGTGGTGTAAATGGGATCTACAGACTAAATCTACAGAAGTCTAGATGGAAACCGTTCATATATATATATATACCGTTAGTATAGTCCTAAGCTCAGAAAAAAACAAATAAAGACGATAAAAAAGGAAAAAAACAATTAAAAAAAGAAAGAAAACAAGAAAATTAACCACAAAAAAAAAATAATCAAAATAAATACAAACATTTAAAAAAAATAAATAAATAAAATACACAAATAACAAACATCTTAAATGATAGTACAATTTCACCTCAAAATTGTAGACCCTCAACATACCTCAGATTCAAATTGCCAGAGTAGACGTAATGTCCTGGATAGGGCTCGTGTAGATTCCACGCGACGTAACTGCAAGTATCAGAACTTATATTAAGTACTTCATCTTCAAACTTTCAACCACTCACACCAAAAAGAAACTAGACCTCATTCATGCTTTCACTCGCAACTTCAAGTAAAGAAATACTTATTTTAAAAATATATAAATATAATAAAAGTTGGATCATTACGTAATATGATGGAATATGCCACAGCATCACACCTACACATTTGCATGTGCATGCTACCCATACCCTCCACCTTGCCCACATGCACAATGAACATGCAAGCAGCTAACAGAGATGAGAATCCTAAAATGACAAAAAGAAGGGAAAATTCAAAAGTCTGTCAAGTGGCGAAGCCACGAGTGCGACGCGATGCTAGGGAGGTCCGGGGGCATGCTCTCCTGAAATTTTTTTGAAAAGATGGTTAAAATCTATGCATTCTGAGCCTTATTTTATGGGGTCAGATCAGTTGTTTTTGTGGTACTAAAATGCTGTTGTTAGCTCTCCACAGTTCAACACATAGGCCTAATGAATTTATTTCAAACATCAAGTTAAGCCTTGTATTAAACAAACATTCCTTTTGACTGCAGACAAGAATGGTTTAAATACCAATGACAAGACAAGGCTTTACCAATGCATATAATTACTGTCCAAAACAGAGTTGTACATTTATACATAGAATCAGTATGAAGCCTCACTGACACTCTTACGGTCACACCGGCACTGAAGTCAGGCTGAAGTTTACAATTAAGTCATGCACTAGGATTACAGTTCTTTGTGTATACAACATTCTTATGTTTTTTTGAAGAATTGTTAAAACTGGCAGGTACCAACATGCTATACAGTCTGCACACACACAATTATTGAATGAACTATGTACGCATGTATTTTATAACTGAAGCCAGGCAACTATCCAGTTCTTGCTTTCTTGGCTGGTGGCTTTTGACTTCTAATCTCACTTCTCTTCCTCACCAACACCTGAAGTCGGGCAGTCAGAGCTTTCTTATGAGCCAGTCTGGCTTGTTTCTCTGCCTCTGCATTCAACTCCACATTTCTTTCGATCTTTTTGTCCTTCAAACGAATTAAGACTGTTGTGTTCAACTTTTCTTCTAACCACTTAAAAAAGTTCCACTTGTTTTTTACACCACTGTAGATGTGGGTAGCAAGAGCCTTTTCTCCAGGATTTAGTTTTCGAAGCATTTTACAAGTCGTTCTTTGTTCTAGACAATGGCTGATCAACCACGTGATGTTTTGGCTGTTCCATCGTTCGCACTACAACTCAGCGCATGAGAAAGGGCTTCAAGCGCCTATTTGAGTGACGTCACTGTCAGCTGGAGTGTCTGGGAACAGTTGGAATCTTATGCACAGAAAAACAGGAGGGCTAAACTGCGCGTTTACCAGGACACACGGAAGAAAGAGAAATCGGGTTATCTCGGCTTTTTACGGCAGCTTGGTGGATCGACGAAAACGAAGTGAGAGCGAACCAAATGACAACAATCCGCATGGGAATAACGATTGGGAATAAGCTCGAAAATCAACAACTCACCCTAATCATATACACTAAAATTTTCTCACCGGATTTAAACCGATCTCAAAAATGACCCTGGGACCTTCCGAAAGAGCGGATTTCCGTTAAAAGGCAGAAGATTCTCATCTCTGAGCTAAACAAAGAATACAATATATTTATACACCTAAGAATCACAACATACATGTATGTATCTGACACAGTCAATCAAAACATTGATTGGCGATTAAATATAAAGTCTGCAATTATATAAAATAGTAAAACAATTTACAAAAATGAAATAGCCTACATCACCAGGCGTTTGTCAACACATCCGCTTCCCCCACCCTCAACACCTTCCCTCCACACACCACCTTTCAAGATTAAAAAGGATTTTCAAGTTCTATCCTCTCCCCTCCTCCCCACTCTTCAGTAATTTTCTCTAGTCATTAAGTCGTCAGTTGTGTCTATTATGTTTCTCACGCTTCTAGCATGATCTTCATGGATATCACCCTACATGTACAAGTCTCCTTCATCATCATCATCATATTTATTTTGTGAACTGGATTGTTGAACAAATTAAAAAAAGAGAGGTGTAAACTGCATGTGTATGTGCGTAGGAGAGGGACAGAAAGAAAGGTAGAGATTGTATGCGCTATGTGTAATCTTAGCTCACCTTGCATAAAGTGTTCCACTTTTGGTTTTAATTTTTACCCCATCACTGTGATAATGCTTTTTGTGTGTTTATGAGCTTAATATATTTTCATTCATTATTCATCATCATCATCTTCATCATCATCATTATAATCATAATCATCAGGGTTCATACAAACCACCAACATCAAAATTTAGGGATTTTTTAGGGCCCTCAAAATGAAAAGTTAGGGACTACACACACGTACATGCCACAATAACAAAAACATAAGGAATCAAATTCATCAGACTTTAAACTTCAAGAAGAACATGGAGATTTTCTACAAAATTAGGAAATTCACCATCACTTAAAACTGAAACATTTTGTGACCCTGTCTGCCGTATGGCCAACGGTGGGTGTGGACGTTAAACTTCAATGTTCATTCATTCACATCTTGTGATAGGATTTAAAACAGGTCAAGCTGCAGTTCAGTCCATGTCACTTACAATAACAACAGATAAAGAATCTCCATCACCAATGTACAACTTAAAAAATTAAACATCTTGTGACTTGATTTTTTTTCAAAGGCTCAAAACTTCTATCACAAGAATAACAATAAATACGATCAACATCACCATCTATCTTTACTTCAGGTCTTTAAGATGGCCCATCTCATCTTCAATTTCTTTTTCCAATTTTGGCAGACTTGTTTCAAGGTCTTTTTTTTTTCTTCTGAGAACATTACTTCAGGACCAATATCTTCACATGACTTGAAGCTGTAGTGGCTGTTCACCACTTTTAGTTTTATTGTCCAAAAAATTTGTGCCTTCAATACATCACTTTTCGTGCAGAAACTGGTCACTGTTTTTGCCGAGGTTGATGCAATAAGTACACTGTTTGCATCGGCGGACTGGCTGGCAGAAAAAGGAAATGTTCTTTTCTTTTCCAAGAAATTGGCAATTGACACTGCATGTTTATTTGCTTTCAAGGCATCCAAATGTTTCTTGCTTTTTTGGTGGGAGGAAAGCGCTCCTTCTCCCATTTTCCTCAACCCAATAGTTCTTTTGCACAAGTGACAAAAGGCCTTGTACTTATCATTGTCCTGTCGTATCCAGTCTTTATAGTCTTTGTGGCACAACCATCCATTGTTGAAAACGCAATTTTCCCATGGCGATGGCTCAGAATTAACCACTTCACTTTACCGAAATTTGTGCCCTGCAGACTGAGATGCGAATAGCAGAAAAGACCGTTTTTTGCTCAAAGTTTATCAAAGGGACACCACTATTGCTTGGAGAGAGAAAAAATATGGCGGACTCGCTTACAGCAGACGATAATTTTAACGCACCATACCGCAATCTCGATTTTTAGAGCTTTTTAGGGCCTAAAAGGATTAACCTGCAAATTTAGGGACTTTTAGGTGGCCCCTAAGACGAATTATTAAAAATTTGAATTTTTTAGGGGTTTTTAGGGTGTGTGAACCCTGTCATCATCATCATCATCATCACCACCACCATCACCACCCACATCTCTATCTTTGTCTCTCTTTTCTGTCTCACAGACACGCACGCAAGAATGGCCCCAGATGTTTTAAGTTACCTACGTTTCAATGGTGTTGAGCCCACAAGCCCTCATTTTAAGCATGCGGTCTTCCCAGTACATCTCAGGCACACGGAAGTAGTGCATCGCTCCACTAAGAATGCGGAATGGCTTGGTGTCAAGAAAGAACTGTCGTTTAGCGAAGGTCAGGCCTTCCGATGGAATATACATTCTTGAGCCATCCATCGTAAGATCCTGATCTAGAACAAATACAATACAATACAAGGTTATTGCTTTAGGTCCAGCGGACTCTTCCGAGCCAAATCAGGACCAGAGAGACATTATCTTAAAATATTATAAAATGATTCAAGTCTTAAAAAACAAGCCTGTTACTCTTAAATACACAAACAAACTTTCACATGACACCTCTTTAAGAGTCTTCTTTAAAACTGATGTATTAAAAATATAATCTCTTTCTTCAATCAAATCACTAAATTCAGTCCTAACAATAAAATCCAAACTAAACAAAACATGTCGATACGATTTATATGCGATAAAACAAACCAACATCATGTAAAAATTGAAACAGATGTTGACCATTACATACTTTAAAAATCTCTTTGAAAGGTATGGAACCAAAATATGTTTCCCTTTCCTCAATCAAATCAGCACACTCAGACATGAAATGTCGAACGGAAAAGGATTGATCGCATGCAAAGCACCATGGTGGTTCTTCTCCTTTTAAAAGGAAACTGTGGGTGACATAAGTATGCCCAATATGAAGGCGAGATAACACTGTTTCTTCTTTGCGAGTGGATGCAAAGTTAGGCAAAGAAGTGGACAAATCGGGAAGAATTTGAAATAATTTGTTGTTGACATGGTTAGACCAGTCAGTCTGCCACAGTCGTTTACAATAAGAACCAGTCATACAACGTAGGTCAGAGTAGGGCACAAACTGAAATATCTCTGGAGGGAAATCAAGATGCAGAGCATCTTTAGCCGCCCTGTCTACTGCAATATTGCCGCGGATGCCCATGTGACCAGGGACCCACATAAAAACTATCTTTCTACCCTCAGAAATAAGTTGTGTATGGAGGTCATGGATCTCTGCCAGAAAAGGGTGTGATATCTTTCTCGTGGAAAGAGCCTGAAGTGCTGACAAGGAATCAGACATGATTAAAAATGAGGTTCTTTTGGATTGATAAACTTGTTTCAGAGCTAAATGAATTGCCTTGAGCTCAGCTGTATAAACGGAACAAAAATCAGGTAAACGCTGTTGCAAAGGCTGGTCTAAGTGTCTCCCGGAGACTGACTCAGCAGCAACTGAATCTCCTTTCTTTGACCCGTCTGTAAAAAGTTGTTCATATCCTTGGTATAAAGCACACTGTTCTAAATAAAGTTGGTTATATACGGTTTCGGATGTATTGTTTTTAAGGAAAGCGGACAACTGCCAATTAATGTTTGGGATAAATAATTTCCATGGTGGAGCTTCAGTCCGAAGCTCATCGTCGTTGATGGAAGCAACATCAATGCCTGCTTTTTCCAGATGAGCTTGCATTCTGATGCCAAACGGAGGAATTGTTTTAGGTTTGGCTTCAAATTTCTGAACAAAATCTGGGTTGAAAACACAGTCATAAGCAGGGTTCATAGGATCAGTTTTTAATTTTAAATAGTAATTCATTGACAATTTTGTACGTCTCAGCTCCAGCGGGGGTTCGTTAGCTTCCACGTAAAGGCTTTCACAAGGGGAAGTGCGAAACGCACCCAAAGCAATGCGTAGTGCCTGATGGGCAACTGGATCTAGCATCTTAAGATAAGATTTTCTAGCAGAACCATAGACAATGCAACCATAGTCTAACTTGGATCTAATTAAAGAACGATATAACAGCAATAAAGTTTTCTTGTCAGCACCCCAGTCTGTACCACTGATAACCTTGAGCAAATTGCAGGCCTGTTGACATTTAGTTTTCAAAATTTTCAGATGAGGAATGAAAGATAGCTTTTGATCAAAAATAACACCCAAAAATTTGACTTGTTGGACCGCCTTTATTGGAGTTTTATTGAGGAGAATAGTAGGGTCTTGAATAATTCCCCGGTGCTGGGAAAAGTGAATACATTCAGTTTTTGCTTCAGAAAATTTAAAACCATTTTGTAAAACCCAGTCTTCAACGGCCTTGACACATAACTGTAGCTGACGTTCTGCAGATGCCAAAGTTTTACCTTTGGCTACCAATGCAAAATCGTCGACAAATAAAGAATTGTCAATTCCCCGTTTAACGGAACGAACAATGTTATTTATTTTAATATTAAACAGCAAGGGAGACAAGATGCTACCCTGAGGCACTCCCATCTCCTGTTCCCTCATATCTGACAAAGATCCCCCAACCTTAACCTGAAAGAGTCTGTCCGTTAGAAAATTAGATATAAACAGAGGTAAATGTCCCTTCAAACCCATTTCTTGTAAATCTGAAAGAATGCCATATTTCCATGTGGTATCATAAGCTTTTTCCAAATCAAACATGATGGCAACGACATGTTCACCCTGGACGAACGCGTTACGGATAAAAGTTTCCAGTCGCACCAGGTGGTCAACAGTACTTCGACCACTTCGAAAGCCACACTGAGTGTTGGATAAAATATTATTTGTTTCTAGATACCACAGTAAACGAGAATAAACCATTCTTTCTAGCGTCTTGCATAAGCAAGACGTTAAGGCTATTGGTCTATAGTTTGTCGGGTTAGTATGGTCTTTGCCAGGTTTAGGGATGGGTACAATAATGGCCTTTCTCCAAGAGGGAGGAAAGGTGCCAGTGATCCAGAGCTGATTGAAGATGTCCAGCAGTTGAGACCATGAGTACCTTGTTAAATGTCTGAGAAATTGATAATGTACATCATCCGGTCCAACTGCTGAATCTGCACTTTTGTTAATTGCATCGTCAAGCTCGACTAATGAAAACGGAATGTTGTAATCTTCAGAATTATCGGAGGTAAAATTTAACTGTTGTTTTTCTTTACGGGTTTTAACTGTTTGAAAAGGGACAGAATAATTTTCAGAGGAAGAATTTGCAGCAAAAGAAGAAGCCAAAAGATCAGCTACTAATTTTTTATCTCCGATTACGTCACCCTGCACAGTAAGGCATGGGCTCACCTGTTTGTTACTTCTATTTTTGAGTTTGCGGACCACTTTCCACACCTTCGACAGTTTCGCTTTCGAATTAAGCGTGGAGCAGAAACCTCTCCACGATTCCCTTCTCTTTCGTTTGAAGAGCTGTCGGCATTGCGCTCGCAAACGTTGGTGGTTTTGTTTATTGTCAGTGCTTGGGTGTAAAAACATAGTTCTTAAAGCTTTTTTATGAGCTTGCTGAAGTTTTCTACATTCATCGTCAAACCAGGGTTTTTTAAGTGTGTGAGGATTTGACGAAGTTTGCGGAATGGACTCCTTGGCACTGTTAATAACTATGTCAGTATAAAGCTGTATTGGATCTAAGGCATTTGAAAATTCCTGGTTCTTAGCACGTAGCTGGGCCTCAGACAGGTTAGAAAACAGACTCCAGTTAGCTTGTTTCAGTTTCCACCTGCCATGAGTTTGCTCAAGGTTATCTGAATCATGTTTTAATAAAACCGGGAAATGGTCGCTGCCATGGAGATCTTCTAAAACTGTCCATTTAAAATCCAAAAGTAACGAGGGATCACAGATCGATATATCAATGTGGGACAAAGAAGCAGTTCTAGAACAGGAAAAAGTTGGAGCACCCTCGTTCAAAGTTACTAGGTTTAACGAGTCTAAAATGTCTTCAATTATTTTACCCTGAGAATCGGTACGATCACTACCCCACAGGGGAGAGCGTCCATTAAAATCTCCCAACAACAAAAAAGGGGTAGGTAACTGTTGGACCAAATTCTCAAGTTCACTTTTAGTTACATTTATTGATGGTGTCAAATATAGAGAACAAACTGTGAGGGATTTAAAAAGAGATACTCTAGCTGCAACTGCTGGTAAACTTGTATTAAGTAAAATTGGATTAAATGGGACATTTCTATGGATAAAGAGTGAAACGCCTCTAGAAGATAAACAATCTAGAGAGGAATAACCAGTAATATCTATAGGATGTTTTTCTGACAGGAGAGTTTCCTGAAGGGCCAATACTTCAGGTCGATGCTCTGTCAGCAGACAGCATAGCTCCTCATAATTTGCCCTTATCCCTCGGATGTTCCATTGTAAAATGGACATAAAAATTAAGTAAAAGAATGCTAAAATTTTCATCTCCGAGAGCACAATTACGTCTCTTTATCTTTTGGACCCTCGTCCATCTCTTCATGTTCCATCAACCCCCCGAAACGGTTCTCCGTTTCGAGAGGCTGATGGGGCTTGGAAGAAAGGGGTCCGGGCCTTTGATTTTTGGCCAAAGCCCCGGAACCCGAACTGCCAGCGGACTTCCTCCCCTTCTCCCCAGCACCAGATTTTATATCTTCCCTCTCCCCTTCACCCCTCCCAATCTTTCCCTCTCCTCCTCTGATGCTCTTCTGCTGGGTAACTAGGATTTTAGTCGCCCCAGCAACTACCCGGTCGCTAAAACCGGTCGTTGCTGGTGCGGTGGCATGAGGCCTAGCCTCCTTTGAAGCAGGTGTGACGGCTTTTGTCACGGCCGTCGGCGTGTTGTGGGTGACGGGTGGGGACGTGCCCGTCGGCACGTTCTCCAGTGGATTCGGTGGGGCTGGAGAAACCCCCTTCTGGGCAAACAACGCGAGCATCTTTTCCAGAGCATCCATCCGTTTGCACAACGTTTCCAAGATCTGCGTTATTTTACTCATGGCGGTGTCCATTGTCGGGTGTGCGCCCGGTTCCACATGAGATGTGGAACCCGCCACAGACGCAAAGGACCTCTCTTTGACAACCGGCCTACTTGCAAGAACTTTTTTCCTTGCGTCGCCAAAGGAGCAACTCTCAGTGGCCCGCACCTTTTGGATTTCCAGCTCCAACTGCCACTGAGGACAGTCTTTGGAGCTGGAAGAATGATTCCCGGCGCAATTCACACAGCAAATCGGATTTTTGCATTCGTTTTCGTGTTTCTCTTTACCACAATCACGACATATTTCCTTGCTTTTACAGGTCTTGCTACCGTGACCAAATCTTTGGCACCGGTAGCATCGCAACGGTGATGGTACAAACGGCGTCACCTTCACCCTAAGGTACCCCACCTTGAGTGACTCCGGCAACTTGGCCATAGCGAAGGTCACAAAAAGTGTGTTGGTGGGGATACGTTGGGGTCCTTTGGTGACGAAAACCCGCTGGACTGCTGTGACCCCCTGGCTGGAGAGCTCATCTCGGATTTCCAGTTCCGACATGTCGATCAAATCCTGACATCGGATGACTCCCTTGGAGGAATTCAACCGTCCATGAACAGAAACTTTGATTGGTCTATCAACGAAGACAGTCGAATTCCTCTTCAGCAGACAATCTGATGCCATTTTTGTTGAGCACTCCACCAGGTAGGCCCCAGATCTCAATTTTTTAACATCCTTGAAACCGGTTGTGCAAACGGACTGGAACCCTTTATGGATGGCGAACGGAGACAGCTTGCCTAGTGGCATAGCCGGATCCGCCCCCTCTACTACCAAAAAACGAGGCCAGGCCCCTTCCACCCCCGATGCACAAGCTTTTTGTCTCGTCTCCATGTCACTGTCCGTATCCGTGTCAGAGTCGTCACCGTGAAGTCGTTTTTTTTTGTTTGAAGCCATGTTATTAATTTATGAATTCATCCCCCCTGCTCCCCACCCACCACGGAGTCCAACAAGGGGATGCGTCCAAGCGGAAAATCCAGCAAGGGAGCGCACCAGGGCTACAGGGGGGATATACACCCAGACAATCCCGCACTGCCACTACGGTTTTGTTCAAGTTTGACCCATGAGCCGCAGCCTTCTAGCAGAGCTAGGGCAATACACGACCAGCCGCTTGACTGACGCGGGCCACGCCAGCCTCCCGTCTAGGAGAAGTCCGGGCCAAAGAGGTGTGTTAGTGTGAGGGACCGCAGTCCCTCAGGGACCTCAACCTCCAGGATCCCATTCTCCCCCGACACGGGTTGCCCTGCACGGCAAACGCAGGGGGCCAAGAGAAGGCCACAGAGAAAAGGAAGGGTAGAAAAAGAAGGAATGATGGGGAAAAAGAAGACAGGGAAAGTCCGGTAAGGCAGAAGAAAGGAAGTCAAAACTGCATAGTATACTGGGAGAATTTAAGGGTGAAGAGAATATAGGTGAAAGGACCAATAAGACAGAAACAAGACAAAAGAGAAGAAAAAGGGGTAGGCAACTTGGTCACCCAGCCAGAGAGAGGCATGGGGTCCACCCCCGGCGCGCGGAGCCGAGCCCGTGGGGGCACTAGAACAAATTACTTATGAGTAAACATAGAATGTTAAAAGGAGTAAATAATTCATAATTAAAAGAATTAATGAATAAATAGATGAAAAAAAATCAGTGAACGATGAAAACATTAATTGAAAGAATTAAAAAATAAACAGATGGAAAAAACATCAATGAATGCTGACAAAATTAAGTAGTAAATAAAATAAAGAAGCAGACAATGAAAATAAAATTAAAAGTCTATGTCATGAAATACTATCTGACAATGGTCATTTCTACATGTTTTGTTGAGCAATTTGAGCCATTTTTGTCATCAACCGAATAATAATGACCCACAATTACCTCTTCTGTCTTTAGGGTAAAAATACCAGAAGATCAAGACCACTGCAACAATCAGCAGAATTATTCGCTGTTTATGCTTGTCACGCATTATGAATGTTCGCATTTTGGCTGCCCTGAAACACAAAACATGACAGATAAATGTTCAGTCAGTTAACACATTTCAAATCACTTTCTCTTTCTACTTTTTCAGGATACTGGGTGGATCCTCACCCTGTTCTAAGAAAACCTCCACAACTTTTGGTTGCCTCTGTGTTAATTATTTATTTATTGACATTAACGTTTCTCTTACCTGTCCATTCAGTGCGACAAGCATGTAAAATCTATTTGTTCAGCTGGAGTTCTGTTAGTAGTAGTAGTAGTTGTTGTTAAGGAGCTAGGATAGGCAGTAAAGCCTTAATACTCTCCTTCCTTGTGATTAAACTCATAGTTCAGGGTTTAGCATACAATTTTCCCAATTATGGATCAAAGCTTCTAAACAAAATTACAAACTTAGGTAACTTATCAAGGAGATTTTTATATGTTAATACACTTAGCATATTTGATTGACGATGGCAAACTATTCCAATTGGTTGCAACTCTATTAATAAACATATTCTTACGCAGGTTAGTTTTCGAGTGCTAAATACAAATTTTTCCTTCTAAGCGTCAAGTAACATTACAAGGAGGGGATGAAAAAAACATATTTGAAGAAAGGTCGTTATGGTTATTAAAACTCTTATAAGTTTCTTTTAAGTCACCTCTTATCCTTCTTTCTTTAATATCAAATAACTTAATCATTCACTGTCAGGCAAATCACAGCATTCACTTAACTTTATTGCTCTGGCTGAACTCTTTCAATTGCTGCCAACTGTCTGTGTTGACTAAACTTTTTGAAAAATCAGTCTACACTTAATAAACTTAAATGATTCATGTGAATTCTTGAGTTCTTCAAATTTTACATTGCTTATGTTTACAAGTTGAGCTTTTAAGTTTTTAATTTGATTTCAATCAAGATTTTTAAAAAAAAATGAAACAAATTAATAAAAGAACAAAGAAGACGTAAATCTATAGTCTCAATCTGCATTTGACTTTGAGACACGAACCACGAACTAGTGTAATAGTCCATAGAGAGCATCAAGCTACTTATTCCGTGTCAATACTAGACTAACTGCTAGAATAACTGTTTAAGTACAATAATTGGCATTGAGTAACTTTAGGTCTTTAGTTTACGAATGAGCTTAATTTTAAAAAATAAATAAATAAATGGACCCCTAAGCACATTTGGAATTTATGAAAACAAAGCCCATGCGGCCCAATGTGAATGGGAAAAAAAATACTAACAAATTTATTTCTGCACTGTCCACAAATTATATATATATCTCACTTCCTAAGTTTTCCCACCAGCGTTGAACAAATTCAGTCAGTTTCTACGACACTCTTCCTGCTCTTTTAGGCACTGAAGAGCGCTTCAAGATAAACAACTCTCTCCATCGATCTCGACAGCATACGTCGTCCAAATAAAATATATGTTTTTGTTTTTTTGGTTATGAAATGAATTAATGAATAAATAAATAAACAAACATAAATAATATATAAATAAATATGCCAAAGGGAAAAAAAATAACTTACCGCCGAACTTCCTCGAAGTGGCTTAACATCTTGAGTTTGATTTTGTTGGTAACAATTTACGTACGACTTTATTACTTGTTACTCTTATTTTACATCACAAAAGAATTTTATGCTAAAACTCCTGATCACACGGCAATATCTGCTTTAATGCCCTAGCCAAACTGGTACACAAACTAAACTATTACCAATTACTGTTTGCTCTATTTCCCTACAAATTGGGCATAAAACCAAATACTGCCGACATTCCAGCCCACTATATATGAATTACAGCTTTCCAAAAGATAATGTAAAAACAACCGCAGCAATTAAAAAAAATTGTCAATACTTGGAACAGCCTGCCAGAAAGTGTCTTATAGATCTAGCTGTACTTATAGTCAACAGCTTCAACGGTTAGACTTTTGACTTCTTCTGGAAAAACAACATTTATTCTCCACAAGCCTGATTAAGATTGCCACTACTAGAACATTACTCAAACTTTTTATTTTAAATTGTTATGCCACACATGCCACTGTACGTTTTGGATTTGTACCCAGACCGATCAACAACAGGTACTTTAGCCTACTACATCGAAAGCATCAAATATCAAGTATATAAAGCAGATCGAGCGAAACACTGGTTTATCATGAAAACTCACACATTTCCATGAGGTCGAACAAATCCGTTTTGGAAAAAGTCACGTTTTTTCATGCCATACTGGAAAAAAAAGAATCCTTCGACAAAACTTAATGAACCGACACTAAAAAATTTAATTATACGCACACAAACACACACACACACCCACACCCACACCCACACACACGTACACACACGCGCGCATACACACAACCCAGCACCCTCCCTCTCCCTCCCCCCTCCCCCCACACACAGCACACACACAAGAATTTAATTATACGATCTGATTTCTCACACAACCTTATTCAGCAGCACGGGTACTGTGAACAGGTCGGTCCAACATGTCAGCTTTCAAGTCAAGTACGTAGGCCTACACTGCTAAAGACGGTGCTGTACTGATTATCGAGGTACGGGACACAGGCCATTGAAATATACCTTCCAAAGCACGCATGACAGGTTTCAGGCACGCCAATTTTAACGTCCTTTGCGCGCAGCATTGCATAAGTAGATTGCTTGCTGCCGGTGGGCCTAAGTGACTGGCTGAAGAAAGGCCTGAGTAAGAAAAGCGTAAGGGTATCTTGAGAATGCAAGAATTGGTTGGTTGGTTTGTCGTTTTATTATCTTCTTTTTGGACCAAGATGATTACGACCATACACACGCATTGACACTCGCGCATTTCAACAGACACACATGTACACACGCCCACACGCATATATATATGGTTGTGGTTTGTTGTCATTGTTGTTGTTGTTGTTGTTAAAATAATATACGGTTGCCAGACCAATTTCGCGATCTAAAACATCATTACAATTATTATTTATGAAATCAGCACACGTTTTGGCGTGCCTGTTGGTTGTAACGCAACAGGCTCTAGTCACTTACGTTTTGATTTTGAGTCTTGTTTACCCCTAGTGTGAAGAAAAGGACTCTATCATACAGAGAATATTCACAGTAGCACGTCGTGTGAAGAAAAACTACCCATAGTGAAAACGTAAAAGGTGGAGTCAAACAACAGTGCCGCAGTCTCTCTCTGGTATCTGTTATCTGTGGGTGTGGGTGTGGGTGTGGGTGTAATAGTAGTAAATTGCCGTACCCGAACACCTGAGCGCATAGGGATTGTGGGTGTGTGAAAGAGAGAATTTATTAAACAAACAAACAAAAAGAAAAAGACAGCAGTAGCGGAATGTTAATAATAATGATGGTTAAAAGTTTGGTTTTTGCAAACGGTGCCATAAAAATGTTCTTTTGCAATGGCATAGGCTCAATAAGTTACCACGCACAGATCATTCATAAAGCAGATGATGAAATATAGCCAGCCCGAGCAAAGGGAAATAATCCGTTTGTTTGTTTGTTTAATCAGTTTATAGTCCCCTCTCTTCCCAATAAGGATTTTCAGAGAGGAGACTGTTAATAATAATCCGTGAGAGCGTCTCGCATTTTTGTATAGGACATAATGGAAGTTCCCCCTCTTTCCGTAATAAGCTCTTTGGTAGGCATACAATTCAACACGGTGCCGTAGGATTTCAAGGACATCTTTTGCAGGACATCTCGAAGTTCTCATTATGTGGTTACTTTCACCTTATTCTGACGCTGGTAAAAAAAATCAATGAAAGAAACTATCAATAAAACCTTTCATGCATGTGAATCACAAATATAATTATGAAAGTTACGTTGTAGGCAATTAATTGTAGTAAATGCAATACAGAGATTCAATTATTTTTTCTATAGGGATCTCTATATGAAATCAATATTTTCCTCCTCTTTAAACACAGTCACTCAAAACACATGTAGGTTATGTTTGCACGTTGTCTCAGTCACAAGCAAATAATAGCATAAAATAGGATCTAAACTTTTGTGTGCAGACACACACATGTAATCCCCCGTTGGGGTGCCGGGGGTTTTAGTATAAATAGTATCCCCACTTTCTGGAAATTTAGTGCTTTAAATTCCCACTTTCTCATTTATTCTTTCTTATTCCTGCTCTGTTCTATCAATCTGCTATACTGTAACAGCAGAAATAGTGACGACAAAATGTAGGAAATTAGCTTAGTGCAAAATAGATATCATCGAATGAAACTTGACGTTAATTCACCAGTTACCTAAAGGAAAGCCCACACATGTTAAATTAACCTCCTTCAGACAGTCACGCAGACAAGTCTCCAGATAACATCTAACAGACTTAGCGATCCAAGACTAACTAGCTTACTTGAGCCAAAACTGACCAGAACGTGGTTCCCGTTAACTAGCTTACTCCACAATGACCAGAGTCACTGAAACACTAAGTAGCCTAGGCACCGCTTATCGCGATGGATCTATCCTACAATCTACCTCTGACACTCCAATTCAAGGATAATTATACGTGTCTGATAAAAAGGGCAGGTGTGGAAAATAGTCAAATAAAAACGAATAATCCCGTATAGGCGAGATTAACTAAAACGAGAGTTAAACGATTGGTCAGAAGACTATAGGGAGCCCCTGCATGTACTTGGTGGCCCAACTTTAGCTCGTCAGTCGAATACGAAATATGAAGCTACGAGGGTCAAACCAAGGAACAAGCTGCAGTGAACGCTTATCCTCAGCCTTATCATCAAGATAGACTAGAGACGGTTTCACGGATCCCAGAGTCTAGAAGTAAAATAACATTAGTAGTTTTGATATGTGTATGTTTATTTTATATTGATTGCCATGTATTAATAATCCTATCCTATCCTGTCCCATAACCCGAAGGTCGTAGGGGCACCACAGATGATCGCTTAACCAGCATACTCCATCTTTCTCTGTCCTCAGCAGCCCTCATGGCTTCGCTCAGTGTCAAACCAGTCCATTCTCGAATGTTGTCCTCCCACCTCTTTTTCGGTCTCCCCCTTCTTCTACCTCCTTGCACTGTGCCTTGCAGAATGGTCTTTGCAAGGCCTGATGATCTGGTGACGTGGCCATACCATCGGAGTTTCCGTTTCTTCACCACTGTGAGCAGGTCATCGTGTTGTCCAATGGCTTGTGTGATGGTCTGTCGGACTTCAACGTTGGTGATGTGTTGGGTATAGGAAATGCACAGAAGTCTTCTGTAGCACCTCATCTCCATGCTTTGTATTCTTCGTTGGAGATCTGCTGTGAGGGTCCATGCTTCGCAAGCATATAGGAAGATGGAGATGACCAGAGATCGCAGCAGTCTTACTTTGGAATGTAGACTGATGGTTCTGTCTTTCCAAATGGGCTTCAACCTTGTCAGGGCAGCAGTTGTTTGTGCGATCCTGGAGAGGACTTCCTGTCGAGACCCATTGTCTGACACAATGGCTCCTAAATATTTGAAGCTGTGCACTGTGTTGAGGGATTGGCCTTGTACTTTGATGTCCGTGTTGATGCCATTGGTGTTGTTGGTCATCATTTTGGTCTTCTCTGCACTTATTTCCATTCCATAAGCTCTGGAGGTGGTGTCAAGCCTCTGTACAAGCTGTTCAAGTTCTTGTTCCTCTCCAGCCAATCCATCAATATCATCCGCAAAACGAAGATTGGAGATTGCTCTGCCCCCTATGCTGACTGTGCCTTCGTGATCTGCAAGAGCATCTGACATGATGCGCTCTAGGAAGATGTTGAAGAGTGTTGGAGAGAGTAGGCATCCTTGACGCACACCGATTGTTGTTCTGAACCAGTTCCCGATGACGCTGTTATGGAGGACTGCACTGGTAGCCTTGTCATACAGGCTTTTGATGACTTCTATGATTTTAGGGCTGATGTTGTACACTTTCATGGTTGCCCATAGAGCTGCATGCCAGACTCGGTCAAATGCCTTCTTGAAGTCTATGAACACATGATATAGATGTTGTTGGTGCTGTAGGTATTTCTCACAGATTATTCTGAGGTTGAAAATCTGTTCAGTGGTACTTCGCCCTGCCATGAATCCTGCTTGTTCTTCAGCTATGATTTGTTCAGCTTGTGGTTTCAACCTGTTGAGTATTATTTTCAGGAGGACCTTGCTGGGATGGCTGATGAGGCTGATGGTGCGGTAATTTTCACACTCCTGAAGGTTACCTTTTTTAGGAAGAGTGATGACAAGCGACTGGGTCCATGGTGTAGGCCATTCCCCACTCTGCCAGATCTTGTTACAGATAGTGGTGAGAGCATCAGTCATCGCTTCTCCTCCTGCTTGTAGCAGTTCCGCTGGTATGTTGTCCACTCCCGCTGACTTCCCTTTCTTCAGCGATTGCACTGCTGCCTCAACTTCTTCCCGGAGAATTGGGAGGATTTCTTCTTCTTCTCTGCTCTCGGGACATGCTAGAACTGATGGGTCTCCATTTGGTGTATGGTTGTAAAGGTCAGAGCAGTACTCTGTCCATCTGTCCAAGACTTCTTGTTCTTCTGTAAGGCAAATGCCAGACTTGCTTTGGATAGTGGAGACTTTGGGCTGTTTAACACTTGTCAGCCGCTTCACAGTCTGGTAGGCCTTCTTGCTGTTGTTCTTGTTCAGATTGTTCTCTATTTCCTGGCATTGATCTTCTATCCAGTTCTCCTTTGCTGTGCGCATGCCTTTTCGGATGTCATTGTTGATTTTTCGGTAGACATCAGCTCCCTGTGAGGTGTTCTTTTTCTTTTTTAACTCTCTTCGTTTATCACACAGATCCAAAAGTTCAGGTGTGATCCACGGCTTCTTCTTTGGTCGGTGCTTGCCAAGGATCTCAGTGGCGGCATCTGTTACAGCTGAGTTGAAGGTATTGGTCATGGTGTTGACATCTACTTCGCCTGCCCCCAAAATAAGCAGTGGTGCAAATTTCCCTCCAATTGTGGCCTGAAATATTTTTGCCACCTCCGGGTCTTGCAGTTTGTCCAGGTCGAACTTCAGCCTAGTGCACTTTGCTGTATTTACTCTCTTCAAATGGAGCCGGAAAGACATCATCACGAGATCGTGGTCACTTCCAATGTCTGCTCCTGGAAAAGTGCGTGTCCTGCCAATGTTGATGCTTGATCTGAAGCGTTTCTTGACCATGATGTAGTCGATCTGGTTGTGATGTTCCCGCCGGGACTGTGCCATGTCCATCGTCTGGATTTTTTGTGGAGACCAAGCGTGTTTGCCAGTACCAGATTGTTGTATCTGGCAAACTCCAATAGCCTCAGACCCCTGTCATTTGTCTCGTTGTTGCAGTGGGGTCCGCATGTGTCTCCCCAGTTGCGGTGCGCATCTTGGCCAACCTTGGCATTCCAGTCGCCTTGCACTATGACTATGTCCTTCTTCGGCACTTGGTCAAGGACCGCCTGTATATTTTCATAAAAATCCTCCACTTCGCTGTCTTCATAGTCTGATGTTGGGGCATAGGCCTGGATGATGGTAATGTTGAAAGGGGTTGCTCTCAGACGGATGGTAATGAGTCTACTGGAGACTGGGCGGCAACCCATGACAGTGGCTAGAATGTTCTTGTGGACCAAGAATCCAACGCCGTGTTCGTGCCTGTCATCTCTACCGCTGAAATAGAGCTTGTGGCCTTTGTCAGTCGTTGTTTCACCTAGGCCTTTCCAGCGCAGTTCGCTGATACCTAGAACGTTCCATCGATAGTGGTCCAGCTCGTGGGCCAGTTCTTCTAATTTTCCTTCCGCAGTTAGGGTCCTGACGTTCCAGGTTCCTATGACGATGTTGTTTCTCGTGCGGATCTTGCTATATTGTCCATCAGTAGCATACTTAACACCTCCGTCCTGGTGGCCAACGGAAGGCGCGGTCCTTGTGCCGGGTGACGGCCCGGGCGACGACCGATCCGGTATGGAATTAGTGGATTGTGTCATCATGTAGTGTGTCTTGGGCAAAAAAGACCTGGCAGGGCCCAATCCTCTCCAGGCTGTTGGCCACAGCCGAAATCCACGAATACAGTGTGGCTCGCCTTGGCCCTGAGCACGTGGTCGTTGAACCTGTAGTAACGTGAGGTTCCTCCGCCCTGGCCGGTGACTTCTGTGTAGAAGACTTTCGCCCAGTGATGCCGTGCTAACATCACCCCTGTTAGTCGCCTCTTACGACACGCCGGGAAACGTTGGGTCTATTCTATTTGCCCGAACCCACAGATAATAATATTTTCTTGATATATATATATATATATATATATATATATATATATATATATATATATATATATATATATATATATATATATATATATATATATATATATATATATATATATATATATATATATATATATATATATATATATATATAGTTACAGAAACAGATTATTGTTTCTGAGACGGTATGCATGTGAAATGATGTATCTTAGCCTTAAGATTCGAATCGAATTGTGCATATGGGAACCTTGCAGGTAGTCTGATGCTATGGACACTTTGCAGAGGAGACCACACACTTATATCTAATGAGAATATTGTAGCCAGAGCTCCAACTTTTACAGGTCAGCTCTGGGACGGTTTGTGGAGACAAACGCATGACGCTTGCTCCCGTGGTACAGAAGGAGAACAACCAAGATTCTACCTCTCCACGTCCTCTCCACGTCCGAACCTCGTAGCTACAAGACCAACCCGACTCACCCGCTCAACCTGAGAGGCAAGACTTCTCAGAAGGACCCAAACACTCTCAACGACAGAGCAGCTAAGTCACCCACAAATGCAAACTGAGTTCTACCCTCGAGAAAATAGTCAACCACTTGAATATAATCGCGTAGCATAGGATGAAGAAGACCTGCTGACAAACTTTCCCAGCACATCGAACTCTTAGAATTATTAACTTACCTGTTTAATGAAGTGCATGTAAAAGTTGTGTTGAATATATAAAATGAGAAATTACATACATACGACTGGTGTCATTCTATTTGTATTGTTGTGTAGCTATTAGTTTTCTTCTCTCGAGACATAATAATCTAGCCTTTTGATTAGTAATCAGCGTTTCTCAAGTTGAGCCAAATGATACTAAAAAGCCCGAGAACAAATATAAATTTTATGTGACCAAGCGCCGTGATCAGTCTCTCACACAGCTATGGAATTCTGGTAAAAGAACGATCGATAGTGGTAGCCCATCGCCCATCTATCAATAAGTCTTACCCCCTAGTGAGATAAACGTATCTTCCCCAGAATATCATCACATATACTATCTTCTTCTTCTTGAAAGGCATTAGAGTGTTTTACGGGGAGTGCTCTATCCTCCGGGATGGGCAGTTTTCTGGCCAAATTTGAAGTAAAAGGGTTCGGGTTAGAGATAGGAGCCGAAATAGGGCTGGTCTACTTTTGACTGTACCAGTTTGCCATGACGCATGTCTGTATGTGTGTTTGTGTGCGCGTGTAGGCCTACGTGTGTGTGTGAGAGAGAGAGAGAGTATGTGTGTGTGTGGGGGGGGGGGGGGGGGTGTGGGTGTGAACTTGTAAAAGCGACCAAATGGGTTTCAGAACTGTCCTTTTGAGTACAAAGTGGGTTTATTTGCTTGGGTTTGCTGTCAGTTCCCCCCCATTCATTTCCTCCCGTCAATTTTCCTCCTGGTCAATTCCCCCCAAGGAAACTTACTCCCTGGTTATTTCCCCCCGTTCTCAACTTCATCCCCATAGTCACTTCCCCCCATTTTTTTTACTCCCCGGTTATTTCCCCCCGTTCTCAACTTCATCCCCATAGTCACTTCCCCCCATTTATTTTACTCCCCGGTTATTTCCCCCCGTTCTCAACTTCATCCCCATAGTCACTTCCCCCCATTTTTTTTACTCTCTGGTTATTTCCCCCCATTCTCAACTTCATCCCCATAGTCACTTCCCCCCATTTTTTTTACTACCCGGTTATTTTCCTCTGTTATCAATTTCATCCTCAAAGTCACTTTCCCCCATTCTTTACTCCCCAGTTATTCCTCACTCTCATTCCCATCTCAATAAAAATATTGTTGTTTGTTGTGTTGACGATATTTTTTTTGTGATCACTGAAAATCACTGAAAATGAACATAGCTCACTGTACTCACTATTTGTGTCTCCATTTCTCATTTCTGTTCACATTTTCAAAAGTCATTGCTTCAAAATCGCAACAATATGGCAGAGGTGACACACATAGAAATTGGTACATTCATGACATCGGCAAAAGGCAAGACTGCGGATTGATTGCGGACAAAAGTAATTACATCTACCACTATCAGAAGCCATTAGCAGGAAACAAACGACGTTTCAAATGTGAGTTCCACCATGATACAAAATGCAAGGCAGCAGTGCACGTGATGGTAAGTGTTACTTATTGTATTAATAATAATAATAATACCGGATGCTAATACGCGCGTTACATCGAAGGAAGAAGAAACTCAAATCGCGGCGACCTATTCCAACATACACGCTCACGTGCAACAAACATATTACAGACACACAACAAAGACAACTGTATACAAAACATACACGTGGTGTAAAGGCAGGGAGATCGCTATTAGGAAACTGAAAGGAAAATAGCTTTTGTATTTTTAAAATTAAATTGGCTGCATCCAATATTATTTTCGACCCTACAAAACCGATATTTGAAATGTTATAAGCAATTAACACTTGACTTCAAGTGATTTAAGAGTTACGTTTACCGCCCGATGACATTCCTGAGAAAATCAGACAATCTAAAATTGGAAGGTAAGAAAGTAATAATAATATGCAAATTATATAAAAGTGTTAAACCTTCCCCTTAATACTGCTTTCATTTCCTTGTTTTTGTTTTGTTTTAGGATAGATAGATAGTCAAATGGGTATCAGAACACACATGTAAGACGGCTGGGGATAGAGCATACTTACTGTGAAGCCCGCAAAACAATGTCTGACATCCAGACAGCTGCCATGTCATCGCTCGTTCCTACACACCAGCTGCTAACTGGAAGTCTCACAACTCTATCAGAACAGAAAAAGTCCTGGGGGCACATAAACCCGGGGATGAAATTGCGACAGGGGGGAATTTTTTCGGGAGGATAAGTCCTGGGGGGAAATGACCCTGGGGATGAAATTGCGACAGGGGGGAATTTGCTCGGGAGGATCTATTCCAGGGAGGAAATGATCTGGGGGGAAATGACCGGGGGGAAATGACCGGGGAGGAAATCACTGGGGAGGAAATGACCGGATACCTTTGCTTGGAACCCATTTTGTTTCATGAACCCATTTTGTTCTAAGTGCGCGGGAGTGCTCTTTTAGTGCTTGGGAGTGCAGTTGTAGTGCATGAGAGTGTTTTAAGTACACAGGAGTGCACTATCCGGGACGGAGAAAATACAGTCCATTTTCGGAGAAATTTGGAAGAAAGTTCGACCTATTTCGTCGCCTATAGGAGACGCACTAGGTCAACTTTTTAGACGGAAAGAGCCTAGATTCTTACATTTCTAGAAGAAATTTGCGTTCTTTCCGTCAAAAAAGTGCTTTCCGATTCCTACATTCTTAAAGAAACCCATTTTGTATCGAATACAAGTATGTGTGTGTGTGTGTGTGTGTGAACCAAAGCTGAAAAAGCCTATGGTTGTGAATACAGCTGGTCACAACATTAAAAGTAGCGCAGTGTACGATTTACCTCCAGCGAAGCAGCTGGTAGCAAACAACCCGGCCTGAACGGGATCAATCAAGTCATTAAGAATTGAAGTTGACATACTATTTAACGAGGTGGATCTCTAGGCCTACAAGGTGCCTGCTAATAGGATTGGGAGAAAATATTCACTTCCAAGAAATTGTATGTTAAAACGAACCGCATTGATCACGCCCCTTCGACAGATCCTTTTGACATTCACAGTGAGTGTTGTCCCACTGAAAAAATAAGCTTACAACACAAAAAGTAATCTTTCACATTCAGATTCAGAAAACTTTATTATCTCACAAGAGAAATTCTAACATGCAATTGCTGTCAGTACAAATCAATTAAAAATGTAACAATCATATTTAAAAAAAATCCATTTATAAGTATACCTCATGCACTGACTGACACGACTGTACATAATAACATGAACATTACAGACACACTGTATCCTTACATGCATGTTCCACAATATTTGGAAACTAAACATCACCCTCATTACACTTCAACATCATAAAATCACACACACACACACACGCACACACACACAAACACACCACACACACACACATGCACACTCACACTATCCTATCCTCTCCTATCCAGTAACTCGGAGGTCGTTGGGACACCACAGATGATCGTTTAACCAGCGTACTCCATCTTTCTCTTTTCTCAACAACCTTCATGGCTTTGCTCAGTGTCAAGCCAGTCCATTCTCGAATGTTGTCCTCCCACCTCTTTTTCTGTCACCTTCTTCTGCCTCCTTGCACCGTGCCTTGCAGGGAGATCTTTGCAAGGCCTGATGCTCTGGTGGCGTGGCCATACCATCGGAGTTCCCGTTTCTTCACCACTGTGAGCATGTCATCATGTTGTCCATGTGTTCTGAGTATAGGAAATGCCCAGGAGTCTTCTGTAGCACCTCATCACCATGCTTTGTATTCTTCGTTGTAGATTTTCTGTGAGGGTCCATGTTTCGCAAACGTATACGAAGATGGAGATGACAAAGAAGCGCAGCAGCCTTACCTTGAAATGTAGACTGATGGTCCTGTCTTTCTAAATGGGCATCAACTTCGTCAGGGTAGCAGTTGTCTATGTGATCTTGGAGCGGACTCCCTGACGGGACCCATTGTCTAATACAATGGCTCCTAACTATTTGAAGCTATGCACTGTGTTGATGGACTTGCCTTGGACGTTGATGTCCATGTTGATGCCGTTGGTGTTGTTGGTCATCATTTTGGCCTTCTCTGCGCTTATTTCCATTCTATAGGCTTTGGAGGTGTTGTAAAACCCTTGTATCGGCTGTTCAAGTTCTTGTACCTCTCCAGCAAATCCATCAATGTTTTCCGCAAAACGGAGGTTACTTAGTTAGTTAGTTATTGCTTACAGGGTCCAGCGGACTGCAAAGAGCCGAATCAGGACCATAAAATCAAGACACAACTTCGCTGAAAGAGGACTCACCCCTGATCCGCATAAAGATCTACCGAAACAACTCTAGTGGTAACACTGAAGGCACTCCACCAGCCGGTCACTTTACAATAAAGACATCCGACGCAAGGGAGGCTGAGGCTATACTCTAATTTATCGAAACCCCATTTACAAAAACAAAATAAAATACAAACATTATTATTATTATAAAATATCAACAAAAGACATACATATAAAATGCCTAAATTGCCAAATAATAACATCATAGGAAGGCCCAGTGACCACTTGGCAAAAAGCGTCCAATATTCCCAAGCTGATCCAACAGACCTCACTCGCAAATGAGGAGTTTTGTCCCGGAAGAGTTTTTAAGAAAAAAGGTAGGTGACTGGTCTAGCGAAGAAGACAGTATAGTAGATTGATAGAACAGAGTAGGAATGAGAAAGAACAAAGGAGAAAGACAGCGACAGTGGGAATTTAAAGCACTAAATTTCCAGAAAGTGGGGATACTATTTATACTGAAACCCCCGGTACCCCCACGGGGATGCAAAACGGAGGTTCGAAATTGGTCTACCCCCTATGCTGACTGTGCCTTTGTGATCTGCAAGGTCATCTGAAATGATGCGTTCTAGGAAGATGTTGAAGAGAGAGAGAGAGAGTCTAGGACTCAGTCAAACGCTTTCTTAAAGTCTACAAATACATGATATAGATGTTGTTGGTGCTGTAGGTATTCCTCGCAGATTATTCTGAGGTTGAAAATCTGTTCAGTGGTACTTCGTCCTGGCCTGAATCCTGCTTGTTCTTCAGCTATGATTTGTTCAGCTTAGGGTTTCAACCTGTTGAGTATTATTTTGAGGTGGACCTTGCTAGGATAGCTAATGAGGCTGATGGTGCGATAATTTTCACTCTTCTGAAGGTTACCTTCTTTGGGAAAAGTTATGGCAAGCGACTAGGTCCATTGTGTAGACCACCCACCACTCTGCCAAATCTTGTTACAGATAATGGTGAGGGCGTCAATCATCGCTTTTCCTCTTGAAGCAATTCCGCGGGCATGTTGTCCACTCCCGCTAATTTCTCCTTCTTCAGCGATTGCATTGCTGCCTCAACTTCTTCTCGGAGAATTGGGAGGATTTCTTCTTCTTCTTCTTTTCCTCTGTTTGGGGACATTCAGATTCAGATTCAGATTCAGATTCAGAAAACTTTATTATCTCCAAGGAGAAATTCTAACATGGATTTGCTGTCCATGCTAGCATGCTAACATGCTAGCACTGATGGGTCTCCGTTTGGTGTATGGCTGTAAAGGTCCGAGCAGTACTCTGTCCATCTATCCAAGACTTTTTATTCTTCTGTAAGGCATAAGCCAGACTTGCTTTGGATTGTGGAGACCTTGGCCTGCTTAACACCTGTCAGCCACTTCACAGTCTGGTAGGCCTTCTTGCTGTTGTTCTTGTTCAGATTGTTCTCTATTTTTTGGCATTGCCTTTCTATCCAGTTCTCATTTGCTGTGCGCATACCTTTTCGGATGTCATTGATTTTTCGGTAGGCATCAGCTCCTTGTGAGGTGTTCTTTTTCTTGTTCATCTCTCGTCGTTTATCACACAGGTCCAAAAGTTCAGGTGCGATCCACGGTTTCTTTGGGCGGTGCTTGCCAAGGATGTCAGTGGCGGCATCTGTCGCAGCTGATTTGAAGGTGGTGATCATGGTGTTGACATCAACTTCACCAGCTCCTAAAATGAGCAGGTGTGCAAATTTTTCTCCAACTGTGGCTTGGAATATTTCTGCCACCTTCGGGTCCTGAAATTTGTCCAGGTCGAACATCAGCTGGAGCACTTTGCTATGTTTACTCTCTTCAAATGGAGCCGGAAGGACATCATCACAAGATCGTGGTCACTTCCGATGTTTGCTATTGGAAAAGTGCGTATCCTGCCAATGTTGATGCTTGATCTGAAACGTGTCTTGACCATGATGTAGTCAATCTGGTTGTGATGCTCCCGCTGGAACTGCGCCATGTCCATCGTCTGTTTTTGTTGTGGAGACCAAGCGTGTTTGCCTTATGACACACACACACACGCAATGTCATATCACAGGTTTCCTATTAGAAATTATGCTTCAATTAAGTATTACACAGTCAGGGAATTCTGGATAGGGGTAAAATTGCTGGATTATAAATGATAAAAGTCCAATATGGTGAACCCATACGCCACATGCACACACATACATACACCAACACACACCCAGCTTTCAGCCAACAGTTATTAAGAATTTGTACTGATTTGGGGACAACACTGTTTCTAGCTCTAACTGTGGAAACCGTTGGCACTCTAAAGCGGCGGCCAGAAGGAAGGAGTTGGTAGTGTTGGGCTAGGATGTGAGTGGAGTCTCTTGCAATCGCCCACGCTTTTTTTCTTGTTTGACTTTTTGTGCAACCAACACAAGCTCTCCTGCCACCCAACAATCTCCCGCATACATTTACAATCTTATTCAATACATTCTTATTCTCCACGCTGAGACCTTTAAACCAGAAAAGAGAACTAAAGGTCAACACAGACTGAATAAAACATCCATAAAAGTTACCTAGAACATGCTTGTTGACTTTTAAAGAGCGCAATTTCTGCAGACAATATATTCTGGACTGACATTTGTTATGGATGGAGGTAGTGTTGGAATCAAAGGTAAGTTTATTGTTTAGCTTTCCACAGTATAGTTATTTTATAAATGAATACATTCCGTAGTTTTTAGGCCTATTAATAGCAAAGGCTCGCTAACATCCTGGCGCTAAAAATAGCACCTACCCAAAACCGGTAAGAGACAGAACCCGTTAAAACAAATGCTCGTAAGGCTTTTAGTTTTAGGTTGATAAAATAAACCCTACCTTACCCTACCCTACCCCAGAGGCACACTTCACATCTCAGAAATAGGGCCAAAGGTCACACGGCCCTGGTATCGGTGTACCGTTGAAACAGAGGGAAATCACTCCCTGTCAAAACCAAAATGGAAAAGTTAGCGGTCGGTCTGAGCAACCAAAGCCCACTTTATCATCGTTTAAGGTAATAACAATGCCAATTTTAGGATTAACCCGTTTTCGTCAAAAGTATAAACAGTAAGTCCTCGGGTTACGCCGGTCTCGACTTATGTTGTTTCGTGGTGACGACGCTCCTCCCCATAAACATATAATAAATAATATTACGCGTCGTTCCGTCTTACGCGGTTTAGCGTCGTAAGCGACGTAAACAAACGGGAGCTAGTTTCTGGCGAGCGGCGGAAGAATACGCTGTGTTGTGGTTATACGGCGGGGAAGACGGCGTCGCATCCTATGCTGGCTTTGCTTGCTACGCTCAGTCACTGTACATACGCCATTTTGGTTGTTTACGCCGTCTATCTCTCTTACGTGTTTTATCGTATGCCATTAACAGTTACAGCAAGACCCGGAGGTGGCAAAAATATTTCAGGCCACAATTGGAGGGAAATTTGCACCACTGCTTATTTTGGGGGCAGGCGAAGTAGATGTCAACACCATGACCAATACCTTCAACTCAGCTGTAACAGATGCCGCCACTGAGATCCTTGGCAAGCACCGACCAAAGAAGAAGCCGTGGATCACACCTGAACTTTTGGATCTGTGTGATAAACGAAGAGAGTTAAAAAAGAAAAAGAACACCTCACAGGGAGCTGATGTCTACCGAAAAATCAACAATGACATCCGAAAAGGCATGCGCACAGCAAAGGAGAACTGGATAGAAGATCAATGCCAGGAAATAGAGAACAATCTGAACAAGAACAACAGCAAGAAGGCCTACCAGACTGTGAAGCGGCTGACAAGCGTTAAACAGCCCAAAGTCTCCACTATCCAAAGCAAGTCTGGCATTTGCCTTACAGAAGAACAAGAAGTCTTGGACAGATGGACAGAGTACTGCTCTGACCTTTACAACCATACACCAAATGGAGACCCATCAGTTCTAGCATGTCCCGAGAGCAGAGAAGAAGAAGAAATCCTCCCAATTCTCCGGGAAGAAGTTGAGGCAGCAGTGCAATCGCTGAAGAAAGGGAAGTCAGCGGGAGTGGACAACATACCAGCGGAACTGCTACAAGCAGGAGGAGAAGCGATGACTGATGCTCTCACCATTATCTGTAACAAGATCTGGCAGAGTGGGGAATGGCCTACACCATGGACCCAGTCGCTTGTCATCACTCTTCCCAAAAAAGGTAACCTTCAGGAGTGTGAAAATTACCGCACCATCAGCCTCATCAGCCATCCCAGCAAGGTCCTCCTGAAAATAATACTCAACAGGTTGAAACCACAAGCTGAACAAATCATAGCTGAAGAACAAGCAGGATTCATGGCAGGGCGAAGTACCACTGAACAGATTTTCAACCTCAGAATAATCTGTGAGAAATACCTACAGCACCAACAACATCTATATCATGTGTTCATAGACTTCAAGAAGGCATTTGACCGAGTCTGGCATGCAGCTCTATGGGCAACCATGAAAGTGTACAACATCAGCCCTAAAATTATAGAAGTCATCAAAAGCCTGTATGACAAGGCTACCAGTGCAGTCCTCCATAACAGCGTCATCGGGAACTGGTTCAGAACAACAATCGGTGTGCGTCAAGGATGCCTACTCTCTCCAACACTCTTCAACATCTTCCTAGAGCGCATCATGTCAGATGCTCTTGCAGATCACGAAGGCACAGTCAGCATAGGGGGCAGAGCAATCTCCAATCTTCGTTTTGCGGATGATATTGATGGATTGGCTGGAGAGGAACAAGAACTTGAACAGCTTGTACAGAGGCTTGACACCACCTCCAGAGCTTATGGAATGGAAATAAGTGCAGAGAAGACCAAAATGATGACCAACAACACCAATGGCATCAACACGGACATCAAAGTACAAGGCCAATCCCTCAACACAGTGCACAGCTTCAAATATTTAGGAGCCATTGTGTCAGACAATGGGTCTCGACAGGAAGTCCTCTCCAGGATCGCACAAACAACTGCTGCCCTGACAAGGTTGAAGCCCATTTGGAAAGACAGAACCATCAGTCTACATTCCAAAGTAAGACTGCTGCGATCTCTGGTCATCTCCATCTTCCTATATGCTTGCGAAGCATGGACCCTCACAGCAGATCTCCAACGAAGAATACAAAGCATGGAGATGAGGTGCTACAGAAGACTTCTGTGCATTTCCTATACCCAACACATCACCAACGTTGAAGTCCGACAGACCATCACACAAGCCATTGGACAACACGATGACCTGCTCACAGTGGTGAAGAAACGGAAACTCCGATGGTATGGCCACGTCACCAGATCATCAGGCCTTGCAAAGACCATTCTGCAAGGCACAGTGCAAGGAGGTAGAAGAAGGGGGAGACCGAAAAAGAGGTGGGAGGACAACATTCGAGAATGGACTGGTTTGACACTGAGCGAAGCCATGAGGGCTGCTGAGGACAGAGAAAGATGGAGTATGCTGGTTAAGCGATCATCTGTGGTGCCCCTACGACCTTCGGGTTATGGGACAGGATAGGATAGGATAGGTATTTTTCTTTATGTTCCGACTTACGATGAAATCGGGTTACGACGCATCAAACGAACGGATCAACGTCGTAATTCGAGGACCCTCGGTATATATATATATATATATATATATATATATATATATATATATATATATATATATATATATATATATATATATATATATATATATATATATATATATATATATATATATATATATATATAATATAATTATAAAGACAAAAACCTTCGAACTGGTGCCTTTTTAGTATTTTAACATACAAGTTAAACACATCGGCAGTGCGTAAAACTAAAGCAATGATTTGTTTTATCTATCTATACATTTTTACAATCTGGTCTATTCCCAAGCTTCGGAACGACGGATGTATCCACCGACCCAACGACCTTGACCTTTGACGTAGGGCAAAAATGATGGCACAGCGAAGCTGGCCTCTAACCCAGATGATGCTTGTTTACGAAGTTTGAACAAAATCTGTCTAATGGTTCTTGAGTTATGACACGTCCAACGGACCGATCGACCGACATTTGGCTTGTTCTGATTCTCGATTATTTCAAAAGTATTTTCAGATAAATTTGGTAACAAAAACTCCCACAAAGACACAGGGATCCGATCCTCGACAGCAGTCTTGCATTTTTATTTTTATTTATTTATTTATTTTATTTTAACAACTTTCTTATCACCAAGGTGAAATTCGGGCACTTTCGTTTTTCTGTGGGTTCGGGCAAATAGAATAGACCCAACGTTTCCCGGCGTGTCGTAAGAGGCGACTAACAGGGGTGATGTTAGCACGGCATCACTGGGCGAAAGTCTTCTACACAGAAGTCACCGGCCAGGGCGGAGGAACCTCACGTTACTACAGGTTCAACGACCACGTGCTCAGGGCCAAGGCGAGCCACACTGTATTCGTGGATTTCGGCTGTGGCCAACAGCCTGGAGAGGATTGGGCCCTGCCAGGTCTTTTTTTGCCCAAGACACACTACATGATGACACAATCCACTAATTCCATACCGGATCGGTCGTCGCCCGGGCCGTCACCCGGCACAAGGACCGCGCCTTCCGTTGGCCACCAGGACGGAGGTGTTAAGTATGCTACTGATGGACAATATAGCAAGATCCGCACGAGAAACAACATCGTCATAGGAACCTGGAACGTCAGGACCCTAACTGCGGAAGGAAAATTAGAAGAACTGGCCCACGAGCTGGACCACTATCGATGGAACGTTCTAGGTATCAGCGAACTGCGCTGGAAAGGCCTAGGTGAAACAACGACTGACAAAGGCCACAAGCTCTATTTCAGCGGTAGAGACGACAGGCACGAACACGGCGTTGGATTCTTGGTCCACAAGAACATTCTAGCCACTGTCATGGGTTGCCGCCCAGTCTCCAGTAGACTCATTACCATCCGTCTGAGAGCAACCCCTTTCAACATTACCATCATCCAGGCCTATGCCCCAACATCAGACTATGAAGACAGCGAAGTGGAGGATTTTTATGAAAATATACAGGCGGTCCTTGACCAAGTGCCGAAGAAGGACATAGTCATAGTGCAAGGCGACTGGAATGCCAAGGTTGGCCAAGATGCGCACCGCAACTGGGGAGACACATGCGGACCCCACTGCAACAACGAGACAAATGACAGGGGTCTGAGGCTATTGGAGTTTGCCAGATACAACAATCTGGTACTGGCAAACACGCTTGGTCTCCACAAAAAATCCAGACGATGGACATGGCACAGTCCCGGCGGGGAACATCACAACCAGATCGACTACATCATGGTCAAGAAACGCTTCAGATCAAGCATCAACATTGGCAGGACACGCACTTTTCCAGGAGCAGACATTGGAAGTGACCACGATCTCGTGATGATGTCTTTCCGGCTCCATTTGAAGAGAGTAAATACAGCAAAGTGCACTAGGCTGAAGTTCGACCTGGACAAACTGCAAGACCCGGAGGTGGCAAAAATATTTCAGGCCACAATTGGAGGGAAATTTGCACCACTGCTTATTTTGGGGGCAGGCGAAGTAGATGTCAACACCATGACCAATACCTTCAACTCAGCTGTAACAGATGCCGCCACTGAGATCCTTGGCAAGCACCGACCAAAGAAGAAGCCGTGGATCACACCTGAACTTTTGGATCTGTGTGATAAACGAAGAGAGTTAAAAAAGAAAAAGAACACCTCACAGGGAGCTGATGTCTACCGAAAAATCAACAATGACATCCGAAAAGGCATGCGCACAGCAAAGGAGAACTGGATAGAAGATCAATGCCAGGAAATAGAGAACAATCTGAACAAGAACAACAGCAAGAAGGCCTACCAGACTGTGAAGCGGCTGACAAGTGTTAAACAGCCCAAAGTCTCCACTATCCAAAGCAAGTCTGGCATTTGCCTTACAGAAGAACAAGAAGTCTTGGACAGATGGACAGAGTACTGCTCTGACCTTTACAACCATACACCAAATGGAGACCCATCAGTTCTAGCATGTCCCGAGAGCAGAGAAGAAGAAGAAATCCTCCCAATTCTCCGGGAAGAAGTTGAGGCAGCAGTGCAATCGCTGAAGAAAGGGAAGTCAGCGGGAGTGGACAACATACCAGCGGAACTGCTACAAGCAGGAGGAGAAGCGATGACTGATGCTCTCACCACTATCTGTAACAAGATCTGGCAGAGTGGGGAATGGCCTACACCATGGACCCAGTCGCTTGTCATCACTCTTCCTAAAAAAGGTAACCTTCAGGAGTGTGAAAACTACCGCACCATCAGCCTCATCAGCCATCCCAGCAAGGTCCTCCTGAAAATAATACTCAACAGGTTGAAACCACAAGCTGAACAAATCATAGCTGAAGAACAAGCAGGATTCATGGCAGGGCGAAGTACCACTGAACAGATTTTCAACCTCAGAATAATCTGTGAGAAATACCTACAGCACCAACAACATCTATATCATGTGTTCATAGACTTCAAGAAGGCATTTGACCGAGTCTGGCATGCAGCTCTATGGGCAACCATGAAAGTGTACAACATCAGCCCTAAAATCATAGAAGTCATCAAAAGCCTGTATGACAAGGCTACCAGTGCAGTCCTCCATAACAGCGTCATCGGGAACTGGTTCAGAACAACAATCGGTGTGCGTCAAGGATGCCTACTCTCTCCAACACTCTTCAACATCTTCCTAGAGCGCATCATGTCAGATGCTCTTGCAGATCACGAAGGCACAGTCAGCATAGGGGGCAGAGCAATCTCCAATCTTCGTTTTGCGGATGATATTGATGGATTGGCTGGAGAGGAACAAGAACTTGAACAGCTTGTACAGAGGCTTGACACCACCTCCAGAGCTTATGGAATGGAAATAAGTGCAGAGAAGACCAAAATGATGACCAACAACACCAATGGCATCAACACGGACATCAAAGTACAAGGCCAATCCCTCAACACAGTGCACAGCTTCAAATATTTAGGAGCCATTGTGTCAGACAATGGGTCTCGACAGGAAGTCCTCTCCAGGATCGCACAAACAACTGCTGCCCTGACAAGGTTGAAGCCCATTTGGAAAGACAGAACCATCAGTCTACATTCCAAAGTAAGACTGCTGCGATCTCTGGTCATCTCCATCTTCCTATATGCTTGCGAAGCATGGACCCTCACAGCAGATCTCCAACGAAGAATACAAAGCATGGAGATGAGGTGCTACAGAAGACTTCTGTGCATTTCCTATACCCAACACATCACAAACGTTGAAGTCCGACAGACCATCACACAAGCCATTGGACAACACGATGACCTGCTCACAGTGGTGAAGAAACGGAAACTCCGATGGTATGGCCACGTCACCAGATCATCAGGCCTTGCAAAGACCATTCTGCAAGGCACAGTGCAAGGAGGTAGAAGAAGGGGGAGACCGAAAAAGAGGTGGGAGGACAACATTCGAGAATGGACTGGTTTGACACTGAGCGAAGCCATGAGGGCTGCTGAGGACAGAGAAAGATGGAGTATGCTGGTTAAGCGATCATCTGTGGTGCCCCTACGACCTTCGGGTTATGGGACAGGATAGGATAGGATAGGACAGCAGCCCCATGTAAAGCGGTTTACCCAAGGTGTATGCTGGGTGTGTTCTTGTCACCGGCACTCACCCGTCTAGGACATGAGCGTCAGGATCTTTAAAGTCCGTTATGATGGAAAGCATGCGACACAGACTATACCTCGGTTTATACTCTCATCCGAAGGAGTAGGAAACGGGAGTAAAGTGTCTTACCCAAGGCCACAACACAATGCCCCGGCCTGGGCTCGAACTAGGGACCTTCAGATCCGCAAGACAGCGCTCTAACCACTCGGTCACCGCGCCTCCGCTTCTTGCATACATTATAGAAAAGGAGCCAACAGCGCGAAACGAATGCACTGCTACAACGGTCTATTCCCAAACCCGTATTTATTTAATTCATGTTATTGAATCACTTTTAAATAGCGCTTTTCCAGCTCCAGAGCTGCTCAAGGCGCTGGCCAATACAGTATCTCACTCAAGCCGCCCGAGGCGCCCACTTGCAAACTTTCAGTGAGTGCATAGTCTGACGCCAAGACCACTGAGCACGATCCTGGGCTGCCGGGGATGGGGAAAATGGACCTATAGTCTAGGACATGAGCGTCAGGATCTTTCAAGTCCATGCGATTGAATGCGTGCGTGCACAGACTATAACATCGGTTTATACTCTCATCCGAACCAGCATGTTTTTATCTTCACGCGTACCCCTTGGGGTCATGAGCAATCTTGTCACTGTAGATTGTTCTAACCTATAAAGGGAAAAGTAAAAGCCCCAGTTGAAAACCTGTCTTGCCTTTGTAGGCATGACAGTTTCACTGCGGCAACAGTCCCCCCCCCCCCCCCCCCCCCCCCCCCCCCCCCCCCCCGTTGGAGTGCCGGGGGTTTCAGTATAAATAGTACCCCACTTTCTGGAAATGTAGTGCTTTAAATTCCCACTGTCGCTGTCTTCCTCCTTTGCTCTTTCCCATTCCTGATCTGTCCTATCACTCTGCTATACTATCTTCTTCTTCGCTAGATCAATGACCTACCTTTTTTCTTGAAAACTCTTCCTGGACAAGACTCCTTGTTTGTGTATGAGGTCTGTTGGATCAGCTTGGGAGTGTTGGACGCTTTCTGCCGGGTGGTCACTAGGGCTTCCTATGATTGTATTATTTAGCACTATAGGCATTTTATATGTATACGTTTTTGTTGATGATTTGTAATGATGGTTGTATTCTATTTTGTTTTTGTAACCGGGGGTTCGCGTAGTTGAGGTAAACCCTCAGCCGTCCCCCGCGTGGGATGTCTTTATTGTAAAGTGACTGGCCGGTGGAGGGCATTCAATTTTCCCACTGGGGTTGTTTCGGCATATCTTTTATGCGGATCGGGGGTTGTCCGGTCCTGATTTGGCTCGGAAGAGTCCGCTGGACCTAAAGCAACAATAAATCAAATCAAATCTTCACGCGTATCGAAAGAATACAGACCTATTTTATACTAGCTGCGGAACTTTAACAAAGGCCTATAATTGTCGTTTCGATCCAAGTAAAAGACAAAAACATGTATAGGTTGGTTCGTACGAGTTGGGAGTCGCATTCGCTCCGCAGCTGTTGTCTTCCTTTTAACTAACTACATATATCATTTATGCAATGTGATAATGCTGTCTACCCGCTTTGCTATCGATCCCGCAGATCAGCAATATCAACAGCCGTCACCGCGCTACCAGCTGTAGCTTTCTTCTACACGGTAATAATACCTACTCAGTATGACCACTCTAGATTCTGGGAACATTATACTCTACTAATTACAAATAGCCTACATTTTGGTCCATCAGTGAAATCAACATTCAGCTCTTTCGCAACAGTTCCCGTAGGCTTTTTATCGAAACGTGTCCAGATATCGACCACACCTCGCCAAAAACAAACACAGAAATGAAGCGTTCGGGATGTGCTGATTAAACAACTAACATTTCCATTTCACCGTGTATCTAATGCAATCGAAAATGGGTCTGTGTAGACCTCCTGTGTGCCCGAGAAAAAGAGAGAGAAATGCACAGTTCTGACGGTCACCAATTCGGCATGAACATACCTTAATTAGTCTATGTCCCTGGGTATGTTTCTACGGCATGGAGTTTTCTCTCAAATTTTCACAAATACACCTTGATTTTACAAGCGAAATTTTCGATCGACAGGCTTCAGAATCGCCGCAATTTTGACTCCTTGTCGATCCGAGTTATGCTCCTTTCTCCTCTGCAAATAATAAATAATTATATGACTCGTCACACCGAAAGGATACCAGAGGCAGCATTTTTAGGTTTGGAGTTAGACTATATATCTTTTTTTCTGAAACTATAAGCAAATACCTTTATTTTTATATATAATTCATAGTTGTAGGTCACAAATTTAACAAGTTGTTACACATTAAAGGTACAATGTGTAAGAAAACTAGGGTTGAGGAAATGGCCACCAATGTTTACCCACAGGCTGTGAAGTCTGTAGGCCTTGCCTCAATTACATACTATACATAGAAGGTCCTCCACTCCTTTCGACATCCGGTTTCGACTGACCCCCCAAAAACGACTTTCCTACCTTTTGTGCCCACTTCAAACTCAAACGGAGGGGCCAGACGAATCACAAACACTCATAGCAACACATTCGTTACACTTCCAACGATGTCGGCTCCAATTTTCACTGCGAATTTGGTCAAAAACGCAGTCACATAAGCTGGTTCGAATTTGGACACCACGCCGTTCGTCGATACTATATATAGCAATTCCTTTACGACCTTTCATTGGTCGCTAAGAATACGCGGTATTAGGCCTAATGAAGGGCGGACTACTCTAAAACTTTAAAACCTTTTAACGAATTCGAAAGTCGCCAACGATCTTTTGTTTATATCGCTAGAGTGGTTTGCCCTTCATTAGGCCTAATAGCGCGTATTTTTAGGCGACCAATGAAATATCTTAAAGCAATTGCTATATATATAGTATCGACGAACGGCGTGGTGTCCAAATTCGAACCAGCTTATGTGACTGCGTTTTTGACCAAATTCGCAGTGAAAATTGGAGCCGACATCGTTGGAAGTGTAACGAATGTGTTGCTATGAGTGTTTGTGATTCGTCTGGCCCCTCCGTTTGAGTTTGAAGTGGGCACAAAAGGTAGGAAAGTCGTTTTTGGGGGGTCAGTCGAAACCGGATGTCGAAAGGAGTGGAGGACCTTCTATGTATAGTAAGCCTATGTAATTGAGGCAAGGCCTACGGACTTCACAGCCTGTGGTTTACCATCCTATGAGGCATCGTTTTGCTTAGTTACCATTGTTTCTTTTCAGCAGAATTTACCAAAACACTTCATAACATCAGATCTATCAAGTGTAACACAAGTTTTGTCAAGATATAAAGTTTATTGAAAAATTATTTGGACGAGAGAGTAGGTTAGCAGCAGCTGCCATTTCAATTTCTCAATAAGTCAAGAAATCTTTATTCCACAAAAACAAGGGACATTTTGTTGTGTTACAGTGCATTCATGGCAAAAGGTAATAATAAAACAAGACAATAGAACACCCCTCTCCCCTTTTCCACTTAATTTTAATATATCACATGCATTCAAAACACGCGCTAGTCGCTTCGCATACATGTCGGAATCAAAAGCACTTCGCCAACCGGTAGTATGCGAGTTGTCTTTCCTTAGCGAAAACTGCCCAATGATAACCGTCGACAAAGACTGGTTGCTAGGTACCTTATGTTTTCTGCTCTATGATTGGCTACCACTGTGAAGGGATGTCTTTTGAGGCTGTGTTATTCGCTTTGGTTGGATTCTTTCAAATTATAACGAAGACATCAAAATTCGTGGCGCTCTGACATTTCCATTAGTGTATAACACGTTTTGACCGAGTAGGGCATGCAGCTATGTGAGCAACAATCAGAGCGTACAGCATCAGTCCTAAAATAATTGAAGTCATCAAAAGCCTGTATGACAAGGCTACCAGTGCAGTCCTCCACAACAGCGCCATCGGGAACTGGTTCAGAACATCAATCGGTGTGTGTCAAGGATGCCTACTCTCTCCAACACTCTTCAATATCTTCCTAGAGCGCATCATGTCACATGCCCTTGCAGATCACGAAGACATAGTCAACATAGGAGGGAGAGCAATCTCCAACCTCCGTTTTGCGGTTCACATTGATGGATTGGCTGGAGACGAAGAAGAACTTGAACAGCTGGGACAGAGGCTTGACACCATCTCCAGAGCCTATGGAATGGAAATAAGTGCAGAGAAGACCAAAACGATGACCAACAACACGAAAGGCATCAACGTGGACATCAAAGTCCAAGGCCAATCCCTCAACACAGTGCATAGCTTCAAATATTTAGGAGCCACTGTATCAGACAATGGGGCCCGACAGGAAGTACTCTCCAGGATCACACAAACAACAACTGCGCTGACGAGGTTGAAGCCCATTTGGAAAGACAGGACCATCAGCCTACATTCCAAGATAAGGCTGCTGCGCTCCCTTGTCATCTCCATCTTCCTGTACGCTTGCGAAACATGGACCCTCACAGCAGATCTACTACGAAGAATACAAAGCATGGAGATGAGGTGCTAGAGAAGACTTTTGGGCATTTCCTATACCCAGCACATCACCAACAACGAAGCCCGACAGACTATCACACAAGCCGTTGGACAACACGATGACATGCTCACAGTGGTGAAGAAACGGAAACTCCGATGGTATGGCCACGTCACCGGAGCATCTGGCTTTGCAAAAACTATTCTGCAGGGCACGGTGCAAGGAGGCAGAAGAAAAGGGAGACAGATAAATAGGTGGGAGGACAACATTCGAGAATGGACTAGTTTGACACTGAACGAAGCCATGAGAGTTGCTGAGAACAGAGAAAGATGGAGTACGCTGGTTAAAAGATCATCTTCTATGGTGCCACAACGACCTTTGAGTTACGGGATAGGATAGGATAACACGTGGGAGATTCTGCAAGGGATGAATGTCGAAATTGTTGTAAACGGCATTGTTTCGGCAATTACATGCACTAAATGTCATATTTTTATTATGTAGAGTTCAAAATATGGCTTAATATTTCTGAACAAGAAAGATAGATGCCCATTGTAGTCAAAAACGCAAAAAAAAAAGTCAAAATTGCCCAGATTGACGCTATGCACCTATACCGGTCCAGCTCAGAATCGCGTCGGTCGGTTTTGGTACCCGTTCGGGGAATCGAGTACACATTGTGAACGTTCAGCGAATACTGTCGTCTGCGTTGAGAAGAGGAAAAGAGTTCAAAAAGAGAACATGAAGTGTGAGTCTTCGAGTATATATAATAATAATAATAATAATAATAATAATAATAATAATAATAATAATAATAATAATAATAATAATAATAATAATAATAAAGGATGCTATATACGCGCCTTTCCCCAAATCAATCAGGCTCAAAGCGCGGCGATCTATACCAACATACACGCTCACCTGTCTCATCCACCCTCACACACACCAAATACACATCCATCACTCAAACAGGGGGTGTAAAGGCAGGAAGATCGCTATTAGAAAACGGAAGAAAATCGAATTTTTATTTTTATTTTTAAAATTTTTATATTGAAGGGAGGGAGGAAACCGGAGTGCCCGGAGAAAACCCTCGGTTACCTCAACAGTCTCGTACCTAAGTCACATACGTTCGCCCCTTGCGGGAATCGAACCCGACACCTTCGGCATAGGAAACCGGCGACTTATCCACTGCGCCACTAGGCCATCACGTACATTCCCGGGGATTTCAGTATAAATAGTATCCCCACTTTCTGGAAATGTAGTGCTTTAAATTCCCACTGTCGCTGTCTTTCTCATTTGCTCTTTCTCATTCCTGCTCTGTTCTATCAATCTGCTATACTATCTTCTTCTTCGCTAGACCAGTCACCTACCTTTATTCTTTAAAACTCTTCCGGGACAAGATTCCTTATTTGTGTATGAGGTCTGTTGGATCAGCTTGGAAATATTGGACGCTTTCTGCCAGGTGGTGACTATGGCTTCCTATGATGTTATTATTTAGCAATGTAGGCATTTTATATGTATGTGTTTTGTTGATATTTTATAATGATGTTTGTATTCTATTTTGTTTTTGTAAACGGAGGTTCCATAAATTAGAGTACAGCCTCAGCGTCCCCTGCGTGGGATGTCTTTATTGTAAAGTGACTGGCTGGTGGAGAGCTTTCAGTTTTACCACTAGGGTTGTTTCAGCTGATCTTTTATGCGGATTTAGGGTTGTCCGGTCCTGATTTGGCTCGGAAGAGTCCGCTGGACCTAAAGCAATAATCATGTAATGTAATTATTATTATTGTATTGTTTTGTGTTGTATTGTACATAAAAGGCTAAGACTGTTACATACCAGACACATTATATTGATAAACACCTCAGCAACATTTGGAACTTGGAATGTTTTGCATTAAAAAAAAAAGAGACAGTATCATATCCTAAAGATTGCACACCGCTAAACGAGCATATGTGCACGCGCCTTTGGCGCTTTTCGCGTTCTATAATAACAAACAGTTGGGACATATAATTACATAAACAAAGTACTGTATGTAAGCTTATCATAGGCACCCAAGATTGCAATTCACGGGGAAGTTATTAATATTCAGCGAAGGACGATGGAAGAATAAAATAAACAGAACCTGTAAGCATATCACAGGCACTTAACATTGCAACCAGTAGAAGGGACAGTTAAAAAAATAATCCACAGCGGACAGTGAGAAACAGAACCTGAAAAGTGTAAGCTCATCACAGGCACCCAACGCTGCAACCAGTAGCAGGGACAGTTAAAAAGATAATCAACTGAACAGCGGACAATGAGAAAAATAAAATGAGTACAACTCGGTCGGATTGAGTTAGATCCTGTATCAGCCAGCATCTTGAGCAGTTCTTGAGCTAGAAAAGCGCTATATAAAAATGTGTAAACAATTTTTTTTAAATCAGGGGTACGCTATATTGCACTTATGGAGCCATTAAAAAATAACCAACAACCATGAACAACGCGCGGAACATGTTAATGTGAGGTAAACAGACCGAACATGTGAGGTTACGTTGACACACACGTAGGCCTAAGTCTGCAGAACCTTGCAACATCGCAGCAACAACGACGCACTGTTTATATATATATATATATATATATATATATATATATATATATATATATATATATATATATATATATATATATATATATATATATATATATATATATATATATATATATATATATATATATATATATATATATATATCCTTATAAACTATGGTTTCTGGGCACCTTAAAAGTCACCAACCGGTCATTTGGGTACCCGACTTTGGATCTGGGGACCCAGCTGGGTCCCCGGATGCAAACTTGTTTTTTCCAACCTAGTTCCAGTCATTCTCCAAAAAAAGGCAATTACCGAAGTCGAACGAAGCTCTCCGAGTCGAGCGAAGCTATCCGATGTTTTACAAACGAATGCTGGCAGGACTACGTGAAACCACAGGCTGGGAAGTCTCGTCTTTCGTAGGCCTCAATTACATACTATACTACGTACGTATGTATGAGGCCCACGAGTTTACAAAGAGTAAGACAAAAGAAAATACTTCAGAGCCTGTGGTGAAACATTCGTGCATAAAAAATAGCCGCTGTTGCTTCTAGATCTAATTCTGTTTTGATCTGCACAGCTTCAAGCTGTAAGTCAAGTCGAGATTCGCATTTTGAAGCAGTTATTATTATTATTATTATTATTATTATTATTATTATTATTATTATTATTATTATTATTATTATTATTATTATTTTATGATGATAAATACTGACACAATTAGTAATAAAGAATGAAAGTAATACCTAACACATAATGCACACATACAACGATTTCACATCTATATCAACAATAAAACCATGACAAAACTTCAAAGTGCTATGGATACGTTGATGTCCCTTCAGCACAACAAGGCAAAGCAAGTTTATAATGGTCTCAAAAAACAGTGACATTTTTATTGTAAGCACCAAATCAATTATTTATTTAACTAATATTATTCTTTTTTAACTGATACAGTAAATTTGTTGTATGTATTTCAATGATAATTATGTATTTTAATGAGAAACACCTATTAAAAAAAATGTTGCGTGGCAGGCGGAAATTTCCATAAATCATCTGAAAACTTTGGTAAATCTATAAGAAAAAATAACCAGTAACACCATCTAAATATTTCGGGTTACGCCCAACTTCAGCAAAAACAAACAAAACGTCACTGGCCATATTTACAGCATTGAGCACGCACAGCAGCACACTATTTTTTTTAAAAGTAGGAATAATAATAATAGTAATAATAATAATAATAATAATAATAATAATAATAATAATAATAATAATAATAATAATAATAACAAACAAAACAAATAAATAAAATAATAATAATAATAATAATAATAATAATAATAATAATAATAATAATAATAATAATAATAATAATAATAACAAACAAAACAAATAAATAAATTAAAGATTTAACTAAATAACTATACTACTACTACTACTACTACTACTACTACTACTACTACTACTACTACTACTACTACTACTACTACTACTAGCGAAGTTGTGGTCTTGATTTTGTGTTCCTGATTCGGCTCTTTGCAGTCCGCTGGACCATGTAAGCAATGAATAACTAACTATTAATTTAACTCTGATCTCGAGTTATAAAAAAAAATATTCACTTAGCCTACTCGTCCTTCTCCGGAAATGTAAAGATTCGAATATTATAAAGTATAGGCCTAAATATTATTAATTAGATAGATATAGTGTTTACATTTATTTACGTATAAAACAAACAATACAGGTTTAATAATTATATTCAGCTAGTGAGCTTCTTCGCTGCGCGGAGACTGACCTATAATGTAGATTAAGCCTATGTATACTGTATAACAGTGTCTACTTGGTTCTAGGCAGGAAATGGGGAATGCTGTTATTAGCCTACTGCTGAGAACTAACAAAATGCAAATCAAGGAACGTAACTATTAAATATGGTCGATAATAATTATGCTCATATTAACAAAGTATACCATTGCGAAATGCTAATCTGTGTAAATCGAACAGAATTAGAAGCAACAGCGATCATTTTTAATGTCAACTAGTCGTAGTCATGCAAGCATCATTTCGTAACACATTGGAGAGCTTCGTTCGACTTCGGTGATTGCCTTTTTGGGCGAATGACTGGAACTAGGTTGGAAAAAACAAGTTTGCTCCCCGGATCCAAGGCGGCTCCCAGAAAACGATCTTAGGGTAAGCGCAGTGCCTCGACGATTAGGGTAAGGCAGTGCCTTGACGATTAGGGTAAGGCAGTGCGCTCGAAACGGGTTAGGGTTAGGGTTAGCGGTCCGTCTACAAGTGATAAAATTACATGCAATTATAGTGGGGGTACCCAAAAGCAAGGGGGTATATATATATATATATATATATATATATATATATATATATATATATATATATATATATATATATATATATATATATAACCTGAGACTTGTGAGCTGAATCATTCTTCGTTGAATGTTTTGGAATAACCCAGAGTATGACACATGACTATTAACGTTTTAAAAAATCAAAATCCCACTTGCGCGAATTACACGTCATTTATTTGTATTGTTCTTATATATAGGATAGCGCGAATTGCACGTCATTTATTTTTATCGTTGTTATATATAGGATAGCGCGAATTACACGTCATTTATTTTTATCGTTCTTATCTATAGGATAGCGCGAATTGCACGCCATTTATTTGTATCGTTGTTATATATAGGATAACGCGAATTGCACGTCATTTATTTTTATCGTTCTTATTTCTTATATATAGGATAACGCGAATTGCACGTCATTTATTTGTATCGGTCTTATATATATATATATATATATATATATATATATATATATATATATATATATATATATATATATATATATATATATATATATATATATATATATATATATATATATATATAATAGCGCTGTTTCCTGCTCAAGAAGTGCTCAAGGCGCTGGATGATACAGGATCTAGATCTAAGGCACCCGAGGCGCCCACTTGCTATCTTTAAGCACACTGTCTCACGCCCCAGACCCCTGAGCTCATTGTTTGGCGACCGGGAATGGACGAGGGGAGGAGAGGTCTAAGCTCTCGCTGGTGCCTATACTGATGTAGCCAGCACTCATCCGTTTAGGACATGAGCCTCAGGATCTTTAACGTCTGTGTGGCGGAATGCGTGCATGCACAGACTAAACCTCGGTTTATACTCTTATCCGAAGAGAGTTTCGTTATGCACACTTATTCAGTTATTATCAGTACCTAGAGATAAAATAACTTACCTCTGTGTACACGTCTAAGCCGTTCTTTTCACGTATCCTCTGGGTAAACTGCTCTCTTGATATTATACTTACATGTACAGTTGTCCGGGCGTCAGACCATGCGCCCAAAGGCTGCGGTTGGGCGTCTCGGGCGGTTTGAGTTAGATCCTGTATCGGACAGCGCCTAGAGTCTGGTCAAGTACGGCGAGATAAGTGCGCTATAAAAATCCTCAATAATAATAATAATAATAATAATAATAATAATAATAATAATAATAATAATAATAATAATAATAATAATAATAATATGTCTTTGCAATGAAAGAGCTGCGAGAGACTGACAAATGTGCGTGTGCAGATGTGAGAACATAGTTCAACTTTGAACTTTGGAAGCATTGTGTGTAATAACGAGTAGTAGTAATTTTATTTTCAACTGTCAAAGTCATAAACTATTTAAGCAGCAAGAGATTTTTCGATTTTTTCCTGTTTGTGCTTAGTGACCTAAAACGGGCTATAATTATCAGCCTTCACACATGGCTCAGCGAAGGCGGAAAATACGAGAGTAACGTACTAAGCCTACGCATGCATGTACGGCCTGTCCAAATGGAGAAGAAAAATAAAAGCATACTTACATGCTTGGAGAGGAGTCCATAGTTTGGAAACAAAACTGAACAGTGACCTTAACGCTGACACGAGCAACAAAAGGGATACGTGGGGGCCTAGAAATCCTTGTTTGTTTCTACAATTGCGAGTGTCTACAACAGTTCGATTCGAAGCAGCTATCGCCTTTTGATAACAGCATAAACGTTTTATAGTCAGCTCTGTAAGCCTAGCTAACTGCACTGACAGCTGACGGTGACAATGGGAGAGAGAGAGAGAGAGAGAGAGAGAGAGAGAGAGAGATTAACCGACAGACAGAGAAAGAGAGACAGACAGTGACAAACAGACCAGATTGTATTGTTGTTGAATAGAGTGAAATTCTTATTGTCAGGGATTTTTGTCGTGTTTGCCCTTGTATGTTGCATGGAATTTGTATCACGTGAAGGTTGTGCATGGTTCCGGTGCAATTTGACCATGTTTGATGAAATGAACTCTAAAGCATTGTGTCACCGAACTTCGTGTAGGGATTCGCACTTAAAAGGATCTGAAGAAGAACAAAAAAGCACTTCTGTTTATATGTGCATGTGTACTAATCAGATGACCTGCTCACAGTGGTGAAAACACGGAAACTCCGATGGTATGTATGGCCACGTCACCAGATCATCAGGTCTTGCAAAGACCATCCTGCAAGGCACAGTGCAAGGAGGTAGAAGAAGAGGGAGACCAAACAAAGAGGTGGGAGGACAACATTCGAGAATGGACTGGTTTGACACTGAGCGAAACAATCAGGGTTGCTGAGGACATGGAAATATGGAATATGCTGGTTAAACAATCATCTGTGGTGCCCCTACGACCTCCGAGTTACGGGATAGGATAGCATAGGAGAGGTACTAATCAACTGTGTGTGTGCGTGTGTGTGTATGTGTGTGTGCGTGAGAGAGAGAGAGTTGTGTGTACTTGTTTACACGGCATTCTTTTGACAAACTATAGTGAACAGCTACATACCTTGTTTTGACAGCCCTCGTTGTTTTGACGTCAAACCAATGATCCGTTATGGTAAGGGCTGTGTTAGGGTTAAGGTTGCGTTAGAACACTTAAAAATACTTTGTAGTTTTTTTAAAGGAGACGAAATATGACCCACTGTCAACACAACGTATGTGGCGTTTCAGGAAAGTCTTAATAACGCCGTGAAAACATGTGTAGGTGCGTGCATGTGTGCGTGCGTGCCTGTGTGTGTGTGCATGCGCGCGTGCGTGTGTGTTTGTGATGATTGCTTGCTTCAGTAAAGAGCAATGTTGGTCTATGTGTGCACACACTGTATAAATTATGAGACAGCCTCCCAGGCAATGTAGGGTAAACTAACTGTCCTTACAGCTGATGTAATATAGATGCAATCTACCTAAAACACAAACTCATAAAACGGCGGAAACCGCTGACTGAACTTAATATGGAACCACAGGAGAATCGATCTGCTGCTACCCCTATGCTAACAGGGATACACTAATTATTTTCCAGGATCCATTCTTCTTGATTAGTGCTCCTGTGGTAAAAAAAAAAAAAAGGTAAAGGTAGTCCCATAGCCTTGTGGCCGTAGGGGAGCGTGATGTTGGAGATCACACTTATCTTGGGCCAGCGTAATGAGGGTGATGCCCAACTCTCTCCCTCGCTGCTTTACCTTCCCCACCCTCAAGAGAGTAGGTACTCAATCACAGTTGAGTCAACTGGGGGCGTTGTTGTTTTGTCGCTTCACAGCGGTCACCCATCCAAGTGCTAACCGCACCGGACGGTGCTTCACTTTCGACACAGTAGCGAGTGCTCCAACCACTGCACTATCCGACACCCCAGTGCTCCTGTGATGGAACTCAAACAGCCCAAGTCACAAACTTGCTGCCAGCTGCGCATTGTCCAACGCCACGAACTACTGGGTGACCCCGACGATTAAAACAATATGCATTGGGGCACAGGTAGCAGTTTTTCTCTTCTACTACTACTACTACTACTACTACTTAATCTTATTTTCCTTCTTTCTACTTCTTCCTCTTCTTCTTCAGGATTATCAATGTGGATAGGAGCCTATCAACTTTGGAGTTGTGAGGGCTTTGACAACATTAATTTGATTATTTACTCAATCGTTCTCATATATCACTTTTACAGCTCAAGATAACGGTTCAATATAGCCTACACGTGGCTTGGTCTAAACGCGTGGACGTATAGACAGGGGGACGTAGAACAACGTGTAAATTGTCCTAACAGATGGAAAACCAATTTCTGCCACGTAAAGTAACAATCCTAAAATTGGCAGGATTTGAAGCCGGGTTCGTTAGCATACAGTACTTTGTCGCGCACTTTTATCTTGCTAGCTATCATCGTACCTTGACAGTGTGACCTGCCGTTTTGTCAGGACTTGATCCCTGCAGTAAAGACTACGTGTAGATGCGGCCACACACTAAATTCATTTTGAGTCAACAGATAATAAACCACAGCTGCCGTGACAAGGTTGAAGCCCATTTGGAAAGACAAAAACCATCAGTCTACACTCCAAGGTAAGGTTGCTGCGCTCCATCGTCATCTCCATCTTCCTATACGCTCGCGAAATGGACCCTCACAGCAGACCTACAACGAAGAATAGAAAGCATGGAAATGAGGAGCTACATAAGACTTCTAGACAAATCCTATAGTGGCGGAATGGGAGGCGACTGGTTCATGCTTGGGAGGGGTTGTCTACTTTCATTTGTTGGTTAGTCTAGCCTTGGGTGGCTCCTGCTGTGCAAAATCTTTGGGTGTTGCCATTGGGTTATGCAGGACAAGGCGACATGACATATGTTCTGCCCGCCTGACCATTTGTCTTCTGCTTTTGGTGGTGATCAGGAATCCACTGTCGGCAGGCATTTTATGCAGGTCGGTGGCAGTGACTTGTAGAGATTGTCGTGGCTCTAGTAACCGCCAAACCGGTTTACTTATCAACACGCGTCACCGCCTTGCAGTTTATTTCAAGGGAATCAAAAACCAAGTGGTGCTGAAGTTACCCTGCACTCAAACAGAATTTACCTTATCATATGTAATAAGCACTGTAAGCAAGGGGCGACCACTAGATCTAACGGGGGGTAATCGTTGCTCAAACTGACTGTTGACTCCTTTTTTTTGCTATGTAAACAAAACAACTGTGCTTACTATAAACACTTCCATAGCGGTGCTGAATGTATTTATTTATTAAAAATAAAAAACCAATCTTGATATTGTTAGTAGAGTTAACAGGTACATCAACACATGAATTTATCGATTTATTCCTGTTTCACAACCGTACTTTTAAAAGAAGTGTGTGCGCGCGCGTGTGTGTGTGTGTGTGTATGTGCGCGCGCGCGTTTAATCCTGTTATGTCCTGTTTAGGACAACACCCACCGTGAGTTTGAAAAGAATCCGTAACGCTGAAATGCGTGAGTTTGGGGTCCTTTTAAACGATACAATTATATTGACTTCATGTTATTAAATGCTTTAGTGTATTTTTTATGGGGAAAAGAAATATTGTTCAGTATTGACTTGGCGGCTATAGTATCCTTCTGATACGCCGTAGTAGTAAAATCGTGTTTTACATCCTAAGGCACAAACAAGGTTACTTAGTTAGTCAGTTAGTTAGTTAGATAGTTAGTTAGTCTTTGTTTATAGGGCCCGGTACAACGATAAGACGATTAAACTTAAGCTTTGTCTCTCCGTCGTAGCACAGTGGTAGAGCGTTCGCCTGGCACACCGATGAACCCAGGTTCGAATCCCGTGGTGGGCAACATAAAAAGTGGCCATTTTCCCTGTCCATCTTAGCAATGTGATTGCTCTGGTGGTTCAGTGTTGAGTAAGGTCCGTACTTCCTCCTCCCTGAGATGGTTATCCCCGTCTGCCATATCGCCAATGGTGGGTGTAGACGTTAAGCTTAAAGTATTACAAAGAAAACTAACAAATAAAACTTATGTGATGGTTTAAAAAACACACATGAAACTGCTGAGTTAATTTCAGTGATACACAATAATAGCACGTTCTCAAACTATGTGGCGTTGTATGGTGTGGTTTGAGTGGTGTGGTGTGCTCTGGTGTGCTCTGGTGTGATGTGCAGTATTGTTTTTTATTGTCTTGCCTTGACTTGCCTTGCATTGTATTGTTTTGTAGTCAATTGTATTGTATTGCATTGTATGGTATTGTACCGGGCATTGAGGGTTGCCTATCCCAATGCTTAGCTAAAACACAACCTAAAAACTCATCTCTCTTTTCTCTTCTCATTAACCATCTTCCACAACAATGGTCTGTTCCGCGTGGTCTCTATCAACCCACATCTGTCAGCATGTATATAGTTGTGTGTGTGTGTGTGTGTGTGTGTGTCTGTGTGCGTGTGTGTGTGAGTGTGTATGTTTAGACGACGTTTTTTTTCCTCACAATTTCATGAAAACCTACCGCGGTTTTTTGACGGACCTCGTTATGTTGACGTCAAAAGATTTTACCGCTTGCGTTAGGGTTAGGGTAAGGTCTAGGATTAGGATTAGCGTTAGAAGACTTAAAAGTACTTTAAAGAAAAATGGACAAAATACATATGTTTGTGTGTGTGTGTGTGTTTGTATGTGTGGGTGTGTTTGTATGTGTGTGTGTGTGTTTCATTATGATGGTACGTTTTGGTGTGTGAATGCGTGAGGACTGCGCTTTGAACCGAGTTGTTTATAGGAAAAAGCGCTATATTATTATTATTATTATTATTATTATTATTATTATTATTATTATTATTATTATTATTATTATTAATGCTGATGCATAATACATCTATACAGTGTTTTGTTGCCCTGAAAGTTTTAAGACACATAGATTTGCAGCCTTTTCAAAACTCCAAACCTCAAAACCATATTGCAAAATCGGTTGCACCTGACAGTGGAACAGTTTTATAATTACATATAAAGAATGGTTATTGAGAAAACGCAGCTTTTGGATAATGCACAATAATGCTTTTTTACCTTTAACTGACAAATCTCTACATGCAGCAGAAAAACTAAGTTTTGTTGGAAAATAAATACCCAAATACTTATAAGCATTTACAACAGGCATAGCGGGCAGAGTGAGAGAGAGAAATAAAGAGATGGGAAGAGAGATGAAGACAGAGAAAGATGGAGAGATAGAGATGGAGAGATAGAGATATGGAGAGAGAGATTAAGAGAGAGAGAGAGAGATGGAGAGAGAGATGGAGAGAGAAAGATGGAGAAAGAGATTCAGAGAGAGAAAGATGGAGAGATACAGGCCCGGACTAGGGGGGGGGGGTTACAGGGGTTACGTAACCCCCCCCCCTGGCCTGACTATGTACCTCTTTTTTTTTCTTTCTTTTTTTTTTACAATCATAAGTAAATTTGGGGAGAAATTTCAACCCTCTCCCCTAGGCACTATAAAAAAATAAATCCTCTTCCACTCTACTCAATTTCAACCACTGATTCTTTTATCACAAGTAACTACATTCTGTTACCTGAGACACTGTGCTTCCCATAGCTTGAGTCTCTGCATTGTAAAAGCACGCGGCTTGCCTGCAGTGAAGAACATGATGGGAGCACTGAGGGAACTGTCACTGTTTTTCTCAAACTCTCCAAAGAGACAAAGAAAACTTGAAGATACCATCGAATCATCTCAGCCTGACACGACAAAAACAAAGCTTGTTGATCTGTGCAGAACAAGATGGGTAGAAAAACATGAAGCACTGGAGGTTTATACATCAGATTCTCTCTTTCTGGTTGTTCACGACTGTTTGGGACAAATGTGTGAAGACAGTGACAATTGGGACAGTGAGACACTGACCAAGGCAACTGGCTTTCTCCACACCTTGAGCAGCAGTGCTTTCCTCGTTGCATTCGTTGTCGTCCGCAATTGTTTGCGTTACTTAAAACCCTTGACAGTGAAGCTGCAGAAAAGGACAAAAGATGTTGTCGATGCCTACAGGGAAATCAAAGCGGTCAGTAACTGCATGTCTTCTATTAGAAGAGATGTCGACACAGCGTTCGTTGCCTGGTTCGGTGAAGTCAGCAAAATGGCGAATGCTTTGACAACTGATGTTATTGTTCCTCGTCAAGCATCCCGACAGACTCTCCGTGACAACCAACCTGCGGCCACTCCAGAAGAATATTTCAAGATTAGCATTGCCATTCCTTTCTTGGAACGCCTGTCAATCGAATTGGACTCGAGGTTCAAAAATGCTGACCTAGCAGTTGATGGTCTCTGTCTGGTGCCAAGCACTTTAATAGACAACCAGGATGGTTTCATGCAGGTTCCAGAAGGGGTGAAGACACTGGCAATGTTGTGGGAGTCTGACCTACCAGACAACGCTACCCTTGATGCAGAATACCAAAGGTGGGTTTGCAAATGGCGAAGTGCTGCTGATAATGCGACAGCTATCATCCCATCCACGGCATCAGAAGCACTGAAACATTGTGACAGGGATTTTTATCCCAACCTGTTCATCATGCTAAAGAACCTTTGCACCCTGCCTGTCACTACTGCCGAGTGTGAGCGTTCAAACAGTCAGTTGCGCAACCTGAAAAACTACCTGCGCTCTACAATGGGGCAACAGAGACTAAATGGACTTGCTTTACTGAAAGTGCACAGGGATGTTGATATTGACTTCAAAGAGGCAGTGAACTGTTTTGCCAGAAGATACAATTCACAAATGGTACTAATGCCGAGGAACCTAGTGCAGCAAGACTGAAAGTGAAAGCAGGGCGGCGATGTTCATAAATCACAAGGTAAAGCTTTATACTGTTAACGATCAACAAAATGTAGTGAACAATAATAGTATACAAAACATCTCTGCTGATAAATAAATGTTCGTGTGTGTTTTTTTGTTGTTGTTTTTTTAAGGGACGGGCAGATGATTATTTTTGTACCCCAGAGTTTGTCAGTTCAATTTGTTTAAAAAGCTCAAAGTCCCAGACCATCATAAATGGCTTTTTCAAGGTTCAGATTGCACCAGATTGCACCATTTTGCATCCTTGAAAAAAAAAATTTCCGGGGGGGCATGCCCCCGGCCCCCCCTTGAAGGCTCGGCGCTTCGCGCCTTCGCTGAATCTGTAACCCCCCCTCAACTTTTCCCAGGTCCGGCCCTGAGATAGAGAGATGGAGAGAGAGATGGAGATAGAGAGATGGAGAGAGAGATATGGAGAGAGAGAGAGATGAAGAGATAGAAAGATGGAGAGATAGAGAGATGGAGAGAGAGAAAGATGGAGAGATAGAGAGAGGGATAGAGATGCAGAGAGAGAGAGATAAAAGGTAAAGGTAAAGGTAGTCCCATAGCCTTGTGGCCGTAGGGGAGCGTGATGTTGGAGATCACACTTATCTTGGGCCAGCGTAATGAGGGTGATGCCCAACTCTCTCCCTCGCTGCTTTACCTTCCCCACCCTCAAGAGAGTAGGTACTCAATCACAGTTGAGTCAACTGGGGGCGTTGTTGTTTGTCGCTTCACACCTTAGCGGTCACCCATCCAAGTGCTAACCGCACCGGACGGTGCTTCACTTTCGACACAGTAGCGAGTGCTCCAACCACTGCACTATCCGACACCGAGAGAGAGATATGGATAGAGAAAGATGGAGAGAGAGATGGAGAGATAGAGAGATGGAGAGAGAGAGATGAAGCGAGATAAAGATGGAGAGATGGAGAGAGAGATGGAGAGAGAGAGAGATGGAGAGAGAGAGATGAAGAGAGATAAAGATGTAGAGATAGAGAGATGGAGAGAGATGGAGAAAGAGAGATGAAGAGAGAGAAAGATGGAGAGATAGAGAGATGGAGAGATAGAGAGATGGAGAGAGAGAAAGATGGAGAGATAGAAAGATGGAGAGATGGAGATATAGAGATGGAGATAGATAGATGGAGAGAGAGATGGAGATATAGATGCAGAAAGAGATATGGAGAGAGAGATGGAGAGAGAGATGGAGAGAGAGATGGAGAGAGAGAGAAAAAGAGAGAGATGAAAGAGAGAGATGGAGATAGATAGATGGAGATAGATAGATGGAGAGATAGAGATGGAGAGAGAGATGGGGAGAGAGATGGAGAGAGATGGAGAGAGCGATGAAGAGATAGGGAGATGGAGATAGAGAGATGGAGAGAGAGATGGAAAGAGAGAGGGGGGAGAGAGATGGGAGAAAAAGACTGAAAGAATGAGATGGGGAGAGAGAGTTGGGGGAGAGAGAAAAAGAGAGATGGGGATAGAGAGGGAGTGAGAGATGGGGAGAGAGAGAAAGAGAGAGAGATGGGTGGACAAAGATGAATAAAAACGCGCCACAGACAGACATAGGCGCTCGCGTGTCCCGATATCAGCACCTGTGCTGCAGTAAAGGTGTGGATAGCAAAACTCCGGTAACTATAGACAATAAACATGACTATTTATAAGGTTACTGTTCATTCAAGATCAACGCCAAAACAAATCCATATATGAATATAAATTCATTCTCTCTCTCTCTCTCTCTCTCTCTCTCTCTCTCTCTCTCTCTCTCTCTCTCTCTCTCTCTCTCTCTCTCACTCTCTCTCTCTCTCTCTCTCTCTCTCTCTCTCTCTATAAAATATTTATACGTAGTTGCACAAAAAATATAGCTACTCGTTTCTTATGACGCGTTATAACTTTTATACTTTTATACGCTGTGTAATGCAGGTGAGCTGCTTTCCATTATGCCAGCCATCGATTCTGTCTCCTAGCCCTGGCAAGCCAGGCGTCCGCTTTTGAATGTGAAAGATGCCGAAGAATAAGTCTCTCTCTCTCTCTCTCTCTCTCTCTCTCTCTCTCTCTCTCTCTCTCTCTCTCTCTCTCTCTCTCTCTCTCTCTCTCTCTCTCTCTCTCTTCCTCTTTTTCCCTCTCTCTCCCTCCCTCTCTCTGTACATATATGTAAGCTTATATATCTATTAATACATCTGTATTCGCAGTGTTTCATTACGTTATTTTCCCACTTCGGTGGCCGACGCTCGGATTACGTGCGCGTGAGTGGCTGTGTGTTCGCGCATGTGGCGCGTGCGTGTGAGCATATGGGCCTATCGCCAAAATGATAATGAATTGTCAAAGTCAAAGTCTCTCTCTCTCTCTCTCTCTCTCTCTCTCTCTCTCTCTCTCTCTCTCTCTCTCTCTCTCTCTCTCTCTCTCTCTTTCTCTTCACTAGTAGGCCTATCTCTACATGGAGCGACGCTGTAGTCTTCAGAGGCGAGTGCCTGTGGCGGGGAAGGTTAATGATTGGGTATTTAATTAGGGTAGTGAATATAAAACTACGATACCTACCTATAATAATTGGTTTGGTCCATGAAAGTTAGACGTGGCTGGGCTTATTGATTTCTTCCAAGTCTAGACACAAACAATAAAAGACCCATCGACAAACTAGGGGTCCAGAAACAAAACCGGTTTTATGCAATGCACTTTGAAATAAACCGCTTTGTGCAAGTTGGCTGCACCATTATTTCTTGTGACAGTAACGTCTCTCTCTCTCTCTCTCTCTCTCTCTCTCTCTCTCTCTCTCTCTCTCTCTCTCTCTCTCTCTCGGTCTTTCTCTTTCGTTCTCTCTCTCTCGTCCCTCTTTAGGGTGAGGGCCAGATGTACCTTCGTTAAATTCAGAATGATCTTTTCTTATATTTTCTTATCTCTCTCACACACAAACCACACACATAAACGCACCCCCCCCCCCCACACACACACACAAGCGAACTATGAACCATGTTCCACCCAAGCGGCAACAAATTATGATCAAGACGGAATATCTACCGCTGTACTATAGAAGATCCGCTACAGGCACCCAACTTGTGTTATGCCTCGTTGGTCGGAACACAGTTATTCTAAAGATGCGGAACATACCCATAACCATAGCAGTTTATAACAGACGTCAAACACTTTTCTTCAAAATGCGGTTATAGTCTATAATTATGAAAACATTGTTGTCGATTAGCTGTTATTGAACAAGGAGACTACAGTTGATTCACCACAAACATCACAACAAGTAGTAGAACTTTATCGACGCACTGTACATGCTGAACCCAATTCTTCAACATGCTAGTTATATAAGCTTGTATTGCCGTCCATTTTCTATGTCAATGAACACTACAAACACACGTTTCTACTCCAAAGACAATACTCATCAAGTTTGTCCGCTTAATAGCTGACTGTTATACTAGAAGCATCTTAAAAAACAAACACCCAATATTATCGTTCAAGGTGTGCTCTATATTATCATTCACCGATTTATGCCTTACCGTACATCCTGCATGCAAATACCCTGTTCAGGGGTCCCACTCCGCCTATTCCCAGAGAACCTACTGTGGTAAACACTCCTAGGCCATATGTCTGGTACTTCCGAATGTAGACATCAAATGTCTGGAAGGTAGCCTCGCTGTTATTTTATTTTTATTTATTATTGATGATTTTTATAGCGCACTTATCTCGCCGTACTTGACCAGACTCAAGGTGCTGGCCAATACAGGATCTAACTCAAACCGCCCGAGACGCCAACTTGCAGCCTTTGGGCGCATCGTAATAACGCTCCAGACAGCTGAGCACAATCCTGGGCAGCCAGGGATGGGGGAGAAGGACCAAGTGCATGCTGGGTGTGTTCTTGTTACCGGCACTCACCCGTCTAGGACTTGAGCGTCAGGATCTTTAAAGTCCGTTATGATGGAATGTATGCGACACACAGACTAGACCTCGGTTTATACTCTCATTCGGCATGTTTATTATAGACGGCTTGAGTTAGGTCTTGTATAGGTCAGCGTCTTGAGCAGCTCATGAGCTAAAAAAAAGAAGTGTTAGATAAGAATGTTACAATAAAATATGTGCGTCGGCTTACGTCACCAGTTGGAAATCTGGAAGTGATCTAACTTGACGAACACTGACATGTCTGGTCCTAGAGGCATGGATACTACATTATAATAAATGTAAATATAGGTCAGTGCCTACATGGGGTGAGTACCAGCTATACAAATACCCCCTGCACGCAATTAGAGACCCCTTCTCCTCCATGTCCAGTAGCCCAGGACTGTGCTGATGTCTGGACGTCAGACAGAGCGCCTAAAGCAGCAAGTGCACATCTCGTGCGGCTTGAGTTAGATCCTGTATCGAACAGCACCTTGAGCAGCTCTTGAACTGGAGAAGCGCTATAGGAGACCCGTTCAACAAACAATGTACACACATTTTTGTCCCGCAACATATTTACTTATTTGCTTGATTTATGGGGCAGAGTGGAATTCTTAAATTCTGACAGACTTGAACGGGGATGCTGTTGAGTAGAATTCACTTGAAATCGCCAACCTTTTCCGCAGCAAATGTAAATGGGTAGGTTGCGTGGGATTAGACTGAATGAAATTGACCTGCAGTCTACTATTTTATTCTTCAAGATGTTGACTACAATTATCATAACCAAAGCAGTGTAACAGATGTATGGCCAATGATCGCTGAAATAACCTTGAAGGACATTCTTTGTAAATCTACACCAGCAAGAGACTTGTAGGCTTAACAATCTTCTTCTTCTTCTTCTTATCAGCCACGCGTTAGTAATAATGTAGTATAATACTACATGCTTTGTAGCCTCTTTTCCTCAGTCCAGACTTAGACTCTCCCCATCATATTCCACACACACACTCACACACACACACACCCACACCCACACACACACCCACGCACACCCACACACACCCACACACACCCCAAAACTGGGTTTTAATAAGAATGTAGGAATCGGTACCAAAGACGTATCATTCCCTCGGCCTCATGTACATTCTGTCAACAAGATGAAGAAACCTTACTGCATCTTTTGTGGGATTGCTATAAATGCCAAAATTATTGGATTGAAATTCAAAACTGGATCACTGATACTTTCCCGCATTGCTCAGGTTTTATACTTTCACGGGAACTAACTGTGTTCGGAGTTAATAATGATACAAAGACTGACAGAGTTATTGATCTCTTCTTGTTGACAGCCAAATACAATATCTTTTGCTCCAAACAGAAGGCAGTGCCACCGTCGCTAACCTCTGTTCTAATAAGACTCAAACAATATTTTGAGGCTGAAAAAGCAAAAGCCTTTATTAACCCCGGCTCCCGTTTTTCTTCCAAATGTTGTATAGAAAAGCCTTTGAATAGTTAAAAAAAATGTACAGTGATGTTTTGTGTGCCGTATACTTTTTTTTTCTTCTTCTACCCCTGAAATGTTAAATGATATATTCCAAATATTTAAGACTCGATATATTCTACTAGGCTGCTCTTGCAACTGCGAAAAGGCATTTACATGCTTCTAGTGTTCGTCTCCTAAAACAAAATCCCTGCTTGGATGTATGCTTGTCTCTGTTTGTGTGACTTTTTGTTTACTATAAACTAGAAAATGTATGTATTTGATGTTTTGATGTTGTATATGCACGTGTTGTGAATTATTAAATTAAAAAAAAAGTAAGAATGGGAAAGTGGTTTTAGGACGGAAAGAACGCAACTTTCTTCTAAAAATGTAAGAATCTAATGCAAAATAGGCGACGAAATAGGTCGAACTTTCTTCAAAATTTTCCGGAAAATTGACTAGATTTTTTCCGCCCCGGATAGAGCACTCCCTTGTACTTAAAACACTCTCATGCACGACAATTGCACTCCCATGCACTAAAAGAGCACTTTGGTGCACTTAGAAAAAAGTGGGTGGCTGGAAAAAAGTGGGTGGCTAATACACACACCCATTCTTCGCATAAAAAGCAAGGTCAGTCACCCATTTCAAGGCTTATGTGTACGCACAAACACACTCATACATTTCCAACAAGTCATCTGTACCACATACATGGCAAACAGCCTACTTGTGACTGGTTTCTACAGCATAGAAAATGTAAAACAGTAAAGAGTTTAATTTGAAAAACAAAATATCCCGTGAGAACACACACGCATACACACACACACAGACTCACACAAACAACATTAAATTTGATACTTTCTTCGTTAGGGCAAATACATGTTATCATAGCAGCTTCTTTTCACAATAATAATACTGTGCATTAAACACAGGCCACCTAACACCCGCTTGTCACACACACACACACACACACACACACACACCCACACACATACACACACACACACTGTAACGAAAGGGGCGATATCAAGAACTGCGTGTATGCGTGCATGGATAAATCTGCGTGTCCTCCCGTCTCACACTTTCTAACTCTCACGAATAACTTCTGTTGTCATACCCCCTCTATTACTAGAAACATAAAACGCAAATTCACAAAAGTACAATCAATTCCACTGAGTACAATCAATCCAGAAATATATATATATATATATATATATATATATATATATATATATATATATATATATATATATATATATATATATATATATATATATATATATATATATATATATATATATATATATATATATATATGAAATAAGACTTCCCTGGAAGGTCTCGTTTCCTAATACACTCCATTTAATATTACCCGACTTTTCCCTACATTCATATTCTAGCTATGCAATGCTTTCTTATTTGTGTTTTTTCACTGTAAATTGCAGTATTTTGGTGAGTAACATTAATTTTATTTGCATGGTGTTAAGTTCCATTGCTCATTGTCTGTATTGACTTCCTGTGACTTTTATTTACATGCACTAGATTATTGCAAAACACATTACACATTCTACATGCGCTGTATATGGATGACTGATATGTTATTGCTAGCGCAGCTTGCATGAGCTATACCTTTGGGTAAAGTAATTATAAGCTTCCAGAAAACTGCTAGGCGTGTGCCAATTGCATAGGCTGTGCAGTGCGTGGCTGGCGGTTCAGAGCTGGTTATAAGCAGTTCAGCCTGCGTTAAGGGGGACCCTACGAGACAGAACTAGGCGTTTTTTTAGCCACCGGCTGAGAGTACTGCTATAAACGGCCGTGCTAGACCTCGATCCACAAAATCTGCCGAAATGTTTTCAATTAATCTGTACAACAACCCCGAAATATTTGAAATATTCTTAAAATTACAGTCTTGCTTGGTACCCCCCAAATCCTTTAGGGTTCAATCAGATCAACAGTTTTCATCATCTTGTGGGGAAGTCGAAACTACTGCTGGCTTCAGCAAAGTTGAGACCACTTAGCTGAGTTCCGCTGTGGAGGGGTCGCCCCTGCAGAGGATGATGTTGCTGATGAAGGAGGTGGGCTGACAGTTATCTGGTTGGTTTTGGTAATGGCGGCGGATGGCTGGTGGGATGATGGATGTAGGGTGTGGTGTGATCGGTTGGTTGGTTGGTTGTATGGTCCTCCCCCCTTTCCACGGCTATGGATCCGGGAAATCTCCCCATGCAAGGGATCCGGGAAAAATAACCTGCAACATGCTGAAAGACCATACAGCATCCCGACTCCCATAACCTTACCTAACCAGGCAAAGTTTACACCATCAGAGGAAAATGCAGTGCGTCGTTTATTATGGGTAATAAACCCTGCGTCCAGCACTGCTGTCTCATCCTGCAATGAATTTTGGGGTTAAACAAACACTCGTCTGCATTAATAATGATAAAAGAAAAATAATAAATTCTCACCTCAAAAGATTATGTTGTATTATAAAAGAGTATCCAAATGAACGCATGTGACACTGATAGTCCAGGCCTACTATAATTCCAAAAGTCTAGACCTGCTTTACTCTATTTTATTCTATTCTGATACAACTGTCACTTGCCACTGACATGACCCTGCAATTCAATTCAATTCAATATTTTAATTTCACGTCTGTTCACAACAATGTGATTTTAGACAACAAAAAAGTATGAAAATAAAAGAAAATAAAATAATGTATTAAGTGAATTAAAAGAATAAATACAATTAAAAAATTAAAAACAAATAATAATAATAATAATAATAATAATAATAATAATAATAATAATAATAATAATAATAATAATAATAATAACAATAACAATATAATTATAAGTAATAATTTAATTTAATTTAATCAAAATTAACAATAACATATCAACGTTCTTCAAAATTATAATATCTTATATAAGTCTGTTTTCATAATGATACCAGCAATGTCACATATTTCTGTACCATATAAAATGGTTTTAGTGTCATCCTGTGCTGATAATAGAATTCCCTGTTGTTTGTATAATGGTGTTAAAACAGTACATTCAAACAGTAAATGATTTAAAGAGACGATCCCTTTACATATACAATTCATATTTTTCAAATACTTTGTATTCCACGAATTCAATCGTAGTTTGTATATCAATCCTGAAATTGCTCTTGAACAACATATAATATTTACTTTAGGAATTGTCATGTCAAAGTGCCGTTCAACTAAAGAATAGTATTCAAACTGACCTATTTTCAAATCACAATTCAAAATCGTATTGCCACTTTTCATTGCTCCCTTTTTGGCTAATATGTCTGACATTTCATTACCATATATACCAAAATGTGATCGAACCCAACAAAATGTAATTCCAATACCCCTCGTACGTATACAATGAATTAAATACCTGATGTCAAATATTATGTCAGTTCTCTTTTTACATTTCCAATTTCGTAAAGCATACAGCACCGATTTGGAATCAACACAAATTAAAATACTAAATATTTCATGAGGAATGTTAATTATACAATATAACACCATAAGTATTGCGTACAATTCACATGTAAATATTGAAAATCCGTGACCAAGGTAGTAAGATTTTTGAATATTCAAATGCGGTATAATAAATCCTGACCCACATTCTGATGATTCCAGAACACTTCCATCAGTAGTGTATACTTTTAAATGATTAGGGTAATTGTTATATATATGTTCTGTTACTTCACATTTGAGAATATTTGTATCTTCATTTTTCTTTAAATCAGTATACTCCATGTCAAAATTTGCATTTAAATGTTTCCATGGTGGAAATCGTGGAATAATTGGTACTATAGGAACTACTGTAATATCAATATTGCATAATTCCATAATATCTTTTTGTGTAGTCTTTAATTGTTTTTATATAATGAATGGATTGAGCTCTTTTTGGGTAATCCGCACTGGATAGATTTAAAATTTCATCTTTAACAGAGTTTTCTACTGATAAACTTCTAATTACATATTTTGACGTTGCTAATTTACGCTGCTCAGAAAAATACAAAATACCTGCTTCTTTGTATGTATTTTGAGTATTTGTATGAACTGGTACTCCCAATGCTAAATTTATTGATTTACTATCTATACTTTGTAATTTATTCAGCAGGTTCATAGGGGCAGAAAAATATACTTCTTGTCCATATATTAATTTAGATCTTATTAAAGACGTAGCCAGAAGTAAAAGGGTTTTAGTGTCTTGACTGAACGGTTGTGTTATTATTATTTTTAATAAATTTCATCTATTTCTTGCTTTGTTAATTAAATATTCAATATGATATTTCCAATTCATTTTAGGTGTGAAATAGACACCTAAGAATTTAATGTTTTGCTTGTATAATAATATTTGGCCATTAAGTTTTAAATCAGGTAATTTCTTAGGGTTTTCACCATTATTAAACAACATTAAACTTGTTTTCTCTGCAGAAAGCTCTAATCCATTTTCTGTCATATAACAAACTAAATTGTTAAGTTCGCTTTGGTATAATTTCTGAACATAGTTGATAGTTCTTTTATTTGTATGTTTTCTTATTGTGGTATTTATCCAGATTGCTATATCATCTGCATATTGAACCACATGTGTTTTTTGATAATACAGAGGGAAGGTCATAAATTAACAGATTAAAAAGTAAAGGTGCAATTATAGAACCTTGTGGAATGCCCATATTTATATATCGATTAGAAGAATAAGTATTTCCAATTTTAGTACAAATATATCTTTCTGTAAGTAGACTTTTTATATAAAAATAAATGTGTCCACTAAGACCAATAGCTTTTAATTTATATAATAGTCTAGCGTGCCATACACTGTCATAAGCTTTTTTAACATTAAAAAACGCTGCTAATAAACTTTTTCTTTTGGAAAATTGTTTTTTGATATTAGTAGAAAGTTTGACTAAGTGGTCAGTTGTAGTACGGCCTTTACGAAACCCTGCTTGATTAACAGGTAATATATTATTTTTGTCACAAAAATATAATAATCGTTTATTTATTATTTTTTCCATTAATTTACCAACAGGCGAAGTCAATGCAATGGGTCTATAATTATTTACAGATTTAGAAGATTTACCTTGTTTAGGTATGGGAATTATTACGGACTGCTTCCAAATTTTCGGTACAGTTCCACTTTCCCAACATTTTTGGAAAAGTGAATGCAATAATTGTTTCCATATTACAGGTAAATGACTTAACATTTGGTATGATATGCCATCAATACCAACTGCAGAATAATTATTTACAAATGATTCTAATGTTTCTGATACTTCGTCAATTGTAATGGGACTATTTAGATATAAATTTTTATCAGGCAGTGGATCTTTATAGATCTTTATAGACCCTGCAATAATGTCCACAGGTTCACAAAACACTTTGCTTTGACAACTGAAAACTGCACACGCTGTTAATATATTTCTGCCACAGAAATAATATATTTATCATTTTCAACATTTGTATGGTTACAGCCTGTGCCAGGCCGGCGATGTCCTTGGAGCGAGTTGCCGGAGGTAAACCTATGTGGAGAGGTTGGTTCATCCTGGAGAGAGTTGATCCGCCTGCGTTCCGAGCATAGGAGATATTTGTTCCTTCAAACCTAGTTTGGGAAGGAATCCGAAGGTGCTTACATCGACTCAACCCTGACCCCAGACTGGCCAGAGTCCGTCGAGTTGGATGTAAACGACGTAGTTGCTGCTAGCGATAAAATGAGCATATCGTCTCAGTTATTTCACTACTAGGGTAGGCCTAGTCGTGCCATCCTTGTGTTTTCAATCAGCAACGATTCTTTGACAGCAGTACGAAAGTGAACGTAAACAGTACAAGAACATTTTCTTTGCTGCACCCAAGTTCTACCTTGAGCAATTAAAAGACTGTAAAAGTGTGGAATTACTGGTATCACTTGGACTGTGACTGACTACATTTTTGGATATTATACAGGGACTGAACCTGACTCTCATTGGATATCATCAGAGTGAGAGCAGTGTTGTAATTATTGTGTAATTAGTTGTGTGACTAATCAGGATCACTGGACCAAGCGATGTGAGTACTGTCATTTTGTTTACCCTGAATATTGTGTTTTTGTGATTCATTATTTTCTTGTACAAATAACTGTAGTGTGGAAGGAAATTCTGGAGTCAGTGAGAGTGGTGGATGTGAATATAATTTCTATTTACTATTCTAGTCTTTCCCCCTACATTAATTTTGTTACAGTGGTGACCCTGACGTGATCTGAACACGCAGAAAATCTTATAATCCAAATAGTTTATCTTAAATATTCTATAAGGGAACTGTATAAAAGCAGTAAATTATAAAGACATTCCCAACGTTACAATTTGACTTAGCACAGCAACTAAAGTAATCAACTATGAGTATTAAATGTAAAAAAATACATAATTTTTCTTTAAAGTGTCCACACACAAAAATTCAAAATTATCAACAACAAACAAAATTCAATTCAATGTTAGCAGTCTGCTATCAGCAGCGACAACTCAACACCAAAGTCTATCAACATCAAACATCAATTTAATTTTTTTTATCAATTCCAAAATACAAAAGAATAATTTCAGCTTAATATTATATTTTAACAAAAAAATAAATTTAAACAAAATAATTCAATCAAAAATTAGAATAAATTTCAAAATAAATAAATAAAAAGAATAAGTTCACATCAACAATTAATTAAACTTTGCCTTTTTAGGTAAGGTTATGGGAGTCGGGATGCTGTATGGTCTTTCAGCATTTTGCAGGTTATTTTTCCCGGATCCCTTGCATGGGGAGATTTCCCGGATCCATAGCCGTGGAAAGGGGGGAGGACCATACAACCAACCAACCAACCGACCACACCACACCCTACATCCATCATCCCACCAGCCATCCGCCGCCATTACCAAAACCAACCAGATAACTGTCAGCCCACCTCCTTCATCAGCAACATCATCCTCTGCAGGGGCGAGCACTCCACAGCGGAACTCAGCTAAGTGGTCTCAACTTAGTGAAGCCAGCAGTAGTTTCGACTTCCCCACCAGATGATGAAAACTGTTGATCTGATTGAACCCTAAAGAATTTGGGGGGTACCAAACAAGACTGTAATTTTAAGAATATTTCAAATATTTCGGGGTTGTTGTACAGATTAATTGAAAACTTTTCGGCAGATTTTGTGGATCGAGGTCTAGTGGTGTAAATAATAACAAGGGAAATTTTACTTCGTTGTTTCGAGCTTTCTTTATTCTCCAATACTACTTTTCATCTATACTTAACTTGTTCTTGGAACGAGACGTAGGCGAGTCACTACACAAAAACTAACCACGTGACATTCTCCTTTGTTACTTCTCATTCCTACTCTGTTCTATCAATACTATCTCCTTCGCTAGACCAGTCACCTACCTTTTTTTCTCAAAAACTCTTCTGGGACAAAACTCCTCATTTGTGTGTGAGTTCTGTTTGGATCAGCTTGGGAATATTGGACGCTTTCTGCCAGGTGGTCACTGGGGCTTCCTATGATGTTATTATTTGGCAATGTTATTAGGCATTTTATATGTATGTGTTTTGTTGATATTGTATAATGAAGTTTGTATTCTATTTTGTTTTTGTAAACGGAATATAGCCTCAGCGTCACCTGCGTGGGATGTCTTTATTGTAAAGTGACTGGCTGGTGAAGTGCCTTCAGTGTTACCACTGGGATTGTTTCGGCAGATCTTAATCTTAGTAGTTATTACTAGTAATTTTCCTCCTTCCATCCTCCTCATTCTAGTACACCCTACTCTTACTACCATTCTTCATTCTCCTTCTTATGTGCTGATAACGCTCCTTCACCTAAGCACTGTTCCTGCTCCTCCTTTTGGTACTCTTTATAACTCCTCTTACTGCCACTGTTCCTCCTACTCCTCTTAGTATGACCATGTCTCCTTTTTGTTCCTAGCCATTTTCCTACTTCTCCTAACACTCTTCCAACTCCTCTAACTATTACTCCTCCTGTTTCTTACTGTACTCTTCTTACGCATCCTCCTGTCTTACTATTACTCATCCTGTTTCTTATTGTACTCTTCTTACTCATCCTCCTCTATTACTATTACTTTTCCTGTTTCTTACTGTACTTTTCTTACTCATCCTCCTGTCTTACTATTACTCCTCCTGTTTCTTACCGTACCCTTCTTACTCATCCTCCTGTCTTACTATTACTCCTCCTGTTTCTTACTGTACTCTTCTTACTCATCCTCCTGTCTTACTATTACTCCTCCTGTTTCTTACCGTACCCTTCTTACTCATCCTCCTGTCTTACTATTACTCCTCCTGTTTCTTACTGTACTCTTCTTACTCATCCTCCTGTCTTACTATTACTCCTCGTGTTTCTTACCGTACCCTTCTTACTCATCCTCCTGTCTTACTATTACTCCTTCTGTTTCTTACTGTACTTTTCTTACTCATCCTCCTGTCTTACTATTACTCCTCGTGTTTCTTACTGTACTTTTCTTACTCATCCTCCTCATAAAACTCTGCCTTGTTCCCTTAATTGTCTTCATTCTCCTCTTAGTATTCTTCTTATTCTCTTCCTGGTATTCTTCCTTCTCTTTTTAGTACTGTTCTTATTCTCTTCCTAGTATTCTTCCTTCTCGTTTTAGTACTGTTCTTATTCTCTTCCTAGTATTCTTCCTTCTCGTTTTAGTACTGTTCTTATTCTCTTCCTAGTATTCTTCCTTCTCGTTTTAGTACTGTTCTTATTCTCTTCCTAGTATTCTTCCTTCTCGTTTTAGTACTGTTCTTATTCTCTTCCTAGTATTCTTCCTCCTCCTTCTCCTAGTATGCTTCATACTCCTCCCACTACTTTTCTTCTTCCTCCTCCTATTACAATTCCTCCTCCTGTTTCTCTTCCTTGCAGTACACGATAAATCAGATCATCTATTTTAATTTTTAACAGATTTCGAATCCTTCATACAGAATAAATAAATTAAAAAAAACTACACAATCAATACAAACATTACTTGACAGAAGCACAAAAACACCCCATTTCACTTTTAAAGAATATGCTAAACTCACTGTTACAATGAATGAATGTTAATTAATTATGAAGATCGATTCTATCCACTAATAACATAAATGTTAATCCACATTATTCAATTATTTGAACAATGGTGAAATGAATACTTATTAGTATTATTGAAACACTCCATTCATTGTTTGAAGAATATATTCCAATAATTTTCTGCCACAATTAATCCATATTGGAGAAACACTCCTTTGAACAATGTGAATTTTTCAGTCAATTCACAGCAGCAAAAATACTCAATTCACTACATAAAGATAATGTCACGTCACCCGAGCGGGTTCCGTGACGTCAGCACATAAAGCGAGTGAAAGGAATAAAACTCAAACAAAATAAACTAACACAAAGTGCCAGAATACAATCACACTCTTTTATTCAACAATTAACATACACGCACAGGACAAATGGGAAACTAACCACCCTCCACCCCTATCAAGACCCCCGTCCCAAAATTAACTAACAATTACCTCCCCTTGTTTAACCCCCAAACAGAACCAACAGCAACAGTTTCTTTACAAAAGGTGTACAACAAAATCACAATCAGTAAATCAATTCAAAATATAAATTTTCAAATAAGAAATGATGGTGCTACGAATCTTTAATCTTCGAACTATTGTCCAGGTGAAACTGTAGAACTGAAGCACTGTTCAAATGTTTTGTCAAGTAGCTCAGAGAGAGCTAAACAGTCTCTTTCACAACATAAAGGATGATTTTTCTGCAACTAAATGGAATGTGTTTTTAGGTGTGGTGCTGTGCCAGTCTGTGTGTGCGTGAATGTGGTGTGTGGAATTCCTGTAATAAGGTAATGCCCCGATACGGAGGCAAAACAAGCAGCAGTGGCAGAGTCTACCACCACACTCCTCCTGCTGTAGAGGCAAGGTCACACACAGAACCACGACTGCGCAAGTTGTCGGTGTGGCGGAATACAGCTATAGTGACTAGGGATTAGTCAGCGCAATACGGATGATAACAGGTACAACATCAGAACATCAGAACATCAGGTACAACATCATCAATCATCAGCCCAAACCTGTAAGCAGATACATAGTCTTAACAGTCTGCCTACAAAACATAAACACTATATAATATAACACGCCGTCCTCCGTCCGCCATCTTGACCTGTTTATGCCACAATGACAACAATACAAGATGCTATGCATACATTTCAATAATATAAATCAACCTTTGATGCTTAATAATTCATATCTTCTATAACACAGACATTATATAAATATACATAATTATTGCAACCACACTTCATCACACAGTCCCGATACATTCGATCTCCCTCCACTTCATCATTTTCCCAACTGTTATAACACATCTCGATTATCTCCCTTCATTCATACCATCTTGACATACTATACTGTAAACATGCTTTCTTCATAATCACCATTTCCTTCATGCCTCTCTAGTATATTACAATTATCCCTCTCTTCCTACACACACCCTCTCTCTCTCACTCTCCCTCCTTAGCATGCATTCCCCATCGGCGCCGTTGACCCACTTTTACAACAACAGCAGCAACGACATTTCTCTACCATATACATAATAAGAAAATCATATGAAAATCATATAAAATCAATATGCATCAAAAATACATCCCCTTCCCCCACATTCCACACCATTCATACGCGTACGCAGTCTCGGAATGCGCCACTAAGAAATTAGATTACAGGGTTTACTCACCGTCTCGGCCTCGACTTGTGACACACCCACCTTCTTCTCCAACACAGTACAACACAACACAAATGGTTAGTCTTTTGAGAGTTACTTTGTGTCTGGCTATTGCTGGTTATTCTCACTTCAAAATAACACTTATAAACGAGGATGAGGTCACCTCAATTCTGTCACAGAAACTGAGTCTCGGCGGGTGTTCAATGGAGAACTACACACACCTTAGGAAAAAACCCTACATTCACTTATAAATGGCAGTTATATTCCTCCTCCTTCCAACTCTAGGCATCCTTACCCCGACGAGGGCGTAAGACCTTGGGTGGCTTGTAACAACAATATCACACCCTTCCACACAGAAACCTATTCTACTATGACACTCTGTCACAGGGTCGCTGCCTGGCTAGAATTGACCTCTTCGCAAAAGCACTTCAAACCACTCTGCCCTACCAAATGCACCCGGTCACGAGCAAACAGTCGAGCTCTCCTCAGTATACATATTTCTATTATGCATAGCCCTGTTCTGTATTTGGCCTACCCCTGTCTTCTACGTTACGCACGGACTTTACGATACTGCACTCTTCCATACGCAATAAGGAAACCGGTCAGCTATTCTATGTACAATACATAACAGAGAAGTGCAACTTCGTTCAAAATATAGCTCTCTCTGTTACTCTGAAACTCGTGTCGTCACAGATAAGCACTATCCAAAACATTCCCTTCAATTTACATTCAGTAGAAGAAACATTCCATTCCCTGTTATTCTAACTGTAGGAACTCCTTAAACCAAGCATAGGTTGAATGTTAAATCACATTAGCAAACACACTCTACTCACAGTTTAAAGGTTATACTTCATTCATAGTAAATTTGCATTACAGCTACACTGATGTCACTGTTAACTACAAATAATGTTTGTATCTAGGAGTCCAATTGTACAGGTACATTCACACTGTTGATAAAAGTTGATGACAAGTCACTCACTGTTGGACAACTAAGACCATTCACTGGTTGGAAAGTCAAGTGAAGTTACTGTTCACATGTGATCCAATACTGTCACTGGAGACAATTCTATGTTGTGTCACAATAGACCTAACTAAACTTTATTGTCCAATAGTAAAATATTCTGTGCAGTGGATGGTGATGTCTTTCTGTTCCTCTCTCTGTCTTTATTTTGACGTGACAACATTGAAACTAGTGATGAAGAGAGGAATCAAGTCTAAGAAGTGTACAGCACTAAGCAATGTGTATGGTTGTGTGTAAAATGACGACGGTGTAGTTTTATCACAACCACTGACATTGACACAGTGAAAAACACTACTGAAAGCAGTGTCACAACCACTGACATTGACACAGTGACAAGCAATACTGATAGCAGTGTCATAGCCACTGACATTGACACAGTGAAAAGAACTACTGATAGCAGTGTCACAGCCACTGACACTGACACAGTGAAAAGCACTACAGATAGCAGTGTCACAGCCACTGACATTGACACAGTGAAAAACACTACTGAAAGCAGTGTCACAGCCACTGACATTGACACAGTGACAAGCACTACAGATAGCAGTGTCACAGCCACAGCCACTGGCACAGTGAAAAGTACTACAGATAGCAGTCTCACAGCTACTGGTACTGACATAGTGAAGAGCACTACGGAAAGCAGTGTCACAGCCACTGACACAGTGAAGAGCACTACAAATTGCAGTGACACTGACACAATGAAGAGCACTACATATAGCAGTGTCACAGGTCGTAACACATCACACGACTATCATCTTTACTATCGTCCCGCCATCCCACAAGCAGACGTCCACAGCCAGTCACACAGGCTGACAAAGGTTGGTTATATCCCTGGTCACTGTGGTCAGATGCTAAAAGAAGTTTCCTCCACTGACCTCCTGGTGTCTTCAACAGCACACATTGACCACCGACACTGGCGATGTACACGTGTCCTGATGTGTCTGTTGTTACTTCATATGGATATTTCATCTCATCATGGGTCAGAGTGTCCATGGGGTGACCGGTATTTACTTCCACTGTGAACACTGTGTGTCTATGAGTGTCCGACACCAGGACTGCGTTCTTCACAACACACAGATACCTAGGCGACTCCAGTGTTTTCAGTGTGCTGCTGTCAGTGATGGTCCTGATTACGTTTCCATTACGTTTGATAATCTGTATGCTAGCTACACCCTTGTTGTCACCTCTATAACAACTAACGATGAGAGTTCCATCGCTGTGACCAGCAATGCCTGTGTACCTAATGTCAGTTTTGATGCGTGACGTCACAGTAACTGTGCTGGTTACGTTCAGCAGGTAGATAATAGGATTCGCCGTTGTCATGGCAACTATCCCGTCGTTCAGCAAGGCAAGTCTACATGTATCTCTTTCATGGTGAGAGAGTGGGACACAGTGTGTGGGTGATTCATGTCCAACAACTTCACCTTTGAGTTGTAATAGTCCGCCATCACCAGTCTCTGACCGTCCTGTGTGCTGATGATGGAACTGATCCCAGGCTTCTCAGTGTCGTCATCACAGGCTGGTGTCATGGCGAACGCGCGACGTGGACAGGCCGTCATGGGGTCCACAGTGGGTGAGGAAGGATTGGCAGTGGACATTGTGGTGGTCACAGACTGTGTTGTGCTGCTGTGGCCTGCTTTGGTCATGTCTTCTGTAAACACACAGATACACATGCAGTTATTATTACAATGGAGACAAATAATCACAATATTGCAACATATTGTTTTGATCAATGGGTATGTTATTAAAACATGAGAGAGAAAGAGAGAGACAGAGACAGAGAGAACAGAGAAAGAGAGAGAGACGGAAAGATTGAGATAGAGATGTGGTGTGAACGAGATAGAAACTCAATGAAAGAATCAGAGAGAAGGACAAAGAGAGACAAACAGACAGACAGAGGCAGACAGAGGCAGACGGAGAAAGACAGAAATAGGAAACAAGAGTGACAGAGACAGGCAGAGTGACAGAGACAGACAGTGTCACAGAGACAGGCAGTGTGACAGAGACAGGCAGTGTGACAGAGACAGGCAGGGTGACAGAGACAGGCAGGGTGACAAAGACAGGCAGAGTGACAGAGACAGGCACAGTGACAGAGACAGGCACAGTGACAGAGACAGGCAGTGTAACAGAGACAGGCAGAGTGTAACAGAGACAGGCAGTGTAACAGAGACAGGCAGTCAGTGTAACAGACAGGCAGTGTGACAGAGACAGGCAGTGTGACAGAGACAAACATAGGCAGAGACAGGTTATGAGAGAGAGATACGATAAGATATGATAAGATAAGATAAGATAAGATAAGATAAGACAAGATAAGATAAGAAAAGATAAGATAAGAATGTTGCAAGGGTAAAAGGAATGTTGCAAGGGTAAAAGAGTAAGTGCTGGGTGCGCTTTTTTTTACATCTTCCCCTTGGGGCTTGTAACAATAACTATTAACTACAACAAATTAATATTACAACATTAACATCGTGGAACATAACAAATACACATGGTAATCATTAGATTATATCATTCCCCTACCCCACCCCACCCCACCCCACAAAAAATCGTTGTTAGTATCCATTAACAACAATTCATGTTCATTTCTTTTGTACTGTGTTTTAAGAGATGTGTTCTAAATTATGTACATTTAGATGCTGGAGTGCGAGGTCTTCAGGAAGGTTATTCCACAAAGTGGAATCGGAATGAGCAGGACTATTTTTAAGAAAACAATTCTTGGAATTGGAACATTTAATAATGGCAATTTAATTTCTTTTTTTAAAAGAAAGATTGAAAGGTGCATTGCCGCAAAAGAGTTAGTTAGTTCGTGGTTCATTGCTTACAGGGGCCAGCGGACTGCAAAGAGCCGAATCAGGACCACAAAATCAAGACCACAACTTCGGTGAAAGATGATTCATCCTTGATCCGCATAAATGATCTGCCGAAACAACCCTAGTGGTAAAACTGAAGGCACTCCACCAGCCGGTCACTTTATAATAAAGACATCCCACGCAGGGGACGCTGAGGCTATACTCTAATTTTTCGAAACCCCGTTTACAAAAACAAAATAGAATATAAACATTATAATAAAATATCAACACAACGCATACATATAAAATGTCTGCATTACCAAATAATAACATCACAGGATGCCCCAGTGACCATTTGGCAGATAGCGTCCAATATTCCCAAGCTGATCCAACAGACCTCACACACAAATAAGGAGTTTTGTCCCGGGAGAGTTTTCAAGAAAAAAAAAAGGGTGACTGGCCTAGCGAAGAAGAGATAGTGTAGATTGATAGAACAGAGTGGGAATGAGAAAGAACAAAGGAGAAAGACAGCGACAGTGGGAATTTAAAGCACTAAATTTCCAGAAAGTGGGGGTACTATTTATACTGAAACCCCCGGCACCCCCACGGAGGGTGAGGGGTAGGTGTGGGGCAGAAAATATCTTGTGCATGACAAACCCCTTTATTAAGGAGAAAGAGAGAAACGTGGAAACGTGTTTTATTCCTTTAGGGCACACCCCATCAGGAAGGGATGTGAGAAACAAACACAATGTACATCACAATTTATAACAACATATTTTTTTTAAAAGACAAATAAATGATCATAATATCATAATTATCAAAAAGCACTATTGATCTTAGCTTGAAAGCTTTACACTAATAAACACAGAAAATTTTTAATGATATTCATGTTTGTTGTAGACAAAAGTGGATGCATATGAAATGCACTAGGCCTTCTACAATACTTTCTAGGAATCAATTCCATCCTTAAAAATTCATAGAAAGGACAAGAAAAACGAAATTGTATTTCGTCTTCATTCCCAACATAACATCTGTATCTATAATAAGGGACTCTAAGATCAGATACGCCAAAGCAAAAACTTGCTCATAATATATTTTTAAATGGCGATCAATATCGCAAAACAGACACGTGGGAATTTGATTTGGTGGTCTACATCATGGTCAAGAAACGCTCCAGATCAAGCATCAACATTGGCAGGACACGCATTTTTCCAGGACCAGACATCGGAAGTGACCACGATCTCGTGATGATGTCTTTCCCGCTCCACTTAAAAAGAGTAAACACAGCAAAGTGCACTAGACTAAAGTTCGACCTGGACAAACTGCAAGACCCGGAGGTGGCAGAGATATTTCAGGCCACAATTGGAGGGAAATTTGCACCACTGCTCATTTTGGGAGCTGGTGAAGTAGATGTCAATACCATGACCACCACCTTCAACTCAGCTGTGACAGATGCCGCCACGGAGATCCTTGGAAAGCACCGGCCAAAGAAGAAGCCGTCGATCACCCCTGAACCTGTGGATCTGTGTCATAAACGAAGATAAATGAAAAAGAAAAAGAACAACTCAAAGGGAGCTGATGCCTACCGAAAAAATCAACAATGACATCCGAAAAGGCATGCGCACAGCAAAGGAGAACTGGATAGAAGATCAATGCCAGAAAATAGAGAACAGTCTGAACAAGAACAACAGCAAGAAGGCCTACCAGACTGTGAAGCGGCTGACAAGTGTTAAACCGCCCAAGGTCTCCACGCTCCAAAGCAAGTCTGGCATATGCCTTACAGAAAAACAAGAAGTCTTGGACAGATGGACAGAGTACTGCTGTGTCCTTTACAACCACACACCACACGTAGACCCACCAGTTCTAGCATATCCAGAGAACAGAGAAGAAGAAGAAGAAATCCTACCAATTCTCCGAGAAGAAGTTGAGGCAGCAGTGCAATCGCTGAAGAAAGGGACGTTAGCGGGAGTGGACAACATACCCGCGGAACTGCTTCAAGCAGGAGGAGAAGCGATGATTGACGCACTTACCATTTTCTGTAACAAGATCTGGCAGAGTGGGGAGTGGCCTACACCATGGACCCAGTCGCTTGTCATCACTCTTCCCAAAAAAGGTTACCTTCAGGAGTTTGAAAATTACCGCACCATCAGCCTCATCAGCCATCCCATAGGTCCCCCTGAAAATTATACTCAACTGGTTGAATTCCCAAGCTGAACAAATCATAGCTGAAGAACAAGCAGGATTCAGGGCAGGGCGAAGTACAACTGAACAGATTTTCAACCTCAGAACAATCTGCGAGAAATACCTACAGCACCAACATCTATATCACGCGTTCGTAGACTTCAAGAAGGCGTTTGACCGGGTCTGGCATGCAGCCCTGTGAGCAACCATGAGAGTGTACTTGGATAGATAGATAGATAGATAGATAGATAGATAGATAGATAGATAGATAGATAGATAGATAGATAGATAGATAGATAGATAGATAGATAGATAGATAGATAGATAGATAGATAGATAGATAGATAGATAGATAGATAGATAGATAGATAGATAGATAGATAGATAGATAGATAGATAGATAGATAGATAGATAGATAGATAGATAGATAGATAGATAGATAGATAGATAGATAGATAGATAGATAGATAGATAGATAGATAGATAGATAGATAGATAGATAGATAGATAGATAGATAGATAGATAGATAGATAGATAGATAGATAGATAGATAGATAGATAGATAGATAGATAGATAGATAGATAGATAGATAGATAGATAGATAGATAGATAGATAGATAGATAGATAGATAGATAGATAGATAGATAGATAGATAGATAGATAGATAGATAGATAAGTGTAACTGTAGATTATAGTCACACGACACCGAAGCATATAGGCGACTACTGGTCACATTATTCTGACACCAGCGAACCAGTTGATGGTAAGGGGAAAATAATATGGTCACACATTGGCCGGGATTCGAACCAGGTACCTTTCGGTTACTAGTAAGACGCTCTACCAACTGAGCTACCCGGCCCCTCTAGATAGATAGATAATTAGTAGAGGGTCCAGCGGACTGACAACAGCCGAATCAGGACCACACAAAATAAAGTAGAATCAGACTAAACTGGTAACATGATATGATTTAGAAATGTAAGTAAAATCAGTCTTACCACTAAAATCCAACCAACAATACAAAACAAGGTGATATGATCAAATGCTATAAAACAAGCCAACATCATGTAACAATTGAAACAGGTGTTGACTATTGCATACTTTACAAATCTCTTTGAAAGGTATTGAACCAAAATATCTTTGTCTTTCATCAATCAGATCAGCAAATTCAAACATGAAATGGCGAGCGGAAAAGGATTTGTCACATGCAAAGCACCATGGTAGTTCTTCTCCTTTTAAAAGGAATTAAGTGGAAACTATGGGTGACATAAGTATGTCCAATATAAAGGCGAGCCAAAACTGTTTCTTATTTGCGGGTGGATGCAAACTTAGGCAAAGAAGCAGACAAATCTGTTAGAATTTGAAATAATTTGTTATTGATCTGATTAGACCAGTCGGTTTGCCACAGCCGTTTACAATAAGATTCAGTCATACAACGCAGGTCAGAGTATGGAGTAAACTGGAAAATCTCTGAAGGGAAATCTACATGTGTAGCTTCTTTAGCCGCTTTGTCCACTGCAATATTGCCGCGGATGCCCATGTGACTGGGTACCCACATAAAACTATCTTTTTACCATCAGAAACAAGTTGTGTGTGGAGGTCATGGATCTCTGCGAGAAAAGAGCCTGAAGTGCTGACAGTGAATCAGACCTGATTAAGAACGAGGTTCTTTTGGATTCATAATCCTGTTTCAGAGCTAGATGAATTGTCTTGAGCTCAGCAGTATAAACAGAACAAAAATCAGGTATACGCTGTTGCAAACGCTGGTCTAGGTGTCTCCCAGAGACCGACGCAGCGGTAACAGTCTCCTGTCTTCGACCCGTCTGTAAAAAAATGTTTCATATCCTGGGTACAAAGCACACTGTTCTAAATAAAATTGGATTCAGATGTATTGTTTTTGAGGAAAGCGGACAACTGTCAGTTAATGTATGGGTTACGTAATTTCCATGGAGGAGCTTCAGTCCGAAGCTCAACATCGATGAAGGAAGCAAGATCGAGGCCTGCTTTATTCAAACGAGCCTGCATTCTGATGCCAAATGGTGGGATTGCGTTCGGTTTGGCCTCAAATGTCAAAATCTGGGTTGAGAACACAGTCATAAGCGGGACTCATAGGATCAGTTTTAAATTTTAAATAGTAATTATGTGATAATTGTATACGTCTCAGTTAAAGCGGAGGTTCGTTAGCTTCCACGTAAAGGCTTTCAGAAGAGGAGGTGTGAAAAGCACCCAAAGCAATGCGCAGTGCCTGATGAGCAACTGGATGTAACATTTTAAGACAAGACTTTCTAGCAGAACCGTAAACAATGCAGCCATAGTCTAACTTTGATCTAATTAACGAACGGTATAACATCAATAAAGTGTTCTTGTCCGCTCCCCAGTCTGTACCACTTGAGCAAATTGCAGGCCTGCTGACATTTAGTCTTCAAATCTTTCAGCTGAGGGAGAAAGCCTAACCTTTGACCAAAAATAACACCCAAAAATTTGACTGTTGGGACCGTCTTTATTGGAGTTTCATTGAGTGTAATATTAGGATCTTGAATAATTCCTAGGTGCTTGGAAAATTGAATACATTCGGTCTTTGCCTGTGAAAATGTGAAACTATTTTGTAATACCCAGTCTTCAACAGCATTGACACATAACTGTAGTTGACGTTCTGCAGATGCCAAGGTTTTACCCTTGGCTATTAATGCAAAATCATCAACAAACAAAGAATTGTCAATTCCTCGTCTCACTGAAAGAACAATATTATTTATGTTAATATTAAACAGCAAGGGAGACAAAATACTACACTGAGGCACCCCCATCTCCTGTTCCCTCATATCTGATAAAGATCCTCCAACTTTAACCTGAAAAATTCTGTCCGGTTGGAAATTGGATATACACAGAGGTAAATGCCCCTTCAGTCCGATCTCTTGCAAATCTGAAAGGATGCCATATTTCCATGTGGTATCGTATACTTTTTTCCAAATCAAACATGATGGCAACGTCATGTTCATCCTGGACGAACGCGTTACGTATAAATGTTTCCAGTCGCAGCAGGTGATCAACAGTACTTCTGCCACTTCGAAAGCCACACAGTTTTAGATAATATATTATTGGTCTCGAGATACCACAGTAAACGAGAACAAACCATTCGTTCCAGCGTCTCGCATAAGCAGGACCTTAAGGCTATTGGTCTGTAATTTTTTTGAATTAGTATGGTTTTTGCCAGGTTTAGGTATGGGAACAAAAATGGCCTTTCTCCAAGAGGGAGGGAAGGTGCCAGTGATCCAAATCTGTTTGAAAATGTCCAGCAGTTCAGATCGTGAGTACCTTGATAAATGTCGTAGAAATCGTTAATGTACATCATCCGGTCCACCTGCTGAATCTGCACTTTTTGAATGACATCATTAAGCTCAACTAATGAGAACAAAATGTTGTAATCTTTAAAATTGTCAGAGGTAAAATTTAACCGTTGTTTTTCTTTACTCTCTCTTCAAGTGCACTAGACTGAAGTTCGACCTGGACAAACTGCAAGACCCGGAGGTGGCAGAACTATTTCAGGCCACAATTGGAGGGAAATTTGCACCACTGCTCATTTTGGGGGCTGGTGAAGTAGATGTCAACACCATGACCACCACCTTCAACTCAGCTGTGACAGATGCCGCCACTGAGATTCTTGGCAAGCACCGACCAAAGAAGAAGCCGTGGATCACACCTGAACTTTTGGATCTTTGTGATAAACGAAGAGAGATGAAAAAGAAAAAGAACACCTCACAGGGAGCTGATGTCTACCGAAAAATCAACAATGACATCCGAAAAGGCATGCGCACAGCAAAGGAGAACTGGATAGAAGATCAATGCCAGGAAATAGAGAACAGTCTGAACAAGAACAACAGCAAAAAGGCCTACCAGACAGTGAAGCGGCTGACAAGTGTCAAACAGCCCAAAGTCTCCACGATCCAAAGCAAGTCTGGCATATGCCTTACAGAAAAACAAGAAGTCTTGGACAGATGGACAGAGTACTGCTCTGACCTTTACAACCAAACACCAGTAAACAGTAAACAGTAAACTTTATTGTCCAAATCTTTACAAAGTGGAAAAATGGCTTCCAGCGCCCAAGAAACAACAGAAAGACAAGAAGACAAAATGCCGTCACCCCACACACACACACACACACACACACACACACACACACACACAACACACACACACACACCCATCACAACATCCTTACACGTGAACGCAAGCACGCGCCCACCCCTGCTACGCCACACACACCCCTCCACACAGACACACCGCCACACCCAACAACAGCACCCGCACGCGCACAGACAAACCACTTATGCTACAACTCATCACTACATTGACAGTAATATATTCCATTTGTCCATCTTCATCCCCCCACCACCTCCCCCAACTCATCACCACAGTTCTTTTCCACACTTGAAACCGATGTGGGGCCCAACTGGCCACAGCACGGAGATAATGTCCCTGATGTATAGTGGTGTTGATTGTATATACCCTGATGGCAGTGGGCACAAAAGAGTTCTTGTAGCGCTCTGTTCTGGCCTTCACACTGCGAAATCTCTCCGACGTACCCCGAGTCGACTGGTGTGAGGCGAACTCGTTGTGAAGGGGGTGGGTGGGGTCTGCCATGACGGCCCCGACACGCCTCAGCACCTTCATTTCGTACAATGTTTGGAGATCAGTGACTGGGACCCCAATCACGCTGCTGTAAGTCTTGGTCAACTTCACCAGCCTGTTTAAATCACATGCTTTCAGGCAAATGGAGACCCATCAGTTCTAGCATGTCCCGAGAACAGAGAAGAAGAAGAAATCCTCCCAATTCTCCGGGAAGAAGTTGAGGCAGCATTGCAAGCGCTAAAGAAATGGAAGTCAGCGGGAGTGGACAACATACCCGCGGAACTGCTACAAGCAGGAAGAGAAGCGATGATTGATGCCCTCACCATTATCTGTAACAAGATCTGGCAGAGTGGGGAGTGGCCTATACCATGGACCCAGTCGCTTGTCATCACTATTCCCAAAAAAGGTAACCTTCAGGAGTGTGAAAATTACCGGACCATCAGCCTCATCAGCCATCCCAGCAAGGTCCTCCTGAAAATAATACTCAACAGGTTGAAACCCCAAGCTGAACAGATCATAGCTGAAGAACAAGCAGGATTCAGGGCAGGGCGAAGTACCACTGAGCAGATTTTCAACCTCAGAATAATATGTGAGAAATACATACAGCACCAACAACATCTATATCATGTGTTCATAGACTTCAAGAAGGCGTTTGACCGAGTCTGGCATGCAGCTCTATGGGCAACAATGAAAGTGTACAACATCAGCCCTAAAATTATTGAAGTCATCAAAAGCCTGTATGACAAGGCTACCAGTGCAGTCCTCCACAACAGCGTCAGCGGGAACTGGTTCAGAACAACAATCGGTGTGCGTCAAGGATGCCTACTCTCTCCAACACTCTTCAACATCTTCCTAGAGCGCATCATGTCAGATGCCCTTGCACACCATGAAGGCACAGTCAGCATAGGGGGTAGAGCAATCTCCAATCTTCGTTTTGCAGATGACATTGATGGATTGGCTGGAGAGGAACAAGAACTTGAACAGCTGGTACAGAGGCTTGACACCACCTCCAGAGCCTATGGAATGGAAATAAGTGCAGAGAAGACCAAAATGATGACCAACAACACCAATGGCATCAATACGGACATCAAAGTCCAAGGCCAATCCCTCAACACAGTGCATAGCTTCAATTATTTAGGAGCCATTGTATCAGACAATGGGTCCCGACAGGAAGTCCTCTCCAGGATCACACAAACAACTGCTGCCCTGACAAGGTTGAAGCCCATTTGGAAAGACAGGACCATCAGTCTACATTCCAAAGTAAGACTGCTGCGCTCCCTTGTCATCTCCATCTTCCTATATGCTTGCGAAGCATGGACCCTCACAGCAAATCTCCAACGATAATACAAAGCATGGAGATGAGGTGCTACAGAAGACTTCTGGGCATTTCCTATACCCAACACATCACCAACGACGAAGTCCGACAAACCATCACACAAGCCATTGGACAACACGATGACCTGCTAACAGTGGTGAAGAAACGGAAACTCCGATGGTATGGCCACGTCACCAGATCATCAGGCCTTGCAAAGACTATTCTGCAAGGCACAGTGCAAGGAGGTAGAAGAGGGAGACCGAAAAAGAGGTGGGAGGACAACATTCGAGAATGGACTGGTTTGACACTGAGCGAAGCCATCAGGGCTGCTGAGGACAGAGAAAGATGGAGTATGCTGGTTAAACGATCATCTGTGTGCCCCTACGACCTTCGGGTTACGGGACAGGATAGGATAGGATAGGTTTTTCTTTACGTGTTTTATTAGTTTCAAAAAGAAACAGAATAGGTTTTAGAGGAAGAATTTGCAGCAAAAGAAGAGGCCAAAAGATCAGCTACTAGTTTTTTTTTTTTTAAATCTCCAATTATGTCCCCTTGCACATTAAGACATGGGCTGACCTGTTTGTTACTTGTAGTTTGGAGTTTGCGGACCACGTTCCAAACCTTCAACATTTTCGCTTTCGAATTTAGTGTGGAGCAGAAACCTCTCCACGATTCTCTTCTCTTACGTTTAAAGAGCTGTCCACGTTGGGCTCGCAAACGTTGGTGGTTCTGTTTATTTTCAGAACTTGGATGTAAATACATGATTCTTAAAACTTTTTTGCGGGCTTGCTGAAGTGTTTTTTTAACTTTCATCATCAAACCCTTGTGTTTTAAGTGTGTGAGGATTTGATGAAGTTTGCAGAATGGACTCCTTTGCACTGTTTGTAACTATGCCAGTGTAGAGCTGTATTGGGTCTATGGCATGTGAACATTCCTGTTTCTTATCGCGTAGCTGAGCCTGAGACCGGATGGAAAACAGACTCCAGTTAGCTTGTTTCAGTTTCCATCAGATTCTGTCATGAGTTTGCTCAGGGATATCCGAATCATATTTTAATAGAACTGGAAAACGGTCACTGCCATAAAGATCTTCTAAAACTGTCCATTAAAAGTCCAAAAGGAGGGAAGGATCCTATCCTATCCCATAACCCGAAGGTCGTAGGGGCACCACAGATGATCGTTTAACCAGCATACTCCATCTTTCTCTGTCCTCAGCAGCCCTGACGGCTTCGCTCAGTGTCAAACCAGTCCATTCTCGAATGTTGTCCTCCCACCTCTTTTTCGGTCTCCCCCTTCTTCTACCTCCTTGCACTGTGCCTTGCAGAATGGTCTTTGCTAGGCCTGATGATCTGGTGACGTGGCCATACCATCGGAGTTTCCGTTTCTTCACCACTGTGAGCAGGTCATCGTGTTGTCCAATGGCTTGTGTGATGGTCTGTCGGACTTCGTCGTTGGTGATGTGTTGGGTATAGGAAATGCACAGAAGTCTTCTGTAGCACCTCATCTCCATGCTTTGTATTCTTCGTTGGAGATCTGCTGTGAGGGTCCATGCTTCGCAAGCATATAGGAAGATGGAGATGACCAGAGAGCGCAGCAGTCTTACTTTGGAATGTAGACTGATGGTTCTGTCTTTCCAAATGGGCTTCAACCTTGTCAGGGCAGCAGTTGTTTGTGCGATCCTGGAGAGGACTTCCTGTCGAGACCCATTGTCTGACACAATGGCTCCTAAATATTTGAAGCTGTGCACTGTGTTGAGGGATTGGCCTTGTACTTTGATGTCCGTGTTGATGCCATTGGTGTTGTTGGTCATCATTTTGGTCTTCTCTGCACTTATTTCCATTCCATAAGCTCTGGAGGTGGTGTCAAGCCTCTGTACAAGCTGTTCAAGTTCTTGTTCCTCTCCAGCCAATCCATCAATATCATCCGCAAAACGAAGAGATAATAATAGGGAAGGATCACATATCGATATAACAATGTGGGATAAAGAAGCAGTTCTCGAACAGTAAAAAGTTGGAGCACCCTCGTTCAAAGTTACCCAAATTCAACGAGTCTAAAATCTCTTCAAATTATTTTTCCTTGAGTATAAGTACGATCGCTGCCCCACAGGGGAGAGCGCCCATTAAAGTCTCCCAACAACAGAAAAGGATCAAATCTCAAGATCATTTTTATTTACATGTATTGTTGGGGTCAGATATATGGTACATACTGTAAGTGACTTGAAAAGATATACTCTGGCTGCTACTGCTGGTAAACTTGTGTTAAGTGAAATTGGGTTCAATGAGACGTTTCTATGGATAAAGGGTAAAACGCCTCTAGAAGATATACAATTTAGTGATGAATAACAAGAAATATCTATAGATTGTTGATAACAGAGTCTCCTGTATGGCCAACACGTCAGGTCGATGCAGCGTCAACAGACAGCATAATTATTTCCTCATAATTGGCTCTTATCCCGTGTGTGTTCCATTGAAGGATAGCCATAACAATTAAGTAAAAGAAAGCTAAATATTTCCGTCCCTGCCTATGTCTATAAGTTTTCTGGCCCTCATCCGTCTCCTCATGGTCCATCAACTCCCCGAAACGGTTCTCCGCCTCGAGAGGCTGAGGGTGTTTGGAAGAAAGAGGTCCAGGCTTTTGATTTTTCTTGAAACCCCCGGGTCCCAAACTGCCAGCCGTCTTCCTCCCCTTCTCCCCAGCACTGATTCCCGGATCTTCTCTCTCCCTCTTACCCTTTCAAAGTTTTACCTCCCCTCCCTTGGTGCTACCCTGCTGAGCCACCAAGATCCTGGCCGCACCTGTGACCACCCGCCGTCGATGCTGTGGCGGCTTGAGGCATGGCCTCCTTCGTGGCAGGTGTGACGGCTTTAGACACAGCCGTTTGCGTGTTTGGGTTGACGGTTTTCGACGTGACCGTCTGCACATGGTACAGTGTATCCGATGGGGCTGGAGAACCCTCCTCCCCTCCCCTTGTGACTAAAAGATGTGAGCATTTTCTCAAGACTGTCCATTCTTGTGCACAACGTTCCTAAAATCTTATTCGTTTTACTCATATAGGTTTCTATCGCTGGATGTGCACAAGGCTCAACAAGAAGGGTGGAACACGCCACCGACACAAAGGATCTTTCTCGAAGAATCGTTCTCTTTTCTATTACTTAGTTCCTTGCATCCCCGAAGGAGCACCCTTCAGTGGCCCGCACCTTTTGAATCTCAAGCTCCAACTGCCACTGAAGGCAATATTTGGAGCTGGAAGAATTCTGCCCTGCGCAATTCACACAGCATATGGGGTCTTTGCACTCATTTTTATGCTTGTCTTTGGCGCAATCTCTGCAAATTTCTTTGTGTTTGCACGTCTTGCTACCGTGACCAAAACTTTGGCAACGGTAGTAGCGCAACGACGATAGTGTGAAAGGTGTCACCTTAACCCTAAAGTATCCCACCTTGAGTGACTCCGGCAACTTGGCCATGGCAAAAGTCACAAAAAGTGTGTTTGTAGGGATTCGCTTGGGTCCTTTGGTGACAAATACCCTATATACTGCTGTGACCCCTGGATGGATAGCTCATCACGGATTTCTAATTCGGACACATAGTCAGGTCCTGGCATCGGATGACTCCCTAGGAGGAATTCAACCGTCCATGCACTGAACCTTTGATTTGTTTGTCAACAAAGAAGGTCAGATTCCTCCTCAGAAGACAATCCGATACCCTTTTGGTCGAGCACTCCACCAGATAGGCCCCAGATCTCAGTTTCTTCACATCTTTGAAACCAACTGTAGAGATGGACTGAAAACCTTTATGGATAGCAAACGGGGACAGCTTAATAATAATAATAATAATACAGGATGCTATACGCGCCTTACCCCAAATCATTCAGGCTCAAAGCGCGGCGACCTATACCAACATACACGCTCACCTGTCTCATCCACCCTCACACATACCAAACACACATCCATCACTCAAACAGGTGGTGTAAAGGCAGGAAGATCGCTATTAGAAGACGGAAAGAAAATCGAATTTTTATTTTTGAAATTTTTATATTGACTGCGTCCTGTACCATTATTGAAGAGAGGGAGGAAACCGGAGTGCCCGGAGAAAACCCTCGGTGACCTCAATAGTCTCGTACCTAAGTCACATACGTTCGCCCCTTAGAGCCGGATCAGCCCCTCCACAACCAAACAAGGCCAGGCCCCATCCACTCCAATGTCACAACCCATTTTGTCTCATTTCCCAGTCACTGTCCGTGTCCGTTCCGTCATCATGAAGTCGGTTTTTGGTTGAAGCCATGTTTTTACATTTTAGATTCATCTCCCCCCTGCTCCCCACCCACCACGGAGTCTAACAAGGGGATGCGTCCAAGCGGAAAATCCAGCAAGGAAATGCACCAGGGCTACAGGGGGATATACACCTAGACAATCCCGCACTGCCACTATGTTTGACCCATGAGCCGCCGCCTTCTAGCAATCCTAGGGAAATACACGACCAGCCGCTTGACTGACGCGGGCCACGCCAGACTCCCCTCTAGAGAGGTCCAGGGCCAAAGAGGTGTGTTGGTGTGAGGGACTGCAGTCCATGAGAGTGTACAACATCAGCCCTAAAATTATTGAAGTCACCAAAAGCCTGTATGACAAGGCTACCAGTGCAGTCCTCCATAACAGCTCCATCGAAAACTGGTTCAGAACAACAATCGGTGTGCGTCAAGGATGCCAACTCTCTCCAACACTCTTCAACATCTTCCTAGAACGCATCATGTCAGATGCCCTTGCAGATCACGAAGGCACAGTCAGCATAGGAGGTAGAGCAATCTCCAACCTTCGTTTTGCGGATGACGTTAATGGATTGGCTGGAGAGGAACAAAAACTTGAACAGCTGGTAAAGAGGCTTGACACCAACTCCAGAGCCTATGGAATGGAAATAAGTGCAGAAAGACCAAAATGATGACCAAAAACATCAATGGCATCATCACGGACATCAAAGTCTAAGGCCAATCCCTTAACACAGTTCATAGCTTCGAATATTTAGGAGCCATTATTTCAGACAATGGGTCCCGACAGGAAGTCCTCTCCAGGATCGAACAAACAATTGCTGCCGTGAGAAGGTTGAAGCCCCTTTGGAAAGACAGGACAATCAGTCTACATTCAAAGGTAAGACTGCTGCGCTCCCTTGTCATCTCCATCTTTCTATACGCTTTCGAAACATGGACACTCACAGCAGATCTACAACGAAGAATACAAAGCATGGAGATGAGGTGCTACAGTAGACGTCTGGGCATTTCCTATACCCAGCACATCACCAACGACGAAGTCCGACAGACCATCGTGTAACGGAGGTTTTTTCGTTGTATTCAATTAAATAAATATATGTATAACTACCTTTAGTGTAATGAGTGAGTGTGTGAGTGTGGCTGTCTGACGCTCAGTATAAAGGTGTGTGTTCTATCTCTGTTTACTATACTCTTTCATCCACCACCACACACGTGCTTACAGACAAAGACAAAGGCTACACAGTTACTTCTCTTTGCCCTCTGTTTCACTATTTCTCATTCACATATACATTAAGTCATTCACAAACACATTAAATCATTTACATATACATTAAATTGTTCACGTACACATTAAGTTGTTCACGTACACATTAAATTGTTCAGTTCTTTTCATGTAGCGAATTCACGTAGATGATAAATGAGTTCTCACAGTTAGTTTACTAAGTGGCGTGTAAGCCACCTTCACAATCCAATAATAGCAGAAGTCGTTGTCCCTTCCTTGAGACGTCACTCGACTCTACTCTCTCATTAGCATCGACACAGTTAGTGGCTTCACTCGATGACTTGACTCAACGGAGTTTTCTTATCACAATCTATATATATAAATTGCTTAGCCGGAAGTCCTTCTTCGACACTACTGTAAAGTTTGTCCGGTATGGACGCTGATCTGGGCAGGTGCTGGGTGCTGGGTTTCGGCCTGTTGTACGCTCAAAACCTGCGAAATCGTTATAGCCAACATTTCCTTACCGAACGTTTAACCGTTTCTGAGATAAATAAATAAACAAAATGTCCACAAACTGCAATAGCCTCATTCCGCGCGCGGTTTCGATTCCACCCGTGTCAAGAACTTGCCGTTCCGTAATACCGCAAATTTTGTTTTATTTCCATTCAAAACACTTTTGCACTCATGTCACCAATCTTACAAAATTTGTTGTTTAACTAATTAAATTTGATTAATTAAAAATCGAATCGAGGTTTCAGCATGTTTTCTCATATAGACCAAAAAATTGGTGGTCTTTATACGAAAGCTTGGTAGCTCACTTGGTAAGACATTTGCCTGCCATGCAGGGAACCCGAGTTCAAATCTCCGGTGGGCCACAGTTTTTTTTTTAATGTTTTTTTTTTTAACACTACAATATGGATATTTTGCTTTTTAATTTAGGCTTTTTGCTTTTAACTTATTTATTATTATTATTATTATTATTATTATTATTATTATTATTATTATTATTATTATTATTATTATTATTATTATTTATAAACTAATAATAATAATTATTATTATTATTATTATAATATCTTATATCAAATTTTATTTTAAAACCCTGGTGTTTTTTATGATTTGTATTTGTATTATTCTATATTCAATATTATTATTATTATTATTATTATTATTATTATTATTATTATTATTATTATTATTATTATTACCAAGGATCGGGATGGGGTGGTACGTGTAGGTAAAAGGGGGTTACGGGTAGGTTTCAAGGGGCATGGGTAGGCATAACGGGGATACGGGTATATATAAGGGGGTATGGTGATGGTCGATTCCTTTCATCCATACCTGCGAAACGATCAACGGGGAAGTATCAAGGAGGGTACAGTTAGGTTACAAGGGGGGTACGGAAGGTATCAAGGGGGTATGGGGAGGTATCAAGTGGGTTCGGGGAGGTATCAAGGGGGTATGGTGAGTCATCATGGGGGTGGGACGGGGAGATATCAAGGGGGGTATGGTGAGGTATCAAGGGGGATATGGGGAGGTATCAAGGGGGATATGGGGAGGTATCATCGTCCAAATGAAACTCGCAGACAACAGTTGTCTCTGTCTACATTTTAAACAGCAACCTGTGTACCCTGGCTTGCCAGGGTACAAAAACCACTAGTTGCTTATATTGACAGTACTCACGGTTCACTCCCAAGCACTCTCGGCGCAGGATTATCAGCCGATGCTGGAGTCAGAACCACATCCAGAGGATGCTGCAGGTGTCCTCGTAGCATAGAACCGGAGGTTCGCTTCGGTACCGTTGCTGCACGTCTGCATCAGTGATGGTAGTCGAAGGAGAGATGAGGCGATGATGGTGTCCACATCCGGTCAAGTAGATGAGGTTATATGGACAGATCCATCCGCTACACATCAGGGGTACTCCGCTCCGTATCCGCCCCGCTGTATACAACATGTACACAATCGTAAATTTTCGCTCTTATACTTAAAGAGTCTGTATGTCTTTGACACATCTTTATAATTCCTAATGCTTAAAGATCATTTCCTTTGTAGAATGTCTTCTATACGCCACCACACCACTACAGTCACTATTGTCACCATTCCTGTGACAATACCTATAGCCACTTTACACTGTACACACATTGCGTAGCCTACCACAATGGATTATGAGCCAAATATTACAATCACAGCTCACCTTCATTTTACAACATATTCATACCCATTCATTCATCAATAGATATACAAATTATACAACTGAATTACATTCCTATTTCAGCCCCATATATAAATGCATATAAAAATGGCATCATAGTTACAAACTGAGTCACACATGATAATTACATGATCAAATAAGTATTGACACGAGTTATCGTACTTCTTTCAAACATGGGTTTTTCTGCACTCTAAACGTACTAATTCACAAAAAGCAATACTTTACCTTTTCGTATGGATAGCTTTACAGCTCATTATAAATAATAATAATAATAATAATAATAATAATAATAATAATAATAATAATAATAATAATAATAATAATAATAATAATAAATACCTGTATTCTTAGATACAGCTAACTTATTCCTTAGCAGAATCAGGCTTTCCTAGAGCACCCACGAATACGTCCGCTCAACTCGGCTGATATGTCATCTCTGAGCTAACACAGCTCACAAACTAAATTATCACTTCTACCGTAAACAACACAGTGACGTCATAACGTCTTCCTACACAAACGTGTACGAAACGTGTTCGTTACACATCGCACAAGCCATTGAACAACATGATGATCTGCTCACAGTGGTGAAGAAACGAAAACTTCGATGGTATCGCAAAGTCACCAGATCATCAGGCCTTGCAAAAACCATCCTGCGAGGCACAGTGCAAGGATATAGAAGAAGAGGGAGACCGAAAAGGGTGTGGAAGGACAACATTCGAGAATGGACTGGTTTGACACTGAGCGAAACCATGAGGGTTGCTGAGGACAGAGAAAGCTTGAGTACGCTGGTTAAACGATCATCTGTGGTGCCCCTACGACTTCCGAGTTACCCAATAGAATAATATAGGATAGGGCTACAAAAGAATCTGTACGTAGATAACCGTTCATTTTCATGAGCAGATTCAGGTCTATCACAAACAGTAAAAATACAGTTATCAGAAACGGTAGCAAATAGTTCTGAGGACATTAAAAAATAATCTTTGACACTGCTGAAAGTCTCACAATTGTCCTTGAAGCGTCCATCATGGTCGCCAGAACACAAACCGTTAAAACTACACAAATCCAATGCAGTGCACATACTTGAGTGATTTACCAAAACAGTTCAACACAGAATCCAAAGGATTTCTAATTAACACATCATCTTCATTATCCGAGGTTTCAAAAACGTTAGTATCAGTCGTTACTCTCTGCGCAAAATTTGGAGTACGGGCGTTTAAGTCGCCAGATAACAGAATAAAAGAATCATTATCTAAACGAGCAGCATCTAACATGCAGTTTTCCAACAATCTGATGCCATCACCGTCACACTCAACAACATTATAAAAACGCGAACCTTCAGGTGGTGTACGCACACGCATACAAAACATATTTTTCTAAGCCAAACACACTTTTATTAATGATTAAAAAATAAAAATAAAACCAGAAACCACTTTGACCCTTGACTTCTTTTACCAAAGACGCATAATCATTTTGTTACAAACACCACCACCAGAGAGAGAGGGAGAGAGAGAGAGAGAGAGAGAGAGAGAGAGAGAGAGAGAGAGAGAGAGAGAGAGAGAGAGAGAGAGAGAGAGAGAGAGAGAGAGGTCAAAGTTCGGATTCAACGCTCAATACTCACTGAGCATAGCTAGTGTCCTCTTCAGTTGACTCATCATTGAGGTGACTTCGTCGGATCTCTGTCTACCGATGATGTCACGAATACGTTGTTGCATGGCGTCTATCTTCACCTGTACGTTGATGTCATCGTTTGGCAAAGTGACGCCGAAGGTGCGTGTGTCGACGTCATAATGGTCAGTGACAAGGAAGAGCGGCAATAACTTGGTGTAGGTTTCCAGGGGTTGTTGTTGTGCTTGAACCACGGTCAGCGCGTGCTGTGCACGAGACACGACGTCATTGATGGCCGTCAGCAGTTTGTCTTGGCCACTTAGGGCGTTCTGCATTAATCTGACTTCTTCCGTCACCCACTGCTGCCAGCACTGGCTACCACGTGACTGCCCATGTGACTGCGGTGGATCCATAGGGTTGCTGATGCTTTCCAGCGAGACAGTGGAAGAGGCGGAGTGGGTCCTGGGTCTGAAAGTAAAGCCAGACGCTGAAGACACGTTTTCCAAAGCTTGGGGTAGAGTCTGCATCACATGATCTTTGGTAGCTCTTTGTTTGTTGTGACCATTGGCACAACCATCACAGTATAATTCTTGACAGTCGTGACAGAGCGTGGTGGCGTCACGATTGGCACATACCTGGCATCTTACGCGACCTTGACCTCTAAGTCGTTGGTTGACAAGATGCACCACAACAGGGTCAGACCCTAGCTGCTGGACGAGGCTGCTAAAGTCCGCTGATTTCGGGTCCTTGGGGAGGGGCAAAGTGTAGTTACAGATGTGACAGGTGAGCTGGGAGCCGTGGTGGTCACGCAGGCATTTTCTACATGTAAGATGGCCACAGGGAAGGAGGAGGGCTCCCACACAAAATGACTGACACTGTGGGCAGTCACTGACCTTTGGGCTGTTGGAGGGTGGGGGAGTAATGGGGGAAGCAGTGGACGATCCGCTGGCCATCTTGGACGAGATTAGTCTTTATACAATCAACTGTTCGTTCACCAAGGTGATTTTACAATGTTTACCATTTAACTGTTCGTTCACCAAGGTGATTGTACACTGTTCACCATTTAACTGTTCGTTCACCAAGGTGATTGTACACTGTTCACCATTTAACTGTTCGTTCACCAAGGTGATTGTGCACTGTTCACCATTTAACTGTTCGTTCACCAAGGTGACTGTACATTGTTCACCATTTAACTGTTCGTTCACCAAGGTGACTGTACACTGTTCACCATTTAACTGTTCGTTCACCAAGGTGATTGTGCACTGTTCACCATTTAACTGTTCGTTCACCAAGGTGACTGTACACTGTTCACCATTTAACTGTTCGTTCACCAAGGTGATTGTGCACTGTTCACCATTTAACTGTTCGTTCACCAAGGTGACTGTACACTGTTCACCATTTAACTGTTCGTTCACCAAGGTGATTGTGCACTGTTCACCATTTAACTGTTCGTTCACCAAGGTGACTATACACTGTTCACCATTTAACTGTTCGTTCACCAAGGTGACTGTACACTGATCACCATTTGTGCACTTTTTACTGCGTAACACACTTTACATTGTCTTGTTTGCCTGTCTTTCTCCCCTGTCTGTTACACTTTACATTGTATTGTTTGCATGTCTTTCTCCCCTGTCTGTTACATGTTCCTGATCTGTTTAAATCTTTCTACTCCGTCTGTTAAATTTGTCTACTCCCTCTGTTAAATCGTCCTACTCCGTCTGTTAAATCTTTCTACTGTATTAATTCTTCATACTCCGGCCGTTACATCTTCCTGCTCCGTCTGTTAAATCTGCCTGCTATGTCTATCCTATCCTATCCTGTCCCATAACCCGAAGGTCGTAGGGGCACCACAGATGATCGCTTAACCAGCATACTCCATCTTTCTCTGTCCTCAGCAGCCCTCATGGCCTCGCTCAGTGTCAAACCAGTCCATTCTCGAATGTTGTCCTCCCACCTCTTTTTCGGTCTCCCCCTTCTTCTACCTCCTTGCACTGTGCCTTGCAGAATGGTCTTTGCAAGGCCTGATGATCTGGTGACGTGGCCATACCATCGGAGTTTCCGTTTCTTCACCACTGTGAGCAGATCATCGTGTTGTCCAATGGCTTGTGTGATGGTCTGTCGGACTTTGTCGTTGGTGATGTGTTGGGTATAGGAAATGCACAGAAGTCTTCTGTAGCACCTCATCTCCATGCTTTGTATTCTTCGTTGGAGATCTGCTGTGAGGGTCCATGCTTCGCAAGCATATAGGAAGATGGAGATGACCAGAGAGCGCAGCAGTCTTACTTTGGAATGTAGACTGATAGTTCTGTCTTTCCAAATGGGCTTCAACCTTGTCAGGGCAGCAGTTGTTTGTGCGATCCTGCTATGTCTGCTAAATATTTATTCTCTGTTAAATGTTTCTACTCTGTCTGTTAAATCTGCCTGCTATGTCTGCTAAATATTCCTTCTCTGTTAAATGTTTCTCCTCTGTCTGTTAAATGTTCCTACTCCGTTAAATGTTTCTACTCCGTCTATCTATAATGTTATTTCACCTCAAGTTCTGTCTCCTACCTTGCAGACTGCACTAAAGCTTTGACACTGGAACACTCAACTATATAGCAGTTTGAGAATGACCTTAATCACTGATAAGATGAGAGACAACAGCAAGCTAACGCCACACGGCTTAGCTGCACAATAAACACATAGCCTTGGATGGTTCCTGAAAGGCATGTGAAGGAATAATCAGGATGTTTGTACAATCGTAAATAATAACATTAATGTTTAAACCATTTACACTTGTAAATGATAACCTTCATGTTTACAGCATGTACTATTGTAAATGATAACCTTAATGTTTAAACCATGTACACTCGACATCAATGTTCACGTAACACGTTGTCCACATCAATACCAATATTGTGTACAATGCAATCCAGTAGTTTTGCCCAATCCACAAGGCCAGTGTAAAGTATGCGTGTAATTAGGTGTGGGTGCAAATCAGCCTGATTGGATTTTGTTGGTGTTTGGATAACATTCGTTCCCCATACGGATAAAACGTGGGTTGGCGATCTAAGCAAAAAGCACAGCAGCTGCAGGGCAGCATCATCCAGCAAGAGAAAGATTAGGACGTAGTATTTACTGGGTGTTTTATCTGTGACACTGGAACACACAATCAACCACTATGTTGACAACGACAGTCTTGATCCACTGATAACAGCCAAGAAGCGAGCTGTAAGGTCACAAGGCTTATCTGTACCATCAAACATATCGTTGAACAGTCCTGGAGTGGGGATAACGATAAGTCACACACGATAAGCATTGTACACCCGGTGAACGAACAGGTAACTATGGACCAGTTTACATTCACCTTTGTAAAAGAACAGATAAATGGTAAACAATGTATTGTGGCTGTAGCCAGTCAACATCATCAATATGCAGTGGCTGTAGCCAGTCATCAACTCAATATACAGTGGTTGTAGCCAGTCAACATCATCAAAGTACAGAGGCTGTAGCCAGTCAACAACATCAATATACAGGGTGTTCCAAAAGTCTTGGGCACATTTGAAGTCCCCATATCTCAATTACTATGAATGGTAGTAAGATAAAAGTTGTGCCATTTTAAAGCTAATTACATTAAGTTTTTTGTAAAGTTGTTGATTTTTTATTTCTTTTCAGACCCATTAATGGCGTTCACTCAACCAGAAAATGCTTGGACGCGTTTGGCAAGAATTTGACAATCGGCTTGATGTGTGTCGTGTGACCAATGGTGCTCACATTGAACATCTTTGAACATTCCATGTAAAAATTGAGATTACAAGCTTTCTGAATTTACCAGATGCGTTTTTATATCCTTAATAGTTTCGGAACTATTCAATGTCAAAATGTGCCCAAGACTTTTGGAACACCCTGTATAGTGGCTGTAGCCAGTCAACATCATCAATGTACAGTGGCTGTATCCAGTCAACATCATCAATGTACAGTGACTGTAGCCAGTCAACATCATTAATGTACGTGACTACAATTAGGTCTTCACTTAAATCAACCTCAATGGATTTTTTTGGATTTTAGACTGTAGATAATATTGGTCTCCAGTTGGGGTTGCCTTATCAGCAAAATCAAGACAGGCCACCCACACACAGTGAAATGAGGACCGAGTGCTTGCAGTGTGGTTTTGTATCTGACCTCATTCCACTTAGGACATAAGTTAAAATGATCTTTAAAGTCTGTGTGATGGATTGCATGCATGCATAGACTTGATCCACTTAGGACATAAGTTACAATGATCTGTAAAGTCTGTGTGATGGATTGCATGCATGCATAGACTTGATCCACTTAGGACATAAGTTACAATGATCTGCAAAGTCTGTGTGATGGATTGCATGCATGCACAGGCTTGACCTCGGTTTATACTCTCAGCTGAAAGAAGAGATGGGAGTGCTTTTCACCCGTGTCCTGTGTGGCGCTGCGCTGTGACTGCTGGGCTTTCCCCGAGAAAAGTGCTTGAAAAATCCCAAATGGGTAGTGACAACACTATAATCCCCCACCCCCCACCTCACACACCCGACCCCTCTTCTTCATCTCACCGCACTCCCCCTTTCACGCCTTTCTCTCAACAGATATGCGTTGAACAAGGAAGTAGAACATAGTGAAGACAGTGTGTGGCTATGACTGGGTCCCTGTGTGTAATTTTTCACTGCAGGCTTTACCAATGCACGGACCTATGTCTGCAAGCCTCAGTAAACAGGATTATCTGATCAAATAAAACTGTCTGTTAGATATTGGAAAACAGCCAAGCAGACGAATAAGAACAGTGTACCTATATTGTGTTGTCACATTCCAGTGTTAAATCAACGAAATGTCAAGTGTCAGTTGGATAGTATCAAATCAAAGAATGAAAGGAATCGTACAGCTTTGATTAATTCGCTCACACACAAACACGCACACAGACAAACACACGCGCACAAAGTGAAAGAGATGAAAAAATGAGGGAGAGAGAGAGAGAGAGAGAGAGAGAGAGAGAGAGAGAGAGAGAGAGAGAGAGAGAGAGAGAGAGAGAGAGAGAGAGAGTTACACTCACAACCATCCCCTCACCCAAAAACACACACACGCACAAACATATTCCCAACAAGTCATCTCTACCACATACATGGCCAATAGCCTACCCATGATTGGTTTCTATAGCATAGAACATGTAAAATACAACAACAGTAAACAATTGAATTTGAAAAAAAATGAAATATTCCGTTAGAACACACACGCATACACAACCACACACAGACACGCAAACACCATTATGTTTGGTACTTTTTTTCGTTAGGACAAATAATTATATGTTATCATAACAGCTTCTTTTGACAATAATACAATGCATTAAACACAGGCCACCTAACCCACGTTTGTCACACACAAACACATACCCTAACACACACACACACACACCCACACACACACACGCACACACCCACACACACACAGCCATACTCTCACCCGTACCGCCGTAGACTATGTGGTAGGAGTCTCAATAATAATAATAATAATAATAATAATAATAATAATAATAATAATAATAATAATAATAATAATAATAATAATAATAATATCAACAACAATAATAATATCAACAACAATAAGATGGAGAACAACAATAAAACAACAACAACATAATAATAATAATAATAATAATAATAATAATAATAATAATAATAATAATAATAATAATAATAATAATAATAATAATAATAATAATAATAACAATAACAGCAACAACAACAACAACAACAATAATAATAATAATAATAATAATAATAATAATAATAATAATAATAATAATAATAAAAATAATAATAATAATAATTATTATTATTATTATTATTATTATTATTATTATTATTATTATTATTATTATTATTAGAAGAAGAAGAAGAAGAAGAAGAAGAAGAAGAAGAAGACTGGACGATATAAAGCGCCTCGATCTGTAATCAACATTCACTCTCACATGTTACACTCCAATATACACAATAAACACACGTCTATCACTCCAACCTGTGGTGTAAAGGCAAGTCGCTCTTTGAAGACGGGAAGAAAATCGCATTTTACTGCCTCCAAAATCATTATTGAAGGAAGAGAGGAAACCGGAGTACACGGAGAAAACCCTCGATGTCTTGAACAGTTTCGTACCTAAGTCACGTAAGTTCGCCCTTTGCTGAAATCGAACCTGCGACATTCGGTATAGGAAACCGGCGACTATACCATTGAGAGACCAGCCCATCCCGTAAGTTCGTTCGGTTGCTAGATTACAGTCCCCTGACACTTTGCACATATAGGGGACGTGAATTAAAAAAAAGAAAGATAAAATACAGGATTACGGTGTAAAAACAAACAGTAATCACAAGCAGCCAAAACATTCAAAACACACATAAAAAATTCGATAAAAAGTCATAAGAATCGCAACACGCAGGCCACCAAGCGTAGACGTAGCCGAGCAATCGCAAAAAAAGATTAAAATATCAAAACGCTAATACTGCTCAGTGAAGAAACATGCCAAGCTAAAAAACAGTGGCGATAAAAACTACAACATCCAAATTGGTAGGACGAAGGTGAGGGGGGGGGGGCGGGGGAGAGGGGGGGGGCAGGGCGGAACACAAATCCCCGACCATTGTAAGTAAGCCCCCACGCCAACAAAACAAACAAACAAACAAACAACAAAACAAAACCAAAAAAATACAGTGATCAAGTAGAAAATAACAACCAACCAGATTAAAAGTGTCGTCGTATGAAATTATACTAGTAATACATTCGTATCCACCATCCATTCGGTTAAAAAGTTCCTTTAACGCATTTTCGTTTTAATACAGTAAAAGCGGAATAAAAGGGAAGTAAAAATACTACACCCACCCTCCACCCACCCACCCCCCACACCCACCCCCCACCCCCACCCACCCACCCACCCCCCCAAATTTTTTTTTTTTATTAACCAACCATCTACGCAATTAAAACGTTCTTGCAACGTCCGTCGTTTTAAAATCCATAAAAACGGGATAAGACGAGAATAAGAATATTACTATCATAATTGCGTTAAATCAGCAAGAAGGTAAAACGACTCCATCTTAGCTACCGCCCCATGCACACAGTTGGGAAAGGAAAAATAAAATGTGTATAAGTAATATTTTTATTATTTAAGTCCATTGCTCACGGTAGTTACGCCATTATATGAGCAGAATAGCAACCCTCGAGGAGGACCATCCAACAGCAGGTAGCGCCATTTAAGGAAAATGTCCCACCCGATGGGACACACCACGAACAACAGCACATACAGAAAAGAAGAAAAAAAATTGGGCCCACGGCAGCGGAGTCATTGCAGCGGCATGGTAGCAGCCGCTGCATAGGACCGTCCATCAGCAGGTCCGTGTACGCGATCATCGCAATTAATGATCGAGGTAACTATCTTCCATTGAAAACCCGTTCGATCTTTCGTCGAACAAGCGCAATAATTACTTAAGATGCTAAGAGGTCGTTTCAGGCAAACACTTAAAACAACATCTTTGTTAAAGCCGCAGCCACACGGGCGAGTATCAACGACCTATGATTAAATGCTCTTCCTATCCTATCCCGTAACTCGGACGTCGTTGGGGCACCACAGATGATCGTTTAACCAGCGTACTCCCATCTTTCTCGGTCCTCAGCAACCCTCATGGCTTCGCTCAGTGTCAAGCCAGTCCATTCTCGAATGTTGTCATCCCACCCCTTTTTATGTCTCCCTCTTCTTCTGCCCCCTTGAACCATGCCTTGCAGGATGGTCTTTGCAAGGCCTGATGCACTGGTGACGAGGCCATCCCATCGGAGTTTCAATGGAGATGAAATGTAATGAGCGTCGAGGAAAGTGAATTTTCGGCGCGAAGGAAAAGTTGTGGAGAACATATAAAGATCTCTTTGTAGGCAGGGGTTAAATGTTAGCGTTGAAGAGAACGATCAACAGGGATCTTCGCCCAGTGGTTGATGCCTGTATTCCGGGCGTTAGGTTACAGACACAGCTGTCGTCAGTGTAACGAGGTCCGTAAATGTTCAAACTTCGTTGATCACCTTAAATATATGTTAATCATCTACTTGTGTGTGTGTGTGCGTTTGTGTGTGTATATTTGTGTGTGTGTGTGTCTTTGTGTGTGTTTGTGCGTGCTTGTTTATGTGTGTGTGTGTGTGTGTGTGTTTGTTTGTTTGTAAAAGAAAGAGAGAGGGAAGGAAATCGGGAGGGAGAGGGAGAAATGGAAAGAAAGAGAGGAGAGGGAGAAAAAGAGAGCGGGAGAGGGGGGGGGGAAGGAGACAAAGATGGCCTAAGACGCCTTGAGCTACAGGGAATTATGTCATGTGTGTATATTTATATAAAGGAGAATAGTTTTGGGCCATTTCAGTTGTTGATTTTTTAAAACTATTATTACTTCTTTGTAAATTGGCCTCTCTTTCTCTATTTCTCCCATTCACTTTCTCTCTATGTCTCTTCGTCTCTATCATTGTTTTTCTTCCTTTCCATCTTAACCAATGTCTCTTGCCTCCCTTACTCCTTCCACCCCTCTCTCTCTTCTCTCTGTCTCTGTCTGTCTGTCTGTCTGTCTGTCTGTCTGTCTCTCTCTCTCTCTCTCTCTCTCTCTCTCTCTCTCTCTCTCTCTCTCTCTCTCTCTCTCTCTCTCAACAACGCAAAAAATGTTCGCGAACAGTACGTCCTCTAATACGTAGGCCTATTTGTGTGCAAACAAAAAACAGGCTGAGCGGGAGGATGCAGTTGCTAAACAACGGCGTGACCTTAGCGACCAATGACAAGAGTGCCGGGTCAACCATGGTTGCTAAGGGGCGTGACACACAGGAAGACAAGAAATGGGATGAAAGGTTGCGTGGAGAAAAGTCTTGTGATAGTTTACATTGAGTGTTTAAATTGTTTCTAGCTTTTTCTTGGACCTAAGGTAAGGTCACGATTTATCAATTATTATAATCACTGACTAATGATTTTTACAAATGGAAACTTTAATTGTATTATTTAATCTGAACTAATGTAGGCTTATGTAAGGACAAATTAGTGTTTATGAGAAGGAGAGAGAAATAGAGAGAGAGTTGGGAGAGAGAGAGAGAGAGAGAGAGAAGAAGAAGAAGAAGAAGAAGAAGAAGAAGAAGAAGAAGAAGAAGAAGAAGAAGAAGAACTGACATTTGTTTGATCGCTTACACGATTGGTTTGCTTCATATTTATCTGTATTAAAATCAGTATTCCATATACCCCTTGGGGTCATGAGCAATCTTGCCACTGTAGATTGTTCTAACCTATAAAGGGAAAAGTGAAAGCCCCAGTTGAAAACCTGTCTTGACTTTGTAGGCATGACTGATTCACTGCGGCAACAGTACCCCCGTTGGAGTGCCGGGGTTTCAGTATAAATAGTATCCCCACTTTCTGGAAATTTAGTGCTTTAAATTCCCACTGTCGCTGTCTTCCTCATTTGCTCTTTCCCATTCCTGATCTGTCCTATCACTCTGCTATATATCTTCTTCTTCGCTAGATCAATGACCTACCTTTTTTCTTGAAAACTCTTCCTGGACAAGACTCCTTGTTTGTGTATGAGGTCTGTTGGATCAGCTTGGGAGTATTGGACGCTTTCTGCCGGGTGGTCACTAGGGCTTCCTATGATGTTATTATTTAGCAATATAGGCATTTTATATGTATGTGTTTTGTTGATAATTTATAATGATGTTTGTATTCTCTTTTGTTTTTGTAACCAGGGGTTCGAGTAGTTGGGGTAAAGCCTCAGCCGTCCCCTGCGTGGGATGTCTTTATTGTAAAGTGACTGGCCGGTGGAGGGCATTCAATTTTCCCACTAGGGTTGTTTCAGCAGATCTTTTATGCGGATCGGGGGTTGTCCGGTCCTGATTTGGCTCGGAAGAGTCCGCTGGACCTAAAGCAACAATCAATCAATCAATCAAGTATTCCATATTGGTTTGTTCAACGTTGATATTTGTTTAGTTTCTTTGTATTGAATATTTAGCTCTAAAGTTAAGTCAATAATCTTACGTTTACAGAGAAACAATGTTCGCCTCATTCTCACCTTTGACGCTGCTGAAGATCTGTGTGACGGCATGGGTTCTTTGTGACGTAGCATACTGCGAGTATGACGTCAGATTAGAACACATGACGTCAGTAAAACTGCCAGTGTACAACGGTACCGGAGGGACAGTGTGGCAGTTTGGATCTGGCTCCGTCAGAAAGATGAGTCTGGACGCCGGCCGAAAAATCCTGTACGTCACAGGTAAGATGAACGACTGTTTGAATAGTTGTGTGGTTGGATGGATGGATGGTTCTTGGTTATTTGGATAGGTGAATGAATGGATGGTTGATAGAGGACCCATTGACTGATCTGTTGCAGGGGAACATCAGATTCACTATCTTGATATTAGCGATCCGTCTAAACTGCTCGTCATTGGGTATACATCACTTCCTGCCCTCACCTTCTATGACATCAAAGCGTGCGGAGATGACGTTATGGCAACGTACACGCAACACGGCAAAAGCGGCCTCTTGGTCGCCAAGGCCTACAACCCTGCCCATCAATTTCCCGTCATCCTCTTGGAGACCATTTATGGTAATACACCTTGGAAATCAGTACCTTGCATCATCATCATCATCATCATCATCATCATCATCATCATCATCATCATCATCATCATCATCATCATCATCATCATGATGCAATCATTCTCGCTCTAATCTATGTGTACACCGTCTCTGAAGCCATTGTGTTAACATAAATTCCATACTATATGTTAAAACGAAGGATGAAAGCTTAAAAATAAGATTCCTAACTTCCGTTCAGATCCTCTTCTGCATTGATCGAAAGGAAAACGCATGGGCCGGGACTGCTCATATTATCCTTTTAGTAACAGCTGGAATTTAAGTTTATTCGAAATCATTTGCAGTCCCCCGTGGGGGTGCCGGGGATTTCCGTATAAATAGTATCCCCACTTTCTAGAAATGTAGTGCTTGAAATTCCCACTGTCGCTGTCTTTCTCCTTTGTTCTTTCTCATTCCTACACTGTTCTATCAATCTACTATACTATCTTCTTCTTCGTTAGACCAGTCACCTACCTTTTTTCTTGAAAACTCTTCCAGGACAAAACTCCTCATTTGTGTATGAGGTCTGTTGGATCAGCTTGGGATTATTGGATGCTTTCTGCCAAATGGTCACTGGGGCTTCTTATGATGTTATTATTTGGCAATGTAGGCATTTTATATGTATGTGTTTTGTTGATATTGTATAATGATGTTTGTATTCTATTTTGTTTTTGTAAACGGTGGTTCGATAAATTAGAGTATAGCCTCAGCGTTCCCTGCGTGGGATGTCTTTATTGTAAAGTGACCGGCTGGTAGATTGCCTTCAGTGTTACCACTAGGGTTGTTTCGGCAGATCTTTTATGCGGATCAGGGGTGGGTCCTCTTTCACTTCTCTGGTCCTGATTTGGCTCCGAAGAGTCCGCTGGACCTAAAGCAATGACCATGTAATGTAATGTAATGTAATCATTCGCAGTGTAAAATTTGCCAACCATAATTATTATCAAACAGTTTATCATATATTGGAAAATTACCGTTGTTCGCCGATTCTTTAATGCAGATGCTGGCGACCCTTTGTCTCTGGCTGTGACCTCAGATTGCCAGACCGCCGTTGTGGCCATCAATGGCAAAGCTATAGACAATATGCAGTTCCAAGACCCGCGAGCCGCCGTTGTCGTCATTTCCGTAGCCGCCATCTTGGCAAGGGAGCAAAACGTTACGGACGCTGTTAACGTTCTTAGGTTTGATGCCTTTGATAAGAGGTAAGCGTTTTCGTTCATATTGCTCATCATCATCATCATCATCATCATCATCATCATCATCATCATCATCATCATCATCATCACCATCATCATCATCATCATCATCATCACCATCATCATCATCATCATCATCATCATCATCATCATCATCATCATTATCAGTCCCGTAGTCTGTCATGTCGTTGGGAAGACATGAGGAATGTCGTCGCAGTTTTCGCCATTGTTCGCCGATTCTTTAGTTGAGATGCTGGCGACCCTTTGTCTCGTCAGATTGCCAAACCGCAGTTGTGGCCATCAGTTGCAAAGCTAAGTACATAGACAACAAGCAGTTTCAAGTTCCAAGCGAAAATTCAAATATTGTTCAGTTGTAGGCTACCTACTATAGTACAATAAATACAAGATATATCTACTGCGGTCTGCAAGCCTTCACCTTTAACCGGCTTGTGACTTTAGGTTCAAGGACCCCTAGCTCATTGATTTCAGCGTCCCAGATCCTGTTCAAATTCACAGTGAGTAATGCCCCACAAAAAGCCCTAAAAAACAACTACCGACTCTTTCAAAGTACGGTTTTGATATTCCATCGATAATTTCATTTGTTTACCATCAGGATCAATATTTATTCTAAAAATAGCACCGCTGAGAAAGTATGTATAGCAGTTTCATCTAGTAAATGCACGTGTGTTTACACAACAAGGAAGACACACTAATAATTCAAAGTTTATAGTTTTGGATTTGAGATGTGGTACGCATGTGTGAGTTGAAAGAGGACGAAAATAACACAGTTGAGTGAGCTAGCTGCAAGCTTTCGTTTAGGTAGTTTTGACCTCATCGTTGTTTAGTAACATTCGGCAAACGGACAAGCTCCGCTTTCAGTTTCAGCACACACACACACCTCCCCTCTCCCCCCTCAAAAAAAAAGAGCTCGTATATTTTATTTTTTAATCCTAGGGCAGACGAACTAGAGCAACAAGGGGTGCGTTTCCCACTGAAGGGACAAGTTGGTCTTCTCTCTCAAGACCTGGACCCATCTTACGTCACCATCGATGACGTCACGAAGACAGCTTACGTCACCCTGCAGGTGCGTGCCAGATGTAAGCTTCAAATTTTGCTTCTGCCAATGTCAAGTCAAAATTTTGAATCTGAAATCTTTTTATTTTATTTTAAACACTTGTATCCTACTATAGTGTTATCATCGAAGAATTGGTTAATCCACATTGTTCGAGGTGAAAGCCCTGCGATGAGCGCTTACGCAGTTTTAAAAAGCTAATGGAATCCGAGAGGGGACTTTACATGGCGTCACCGTGGCTTTGTTTTCAATAAATACATCAGGCACACAGTTCTCTCCCCTAGTGCGCGAAGCCTAAGCTGTCAGTATTAAGTAGAGGCCACATTTGGCTTACGTTTTAAGGCTTATGTACTAGATTATGAGATTTTTCACTGACCGGATTGTTGACGGGTACAATACAATACAATACAATATAACTTTATTGATCTCAAACTGAGAAATTCAATACATGGTCTACAATACAATCCGACATAAAAATTTTAGAGTACATGGGAAAGAACTAATAAACGTTTTAGCACATTATGCATACATAATTATATAACACATCACATTCATTTCCTTACTCCTTATACGGCATATAGACTGGACATTACTTTCAAGTTCTTGCACAGCACACACTTACTATCACATTTATTCCAACATTGAACATGTCATTTCTCTAAGATACATAGACTAAATATTGCCTTTCGCACAGCACACTTACTATCACATTTATTCCAACATTAAACTTGTCATTTTTCTAAGATACATAGACTAGATATTGCCTTTCTCACTGCATATTATTACAACGTTAATTCCAAACTATCTTCTCATCCTTCACACATACCCACTCATTCACACACGGACACCCCCACAGTAACTAGGAGCAAACATTATTAACTAGGATACAATCCAAATTTCACTTCAACATTGCATTTAAAAAATAAAATTATAAAACATATCTCACAATAAACACAATTGTACATAGATCATGAACACTCATTCCTACAATCTTGCTCGCGACATATTCATAACATGAATAGAATTGGGCACAAAACTCTTTCTTGCTCTCTCTTGTGGGGTAGCCACACCTTATGAGCTTAGTTGCCACATTTGGCTTACGTTTTACGGCTTATGGACTGGGGTCGGAGGTGGCGCTGTGTTTATCACGGCCCGGTTCGAACTTATAAACGTGTGTAGCTGTGTAATTTCACTACAACAAGGCACTTTCTCATGACGATGTAATGTATACTCTTTCACGATTGGACTATATAATATGAAACAATTTTACCAGGATCGACAGGCAACAGGAGAATTGAACTGCCTTAGCTCACAAAGTCGTGTGCAGCAGACAATCTTTAATGCGTGTGGTCATGCGTGTGGGAGGAGTTTAGGTTCACCTCTGAACTCGTGACGTCACATTCTTGCTTCTGAGTGGTCCTCGTAAGACGGCTTATGCATTTTCGCAGCAGATATAATAATAAATAATACAGGATGCTATATCAAACATGCGCTTTCCTCGTGAAATTTTACGCTAGCCAATACGCAAAGAAATACATAAGGAATTCATAAGCGTAACACACGTTTGGCCGGGTGCGTAACACAAGTGTGGTGGGGCCTTTATCTTCACGTTCCAATGACTGTGTGCGCGCGCTGGTATAGACCTTGTAAGTGATCTTACTGCTGGTGGGGCCGGGTTGCTCAGTTGGTAGAGCGGCTTGCTAGTAACCGAAATGTAGGCTACATGGTTCGAATCTCGGTTTGGCCAACGTGTGACCATATTATTTTTCCCCTTTACCATCAACTGGTTCGCTGGTTTCAGAATAATGTGTCCAGTAAGTCGCCTATACGCTCCGGTGTCGTGTGACTATAATCTACCTATAATGGACCAGCACTGCTTATAGCGCAAGACCTTTAGAACGCTCGCGAACGACTTTTACATTCAAAGTTCTAGTTTATTTATTATTTATTGTTGTTGTTATTGGTAATACTACAGTACTACTACCACTTATTATTATTATTATTATTATTATTATTATTATTATTATTATTATTATTATTATTATTATTATTGTTGTTGTTGTTGGTGGTGTTGTTTCTTCTGTTAGTAGTAGTATAGTAGTAGTAGTAGTAGTAGTAGTAGTAGTAGTAGTAGTAGTAGTAGTACTCCTACTACTCCTACTACTACTACTACTACTACTACTACTACTACTACTACTACTACTAAGCCTCCGTACCTACCATTTTTGATATGACGATCATGATCATTGTTGTCAATGACCTTTAGACCTTAGCGCAAGACCTTTAGAACGCTCGCGAACGACTTTTGAATTCAAAGTTCTATTTGATTTATTATTAATTGTTGTTGTTATTGGTACTACTACTACTACTACTACTATTACTCATTATTATTATTATTATTATTATTACTGTTGTTTCTTCTGTTAGTACTAGTAGTAGTAGTAGTAGTAGTAGTAGTAGCAACACTACTACTACTACTACTACCATTACTACTACTACTACCATTACTACTACTACTACTACTACTACTACTACTACTACTACTACTACTACGTGCCTACCTACCATTTTTGATATAACGATGATGATCATTGTTTTCAAGGTTGCGACGTGGTGATTCGTCCTTAACGCTAACGCAACAAGACGTTAAGCTTCGGTATTCCTTCCTTCCTTCCTACTACTACTATTATTATTATTATTATTATTATTATTATTATTATTATTATTATTATTATTATTATTATTTACTACTACTACTACTACTACTACTACTACTACTACTAATGAATGGTACTTATATCGCGCAAATCTCACATTGTGACTCATTGCGCACCCACTCGCATTTATCCATTGTACATCCTGTCATTACAACACATATGGCATAATATTACTATGAAATAAAAACAACAATAATAATAATTATTATTTGAATGCAAGCTTGAACAAATACGTTTTCAGTTGCGATTTGAATGTTGCCAAGTCAGATACGCCTCTCATGTTTGCCGGCAGCGAATTCCAGAGAGTAGGCGCAGCAAAAGAAAATGCACGTTCTCCGAAAGTTTTCATATTTCGGAGTGGCGCTGTCAAAAGACGTTCAGACGAAGAACGTAGTGCCCGAGTTGGTTTATAGGCTACAAGTGCATTGGCTAGGTAGGATGGTAGTGTGCCTTCAAAGAACCGAAAAGCCAAAACGCAGACCTTGAATTGAATGCGAAACTTCACCGGCAGCCAGTGAAGCTTGCATAGTAAGGGAGTGGTGTGATCCCTTTACTTCCGTTTCAAAATAAGACGCGCTGCGTTGTTTTGTACGCGTTGAAGGCGATTTATTTGTTCAGTTGGAAGACCAACCAGAACAGAATTGCAGAAGTCAAGCCGTGATGTCACAAAAGCATTGACAAGAGCTGCACACGCTGACTCGGTTAAAAACGGTCGAATAGAGGCAATGCGCCTCATCTCGAGAAAAGTTGCACGACAAATAGTTCCAATTTGATCTTGCATTGACAAAGTTTGGTCAATTTTGACTCCAAGATAGCGCACGGAGTCTTGGTACGGAATGCTGCTGCCATTTACAACTAGGGAGTCGCTGCCGACCTGTCTGAGACACGAGGCTTTGCCTACAGGCATGATTTCAGTTTTTTCAGTGTTCAATTTAAGCTTATTGCTATCCATCCAGGAAAGAACATCATGGATGCAAGTTTGAATGTCTGACTGCACAGTCTTAAAGTCTGATGGCTGAGAACTACTACTACTACTACTACTACTACTACTACTACTACTACTACTACTACTACTACTACTACTACTACTACTACTGTTATTGTTGTTGCAGGTAAACAATGCTATAGCAAAAGTGGACCTCGTTTCGAGAACTATCACAAGCATTACCGCCCTTGGCTGGAAAGATTGGCGCGAACAGCCCATTGACGTCAGTGACAAAGATGGCGGTGAGTGAAACACTCATTTGTTGACAGTGAAGTGGCTGCAGTGACCCACAACGCGTTGATGACACTCACCGAGGCCACAAGCGCATACAAGTGTCCCAATTCGAAGACTTTGTTCACTTTTGGCGAAAGCGTGTTTACTTTAAAATTGGCATTTTGTTATTACATTAAACATTGATCATGTTGCTCAAAGTCAAACCCACAGCTCAAGTTTTGAAATTTCCATTTCGCTTCTAACAGGGAGTGATTTTGCTTGTTTTAACGGTACATTGATACGATAGCCGTGTGACCGTTGACCTTATTTTTGAGTGACCCACGCGGTTTAAAGAATACCTCTTTGGCCTTTGGGGTAGTGTAAGATTTGTTTTATGAACTTAAAACGAAAAATCTTGAAGCACTTTTTTTAACACTCTGTCTCTTACAGGTTTTGGTAGCTGCTATTTTTAGCTCTGATGTTGATATTAACAGGCACAAAAAATACGGAATTCATTCATTTCAAAAGAGTTTTTTTTTTGTGAATCGTCCCTGTCTCTGATATTACATAATTAAAATGTTAAACTTTAGATTTTCCTTCATGAAGATTGGCAATAATTTACACAAGAATGTGCTCAAATGTATATGAAAAGCTAAAACAAACGTTTTTGTCGTGTTAACTAAACATAAACGAATTCAACACTGATTTTGTGGCATATAATTTGTGTCTCTCTCTTTCATTGTAGTGAATATTAGAAAATGCATTTACTTAGCTGGTTAGCTTCCAGTTGTATTTGTTAAAACCAATACGAATTTCCCCAATGATATTCTCCGAATGCAATAGTTTTTTTTTTAAATCCCAATGCATTCGGTATTGTGCATTCCAGCATCTGGCTGATTGATAATTCATCTCCCCATTTTGCGTTCAAATAGTCGAGAATAGGGGGTAGAGCAATCACCAATCTTCGTTTTGCGGATGACATTGATGGATTGGCTGGAGAGGAACAAGAACTTGAACAGCTGGTACAGAGGCTTGACACCACCTCCAGAGCTTATGGAATGGAAATAAGTGCAGAGAAGACCAACATGATGACCAACAACACCAATGGCATCAACACGGACATCAAAGTCCAAGGCCAATCCCTCAACACAGTGCATAGCTTCAAATATTTAGGAGCCATTGTATCAGACAATGGGTCCCGACAGGAAGTCCTCTCCAGGATCGCACAAACAACTGCTGCCCTGACAAGGTTGAAGCCCATTTGGAAAGACAGGACCATCAGTCTACATTCCAAAGTAAGACTGCTGCGCTCCCTTGTCATCTCCATCTTCCTATATGCTTGCGAAGCATGGACCCTCACAGCAGATCTCCAACGAAGAATACAAAGCATGGAGATGAGGTGCTACAGAAGACTTCTGGGCATTTCCTATACCCAACACATCACCAACGACGAAGTCCGACAGACCATCACACAAGCCATTGGACAACACGATGACCTGCTCACAGTGGTGAAAAAACGGAAACTCCGAAGGTATGGCCACGTCACCAGATCATCAGGCCTTGCAAAGACTATTCTGCAAGGCACAGTGCAAGGAGGTAGAAGAAAAGGGAGACCGAAAAAGAGGTGGGAGTACAACATTCAAGAATGGACTAGTTTGACACTGAGCGAAGCCATCAGGGCTGCTGAGTACAGAGAAAGATGGAGTATGCTGGTTAAACGATCATCTGTGGTGCCCCTACGACCTCCGGGTTACGGGACAGGATAGGATAGGATAGGATAGTCGGGAATAAGAACGAGACAAATGTTTCTCTGTCGGGTCTTATCTCAAGAACCTCATAACAAATTTTGACAACAATTTACTGGAACTTTACGAAGGTTAGTGGCCAGGCATAGGCGCTTGTATCTGGACACGCGAGCGCTTATGTCTGTGACGCGTCTCCTTCCTGGTAATCTAGTATTTAAAGATAACTAGAAGGGAGACGTGTCACATGAATAAGGCGTTCGCGTGCCCTAGATACAAAAGCAACTTATGTCCAGCCGTCCCAATGCCATCATATTTTCTATAACTCAAAGATTATGGTCGCTGTGATCAGTTTGTTGTGAGAAATGTTTGGCTCTATACTTCTACAACTGCTCAACCGATTGTTTTTGTAACCGGGGGTTCGAGTAGTTGGGGTAAAGCCTCAGCCGTCCCCTGCGTGGGATGTCTTTATTGTAAAGTGACTGGCCGGTGGAGGGCATTCAATTTTCCCACTAGGGTTGTTTCGGCAGATCTTTTATGCGGATCGGGGGTTGTCCGGTCCTGATTTGGCTCGGAAGAGTCCGCTGGACCTAAAGCAACAATAAATCAATCAATCAATCAAACCGATTGTATTGGCTTTTGGTTATCATTCAGTGGCAAGCCAGTTATTGTATTATTTGAAACTGAACCGAATTTGATTATGTTTACTATTATAAATTCCATAAATAATAAGCATTTTAGATCATTTATACTTCAAATTGGCGATATGTTTTGCGCTGTATCTCAAAACGGCTACAACCGATTTTGATGATGTTTTGCTTGCAGGTAGTTCCGATAGTGATCCATCATTCCCTACTTCATTTTGCTTATTTACGTTAAAGGCGAGTCACAACACCGTCAAGACAATGATAACTTTTGGAAATGTTTATTTATAGATTATGTGTTTGAGTATCTTGTAATGCTCTTGAATGGTTTGCCATTTTGTTCTGCCTGGTTTTGTTTTCTGCGTCAAATTCACCTGCTTCGTTCGCCTATACAGTAGACATCAGGGATTGCGCTGTGTCGGGGCTAAGTTCGGGGATGCTTTTAGGGGGAAACCAGCCTATTGAAGTTCATCGGCTACATTGTCGGTTGTTTCAGTCACTTTCCAGCGTCCGCCGATCTACTCCTTGTACCAACCAGGCGCCATAACGGTGATGTACCACAGTGGCGGCACCTATCTGCTCACCGCCAACACAGGGGCCAAGCGAGACTACTCCGACTACATAGGGTGGAGCGAAGTGATGTCAGGAAGAGAGCTGGTCAACAGTGAGTATGGAACAGAGGTAGACAAAATGGTTGTTTAAAACGCAAGTGATAAAGGCGTCTCGCCTAAAGACATGGAACTAGAGTCTGGTTGATAGCATGTTGGATAGCCGATAATCCTTATTAAATGCTATCCTCTGGAGAATCTCTCCTTCTCTGCTGCCAGTGGTTAGCATTTGTGGATGTGTGCCATAGATACAAATGGCCTGTTCGCTGTCTTCTCAGCTCGTCTGTACATCGCCTGGGCTTGGTGAAAATCAAGGGACTGATTTCCCAAAGCATGAGAAGACCCCTGAATGAAGGAAAAAATGTCTTCATGCAAAAAACAAGGATCCACAAATTGCCTGGCTGGCAACGGAAGTGGGAAGAAACCTAAATTTTTGAAAGAGAATTCATTGCCTAAAATTAGTTCTAAAATATAGCGTTATGAAATGTATGTACCACAGCAACCGCCGGAATTTTGTGTATTATTTATTTATTGGAGAGTGAGTATTGTGTGGCACAATATGGCCGCCGAGCTGTACTTATTTATTTACGTCAAAGGTAACCTGAGGACCATGGATATTCTCCACATAGCCTGTTTGGCTGTAGTCTCCAATGACAATACCCCAGACGAATGCAGGTCATAAAATTTAGGATCGTGTTGGTTTCTATTGATCCAGACCGCACTTAATTTGAGGCATTTTAGCATGCTGCCTGATTCCTAAAATATCTTGCTTTGATCTCGGATAACCAGCGCTGGGCCTTTGGTGCCAGCTTGCTTCAATGGCATCGGCGATACGACAGACGGGGATCACTATCCCAGGGTACAAAAGGTAGGGCCAGAGGACGCGGGAACCATCTGATTGAAAGGTTGACTGAAGTTGATGCTAATGATTAAGACTGATGCTTTAGGTTGAGGACGAGGCTAAGTCTACAGATGTAGTAATGTATGCGTTTCTATGATTTGTGTTTCTCTCTCAGATAAAATGCTTGCGAGCTCTGTGGAACCTCAACTGCTGGAAGCACTGAAGGATGAGTCTAGATTGGGTGAGTAGCGTTCATCGATTTTTAGGAGTGTCGCGGATGAATACAACAATGCATGGTCCAAAACCGAAACAACAACAACAAAGAACTAACAATTACGTGTACTCCGCATTTATTTTTTGCCCTCTGTTTTATTAAAGGATCTCCCCGCGTGGGGGTGCCGGGGGTTTCAGTATAAATAATATCCCCGCTTTCTGGAAATTTAGTGCTTTAAATTCCCACTGTCACTGTCTTTCTCCTTTGTTCGTTCTCATTCCTACTCTGTTCTAGCAATCTACTATACCATCTTCTTCTTCGCTAGACCAGTCACCTACTGTTTTTCTTGAAAACTCTTCTGGGACAAAACTCTTCATTTGTGTGTGAGGTCTGTTGGATCAGCTTGGAAATATTGAACGCTTTTCTGCCAGGTGGTCACTGGGGCTTCCTATGATGTTGTTATTTGGCAATGTAGGCAATTTATATATAAGTGTTTTGTTGATATTTTATAATGATGTCTGTATTCTATTTTGTTTTTGCGAACGGGGGTTCGATGGGTTAGAGTATAGCCTCAGCGTCCCCTATGTGGGATGTCTTTGTTGTGGAGTGGCTAGCTGGTAAAGTGCCTTCAGTGTTGCCACTAGGGTTGTTTCGGCAGATCTTTTATGCGAATCGGGGGTGAGTCCTCTTTCAGCGAAGTTGTGGTCTTGATTTTGTAGTCCTGATTCGGCTCTTTGCAGTCCGCTGGACCCTGTAAGCAATGAATAACTAACTAACTATTACAGGATCGCTGCTTTTCACCATTATCGATGGCAACACCAACTACACTAGCATTGATGATGCCAGAGGCACGTTGAGTACGTTCTTGACCTTTGGAGGTCGCAGTTTTTCTATCCGTCAGCTGCCCGATCTTGACCTTGTGTACGATAGCGGGAGTGAAGTAGAAATGCGCACGGCGGACAGTGTGGGTGATGTTTTCAACTGCCCGGTGCTGGAAGGGTCTCGCGTCATCATATACGACCGGGATCTAACCTCCATTGATAAGGTGCGTACGTTATTGGCCTTGTTAAAATCATTAATTGTAAGTAACCTTATTGTCGTCATCGTCATCGTAAGTGGCATTACAGGCTATCCATCCAACTAAGCAGGACCAGAAAGAAGGAAGGAAGAAAGAATGATGTGTGACGAGGCGTGCAATCGACCTCTGAGCTAAGCTGCCACCAGTCATCCCTCACACACCGCCAGCGACACTTTCCACTCAACCAGTCATCCCTAGCAGGCTCGCTGGCCCACGCGCTTAAGCCCCGCCCCTCCGGGATCCCCTGTTAAAGCCTGACACGCCGTTAGACTCGGCGTCAGTCGAAAACCCTCCAGCCTTGAAGCCACAACTTGTCCGAAGACACGTCTCCATCACCGGGCGACCTCTGAGCTACGGCAGCACTCGTGTGCTTCCACCCGTCTCAGTCAAGGTAAGAGAGGAGACTTACTCTTTGTCATGTAGCAGACCCATCACCCGTCGTTCGCCCAACATGTTCATATGTCCTGTCGATATGTATGTTCATGTTTATAGTTTTGCCTTGATGTGTTGCTGTGACTTGTATTTATTCCTTGCACATATTTTCTACCTTGTATATGCCCCATGACATGTTTGAATTTATACTTGTATGCTCCATGTTAGCCCCATGTGTAAATACCCCATGCCATGCTGCCCTCCATATAGATTAACGTCCCCAGTACAGCCCAGGCCTACAACCCCTTTACCCTGTACCTATTCCATTTGCTTTCCTCCATGCTCCCACTGTATAAATATTCGCCCCTGTCGCCACTACCCCCATCTTAAGGCGCCGAAGGTATCACATATTAGCGGCTGCCAATAAACTCCACTATGGCCCTGTAAACCTAGTTGCATTGTTGGACTGTTGGAATGCACCGGCTCAACTCTTGACTGGTCAGACCAATTTGAAATCTGAATGGGTAAAATGCGCCACAGGCCCTGAACCCAGGATATACCTATCCCCCGCTGATACAGAGTCTGTATTGCGTTACAGACGGTTCCTGTACCGGGCGAATTACCCCGGCCCTGTATCATCTTCCAGTCGCTGACCCCGCTGCAGGCCCCTGACGACCCAGGGAGTCAACGAGAAGCGTTACTCTGAACTTCGCCATTTCATAGACAGCTAGCAACGAAAGCTGAATTCCGCACCTGTATCTCCCACAAGACAAGCACTCGTGGTCATTGCGCAAGAAGCATGACCTACTAACCCGCATCGCTACGCACGCGACGCTGAGCCTGGTCAAGTGACCACCCAGACTATCTTGGATCAGCCGCCGCCCTCCAATAATCAGCTAAGTTATTGACCTACGAGAATCACCACTCGCCAGATTATCTGAAAGACTCTGAAACCATACAGATATACTCCAGCCCTGTGATGTTATCAGTCCACAGTAGCACTAGTACCCCAAGAAATCATCTACCCAGAATATCACCGAGCTACTCCGTACTGATAGACGCTATCCATGACTCACTTTAGAATTATTTGACCTAGACTACCCACTTTGAATTAATAAAACTAAATCGTTAGAAATTGCACTTATCCAGACTGGCCTTTGTACTTGAATTTCTCATCTAGTGTAGTCTAACATCTTCCTCGTCTATCCCCTGACTGCCTCTCATCTATTTAGTTGGCCTAGCCTTAATCTTCTTGAATGTCATCGCATCATTAGCCTAACAAAGGAGGTAATACAGCGCGAGAGATTAAGAGCTTACCCCCATCCCCCAACCCCTCTCTTTGTGACATTAACTTTGGCGACCCCGACGAGACCAAAAGACTTAGGTTTCCCGTTCCAACCCGACGAGACCAAAGACTTAGGTTTCCCATCCCAACTTGACGAGACTAAGGACTTAGCTTAAATTCCTCCCCAGCCCAGTAGAGATAGGACCCAGCCCTCTAAGCCTAGTAGTGTATAGCATAGCCCCATAGGTCCCTCACTGGCTTTCCCGAATGGTGGTGTCTCAAAAGGTTTTTTCTTTTGCATTCATTTTTGTATTTTGATTGATTGCATTTTGTCTTGGTGGTTGTGTTGTGTTGTATTCGCCCCTCTGCAGTTTCATCGTAGCTCATCCAGCCCACCCCCTTGTTTTCCGTCAGTGTACCCCCTTGTGTGCGCCCCTCATTCCGGTTAGGACTTTTCAGGGTAAGTCACCTCCCTTACCATGGCCGACCGGGGAGAGCTTGCGCTCAAGTACAAGAGTATTGGCGAGAGCTTAGGGCTCGCCGGCACCGAACTCAAGGACTACGTCCTGGCTAACGTAGATGCGGACGTGGCCGAGGAAAAGTTGAAGAGGGAAGAGAGGGCTAAAGAGCGAGAGGCGAAGAAAGAGGAGGAGAAGGAGCGCCTCGCCGCGGAAGAACGGGCCGCCGCCCGGAAGAAAGAGGAGGAGAAAGAGCGCATCGCCGCGGAAGAACGGGCCGCCGCCCGGAAGAGAGAGGAGGAGAAAGAGCGTATCGCCGCGGAGGAACGGGCCGCCGCCCGGAAGATTGCAGAGGAGGAGAAGGCCGCCGCCCGGAAGCGAGAGGAGGAGAAAGAGAGGGTAGCAGAGGAAGAGCGAGCCGCTGCTCGGAGGATAGCAGAGGAGGAGAGAGCCGCCGAGCGGAGAAGAGAGGAGGCGAAGGAGAGGATAGCAGAGGAGGAGAGAGCCGCCGCACGGAGGAAGGAGGAGGACGAGAGGGTCGCGGCACTTGAGGAGAAGAGGAAGGACAAGGAGCTCGAACGGCGCCAAGCACTCCTCCAGCTTGAGCGCGACCGCCGCGATCTAGGTATCGCATCGCCCGCGAGCGAAGACTTCTCGCTCATCGCCCCCAGCTTCGCCGCCAGCGCCGGAATATCCGCAATCCCCCCGCCGATTCCGGGGATGAACTTTCCCCTGGACCCATTCGTCGAACGAGACGAATCGATCGAAGTATATCTCGCCCGATTCGAACGAGTCGCGGGAGAAAACAGCCTTGACCCCCAGTACTGGTATCGCAAGCTTAGTCACGGCCTTAAGGGGAAGGCCTATGAAATCCTGGCCAAGACGCCGACTTCCGAGGAGGGCGACTACCCCGCCCTCAAGAAAGCTCTACTGCATGGGTTTGAGCTCTCAGGTGAGCACTACCGCAAGAATTTCCGGAACTCCCGGAGAGAGAAAGGGGAGAAGTTTACGCACTTCGCCGACCGGCTAGCTACTCTACGGGACAAATGGATAGAGCAAACGGACGAACCAAAAACGTATGACGGACTGCTCGAATTGATGCTAGCCGAGCAACTCCGAGGGACAATGCCAGCGGAACTTCAGACTTTCGCCGCCGAACAGGGAGCCGCCCGACTAGAGGACCTTATCATCGTCGCGGACCGCTACCTCACCGCCCACCCCGACGACAGACAGCCTCGCCGGGATCCCCCCGCACCCTCGTCACCAGATACCCGCCACCAGCCTCGCCGGCCCGTCCCGCCAGCGAACCACCGTCCACACCCGCCTAAAGGACGCCCAAACCCCGGAGCAGAGCCAGGGAAGCGGAGCTCAGAGCTCTACTGCGGCTACTGCCAGCGCCGGGGACACACCCGCGAGAAATGTTTTCGCCGCCTCAGCGACCAGCGTCGCAAACAAGGTACGGTTTTGGCCCTACGCCAAGTTACTCCCGACGGGAACCCGGTAACCCCCGTCGCCACTCCCACAGATCGACCGGCCGTCACCGAGCAAGTGACTGTCAACGATCGCCCAGCCCACTGTCTATACGACACTGGACTCACCTTCGACGCCGTCGTCCGCCGCTCGCTCATCAGGGAACAGGACCTGACCGGCGAAACTATCACCCTGAAGTTGGCCGACGCGTCACAACCCAGCACCACGCTCCCTATAGCCCGGATCCAAGTCACCAGCCGATACGTCACGGGAACCATTCAAGCTGCCGTGATGGACCAGCCCCTGTATGACTTAATCCTAGGATGCCGCTACGTGTTCTTGGGTATGCCGCCCCAGCCTGTGGAGTCGATGGCCGCCGTCCAGACGCGCGCCCAGGCGAAAACAGCCGCGACACCGCCCCCGATACCCAACCAGATGCCGGAACAGATCCGGAAGGCCCAAGAAGACGACGTCACCCTCCGCAAGTGCTACGGAAAGCTTCCCGCCGCACGCACTCCACCCAAGTCCGGGGACTTTTTCGTCGAAGACGGACTCCTCTTCCGTCAGAAGGACGACCATTCCCAACTCGTCGTACCTGCGACCCTTCGCCCCCAAGTCCTGGAACTTGGCCATAGCATGCCCCTAAGTGGACATATGGGCATAGGAGCCACCACCCTACGCATCAGCGCACAGTACCACTGGCCCGGGATGACAGAAGACGTGAAGCGCTACGTCAAGTCCTGTCGCCAGTGCCAACGATACTCGCCCCGCCATCACACCGTAACGGTCACTATCAGCCCCACCGTCGTCGTCGGAACGCCCTTCCAGCGAGTGGCCGTCGACATAGTAGGACCCCTCCCGCGGACCAAGAAGCGGAACCAGTACCTACTAACCCTTGTCGACGCTTGCTCGATGTGGTGTGAGGCCGTTCCACTACCGAAGATTGACGCCGCCCGAGTCGCCGACGCGCTCGTCACCATATTCACACGAGTCGGATTCCCGGACAACATCTTGACCGACAACGGGTCCCAGTTCACCGGAAAACTCATGCAGGAAGTTTTCCAACTACTTCGCATTCGCCATATCCGAACTCCACCCTACCACCCCGCCAGCAACGGACAGGTCGAGCGCCTGAACGGGACTCTCATCTCGATTATCCGCAAGATCGCCGACGAACAGCCAGAGGCGTGGGACACCTACGTCGCGTCAGCGCTCTTCGCGTATCGAGAGACCCCGCACACCTCCACCGGATACACGCCTTCCACGTTGCTTTTTGGGAGACCCCTTTCTGGACCTCTAGCCGCCTTGCGACGTAGCTGGACCGACGCCAAACTGGACGAGGCACCGGTCGACGCCACGAAATACGTCACCAAGCTCCAGGAAACTCTCAAGGCCACATGGAAAGCAGCCTCCGCCAATCTGAAGAAGGCGAGAGAGAGACAAGCCCGCTATCATAATCGCCGCGCCCGGGACCGAGAACTACAGGTAGGAGACCAGGTCCTACTGCTTCTCCCCAGCGGCACGAACAAGCTAGACCTAGCTTGGCAGGGACCCTACCCGGTGCTGGAGAAGCTCTCACGTACCACCTATCGCATCGAGGTAGGCGGAAAGCCCAGGACCCACCACATCAACTTGCTCAAGCGGTACCTGGAGCAACCCGCACCCGCCCCAGACACCCACTCGCTACTCACGGTCGCGCTGGCCGTCGAAGTGGATGGCACAGAGACCGGCGTCGCCGAATTTCCGCTAAAAGGGAAGGAATCCTTCCGGGACGTCTCTCTGGACCCCTCACTCCCCGCCGGCCAGCAGCGCCAACTACGCGCCATCGTAGCCGAGTACAGGGAAGTCCTCACCGACATACCTGGGAGGACGGACCTAGAAGAAGTCCAACTAACCCTGACGGACCCCACTCCCGTCCGCCAGAAACCATACCCCGTCCCACTTTCCCAGCAGCAGGTAGTAAGGACGGAAGTAGAGGCTCTGCTACAAGCCGGAGTCATCGCTCCCTCCCGTTCCCCCTACAGTGCAGGTATAGTGCTATCACGGAAGCCCAGCGGAGAACATCGCCTCTGTATCGACTTCCGGCAGTTGAATCTCGTAACCCAGTTCGTGCCCGGACCCCTATCCGACCCGACAGACTTGTTTGCAAAGCTACAATCCGCCAGATATTTCTCCAGAGTGGATCTGAGCAAGGGCTTTTACCAGATCCCCGTGCACCCTTCGTCCCGCCAGTACCTGGCCTTCAGCACGATGGACGGCCACTATGAGTTTAACGTTATGCCGTTTGGTCTACACAATGCCCCTAGTATTTTCAGCACGATGATGCGGAAGCTGTTGGACCCCCTCCACTGTCCGTCCCTACACTCTTTTATGGACGACATACTCGTCGCCACGGAGACATGGGAGGAGCACCTGCGAGTGGTGCGCCAACTCTTACGCCGCCTCAAGGAAGCTGGCCTCACTGGCCGGCCGACCAAATGCCAGTTCGGTTACCAAGAGCTGGAATTCCTTGGCCACACCATCAGCCGTGGACAGCTCCGGCCTCTGGAAAAAACTGTCCAGCGCCTTCGAGACGCGCCCCGCCCCAAGACCAAGAAAGATGTCCAGTCCTTCCTGGGACTGAGTGGCTTTTATCAAAAGTTTGTACCCGGATACAACGGGATCGCCGCGCCACTGTCCAGCCTAACACGCAAAACCGCACCAGACCGAGTCCTCTGGACCCCGCAATGTGAAGCTGCCTTCCAGGAGCTCAAGGACAAACTGACGTCACAGCCAGTCCTGCGACTCCCCAACCACGGACAGCCCTTCGTCCTGCGCACGGACGCCAGCGACGTAGGCCTCGGAGCCGTTCTACTCCAACGGGACTCCGCGGACGCCCCGACGCTCTTCCCCGTCGCGTACGCCAGCCGGAAGCTAAAGCCGGCCGAACAGAATTACGCCACGTCGGAGAAGGAGTGTCTCGCCCTCGTCTGGGCAGTCCAGAAGTTCCAGCTGTACCTCTACGGCTCACACTTCATCGTCCAAGTGGATCATCAGCCGCTTTCCTTCCTGGCGACATCTAAATCGCTCAACGCCCGGCTGATGAGGTGGGCTCTGCTGCTCCAAGCATACTCTTTCCAGCTGGAGCACATCCCAGGAAAAGACAACCACGGCGCAGACTTCCTCAGCCGTCACCCCGCCACCGACTCCATCGAGTCGCCACTGAGGGCCGACGCCCCAGCCTTCATACCCGCCACCGCCCACTAACCGTAGCCGAGACCCGGCAGCTCCGCGGACCCCAGCCTTGGGCGTCCGCCATCGACTACCAGGAACCCCGCATCGCCCCGCATCACCCGGATCATCTCAAACCATCGTCTCGCCCGGCAGCCGACCTCAGAGCTGATTGGCCGCGTCTCAGTCGAGGCCTACGACCTCGCCTTTTTCCTTGGGGGGGCCTCTGTGACGAGGCGTGCAATCGACCTCTGAGCTAAGCTGCCACCAGTCATCCCTCACACACCGCCAGCGACACTTTCCACTCAACCAGTCATCCCTAGCAGGCTCGCTGGCCCACGCGCTTAAGCCCCGCCCCTCCGGGATCCCCTGTTAAAGCCTGACACGCCGTTAGACTCGGCGTCAGTCGAAAACCCTCCAGCCTTGAAGCCACAACTTGTCCGAAGACACGTCTCCATCACCGGGCGACCTCTGAGCTACGGCAGCACTCGTGTGCTTCCACCCGTCTCAGTCAAGGTAAGAGAGGAGACTTACTCTTTGTCATGTAGCAGACCCATCACCCGTCGTTCGCCCAACATGTTCATATGTCCTGTCGATATGTATGTTCATGTTTATAGTTTTGCCTTGATGTGTTGCTGTGACTTGTATTTATTCCTTGCACATATTTTCTACCTTGTATATGCCCCATGACATGTTTGAATTTATACTTGTATGCTCCATGTTAGCCCCATGTGTAAATACCCCATGCCATGCTGCCCTCCATATAGATTAACGTCCCCAGTACAGCCCAGGCCTACAACCCCTTTACCCTGTACCTATTCCATTTGCTTTCCTCCATGCTCCCACTGTATAAATATTCGCCCCTGTCGCCACTACCCCCATCTTAAGGCGCCGAAGGTATCACATATTAGCGGCTGCCAATAAACTCCACTATGGCCCTGTAAACCTAGTTGCATTGTTGGACTGTTGGAATGCACCGGCTCAACTCTTGACTGGTCAGACCAATTTGAAATCTGAATGGGTAAAATGCGCCACAGGCCCTGAACCCAGGATATACCTATCCCCCGCTGATACAGAGTCTGTATTGCGTTACAGACGGTTCCTGTATCGGGCGAATTACCCCGGCCCTGTATCATCTTCCAGTCGCTGACCCGCTGCAGGCCCCTGACGACCCAGGGAGTCAACGAGAAGCGTTACTCTGAACTTCGCCATTTCATAGACAGCTAGCAACGAAAGCTGAATTCCGCACCTGTATCTCCCACAAGACAAGCACTCGTGGTCATTGCGCAAGAAGCATGACCTACTAACCCGCATCGCTACGCACGCGACGCTGAGCCTGGTCAAGTGACCACCCAGACTATCTTGGATCAGCCGCCGCCCTCCAATAATCAGCTAAGTTATTGACCTACGAGAATCACCACTCGCCAGATTATCTGAAAGACTCTGAAACCATACAGATATACTCCAGCCCTGTGATGTTATCAGTCCACAGTAGCACTAGTACCCCAAGAAATCATCTACCCAGAATATCACCGAGCTACTCCGTACTGATAGACGCTATCCATGACTCACTTTAGAATTATTTGACCTAGACTACCCACTTTGAATTAATAAAACTAAATCGTTAGAAATTGCACTTATCCAGACTGGCCTTTGTACTTGAATTTCTCATCTAGTGTAGTCTAACATCTTCCTCGTCTAACCCCTGACTGCCTCTCATCTATTTAGTTGGCCTAGCCTTAATCTTCTTGAATGTCATCGCATCATTAGCCTAACAAAGGAGGTAATACAGCGCGAGAGATTAAGAGCTTACCCCCATCCCCCAACCCCTCTCTTTGTGACATGATGAAGGAACGGCAAGGAAAGAGAACAGGGAGGAAAAAACGGGGGACTCAAAACACACACACACACACACACACACACACATACACACGCACAAATACTCACACACACATTCTCTATATCTCTGTCTCTCACTCACACACTTTAATTTTGTTTGGGGGGGGGGGGGGTATAGTGAAAGGTGGGGTAGAGGTCGGTGGGTGAGGGTGGAGGGATTGGAGGGGGAATGTCTAATATCACTCTGGTGAAGACAATACATTTTGAAGAACTACTACTACTACTACTACTACTACTACTACACACGCACACCCCATCTCACCCTCCCCCCACACACACCCTCACACACACACATACACGCACAGCCGAGGTTACACAGTATTATCATGACTTTCCCGAAACGCCACCTACATTGTGCTGACAATTGGTCATATTTTGTCCCCATTTTTAAGTACTTTGAAGTGTTCGAACCCTAACCCTAACCCAGCCCTAACCCTAACGGATCATAGTTCTGACGTCAAAACAAGTAGGCATGTCAATACAAGTTATGTAGATGTTCACTGATTTGTCCAGATAACACTGTGTAAACAAGGACGCCATCACACGATCACACACACATACATTCTCATCCACACATAGTGTGATGCGAATTTAAGTGAAATCAGTCTGATGTATTAGAATATTATACATGTCCAGAACGCCTGTCATTTTTATTGTTGGTAGACAACTGTAATGAATTTCACTATTACGATCAGGGCCCCGAGCCTTTCAGCATTGCATGGGGCAAGTTGGGCTCACTGACCATTGTTGCCGTGGGTCTGGCCAACCCTGGAGGAGTGCTCCTCTACTCCTTGCCGCTCAGGATGGAGGACCCGCGGTTCGAATCCCAGTGGATTGGACTGCCCGACGCGCATAAAACTTGGGACCAGCTGTACGCAGGATTAGGGCTTGGAGCGATCGAAGTGACGGATTTGACGTGAGTAAAAGCCGTGGACGATGGTTCTTTAGACATCATCATCATCATCATCATCATCATCATCATCATCATCATCATCATCATCATCATCATCATCATCATCATCATCATGGTGGGAGTTAATGACTCCGTTATGTAGATAAGGACGAAACATTACGAGCTTTCTAAACTGGGGATAGCATTTTGCTTGAAAGCTTACCTGTGCATTCCCACTATTGCTGTAAAATTGTCAGCAGTTAACAAGAACTACGTGTTGCTATCTCAGTTTATCGTGGAGTACAGCGTGGAGTAGGATTAGAGGTAAGAAACGCGCGGAGTATGTTACAGTAATATGGACATTACCGGTATTAGGGGGATCAGCCCAATCATCATTATCGTGCTGTCGCTTTTCAGCTTCGTTCCCAGTCACGTGACAGGAAGTGACCCCTGGCTGCTGGTTGCTGGGTCCAAAAGTGGAACGATTACGTCACTCAGGCTCAAGGGAACCGGTAGGCCTATTGCTTATATAATCTTAGCGCTAGAAAACAATACCATTACAATTAATTGATTAATTAATTAATTTATAAAGATATGCTTGGTTTAAGGTGTCGCACTGCACAGCTTCCACAATACAGATTACTAAATTCCAGGCTATACTAATATCCAGTGGTTTGGCACACAACGATGTCACGACGACACGCTCCAAATTTTTTTGCGGTAAATCGACAAAAGAGTGCTTATATTTTTAACTTAATTTTTTTTAGGATAACGATACACTTGTCTTTTAACACTCTATCTTTTTTAAATGAACACCGGTGCATATCAGGGCAGCAGTTGTTTGTGCTATGTATTGGCCTACATAATTACTAATAAGACGCTATCATTATTAATAATAATATAATATAAATAATTATTAGAAAACGCTATAATTATAAATAATAATATAAATAATTATTAGAAAACACTATAATTATAAATAAAAATATAATATAAATAATTATTAGAAAACACTATAATTATAAATAATAATATAATATAAATAATTATTAGAAAACGCTATAATTATAAATAATAATATAATATAAATAACTATTAGAAAACGCTATAATTATAAATAATAATAATATAATATAAATTATTATTACAAAACAGTACAACTAAAACTAATAATATAATATAAATAATGATAAGAAAACACTATTATGATGATATTGAGAGTGCGATGGAGATTGCGTTTGAGATTGAGATGAGATGAGATGAGATTGAGATAAGATGAGATGACTTTATTATCTCATTCAAGAAATGACATTGGCGTTTCAACACATACATATATCGCAATAACAATGACAATAACGTACAGTACGAATAAAAGCTCTCTATAATATGATACAAATAATTATAATGAGACGCTATAATTATAAATGGTAATATAATATGAATCATTATAACAAGACGCTATAATTATAAATGATAATATGATGTAAATAATAATAATAATAAGGCGCCATACTTATACACTGGAATATAATATAAATAATGATAAGAAACTGTAATTATAAATAATAAGATTATATAATAATGATAATAATAATAATAATAATAATAATAATAATAATAATAATAATAATAATAATAATAATAATAATAATAATATTAATAGTAGTAATAATAATACACAATAATAATAAATTGTAATATAATATAAATAATTATAATAAAACTATAATTATAAGTTATATTGTAATATAAATAATTATAAATATCCATAATTATAAATAAAATATTTATATTAAACCACAATAATGATAAACAATGCTATAACGAATGCTATCAAGACGCTATCATTATCACCAATGCATACTTGATGCAAATCTTTGTTTCAGGCGCTATTCCAACTTACAACAAGGCCACAGGTAAGATAGCAAAATGTAGGCCTATTGATTTATTATTTATTTATTTATTTATTTAAACAACTTTATTATTACCAAGGTGAAATTCGGGCACTTTGATTTTCGAACGTACAGCAGCCCCAAATGGAGCGCTTTACCCAAGGTACATGCTGTGTGTGTTCTTGTCACCGGCACTCACCCGTCTAGGACATGAGCGTCAGGATCTTTAAAGTCCGTTATGATGGAATGCATGCGGCACAGACTAGATCTCGGTTTATACTCTCATCTGAAGGAGTAGGAAACGGGAGTAAAGTGTCTTTCCCAATGACACAATTCAATGCCCCGACCTTTAGATCCTCCAGCCAACGCTCTAACCACTCGGCCACCGCGCCTCCCCAATTAGTCCTCGATACGAGACAACAGAATCATTCGATTTTATCTTATTACCACCACGGGATTCGAACCTGGGTCCTCGGTGTGCCAGGCGAACGCTCTACCACTGAGCTACAGCGGTGAGACAAAAATGGTATGGTATGGACTGGAATGGATTGGTATGCTATCTTATACTATGCTGTGCTGTGCTATGCTATGGAATGGGGTGGCTTGGTAGCTCAGTGGATAGTAGATGGTTTGTTATGCCGAAAGTTGCAGGTTGGAACCCAGGGTGGGGCGACCTTATGCGACTAGAGTTAGACACCAGACTTTTCAGTGTTTTCTCCGGGTACTCCGGTTTCCTCCCTCCTTTCATTATTGGTATTGGATGAAGTCAAACTAAGCTTTCAAAATTAACATTGATTTCTATTCGGGCATCTGTTAAAGCGATCTCTTCAGATTACCGCGCTTTGAGTTTGAATGATGAAGCAAGCAGACTGTAATGATGATGATGATGACGATGATGATGACGACGACGACGATGATGATGACGATGATGATGATGATGATGATGATGATGATGATGATGATGATGATGATGATGATGATGATGATGATGATGATGGGGCTATGTTATTTTCTTATCTGTATTTCAAAGGAATGACTGTGGACCTGAGACTGACAGCATTCTGCAACGTCATCTTGTCTGCCATCATCTGCACTGCTCTCCACTTCTGCCATGTCCTTGATGGAGAATAAAACACTGACTAATGAAAGAGTTTATTGTGAATTGTTCATTTACTTATGTCACAATCACAATCTGTATTGACCTCATAAAAAGCACAAGGAAATGTGTGTGCGGCGTTCATAATTATCATCAACACAACAGTATAAACACAGTAAAAGACACTTTCCTATCCTATCCTATCCTATCCCGTAACTCGAAAGTGGTTGGGGCACCACAGATGATCGTTTAAACTGCGTACTCCATTCTTCTCTATCCTCAGCAACCCTCATGGGGTCGCTCAGTGTCAAGCCAGTACATTCTCGAATGTTGTCCTCCCACCTCTTTTTCTGTCTCCCTCTTCTTCTGCCTCCTTGGAGGATGGTCTTTTTAAGGCCCGAAGCGCCGGTGACGTGGCCACACCATCGGAGTTTCCGTTTCTTCACCACACTGACAGTGAGCATGTCGTCGTGTTGTCCACTGGATTGTGTGATTGTCTGTCGAACTTCGTTGTTGGTAATGTGCTGGGTATAGGAAATGCCCAGAGGTAAAAATACACTTTAGGAAACGAACCAATAATAAACCTAATGCAAGTTCCAAAGAAGCAATTGACACAACATCAATGTAGTAGCTTATATCACATTATGATATCACAAAATAAAACCAAAGTCACGCATCCAACATCCAATATGTGGATATGTAAAATAGCTTTTTGTTTTCAACTGTTTATTAATTAATTAGGTAATTTATTTATTTATTCATGCGAATTTGTTGATTATGAAATATTTGGAAAATTCCTAATATCTACTAGAGTTATTTTATACTATTATTTAATTTATTTATGTTTTTATTAACTTAGTGACAGTGCTGATGAGGCGAGGAAACATTTCGAAAATGTGTGAGTAATGTTCTGTGGTAAGGGAAGCTCTGCTTTGTTTGCAGTTAGATTATATGAGTTTTACTGCTTCAGTTTGGGACAATAGGATGATGGGAGTGGGGAGGGCAACAGAGAGAGAGAGAGAGAGAGAGAGAGAGAGAGAGAGAGAGAGAGAGAGAGAACACAATACACACAAACGTGCGCGAGCGCACACATACACACCCCCGCACACACACACACACACACGCACACATATTTGCAAAACATCAGAACTGGGTTTATTTAAGAATGCAAGAATCAGAAAGTGGATTTTTTTTACGAAAAGAGCGCAAAATTCATCTAAAAATGAAAGAATCTGATGCAAAATTATTTCTGTCCAAAAGGTTGACCTAGATCGTCTCCTGTAGGGGACGAAAGATGTCGAATTTTCTTCAAAATCCTCACGAAATGTGGCTGGATTTTCTCCGTCCGGGACAGAGCACTCCCTTGTACTTAAAACACTTACACACTACAATTGCACTCCCATGCATTAAAATAGCACTACCGTGTACTTAGAAAAAAAGTGGGTTCCTAGCTAATAAACTCATTTGTAGATAGGAAAAGCAATGTCTACCCATTTCAACGTTTATGCAAGTGCACACACACGTTCCGGAAATGTGGTAACATAATATGAAACAAGGAAGTGTGTTTGCGTGCGAGTATTGATGGAAGGACATATGGGGTGCCATTTTTATGCACAAAATGGGACTTTTAGCTAGTGTCCCACTTTTTTCAGCGCCACACTTTTTTCTAAGTACATGGGAGTGCTTTTTTAGTACATGAGAGTGCTCTTGTAGTGCACGGGACTGTTATTTTTAAGTACATAGGAGTGCTATATCCGGGACGGGCAGCTTTCTGGATAAATTTGAAGTCTAAGGGTTAGGGTAAGGGTTCGGGTTTAAACGAACTAAACGAACTAGGTAAACTTTTTGTCGAGAAGAGGCATTTTTTGTACTCTAATCTTCACATTTTTAGATGAATTTTGCGCTCTTTCCGTAAAAGAACCCCACCGCTTTCTGATTACTACATTTTGTCCAAAACCCCAATTTGATTTGCCATGAATACAGACTAGTGTGTGTGTGTGTGTGTGTGTGAGTGAGTGAGTGAGTGCGGGGGTGTCAGGTTTTCTAGTTCTTCAAGCCTGTATATGAAATAAATAAATAAACAAATAAATAATAAGATAAAACCACCTAAATAACAACAACAGTAATCATAATAATAATAATAATAATAATAATAATAATAATAATAATAATAATAATAATAATAATAATAATAATAATAATAATTTTTATTATTATTATTATTGTAAATTGTATAGCGCACAACTAAACTTGTAATTTGTGCAGAGCGCTCTTTCACGTGCTATTACATGTACTGAACATAACATCAACAACAATTGAGAAAAATAAATAAATAAATAGATAAATTTATAAATGTAAAAATATACAAGTAAATTACCAACAACAATAAACAAGTTACAATAAAAAGCTAATTAAATCACGAAAGACAGCACTATAAATAATAATAATAATAATAATAATAATAATAATAATAATAATAATAATAATAATAATAATAATAATAATAATAATAAAAATTAATAATACAGTACTACTACTACTACTACTACTACTACTACTACTACTACTACTACTACTACTACTACTACTACTACTAATAATAATAATAATAATAATCAAGCTTGTATAGTGCACAATTACACTTGTAATTTGTTTAGAGCGCTCATTCTCGCGCCCTTACATGCACTAAACATGAACAACAATCGAAAAAAAAAATAATTAATTGTAAATAAATACAAGTATATAACAAATAACATTATATAAGTTACAATGAAAAGCTAAATAAATCAAGAAAGACAGCACTATAAATAATAAAAATAGTAGTAGTAGTAGTAGTAGTAGTAGTAGTAGTAGTAGTAGTAGTAGTAGTAGTAGTAGTAGTAGTAGTAGTAATAATAATAATAATAATAATAATAATAATAATAATAATAATAATAATAATAATAATAATAAAATAATAATAATAATAATAATCCAGAAAAAAGT